>BSBM01000975.1:3746250-4995000 GCA_027924585.1 Larix kaempferi
GTTTTGAAGTCAAATTTTTGATAAATAAAAGGCCATACAGTGGAAATACCTATCTTTTGAGACCAGAGATTCATGTGTTGATTATTTTTACAGTCTGTCTTTTTCCCTTATCTTTATATGTGCATGTCTACTTTCTTCGTTATATCTTCCATTATGTTCTTCTTCTATACTTAAATGAATGTTTGAAATAAATCGGGATTCATACTGGTTATGCCTCATTTTATCGCATTTAAGTATCCATTATTTCTCCAAAGTTGACAATGGATTCATCCTAGTTAGATGCCTGTTGTTGATGGACTTTCATTATTTCTTTCTATACCACCTACAAAATCAAATTGACTGTGATATGGTTGCTATCTTGCCTCTGTGGAAATCTGTTTGGTATAAATATCTTGCTGGCACGTTAAATATTTGAAAGTTGACTCCATACCCAATGTTTATTGTTTCCTTTTCAACCAAGTAAATCCTTTTGAGAAATTTTGAACGTATTTCTATATATTTTTAGCCTTTGCATATATCTTGTGAGAGAGCCCTCTCTGCTGGAAAAAATGGCTAAGTTTTCTATCTAAAGTTTGGTTTGAAATAAGTTACCTTAGGTGTTATTCTTTTACAACCGGGATAAAATCTAAGTGCTAACACACCTATCAACAATGTGGGATATATCCCATAGAGAAAATCAAATGGGACAAGTAGAACACGTTTTTCTGGAAATAACTGTTTTAGTCATTAACTTCAAAGAGCTTTTTTCGCCAAATGAAGAAGAATTTCCAGAAACTGAAAGATACTTTTCTTCATTATGGGCCAATCTTCAAAAAACTCCCCCAGTATTTACACAAGTGTTATGGGTTAAGAGAATCAAAGTCATCTTCACAGGGCAATTTTCCAGAATTTCAGTTTACTGTTTTAGTCATTAACTTAAAAGAGTTGTTTCCGCCAAATGAAGAATAATTTTCAGAAACTGAAAGAGGCTTTTCTTTAGAACATTCCCACTTACAAAAACCTCTCTCAAAATTTACACAACTATCTCCATATAAGATATACAGCTAGGGCTTTGAAGCCTATTTTTAAGCAAATTTACTTCCTGAAATAAAAAAAATAAGTTGTAACTGTTTCTATTTTTAGAGTTTCAGTTAGATTTCGAATTCAATATTAGGTATAGGTTGTCTTTCTATATATTTATATGTAAAAAACATGTAAAGGGTTGGAAACTTTTTGAGAGACGATATGTTTTGAAGTCAAATTTTTGATAAATAAAAGGCCATACAGTGGAAATACCTATCTTTTGAGACCAGAGATTCATGTGTTGATTATTTTTACAGTCTGTCTTTTTCCCTTATCTTTATATGTGCATGTCTACTTTCTTCATTATATCTTCCATTATGTTCTTCTTCTATACTTAAATGAACGTTTGAAATAAATCGGGATTCATACTGGTTATGCCTCGTTTTATCGCATTTAAGTATCCAATATTTCTCCAAAGTTGACAATGGATTCATCCTAGTTAGATGCCTGTTGTTGATGGACTATCATTATTTCTTTCTATACCACCTACAAAATCAAATTGACTGTGATATGGTTGCTATCTTGCCTCTGTGGAAATCTGTTTGGTATAAATCTCTTGCTGGCATGTTAAATATTTGAAAGTTGACTCCATACCCAATGTTTCTTGTTTCCTTTTCAACCAAGTAAATCCTTTTGAGAAATTTTGAGCGTATTTCTATATATTTTTATCCTTTACATATATCTTGTGAGAGAGCCCTCTCTGTTGGAAAAAATGGCTAAGTTTTCTACCTAAAGTTTGGTCTGAAATAAGTTACCTTAGGTGTTATTCTTTTACAACCGGGATAAAATCTAAGTGCTAACATACCTATCAACAATGTGCTAGCAGTTTCAATATAGAAAGTAAAAATGATTATGAATTAAATCTAAACTAACATGTGCATATAACAATAAACTTGAAAAGATTAAGAACAAGAACAATAAACGAAAATAAAAAATGACTTTTGTATTGCAATACCTCAAATGGTGAGGATGTTTGGTGTTGAACAACTCCAAGGTTGAGATGCTCTAGGCTCCAATGGTCTCTTCTCCAAGATTGCTACAATGGTCAAAGAACTCAAGAGAGATTTTGACAGCATGAGGATAGTATGATGGATGGATGGAAAGTGAGGAGCCCCTATCACCTTTTTATAGTTTTTGGTGATGGGGAATACCATTGTGGTTTTGTGGAAACCAATGGTATTGACCAACATGGTTTAGGGCTCTTTTCCCCCTTTTTTCCTTTTTTGAATATTTTGAATATTTTTATTCCCTTTTAATATTTTTGGGAATTCTGGACCCTGTTTGAGAGTTTTTTGTGTTTTTTGAGGAAAAATATATATATTTTGAGGGGGAAAGGTGTATTATGGTATTTTTGGTGACCTTTTGATGGCTTTAGAGGCTCAAATGGTGGAAAAGTGGACAAAAGGGTCATGCGAATCAGGGAATGAGCTAGTGAGCACTTTTTGGGTGTTAACAGCAGGCCCCGACCATTTGTCAAGATTGGAGATAGGAGAAGAAATGACTAGTTTAGAAGATAATATTCCATATGCACATACTTTTTTATTATGAATGGTTGATGACTACTTTCAGGATATTGTAACATTTTTTTCGACAAGAGCAGCACCGGAGGGATACATGATTGCCCAAAAGAATTAGTTTGTTGTTAAATTTGTAGACTACTAGTTGATAGCCGATCACTTGTATAAGTTAGGACCGGATGAAGTCTTGTGTCGCTATGTTTTGGAGCATGAGCAACCAATTATCTTAGAAGAATCCCATGATGGAGTGGCAGGTGGCCATTATGCAAGAAAAACTACAACGTAGAATATTTTAAGAGCATGATTATGGTGGCTGGCCCTTCATAAGGATGCTAAAGAATATTGTCATAACTGTGACGTATGCCAAAGAATTGGGAAGCCGTCGAGGAGAGATGAAATTCCATTGGTACCTTAGATTACTTTGCAGGATTTCTGTTGGACCTAAATTTTTGGAGGTACCATTTTTGAAGAAACATTTTTGGTGTGGACAAAAACAAAGTGGAAGAAGTTCGACGAAGTGTTCAACTCCGACGAAGGGACCAAGGAAATAGGAAAAATGGTCATGTTTGATTGAGTCAATGGTCGGATTTGAGTCAGTTAGTTAGGATTGGTCCACATTGTATTAATGAGTCGGTTAGGAAGTTAGTAGGTTAGTGGGAGAGGGAAAAGCTAAGTGCACCCTATAAATATGTAATAAGAGAGAATTTTTGGGTTGGTCATGGTCACAATTATGGTTATGCTTAGGCTATGCAGCTATTGTATTCGGGTTTTAGTGCTCTGTAATGAAGCTATATGCTATGTCTGTTGGAGTTATTTTTGAGAATACGAGTCATTGATCTACATGCTATGTGCACAGATCCTTTGTAATTCATGAATAAATCTATAGTCTTGAAGTGCTTATTTGGCCGCGACTCATAATAAAAGACAAGTGATTTCGTGGTTTTTCCCATATGGGTTTCCATGTTAAACATGGTGTCTTTATGTGTTGTGATGTGTGATGTGATGTGATTTGATATGTGTTTCTTTCCTCTGTTGAATATTTAAGTGAATGCATGATTGGCGTAGTTGTATGTAATATGGATGTAAATATAATCTAGGTACATCAATCTGGCGAAGTAATGGGTTTTGTCGATGTTCTAAATGTGTCGAAGCTCTGATTCCGTTGATGTTCTAGGGTAGAATAAGTTGATGAATGTATTTCTTTTCGAGCTATTCCCCTTCTATACTACCTAAATTTTGGTTCCTGCAGTCTCCATAGGTACTTCGGGTGAGACTTCATCTTCTCTGCAGGTATTTCCAAAATGGATTAAATCCCTTTCGGGCCGGTATCTATGGTAAGGGTGTTTGTTGGTGGGATGATAAGTGTTGAACCTTGGTCAAATTGAATGTGCTCCAACAAATGGTTATGTTTTCGGGACTAGGATTTGAGTAAAGGGGAATTTTGTGGCATCCGACAAAGTCGAAAATGCAGGATTGGGTAGATCTGCAACTGGAAGAATTTGTAAGGGAACAAAATAAGCGTCCTCGGTTGGACAAAAAAGGTTGGTTGGATAAGTATATTTTCAATATTATTCATTAAGTGTTTTTCGATGAGTTTCCTGTGATATTGTATGAATGGTTAACAAGATTTACTGAGCATAAGACACATTTACAATGGGGCGAACCTAGATATTGGACACTTGAATTGATATAGCGACTGAAAGGTGTGAACAAAATTTTTTTTCATGCAGTGGATTACTGGCTGGACAGTGTGCTAGAGGGATATATTACCAAATTCACTATTGACACTATCAAGTCCTATAGTGCAGCAGAATGTGAGTTCTTCCAAGGTCCACACGGTAAGTAACTTAAGTCGTTGAAGTTGTCAATCAAGAAGCTACTTTGTGAAAAAGGTGTAATGCGAATGGAATCCGATGAGTGGTGCAATTATGCGCAGTGGGTGTGGGTATCATATGGATGATGGTTTGGATGGATTAATGGGATGAAGTGAAATTATTAGAGGAGACGAAATTGAACCATATGAAGAGTGTGGATTTAAGCTGAGTGGGAGACGGTTTCGGTCAAACAAGAGGAGGAGAACCGCAATAGGAAAGAGGGGTTGTAGTGTGACTGAAAGAAGAGGCTATGAACTAGTACCACACCTGGATGAGGATTATAGCGATCAAGAAGAAGAGTACTAGCTCATTTTCGAGGGATAAGAAGGAACTGAGGGACTGTTCAAGACCCGAGGATGTGACATACCCACGACCCCATGTACATCTTCGGAGACTGAGGTAAGACCTAGTAATTCTTCACATCTCTTTCAATCTAGTCAAACTAGCGGAAATAGTTAGAATAATACTTCGATGAGTGGGAAGGCTCCAATTAGTGGTCCATTAGTAGTAAATCAACCAAATCCCCATAAGCCCAGAATGGCTAGGGATGACAATAAGTTACCTATTTTTAATTGGAATGGATCCGAAGATTGAGAAAAACATTGGTTTTTATGCAACACAGTATGTACTATAAAACAAGTTCAAGATGACAACGTCAAGTTGGCACAATTGATTATGAATTTTAGGGGTCGCACCTTAGATTGGTTTAAGAAATTTTTTGAAGTTACTGGAAATCAGCATGTGAAGACCTTAGCAGAGGTTAAGGAGGGATTGAAGACTAAATTGAAGAAGCCGAATTCTGAGTCTCAATGTATTACTAAGTTGAAGGAAATCAAGCAAGTACCGAATGAGTCCGTTTGGTACTTTGACCAAAGATTTAAAACATTAATGGCTCATACAATTTTCCCGATGAATGATCTACAACATAAGGAATGGTTTATAGCTACGTTACTACCTCATATCAGGGTACCGCTCATGAAACAGAAGATTCTAGTGCAGACAAAAGCCTTAGAATTGTCTATGAAGTTAGAAGAATCACCTGTCGGAGAGACTGGTGCTGGCATGGATCAAATCTAGTCACAACTAGCAAATTAGTCTATTCAAATACAAAATATCAAGAAAGGAAAAGAAAAGCGCGAAGACATTTGGCGCACTATATATATAGAATATGGACATTCTAAAGATCAATGCATGACATTTCATGACTATCTTAATGCTGGTAATCAGAGTCCATTAAATATTGTTGTATGGTTCTGAATCTGTCAGACTAAGGGACATCGACCATAAGATTGCTACTTGTTGTAGAAGATGGTGAGTACTCCTCAGAACTTATGGTGTAAGTTTTGTAGCTCTGTCGGACACGATGAGAAACATTGTCGAGCATACCAAATTCTCATTGAAGGCACTATAGATACATTTATTATGAAGGGAGAAGGTCAGGCTGAGAGATATGATGCACAATTCAATCAACCGTGAGGTGGATTTAGAGAATGTGGATGAGGAGTATTTGGTAGAGTCCAAGGACAACTTATTTTTTATAATTGTGGTACCCCTAGACATTATGCTAGAGATTGTATGCATCCTACTACAACCTACACATATTGTAGAGGACTAGATCATACCATTGAAGATTGTTCGCTTCTCATAGTGAAATGGAAAGGGAAGCAAAATCAGAATTAGAACCATAACCAGAATAAAAATGTGTAAAATATTTCGGCAGAACCACTACCAAGTTAGCATAATGTCACTGTTTTAGAAAGAGGTGGCGCTACGACAGGTGGAGATAAGAATAGTAATACTAATTTGAGATACCCGAGAATGAGGCTAGTAGCTTAGAATCCGCCACAGTTTTATGTTTAGAAGGAGAAAAGTATATTCGTTGAAGCTCGAGATGAATTTATGAAGGGTGAATTAACACCCTCACTGCCTCCTATTACTGAAGAAGGACCTTTGTATGACATGCCACCTCACTTCGACAATTCTACGCCAAAGAAGAACCTAGGAAAGTTAAGTGTCTTGCATTATTTCATAAAAAGTTGTTTAGCTTTGGTTAAATATGATAATTCTTTAAGGGAACTGCAAAAGTTAATTGGGGAATATGAGGAAGAAGTGAGATCTGAAAGGGTTGTCAATCAAGTTTAGAGAAGACTCAAGACTGGTCAAGGACTACAACTTAATGTGCAGATTGATGACTACGACATGGATTTTTTTATTCTAGATTTGGGTTCAGATGTAAACATATCGACCAAACAAACTTGGGAAAATATGGGTAAACCGAAGTTAGTATGGTCACTTATTCAGTTGTTGTTGGATAATCAACATAAAGTGATACCATTCAGACGAATGGGTTGGGTCCTTGTCAAAGTGGAGGGAATGCGAACATATGTAGAATTTGAAGTCATTTAGATTGTTGATGACACTAATACATATCCTGCACTATTGGGGATTGATTAGGAAATACAGAATCAGACTATTATTAATTTTAAGAGGAGAATAGTAGTGTTTTAAAAAGAAGAGATTAGAGTTGTCGCACCTTTGGATCCATTGTAAGGTTAGCAGTATGTAGAGATATTCAAAGGAGATTATGATGCTCAAGATATCGATAATATTTATAATGTGTCCTCTAGGATCAACGACTATATTAATCCTATAGTAGATGGTATGCTCAGTTGGCAGAGCATTATTTATTGTTCTTCTGACTCTAGTGAAGCTCTGGAGAACTGGCATAATAGGTTGCATGAAGTATCCATGCGAAGCTGTGCTCGTGTGACAAATTCACTACTATGGGTTGGAATAGAGGTATGTAGTCTCCCTAATTATGAAGCTTTACCTAATGTGGGTCAGTTTATTGATGAATTTGAAGGTAAGGTGCCTGATCAACATTGCTTATTATCCTTGGATGTCGCCTAAAAGCAACACCGAAGATATGGTGGGATACTCATAAGCACTCTGTAATTGGTTGGTCGCAGTGTAGAAGATACTTAGAAATTCGGTTTGGAGAAGGAATCCCTTATATTGGAGAAAAATATATCGGGCTTACTAGTCCCGCTGATTATATAGCTACTACCTGTAGTACAATCTAGTAGAATATACAAAGGAAAGAGTGGGTACATATTTTTATTCATACACTTGAGACCATCCCAAGAAATTGGTATACGTTGTTGGAGCTGCGACAAGGAACTGCAGAATGGGACAATTTGGCTACAAGTTTCAAACAGACATTAGTTATGAGGATGAAATTCCTACAATATATGTGGCTCTGGAGATTATTAAGGCTAAAAATTTTAAAGAAATTTCAGGACCAGTGTCTAACCTTCCATAGTGGATTGCGATAGTGGAGAAAATTATGGAGTGTTACAACATCAACAGAGGACCAGAAGATGATGCTCCGAGGGATATTCATATTCCAAAAAGTGAAGAAAATTGTGATTTGAAAGGACCAGATATTTCATTAGACAAATTCCTGCAGCCATTGAAAATTATAAAGGTAAATATTGGCTTTACTAAAAACCCAAAGTTTGCAAATATAGGTGATTACTGGGATGATGAAATAGTGGAAAAAATTATGACCTGTTGCATGACTTTCAAGATCTGTTTCCTTCTAAATTTTTAGAAATGAAAGGTATAGCTGGTGACTTGGGTGAAATGAAGATTCCGATGAAACCAGGTGCTAAGCCAATTAAGCAGAGGCCGTACAGATTGAATCCATGGTACAAGGAAAAGGTTAGATTAGAGCTCGATAGAATGTTGGATGTAGGTATCATATCGAAAATTTGAGGTTGATGTTAGAACGATCTCGACAGTATCAAATTTCTTTGAATTTGAATAAATGCATATTATGTGCTCCATTTGGCATACTATTACGACATGTAGTTTTTAAGCAAGGCTTGCTAGTAGAGCCTGCAAAGATTGCTATTATAGTTGATCTGCCTCCACCCACTCCAATTCGATAATTGAGAACAACTCTGGCCACACAGGATATTACAGGAAGTTTATTAAAGGTTATGCCCATATCATAGCGCCGATGGAAAAATTGCTCAAGAAGGATGAAAAGTTTCATTGGAATGAAGAATATCAATAGAGTTTGGATACATTGAAAGAGAGGATGGTTACAACACCTATTCTGGTATTTCCTAACTGGAAGAAAGAATTTCATGTCCATGTTGATGCTTCATCTGTCACTCTCGGGGAAGTGCTGGCTCAGCCAAGTGAGGCTTATATTAACCATCTAATTCCATTTTATAGCTGAAATTTTTCCACTACAGAAGTAAACTATACTACGACCAAAAGGGAAGGACTTGTTATGGTTTATGCATTGCAAAAATTTAGACATTATTTACTAGGTGGTCACTTTAAGATGTTTACTGACCACTCTGCGTTAAAGTACCTGGTCAATAAGTCAGTGTTGGGGGGGAATATCTATCGATGGTTGTTGTTGTTTCAGGAATATTATTTTGAGATCATAGTCAAGCTCGGGAGATTGAATGCGGGCCCCGAACATCTGTCAAGGTTGGAAATAGGCGAAGAACTAACTATATTAGAGGACAATCTTCCAGACGCACAACTATTTTTAGTAAGAATGGTTGATGACTAATTTCAAGATATTGTGATATTTTTGTCTAGAGGAGCACCACTAGAAGGATATACGACTGCCCAGAAGAAGTAATTGGTAGTCAAGTATGCAGATTATCAGTTAATCATCGGTCAATTGTATAAGATGGGACCGGATGAAGTATTGCGTCATTGTGTTTTGGAGCACGAGCAACCAATTATCTTATTTGAGGCTCATGATGGAGTGGTGGGAGGCCATTATGAAGGAACAAATACAGCGCAAAAGATCTTAAGAGCACGATTATGGTGTCCAACCCTTCACAAATATGCTAAAGAATATTACCAGAAATGCGACGTATGTCAAAGAATTGGGAAGCCATCGAGAAGAGATGAAATGCCCTTGGTACCCCAGATTACATTGTAGGAATTCGAAAAGTGGGCTTCTTGACTTTGTGGGACCCATTAACCCACCAAGAAGAAGGATGAGTGCAAGGTATATTATCATTGCGACAAATTATATTACACAGTGGGTTGAAGCTGCAACAATTTGGGACTGCATTGCTGCGACTGCTGTGGAATTTTTATTTTAGGAATTTCATTACCAAGTTTGGATTTCCACGTGTTCTATTAAGTGATCAAGGTTCAAATTTTGTTAACAAAAACTATAGAGGTTCTTAATGAAGAATTTCAGGTTTATCATCAGAAGAGTACTCTGTATCATCTGCATGCAAATGGAACTATCGAAGCATTCAATAAAATTCTGGAACATGCACTAACCAAAGTCTGTAATGTTGTTACAACATAATTTTCCACCTTATGAGAATCAACACTCTTTGTCCTAGAGGATCCATTTCACTGACTCAGAACCACTTATATCCTCCAGACACTATTTTGCCATATTTTTTCCTTGTACGCTTGCTGCATCATTACAGTGGGCATACCTGCGAGTTGCATCACTATAGCCGCGGGTAGCATGTAAAATGGTAAAAATCACTAGAAAATTACCTTTTTACTCCCAAAAAGTGGTCATAGGGTGACCTTTGGCCCTCCATTTTCCCCGAAATGCCTCGATGTGTCCTTTCACTTACCTTTGAGAGGACTATATATTGAGCACATATGGCTTATGGACGGAAGGAGAAAGAAGAGCAAGAGAACTCTAGTGGATTTTTTCCCTATCTTGAGTCTACACTAATTGATCCTTGTAGTTGTGAACCCTTTATGTTTGTCGAGCACCCTATATGCAGATAGATTATTACCAACACACAGAGCATACGAGATTTATTGTCAACCCGAGAAAGTCTTTTTATTTCAAAGGATAAATGCACAATCTATGCTTAAACACCAAATCACTATAATTGAATACTTTTATCTTCTAACAGCTGTGTTCATCCCAAGGAGCTGTGTAATCCCAGTTGCTGTCTAAATACCATAATTTCAATTCCTTCCTACCATGCATCAACAAGAAATAAAATAAGGTTCAAAGACAATTGCAGATAAAAAAAAAATCCTATTCACATCCTAGGACAAGTAACTCACTTCTTCAATCTGATCACTCTTGAAAACCATAAGCAGAAACTGAATATTAATCTAGAAATTCAATTGCAAAGGATTGAGTTCAGCTGTTCTAAGAGATTGAATTACAGGAATGAAAATCAACATTCATAACAAAAAGATAAATTGCAGGGGCTCATGGGATCACAACTTAACTGCGAGATGAACAAGGCTGTGTACAATTGTCACACGAATTGCATAAAGTTTCTACTCAGTCGACTGTCACTCTGTATTACTTGACAGTTTCAAAGAAACATAATCTTAATTATACTGGAAATCCACACCCAAATTACTACTGCTGCGTACAAAAGAAATATCATAAACAAACCATCACACAACAATAAATTAAAGAGTCCTAATTTAACTCAGCAATCCCTGTGGAAGACGGGCCCAGCCTTCACACAGAGACGTTGGCTGAAAAATGCAAGTTCCTTTAACTCAGAGGTAACTCCTTATATTAACAGAAGAATGATTACACAGTTGCGTTGCTTCTAATACAATGAATTAATTATCTATTGTTCAACCCCCTGGGTCGAGGCAGCTCCCCATATTTATACATACAAATCATAACATCCAATCCTAATAACGGGCAGCCATGAAGATCTTTGATCTTCAGGTACCCTAAATAACTAGCTGTTACAATACGTGGCAAAGTAGAGACATAAAAATACGAGAAAGCTGTCGATTGGCCCAGGAGTGGCGATCCTTCCAGATCACAACTAGACTCAAGCAACGACATACTAAAGATAGCGCATTCTGTTACAGCTGCCCTGTCACAGCTCCACCTAGGATGTTGTATCGGAACCATGTGCCTTAATTGATGATCCGAGCCCCGAGGATCCTTTTTAAGCAACGGACATCCCTTCTTTCAAGACTTGTTTAGCCCCACCTTCCTGCAGTCCACTTATCTCAAATTACCTTCATAAATCATAACATGTTAGCAGTATTGAGAGATACACAGCTTTAATTATCACAATCATAAGCATTAATAAGATAAAGCAATGATCAGTCATACCTTGGCAGTTTGGGGGAATAAAGTGAGGATAACAGGTTTGATTATCATGATAAATGGTGTAGGACATGGGAATGAAAGGTGATCAAGGATGATTAGAAGGGGCCAATTCTGAACTCAACAATGTTCACCTTCCAAACTCCTATCATAGTTTGATTTTGCCATTCCATGGAGGATTGAAGTGGTGGAGGTGCAAGTGGATTGACTCAGATCTTGGTTCAGATTGGTTGCCGACAAGAGGTCGTATCACATTGTACTTCTTCTTGTTTATTAATATAAATACTCATATTCTCATCCATTAATGTTGTAAATGTTGTTTATACTACATTGGGTTGCATTTACTTGTTATATCATGGGCCATTGCTATTGATGATGTTAATGCCGTTTATATATTATATGTACTTGTTGTATATTGGTTGTCAAGACTAATTTGTAGATTCAAGTGCACGGATTGAAAAGCTCCAACGGGGATCTACATCAAATGTTTGGATCGAGGTTGGTTAGATTCTTCATTATCTTAGCATTGTCATTTATATAGCATAGCATTGAGAATTGAGTTGATTTCTGGTAGTCAACTGTCTGTTGTGGTCTACCCCAAGCCATAGTGAGTTTTCTCCAATACAGAAATGGTGACCCCGCTGGGGAAAACATCCATTTTGGGGGATTTTTGAGCATTAGTCCTTAATTAGAGTTGCTGTTTGTCGAAGCTCTGTGTCATTGATAGGCCGTTGAGATACACTATAGAAAACTGGTTTTTTCTGATCCATTGGACTCTTTGTTTTCCCATTTTCCTTTCCTTACCCACGGGTGAGCTTAGCTCTCCCCGTGTACACCCGCCTTTGTTTACTCTACTGCTTGTGGGTACCCATAGGTATTCCTTTGACAGTAGCGTACAACTCCAGCTTTGGTTGATTTATGACTTTTGGTTGTTGCTGGGTTGGCTTTGGATGATCTTGAGTCTTTGTTGGTTTGTTTCTTGACTGTTCCATGCCTTGGTTGTGACCATAACTCTTCTTTTCTCTTGGTTGAGCCTTGTTGGTTTTTTATCCATCTTTGGATTTAGCCTTGTTGGTTTTTTCCTTCTGAGCTCATTCCATTGGATGAGTCTTGCTGTTTGGTATTTGCTGGGTTGTCTTAGTGATCTTTTTGGCATATCAGTGACTAGATAGTAGGATTTTTCTTGCATTTTTCATTTCCTTATATTGAAAAATGCAAAAAAAGTATACATATAGTTTTGCATTTTCCTTTTGTTTATAAGAGAAAATACAATTTTTTTTTCTTTGCTTTTATGTGCTGCATCTTGCATTGAGTGCTTTCTGCCTTCATTTAGATTTTGATTGTGCATCAAAAATATAAAAGGATTGCATATTTATTTCGAAACCGTTGGATTGATTTTGCATACTAGTGGCATTGTTTTCATTGGATAGATGAGTCTAGGATTTGACGATTTTGCATACTATTGAGTCATACACATCACTAGTTTCACAACCATATCCCTTGAGTAACCACAACCATTAAAATTAACGCTTAATCTTAAAATTGATTAGACCGATTTTATTTATAGGGTACACCAACTAGCATAGGTTTAGAGTCTTCGAATAGATCATTGTGAGTTAACAATCCAAGACTACTAGACGAAACATTAGGTGTCTAACCAGGGAGTGGAGGAATCCATGGTATACATCGGTGTTCTCAGGAAGCTCTACTCAAACCAGATTTAAGCATGAGGTCACGGGAGGTTGGTTGAAGAGATATCCATCTGATAGCGGCTGAACGTGGGAGATATTTCCAGGATTTGTTCGTATCTGGGGACTCTTGGGGGATATGACCCTCATTGAGTTTCAGGCTCAGCTACCCTGCCCATACGACAGATCCCACCTGCGACTGTCCCCCTAAGCATTGGTTATATTGCGGTGACCATAGTTTCCTTACCTAGGTATTGCATAGGGTACTTGCAACGGTTATGCTGTTTGTGTCCCGAGTCAGATAGGGATTGGAAAACACAGTTGTTTTTTGTCGAGGGTTATGGCCCTTTGCACGTAGTGAAGCCTGGGTGTCTCTATAACTGATTCTGTTACCTTCGGCTATAGTTTGGGAGTCTCAAGCCTCTCCTAAAATAGACATACCGGCTCTAGTGTCGGGAGCTCATTTACCCACTTTGTTTGTCTACTCTTGGCTGTAGTTTCTCTAGGTGTGTGCTTTTGATTTATTGTTTTTGATCGATAGTTGGATTTTAGGGGACATTTTGATTTTATATTCTCTCCAGAGATATCATGGCGCAGATTCCTACTCTCCATTGATCCCGTCGGTTGGATGGTTTACAACCTGCCGAGCTTTCACGTTGCGTAGCTACGGGACACCAGCGGGCTCCCTCTGAGTCTTCGGATTCTTACCAGACATACGTCCTAGACATCGTGATTGCTGCACACTCTGATACTGAAGAAATACCTATGACTCCATCGGGTAGAGTCGAACACACTTCAGACACCCCTACTCCTCGTGAGGCATGTGGGGGTGATCCACTTGAGAATCAACGTAATTTGTTTGGTCCAGATCCACCCAAGGACGACTCGCTCGATCCTTCATTTCCAAATAATTATATACATGGGATGCCAGAGTTACACGACGATACTGGTCCTATGGTCAACCCAACCGCATTCTCTTTTGGTATGCCTAATTATAGCACAGTTGATCCTTCCACTACATTTGGTAGTCACGCCGGCACTAGCCATGGTGTTGGCCACACTACACCCACTGGGGGAAATACCCTCGCCGGGGGCACCACATTGTCCACTCACACACATAGTATGGGTGTTAACACCTAAAAAGTGCTCACTAGCTCATTCCCTTACTCACATGACCCATTTGTCCACTTTTCCACCATCTGAGCCTCTGAAACCAACAAAAGGTCACCAAAAGACCTTAGTACACCCCTTTTTCCATTAAAAAAGATTATTTTTCCAAGAAAATCATAAAAAAAACCCTAAAAAAGGGTCCAAATTCCCAAAAATATTAAAAAGGGAATTAAAATATTATTTTTATTCAAAAAAGGAAAAAGGAGGGAAAAGTACCTAAACCATGTTGGTCAATACCATTTGGTTTCCACAAAACCACAAATGGTATTTCCCACCACCAAAACCTATAAAAAGGTGGTAGGGGCTCCTCATTTCACATCCATCCATTATCTCATCCTTATGCTGCTGAAATCTCCCCTGAGCATTTTAGCCATTGCAAACCACATTGGAGAAGAGACCATTGGAGATTGGAGTTGCTCATCCTTGGAGCCATTCAACCTCACCATTAGAGGTATTGATTCCGCAAGCACTTGCTTGCCCCATTCTTTCAATACAAATTTATTATTCTTATATGTTCTTGTTCTTGATTTTAAATTATCTTCGTTATTTACTTAATATCTTTGCTTAGATCCATGAATAGTCTTGTTTAATTAGTTTATTGTTATTTATTTCCATTGAAACTGCTGCTACTAGTTAGCAGGTGCCCATAGCACTAAGCCTGGTTGCAAAACCGGGCCAACAGTTTTTGGCGACTCCGCTTTGGTTTGAACTATAGATCTCTAGTTTTGCCTTTAATCTTAGTTTTTTATGAGTTTTTAACCTTTAGATCCATAGATCTACCATCTTAGACAGCAGATCCATTGCTGCTCTGAGTTTTTGGCCCCATAAACAGCCCAAAATTTTCAATTTTCGAGTTCGTTTCTCGGTTTCCATGCACGGCTTCCGCATCGCGGCTTTTTGCCAGACAGTCGTGCGGTCCATCGCGACTTTTCTGCATTTTTCCGCGCGGTCCATCGCGGCTTTTTGCCAGACAGTCGCGCGGTCCATCGCGACCTTTCTGCGTTTTTCCGCGCTGCACACCGCGGCGTCGCGGCCGATTTCCGCGCTGCTCATCGCGACTGTGCGGTTAAAACCCGCGCGGTCCATCGCGACTGTGCGGCCAAAACCCGCGCGGTCCAGCGCGACTGTGCGACCAAAACCCGCGTGGTCCATCGCGGCTTTTCTGTCAAAACCCGCGCGGTCCATCGCAGCTTTTCTGTCAAAACCTGCGCGGCTGAATTTTTCATTCGGCCATCCCGATTTTGAATTTTTTTTTTTTTTTTACTGTACTTTCTGCCCATAGCACATTTTTTACAGTATTAAATTCTGCATATTTGACAGCTTTGAAATTTTTTTTACTATTTAAAGTGCATATCTAGAAATCTTTTTAAAAATTTTCAAGAAAGTGAAAGAAAGACTCATTTTGCATTTTCATCTAGATTCAAATTTTTTCCCGTTTACTTCTTTAAAAATCTTGCCCTTAGCAATTTTTTCTTGAAACGAAGAAATCCATTTATTTCTTTTAAAAAGAAGTCTATTATTTGCTTTCATAAATCCAAGAAATCCTTTGTTTTTTGAGCTATTTTTTGAAAGGCATTTAAATTCCTTTTAGTGAAAAAAGTCATAAATATTTGCTTTTTATGTTCGAAAAATCCTTTATTTTTTGAAAATTTTCTGTAAAGCATTTAATTTTTTCAAGTTCAGTTTACAACACCTCACGTGCACTCACACGATCACTTAATTGAACTAAGCCTTAAAACGTACCCTAATTTGAACACACTTTTAACCCCACTTGGGGAACACTAAAAGAATTCTTGTAGCTAGGTAGTATTGGGGGGATAGGTGTTCCAATAACACCCCTCAGTTCTTACATCTGAGACATAGAAGTTGTCCAATTAGGGAGCTAAAATCTCTTAGTACTTTTTGGCGCGGTCACAACCGGTTTGTGGGAAGGCCTCTCCCTTAGGAGGGTTGAAGTCGCGAGGATGGTTCCGGAAGCCTGAGTGGAATACCGAAATCCATTCAGTAACCGAAGGGATACCATTCGCAGTTCTCGGGATATCCCTGTATTGGGATATTGCGATCAAAGGACCAAACGACAGATTTACCTTTTCTCGACGCGTCATGAACGGAGTATCCTAGTAGCCTGTCTTTAGGATTGATTACCCGGTGTCCCTCCCGGTAGGGGGATATCTAGCTGTTGTCTCAACATTCATATTGTCTGACTTGGATTTCATCACCTTGCAGAGGATATCGTCTGTTTGAGTCACAATACTTTTAGATTAGGTGTTTGCATGATTTCAACCTACCTATGGTCTAGTTACACCTATTTTTTCTAGGAGCCGCTTGCATGTTGGTATTCTGACCAGTTGTTGCATTCCTCCAATTATTGTAGCACAGCTGCTAGAATAAGTGCCTTTTTTGAGGATTGATTTTTGGCCTGAGAGCCTTCTTTTTTCACTCCCCTTCTTGCACCCTTGGTTGCATTAGGGTTTTGAGTCTTTTATATATATCACCACCTGATACTTAAATAAATTTTTTTTACCGAACACATATTCTCACCATTGAGAATTTTAGACGCTCTCGTCGTCTACAGGGCGAACTCCCAGAGTTTAGTCCACTTGGCTCTCCACGTCACAGACGCAGAGCCTTATCCCTTGATTCGACACATCGTCAATCAATTAGGCAGTCATCCGATTCTGACACACCTCACTTCACCTTTGATTTGGAGGTAGAATCCGAAAACCCCACAGAGTTACCACCAACCACCATTATGTCTGGAACACCATTTGATCCACTATTTACAACTACCATAGGTCAGACATCCGCAGACCCTTCTGCTGTAGTACCATCCACGGCAACAACCACCCCTCTGGGTATGCCCAATACGGGTAACACTCCACATTTAGGAATGCCTAACACAGGGCCACCACTTGTCATGGGTATACCCAACATGGGGGTCATACCCCCTTTGGTTTCCACAAACCCCATCCCAGGAATCCCTAGTACGATTCCCAACCCAAGTGCAACCCATGTTGCACTTGGGAGTGCTATCCCAGGAATCCCTAGTGCGATTCCTAACCCAAGTGTAACCCAAGTTGCACTTGGAGGCGCTGGCCCATACCAGACTACATTTATTGGAGGGCATATACCCTCCATAGCTAACATACCTTTAGGCGCTACTGGACCCCTACACCATACCACTATGGCCAGGCATGTCCCAGTTCTAGTCACCACATCTGCTAGTCTACCATACATGGCAAGTCTGAACCTGCCAGATTTAGCTAGGCTCACAAATGACCCCATCAGACATGATCCGGCGTGGCCTCAAATGCCCACCAAACTCCCCTCTGACATCCCTAAGTTTGAGGGTAAGGCAGGAGAGGACCCCCAGAACCACATCATGTCCTTCCATTTATGGTGTTCCTCCAACTCCATAGTGGACGACTCAATCCACCTCCGGATTTTACAACGCACCTTCACTGGCTCTGCAGCCAAATGGTATATCGAGCAACCCCATGGGACGCATTCCACATTTACCTCCCTTGCCTCGACCTTCCTACAGTTCTTTCAGGTACCTGTCCGCTATGATGCGGGCGTCGAGATCCTACTGTCTTGCAGACAAAACACGGCCACGCATATCACTGACCATATTCATGATTGGCGTCGGCGTCGAAGCCTATGCAAAATCAAATTAGACGACCGAATCTTCCTAGATTGGTTTCTAAAATCCCTCCTTCCTCTCATTGCGAAGGATGTAGCATCTGAAAGACCCCAGTCTGAAGAAGAGGCCATCCTCAAAGCCCAACAGTTTGATCTCATCTACGCCCAGTCGGGTTACCTATACACGATCATACCGGACGCCCCACGAGGTGACTCTGCACACGGTGACACACCGGGGGTATCACATGCCGCTGATGGCATTATTGGCCAAATTACACCGCAAGCAAAACCTTTCAGTATGGTGAGCACCATGCCTTCCCCAGACCTTTCTAGGGCTACATCTAGTTCCGGAGCGACAACTTCTTATGCTCCAACAAACCAGACCCATCACGTTCATGGACCCTCTTGTCCACAACATTGTTATGGCCAAGCGCCATCAGCATATGTACCTCCTACATGCTATGCTCAACCTACGGTAAAGACCCCCATGCAGTTCCCACAACAGCCCATGCATTACCCACAACCGGTTGAACCAGCTAACCTCACACCTCCACCAGCTCAGGGGTACCAACAACCCCAACAGGCAACTGGACCACCTCCAGCTCCACCTGCATACTATCCACCGCAACCTGCTCCCGCACCTGCGGCTTCTCAGAATCCCCCCAATGCTCAAGGGCATGTGTATGCACAACAACATCAGCCCCAATACCAAAATAACCAACGCAACCAGGGTGGGCAACCAAACCGCGGAAGAGGACGCAACCGTGGAAACAATCAAAACCGTAACCAAGCTCCACAACCTACCCATCCTCCGCAAAACAATAACGCGGCGCCTGCTCATCAGAATCCTGATCGACCACCTAAGCAAGCCAAAAATGCTAATTTACGAACAAACCATCCTTGTTCCATTTGCGGTGTCTATGGTCACTATACCCACGCTTGCCCACATCTGGAGCGAGCTCGACAACTATGGACAAATGACGCCCATCGTCAAGGGCAGGCAGCTCCTCAGCCGCCACCCAACCCCCCACCACCTCCACAACAACCTTTGGTACTACAAAACCCTTTTCCAACACAAGGAGTGGTGAACACTCAACCGTTAGCCCCCCCACAGGGCAACGTGCAACCACAACAAATTACTTACGCAGCTCTGGACCAACCCATGTTTGATTCAGGCACCCACCATTTATTGATGATGTCCACGGCCGACGTCAATATCCAAACCCGTCGGAATCAATACGGACCGACTTCTGAAGCCCCCCCCGCCGAAAAGGATACTAATGCTCATCCCACTGATCAGACATTGCGTATACCTCAGGTTCCACTCGATGGCGCTTCTAAAGCACCTCGCTTCCCCCTTCGCCGAATCAACAACAACCCCAATGCACGGGCTGCGTCCAATTACAACATTGTAGATGACTTAGCTCAATCTCCCGCAGCCATGTCTGCGTTAGAAGTCTTAAAAAACTGTCCTACTCAGTGCAAGACTTTACTTTCCGCCATTGGGGCGATTGACCCAAATGATTCGAAATTGATGACCTTTGATTTAGACCAGTCTGAACCACGGCTTCCTTCCACCATAGCAGTCCAAGTTTCCGTTTCTATTCGGAATCTTGTCATCCATCGATGTATCATCGACGAGGGTGCCTCCACATGCGTCATGTCCACATTTGTTTGGCAGAAGTTGGGATCCCCTACTCTCCAGCAATCCACCACTGCATTGCGGGCCTACGACGGCCGGTCAGCTCAACCTCAAGGTTTACTACCCAAAGTGCCCGTCCAATTAGGTGGGAAAACTGTGCTCATCGACATAGAGGTCATTAACGCCCAGCTCGATTATAACCTTTTACTTGGCCGCAGTTACATGTACGCCATGAAAGCAGTTGCCTCATCTGTTTTTCGTACCATGATGTTCCCCCATGAGGGACGCGTGGTCAAAATCGACCAACTCACCTACTATGATCCCAACGCCCCTGCAGCACCCGAGAATGTTCTTCCCATGATTGAACAACCCACTTCTAGTGCAACTACCTCCTTTGTGTCTTCCGTGGGACCCGGACTTTATTCGGATACACCAATGACCTCTATATTCCAGGCCATTCCACCACCGTCACCGGAGACCCATGTCGCAAACCTCTGTACTCTTTCACAGAATACACAAACATCCGGTAGTCAACCACCATTGATCCCCAGTCACATTGGTGTTACACCCATCCACACCATCCCTTTCCTATTTCCTCCTTCGAGTGTAGTAAGCGCCCCGGTTATGGCTACCCTTAGTCTACCCGGGTTAACATTGGGATTACCCGTGTGGTATATTCCGCCTCCTGTTCGACCGCCGACACCAAACGTCATCCTCCAACCGATACAACCTATTTTTACCACAAATCAACCTCCTCCTGGTGTCGCAGTCCCTTCGTCGTCAACGAAACCTCCTCCTAACCTCAATATCCCTTCGTCGTCAACAAATCCTCCCCCTCCTATCAAGCCCACTGGGGGCAGAGGTCCACAACCATACACTGCTATACCACCCCCTAAGGCAGTTAAACCCCCACCGGTGTTTCGAGCCCCCCCTAAATGCTCGTTGTGCGATGAGATAGGCCATCCAACTCATCAATGCCCACACTTACCGGCACTCCAAGAGCATATGAATATGTTGGACGATGACATCAGCATCCCAGTAGTTAGACTAGAGCCACCTCTATAGCCTCGCGACAAATCACTGCGCACCAACCATCCTTGTGCTATATGCAGTGTTTACGGCCACTACTCTCACCATTGTCCTGATCTACCCGATTATAGAGCAGCATTGTATGAATTAAACAACGTCGACTTAGAGATATCTCCTCCCCTCATCGAGGAGATCAACCCGCCGCCATCATCCTCGTCGGAAGAAGTCAATACAATATATATGATTTCAACAACCTTCAAACCAGAACCCCTTGATTTATGGTCTGACTACTTCAATACTGATGAGCAAATTTTGGAGACACTAACTGCACCCGACTACCCTTGGGATGATATGCATCATCGCTCGTACTTCCTCCCGGAAGCATCTACATCCAACGCATCCAACCAGCTATCGGTCGAATCGAAAGATTTCATACCCACTAAGGTCGATTGGTTAAGGGACCCCATCCCAACACCGGATGCCTTTGAAGAAGGGAACATGTCGAACATTTCCCCCACTATACAGATAGACATTTCCACAACACCAGGGAAACCTGAGCTCATCTCACTGGGCGCATCTTGCACTCAAGCAGAATCTCAGGCATACAAAAAGCTCTTTCAAGAGTTCCGTGATGTCTTTGCCTGGTCCTATACCGAGATGCCTGGTCTCGACCCCGCCATCATTGAACACCACATTGATACATGGCCTGAGGTATCCCCTGTTCGTCAGAAACAGCGACCCATTCACCCTTCCAAGCTACCTGCCGTTAAAGCTGAGGTCGAGAAACTCCGCAAAGCAGGATTCATTTATCCCATTCCGTACACCACCTGGGTGTCGAACCCCGTTCCGGTCAACAAAAAGCAAGGCAGCCTTAGAGTATGCACTGACTTCCGTGATTTAAACCACGCTTGTCCAAAAGACAATTTCCCCACGCCATTCATTGACCAACTCATTGATGAGTGTGCGGGCCATGAAGTCCTATCCTTCATGGATGGGTTTTCCGGATATAACCAGATTCACATCCGCAAGGAGGATCAGTACAAGACTGCCTTTACCACCCCATGGGGCACCTTTGCCTATCGCGTCATGCCATTTGGCCTTAAAAATGCTGGTGCCACCTTCCAGCGAGCCATGACCTACTGTTTTCATGACTTGGTCCATATCCTGCGAGTCTACCTTGACGACCTCACAGCTCGTTCCCGAAAATGATCAGACCACCTTAACGACCTCCGGCAAGTTTTCCTGCGTTGTCGCAAATATAAAATCCGCTTGAACCCACACAAATGTGTCTTTTGCGTCCCGGCGGGCCGGTTGTTGGGTTTCATTGTTTCCCAAGACGGAATCACTGTCGATCCCCTGAAAGTCAAAGCCATCTTAGAACTTCCCCCTCCTCGCACGCTTCGGCAGCTTCAGAGCTTGCAAGGGCGGTCCAATTTCCTTAGGCGCTTCGTTCCTGACTATGCAACCAAAGTTCACGGTTTCTTACGCTTACTCCGTACCCACATACCCTTTGTTTGGGATGAGCAAGCAGACACGGCATTCGAAGACCTCAAGAAAGCTCTCACACAAGCCCCCTTGATATCCCCACCGGATTTCTCTCAAGACTTCACCCTTTATGTCTCGGCATCCGAACATGCTGTGTCCGGAGTTTTGGTCCAAGAAGATGCCTCACACCGAGAGCATGTGATTTATTACGTCAGCTAGACCTTGTCTGGCCCACCTCTGCATTACCCATACGAGGAAAGATTAGCCCTAGCTGTAGTCTTTTCCGTACAAAAATTGCGACACTACATCCTACTCAGTCATACCACGGTCGTGGCCGACTCCAACCCCATGGTCTATCTCCTCAGCCGACGGATCCTTCAGGGTCGTGTCGCTAAATGGGTCATTATCCTCCAGGAATATGACCTTACTTTCAAGACTCCTAAGAGCACCAAAGCCCTCGCGCTTGCTCACCTCATCACCGACCTCCCGTCCTCTTCATCATCACCCGTTATCCAAATGGATCTGATCGACGATCAAATCTTCATCATTTCGTCTGACGACCCATGGTACGGAGACATTTTGATTTACCTTCGCACGCAAAAGTTTCGACCACAGATCGACTGTGACGAACGCCGTCGCATACGACACCATGCCCCCCGATACCTCTTATTAGGGGATGTGCTTTACCGACGCGGCATTGATACCATCTTACGCCGCTGCCTATCCCATAGTGAGGCAGAACAAGTCCTCAATGATTGTCATAGCGGTGCCTGCGGAGGCCATTTCTCCGGCATGGCCACCGCCCAGAAAATCATTCGGGCCGATTATTTTTGGCCATCATTGTTTACTGATTGCATCACCGCAGTCAAGCATTGCCAGAACTGCCAATTATTTTCCCCCAAGGAAAGAACCCCCCCCGCCCCCCTTCATCCAGTCATCACTGTTGGACCATTCTGCAAATGGGCCATCGACTTCCTCGACTGCAACCCCCCGTCAGCCGGCGGTCACAAACACATCATTGTGGCTGTAGATTATTTCACCAAGTGGGCAGAAGCCATGCCGACCTACAATTGCAAAGCCGACACTGCAGCACGGTTTTTCTTCAACCATGTTATCACACGATTCGGAGTGCCGAAACAACTAGTCTCTGACCACGGCTCTCACTTCGACGACGCCGTATGGAAAGAATTATCGACCATGTTGAAATTTGAACACCATTTTTCGTCAGCCTACTATCCCCAAGGAAACGGCCAGGTCGAAGCGATCAATAAAATTTTGAAGACCATCCTGCAGCGCACTGTAGACAAACACAAATCCAATTGGCACCACATGCTCTTCCAGGCACTATGGGCCTACCGTACCTCGACCAAAACCGCCACCGGTTTTACCCCTTTCCATTTAGTTCACGGTGTCGAATCCGTCCTCCCTATTGAGTGCCAGATCCCAGCCTTACATATCACCGTCGAACTCCTACCAGATACTTCCCCGATCGAGCAACGTTTACTACTCCTAGAGTAGGCCGATGAAGATCGGCGCACCGCCATTCAAAACATGGAAGCAGCTAAACAACGATCGAAACTAAGTTACGACAAACACGTCCACCCGAGAACCTTTTCTGAGCGAGACCTTGTCCTCGCTTACGATCAAGCTCATGATAAAACCGGGAAAGGAAAGTTCGTATCTATGTGGCAAGGCCCCTACATCATACACACCTGCCTTGGGCAGGGGGCATACATTCTGACCGATTCAGAAGGCAACACCCTACGCAACCCATGCAACGGGTTGTACCTTAAACGATTTTACCCATAGAAAACCTCATGGACACCATCGTCCATTTTAGTATAGGCATACATTTTTTGTTCAGAAAAAATTTCCAAAAACCTAAATATTTGTTTTTCTCTGCATGACCACAGATGGAGCCTCTTCCACTCTGCCATGTCAGTTTCGCTGATGGTGCAAGCCGTTGGTATCCCAATCTCGCCTCCGCAGCTTGGGTAATATACTCCCCTTCACATGAGTTAATTCACATTGACGGAGTATGTTTAGGTACCGCTACCAATAATCAAGCTGAATACGATGCCGTGACCGGTCTCCTGGCCGCTGCTCTCCAAATGAGCATCCGTCGCCTCAACGTTTTCTTGGACTCACAGCTCCTAGTTTCCCAGCTCAACAACGATTACCAGGTACGCGATCCCTGCCTTTTCAGAAAATTCCTGTGCACTAAACAAATGGTTAGACAGTTTGAATCCATTACATTCACACATGTCCCAAGACACCTCAATAGTATAGCAGAAAATATGGCCAACAGCGTCCTCGACTGGCACACCAATCACATCATGTCATATCCATAAACAAAAAATAAAAATAAAAAAATGCATCCATGTGCATAACATGTGCCTCCACGGGCATAAAACAAACAACCAAATAATGCATCCATGTGCATAACATGTGCCTCCACGGGCATACATAAATCAACAAACATACTGCATCCACGTGCACAATAGATGCCTCCACGGGCATATACAAAAGACAAAGGCGCATCCACGTGCATACACGACAATATATCCAAATATATATCCACATATATATATAAATCAAATAGTCAACATGTCATAAGTGCCCTCAGCACCCGATATACAAAAAATACATCTGTCATACAAAAAATACTTCCCCATATGCTCATCAGCATTTGGGGGCAGATACAGTATCATCTACTCATCTGGATCCCTAGGATCCTCTGGCTCCTCCTCCGGATCCTCCCCCGGATCCTCCTCCGGATCCTCCTCCGGATCCTCCTCCGGATCCTCCTCCGCTGGCCCCGCCGGGTCATGACGAACCCGAACTCTCCGCTCTGCCGGCCCCGTTGGATCGTCCCGCTGACGTATCCTCCCCTGAGCCGGCCCTGCCGGAGCATCCCGATCCCTGTGCCTCGCCACGAACACCGCTGCCCTCAATAAGAGCGACTGCCACTCGGGCGGCGCACCAAAACAACCCTGCAAAATATCCCGATCCAGGTCTCTCCAGCCATCCTCGGGAAGCCCAGCTACGATCCGGGCAAGAGTCTGTCGGACACCATCCATGGCGTCATCACGAGGGCCAACCCCTCACCCACGAGCTGCAAATCCTCCACCACGCGGAGGAGGTACAGGTACAGGTGGACGGGCGACCACCATCGCCCGCCCCTGCCGAGCCACATAGTCAGGTGGTGGCACTGGACCAACATCTGCACAAAGCAAGCAAGCCATCAGATACTATAAAAAAAATCATCAATGATAAATCAAACAACACATGATATAATATCAAATAAAACACAAACATACCGTCTAAACTCCAGGCCTGTCCTGGAGCACGAGGCATCTCTGGGTCACCTCGGTAGTCCATGCCGGCGTAGGGGTAGTCCTCAATCACCAAAGGCATCTGCTCCCACTGCTGATAGAAATCCTCTGTGAAGTAGCCGCGGACACCACCGCCGGCACGGGGCATCATCTGCCCCCGCCTCATCATACGAGGCTCACTCGGAAGACCAGCACGAACGGGTACCCGTGGCCGCAAGGTCGGCACCCGCTCGAAGAAAAAAGAGCATAAAAACGAGGCATAACAAAACTCGCCTCCCTCTCTAATGGCCTTGTCCAGATCTCTCCGGACACCAGCCAGGAACATCTGCGCCCAGGCATAATAAGTACCCTGTAGAACGGAATCCACCATCATCGTCTGCCCCCCAGACATACGATGTGGTGCAGCAGCACCCAATATCCTCAGAACGCAGGCACCAACAACTCGCATATCCCACTCACGTAGGAATCTCAGACTAATAGAGCTGTTTACCAAAACAGAATCATCCACACAGAAAGTCTGTAAGAGGTCCTCCATATCTACACCCGGAGGCAACCTCGGCGAGATATCACCCACCTCACCCAAGCGAGGCAACCCAGTCAAAAAATATACATCCGTGAGAGTGATCTCTAACCTCTCACCACCAATAATGAAGGCACCCTCTGCCGGCACCCACCACTGCACAAGCTTGTTCAGGAGCCGTCTCACTGAACGTATAGGCGGGATCTGAGCGAACTTCAAAAGTCCGCTCATAGCCAGGGTCTGTCTCACCCCGGCATCAGTCTCAATCCTCAGCATGAGATCACCATCGATCTCCCTCTCCCGCCACAAAGACTGAGCTCTCCGCAACATCCTGCCAGGAAAACATAAGAAATTTTTAGCCCCAGCATAAAAAAATTTAGAAAAATCCCATCGCGGCTTTTACACAAAAAGCCGCGATGCCCATCGCGGCTTTTCCACAAAAAGCCGCGATGACCATCGCGGGATCCATATTAAAACCCGCGATGAACATCGCGGGTTTTGGCCGGACAGTCGCGATGAACATCGCGACTATCCCCCATGAACTCGCGATGAACATCGCGGGTTCCGACCTCACAGTCGCGATGAACATCGCGACTGTGAGCCTAGAACCCGCGCGGTTCATCACGGGTTCAGCCCCGAAACCCGCGCGGTTCCACGTTGGAGAGTCAACGTGGAATTTTGCGGCCTTCGGGGGCCCGCCGCCAAACAAAAAAGACATAATTGAAAAGGCTAAGGCGAATAGAGTTACCTGCAACTCGCTAAATCGAAAACCAACGGTGAAATCTCCCGGAAATCAAGAAATAGCTCTGACAGCTCTATCAAACTCGCACGTAACAATGACAAGTCATTTGGGCCCCACGTCCTATTTATAGAAAATCTACCAATTTTCCAACAACCATTGTGGTATCATACAAAGTCCATTTCTCAAACCGTTGGGATCAGCACAGCGAGAACTTCATACAGGTTCCTTCCTTTTCCCGTTTTCACGGGGTCCATTTTTTGACCATTTTTTAGCCTCTCTCATGGCCTCGGTTTGCGTGCCACATCGGCCGTTCTCCGTTTCCGACGTGCCTTATATAGCCGAATTCAGTTTTCCGCGCTTGTGATGATGCTTGAGATCATTTCTCGCTCTCACCTTTAGATTTTTCGGGCATTTTTTCCCCATGCCCCCTTCGTCGCCTCGGTTTGCGTGCCACATCGGCCGTTCTCCATTTTCGACGTGCCTTATATAGCCGGATTCAGTTTTCCACGCTCGTGATGATGCTTGAGATCATTTCTCGCTCTCACCTTTAGATTTTTCGGGCATTTTTTCCCCATGCCCCCTTCGTCGCCTCGGTTTGCGTGCCACATCGGCCTTTCTCCGTTTTCGACATGCTTGATATAGCCAGATTCAGTTTTCCGCGCTCGTGATGATGCTTGAGATCATTCCTCGCTCTCACCTTTAGATTTTCCGGGCATTTTTTCCCAATGCCCCCTTCCTCGCCTCGGTTTGCGTGCCACATCGACCGTTCTCCGTTTTCGACGTGCCTTATATAGCCGGATTCAGTTTTCCGCGCTCGTGATGATGCTTGAGATCATTTCTCGCTCTCACCTTTAGATTTTTTGGGCATTTTTCCTCGTGCCCCCCTCGTCACCTCGGTTTGCGTGCCACATCGGCCGTTCTCCGTTTTCGACAATCCTTATGTCACCGGATCCAGTTTTCTGCACTGATGACGATGCTTGAGACCTTTTCTCGCCCTCATCAATCCATTTTTGTTCGGTATAATTTTATCCCTTTTTCGGGCCGAGCAATCCCTTTTACGAAAAAGGCACTTAGGGAGTTTCTGTTAAGCTCTTTTCTGACTCCTAAAACAATGAAAAGATCGCCGAGCAATCTTGCTTCCTTTCATGCTTGCTAAACGTATCTGAAAGGGCGTCTACCTGGTATAAGTTTACCCCTTTTCCGGACCTCGTAGACTAATTACGAAAAAGGTATACTCTAGTCACATCGGCTAGAAGAGTTCTCCATTCGCATCATTTTATGCTTTTTTCGGGCCTTGGAGACTAAACTTACGAAAAAGAAACACCAATAGAGTCCACTTACCGTTTTCAGACTCTCTAAACATGAAAGCAACCATGAGCATGAGCCGTCCTGGGCTCACAAAATCCACAGGACCGTACTATTTCAGAGCACACTTTTATCCCTTCTTGGAGCTCATTAAAACTACGAAGAAGGAATCAATGGTGCCTCTTGGCGCCATGACAGATCACATCTACTCATTAGGCAGCTTCCCCATTTTGGTCGCCTTTGTTCAGAGTATTCTGCAGTATGTCACCTTAATAACTCCTCAACGACACCTATCAGCTCGTCCTCCCCCCAGAGTCAATACATACTCTTCAGTCCCCAAAAAAGCAATGATCCCCACACCTACAAATCAGTTCCCTACGCTGCCAGGTCAACCATGTCATCATGCTCTGAACAAAGGAAGTTTGAGTCTACCCATTTTTGACCCATTTATTTCCCGTTCCCACAAGTATGTCAGTCCTACCATCAGTACTACAAACACTTCAGTTTTACACCTCGTGCTCCTATCAAGGAAACATCATTGCCTTGTTAGTTGTTGGTCTCCCTCTGTCGACGACAACCACATTTATTCCAGAGGATAGACCTAGAGGTCCCTGTGTCTTGGACTCGTCCCCATTTATGATGAGTACCTACGAATCATTTCGAGAAGAGTCCTCAGTGCCTCTCCAAATGGTTGTTTCTCACATGCTCGACTTCAACACCTTGATCGCATCGTTGAGACTCGCACAGGGTATTGGTCCGTTCAGTTATTAGTCGAAGACCCCGGATACCACCTGACTCCTCCACATTTGAGAGTCTACCTATGGATACAACCAGTTACATTTTTTCTATAGATATCCGGGTTGCGTATGGCGACAGTATTCCAGATGGCTCACAGTCATTGAGTCCATACAGATGTTGGACACCTTCAGGTTCAGCAGTTCAACAGTTATTCCAGTGTATCAGTTATTGAGATCAGCCATGATCACGAATATATCCCACAATAATGTCCCCTCTGGACCATTATGATGTACCAGTATATTTCTTTACGTATTAGATCCCCCTTCTTGGGACTAATTGTTTTGTATATGTCTTGATACGAGCATGGGAATGCCCGCCTCGTCCTTCATCAGAGATTATACCTCATTCATATTGAGGCCATGTAATATTTTTTGTTTTTGCAGCTTCCAAGGGCCGTGGCTCCAGTATCCAACCGGTCTCTTCTCTCCCCTAAACCCCAGAAAAAAGGACAAAAGAACTATGATGTCTATCGGCCATACGATGAGCTCCTGCCCTCACACATCAGGGGGCAATCTGTTAACACCTAAAAAGTGCTCACTAGCTCATTCCCTTACTCACATGACCCATTTGTCCACTTTTCCACCATCTGAGCGTCTGAAACCAACAAAAGGTCACCAAAAGACCTTAGTACACCCCTTTTTCCATTAAAAAAGATTATTTTTCCAAGAAAATCATAAAAAAAAACCCTCAAAAAGGGTCCAAATTCCCAAAAATATTAAAAAGGGAATTAAAATATTATTTTTATTCAAAAAAGGAAAAAGGAGGGAAAAGTACCTAAACCATGTTGGTCAATACCATTTGGTTTCCACAAAACCACAAATGGTATTTCCCACCACCAAAACCTATAAAAAAGTGGTAGGGGCTCCTCATTTCACATCCATCCATTATCTCATCCTTATGCTGCTGAAATCTCCCCTGAGCATTTTAGCCATTGCAAACCACATTGGAGAAGAGACCATTGGAGATTGGAGTTGCTCATCCTTGGAGCCATTCAACCTCACCATTAGAGGTATTGATTCCGCAAGCACTTGCTTGCCCCATTCTTTCAATACAAATTTATTATTCTTATATGTTCTTGTTCTTGATTTTAAATTATCTTCGTTATTTGCTTAATATCTTTGCTTAGATCCATGAATAGTCTTGTTTAATTAGTTTATTGTTATTTATTTCCATTGAAACTGCTGCTACTAGTTAGCAGGTGCCCATAGCACTAAGCCTGGTTGCAAAACCGGGCCAACAATGGGGACTGGTCATATTCCTCCTAACAATGCTAATGTTGGAAGACGACCGCCTCCTAGGGATACCCAACCTAGTAGGAACACTGTCCGCAACACGACTCGCCATCCAGCACCTAATACACATGCCGCTACCCGTCAACCTCAGATCACTTTCGCAAATGTTAATGCTCCTCCTAACCACAGGGGTGAACATATACCGCATACTTTTGCATCCACTACCACCACTAGTAATGCCAATATAGGAGGTGGGAATATATCCTATCCACATGGACATAATGCCACCATCCCTGCTACTGGTAACACCAATGTTGGGGTTGGGAATACGTCTCATGCTTATGGTGACCACACGACTGCTCACACTGATCCTAATGCTGGGGGTGGAAACATACATCACCATTATGGTCATTACATCTCGGTTCCCACTACAAATAGTACGTATATGCCCCATACTTATGGTGGCAACCATTACTACAACACAGTCGGTGCTGGCCACTAGTATAACCCACCTCAATATGGTGCCCAAAACACTTATATACCTTCTTATTGTCATACGGGTCAGGTCGGAGGAGGTTATCAACCCTATGGCCATGGTCAAGCTTATGGATCATCAGGTCCTCATTATCAGCAGTCTAATGCTCATGGTCAATATTTTGGTCCACCTTATAATTCGGTTCCGTTCAACCAACCTTTTATGGGAGCTTATAATCAAGCTTTCCAGCCGTAGCTCTCGTTCCTTGCACGATTGAATCTTCCAGATCTTTTGAAGCTCACGAATGATCCAGTGTGTCATGACCCTAATTGGCCTCCGGTCCATACCAAGCTCCCTTCGGACATTCCTAAGTTTGAAGTGAAAGGTGGTGAGGACCCGGGTGATCAAGTCACAACGTTTCACCTTTGGTGCTCCTCCAACTCATTGAATCACGATTCCCTTAGATTATGACTATTTCAACGCACCCTTACGGGGGCAGCCGCGAAGTGGTATGTTGAGTTTCCTGGAAACATTTATAGGGGTTTTAACGAGATTGCTTTGGTTTTCTTGGATCATTTTCAGTTTCCAGTTTGCTATGATGCTGGTACTGAACTTTTGTCTACCTTCTGTCAGAATAAGGCCACACATATTTCTGACCACGTTCAAGAGTGGCGTCGGCGGAAGAGGTTAGTGAAAGCCAACATTCCTCCAGAGTTCCTGTTGGAATGGTTCCTCAAGTCTCTACTCCCATACATTGCTAAGGATGTTTTGATGTTCGGCATTGTGACTAAGGAACAAGCCATCTTGAAAGTCCAACAGTTAGACTTACTATATTGCCAGTCTGGCATTTTGTATGACATTATTCCTGACGCACCGTGAACACGCCATGAGCCTCAGTCATTTCTTGGACCGCATGCTGATGGCATCATAGGATCCGTAGCACTCGCCCTGTAGATTTGGTAGCTAATCAAATGCAAAATTTGTCACTAAACCAGTCTACTCCCGGATAGGTTCACACCTTGTCCACTTCCACCCCATCGTCTGATGTACACAATGTGCAATTGACGAACCAATTAGGTAACCAACAACCTGGTGCTAAGAAAAAGGGGAGAAACAACCATAAGGGTGGAAACAATGGGAACAACAATAGCAATCTCAATACCCCTCGTAAGAATAATGCCAACCCTCCTTGGGAAGGCGGAAATGTTGGTGAGGACCGTAAACCTAGGCGTAAGGTGAAGTTTCCTTGTAAGCTTTGCGGGGAAGATCATCTCACTCACTTATGTCCTTGAATCGAAGAAGCATCAAAGCATTTGGCACATAGCCCAGCTGTGTTAAAGGATCCCCTTCCTCATCATCAAAACATGGCTTCGCATGCTCCCACCACTGGTTATGGACCTATTGAGACGACAACGTCTTCTTCCAATACTGGTGGTTATGGATGTGTGAATATGGTTCAATCGAAGGTGAGTGTTGCCACTCGTCAACGTGATTATGGTGCACCACAACCTAATATGGGGAATGAGCCTCCCCCTCCTCCTGAAAACTCCTTGCATATCGAGAAGCCCTCTAATATGCCCCGGATACTGAAAGGTGTTCTTAAGCGCTCTACGCATAATCCTAATGCTCGAGCTGCCCATAACTACTCCATCATGGAAGACTTGGGCCAAAATCCGTGTGCCATGTCGGCTCTTGAGGTTTTGCAGGACTGTCCTTCTCAAAAGCATGCTCTTTTGAGTGCGTTAGGAGTTCAGGATGGGTGGAGTCCCAGTGTTATCAAGGTCGACACTACCGATGTTCAACCTCGCTTACCTTACCACGTGGCTTTTCAAATCTAGGTGGTGTGCCTTCATAATTTTGTCAAATGTATGATGGTTGACGAAGGTGCTTCCGCATCGATAATGTCATTAACTTGTTGGAAAGATCTTGGCTCTCCTCCTCTACTCACATCTAGAACCATGCTCACTACATTCGATGGTCGGTAATTTAAGCCACATGGAATTATCCCTTTCCTTGTTGTCTGCTTGGGAGGTAAATCTGTTCCTATTGAAGTTGAGGTGGTTGATGTTCCCATCGACTACAACCTTTTACTGGGTCGGAATTGGATGTACGCTATGAAGGCTGTCACATCTACTATATTCAAAGTTATTTTCTTTCCTCACGAAGGAAATATTGTGACCATCGATCAGCTGGATTTCATTAATTCCCCTTCCACAACATCCACGGGATCCATAGTGACCCCGCAGGTTACTCATTCTCAACTGGCAACTGGGAACATGGCTGTTGGTATGTACCCTTCATTGATGGGAACTTATGATTTTCCTACACCTATGAATTTTATTGGAACCATTTCTGACAATGCGTCTCCTCCTTTGCATAATATGTCGTTCCAGACTTCCTATTTTAATGATCCATGGACTTTACCATCCATGAGTTTTACATCTGGAGACATTGCGCACATTGATATGTCTATGCCACTGTCTGCTGTTGAGCTTGCTTATCAAGATATTCAACAAGCCACTTTAGAGTCGGATCTCTCTTCTTCATGGACAGAGGAAGAAGATCCCGTTATGCTGCCCACGTGTGGAGTCGACCCATCTTGTTCACATGATTTCCTTGATGGTATTCTACCTTCAGATGAAATTTTTATCGAGGCCATGAATGGTAATGACAATCCTTGGGAGGATTCTCATCATCAATTTTATTTCCTTCCTACCCTTGATCTTATTGAACAATATGAGCCTCAAGTACAACCTTCCATGCATTTGGATTTTGATCCAGGCATAGTTTTTTCTAGCCCCGGTTTGACATTAAAGTCTAATCTCCCTAGTGATGATTCTGTAGAATCTCTTGTAGATCCGCAAATCGGTGATCCTAATGAGTTCGATTCTACTTCTATAATTTCCAACTCCCATGATGATGAATTTTCCACTGCAGATTCCTCCACGTCCTTAAGCTTTGCTCTTCATTCCGAAGTTGATCATTTTGGTCTCTCGGGTGTTGGTACTATGGCACCTTCAGTGGTTAGCTCTCCCTGCATTATGTCTGAGGATGATAATAGTGAAGTTGAAAATTTTTCTACCGCAATGACTTGTATCAGATTTTCCTTTAAGTACGTTTTAGATATGATCTTGGTACTTATGTTTCTTGGAGAAAATATTCTTAGTTGGACTTATACTTGTTTACTGGTCCTTTTCGACATTTGCTTCAGTCATGGCAGGCATATTCGAAACCTTGCATATAGGTTTAGGCCTTCCCATTGTTATGATGCATTTGAACCTTTTGCCATCCGAATTCGCAGACACCCCCTGAGTGTCCTTATTTTGTTCATGTTCCTTGCATTATGCATAGCTTTGTTCCATGCGCTTGGAACTAGTTTCACATGTCCCTGACACTCATCTACCGCCATTACGAGAATTCTTCCATCTCTCCTTTGAGCTCGTTAAAAACAATAAGGAGGTCACGAGTTTACTTTTCCGAGCTCGTTAAACCTTTACGAAAAAGATTTTATAAAGTATTTTTTAAGCCCTTGTTAGACTTTTTCAAATCAAACAAGATTGCCGAGTATGCTTGTCATTTCAAGCTCGTTAAAGGATTTGAAGTGACATCCACTTAGGTATAAGTTTACCCCTTTTATAGAAAGTGGATTAATTACGAAAAATGTATACTCTAGTCATACGTGATTAGAAGAGTTCTTCTCTCATTATTTTACACTTTTTCGGGTGAGGAGACTAACTTGATGAAAAAGGACTCCCCTTTTATGTTGAGTTGTGATTGCATTGCATTATCCTGCTTGTCGCTTGAGCCTTGTGCCAACTCCCTCTTACTCACTTATTCTCCATTTTCTTGAGCACTTCACCTTCCGAGCCAAGTAGAGCCTTAATTTATATTTCGCAGCTTGATGACCCTTTACCCTGAGGGAACATTCCCCCGAGTGTCCACATACTACACATGCTTCCTTGCATTGATCATAGGTATGTTCCACTACTTGGGACTACTCTGCTCGCTATTTAACACTCGTTCCCTCACTTGTTGTATTATAATCAATTTTATTCTTTTTCAAGCTTTTTCAAATATGAAAAAGACCAAAAAAATCAAAAATTCCAAAAAGCTGAACGAGATTATGGTACTACTTCTTGTTGGAAGCTGTTGTGTCGCCTTTGAACAGAGAATTCATTCTACTCCATACATTGTGAGTCAAAACTATAGTTGGACCTTAGGAGTTGTACTTGTTTCTCAGTTTACTCCACTGATTGGTTAAGCTTCCAGTCATTATGGAGCCCTTTGTGATGCCTCTTGCACCACACATTCTATATTGAGTCTATGTTGCCTGAGTCTATCCATTTGCGCATGCTCTTGTTCAAAGGAAGTCATGAAACCAGAGTCAGCCACTCCTCAAATATTTTGACTATTGCATGTCGGCCATCCTTATTGAGTCAGTCTGTTTCACCTAAGATCTTCCAAATATTTTAGCGTAGCTGGTACCTTGTGCTAGTTGATGGGGGATGCCTTAATGCCCTCCTTCCAGCGAGTCTCGTTCTGTCGACTTCAACCCATTTATTCCGTAACTTGAGGCTTAGAGTTCGGTTGAGTACCTTGAGGCTTGCAGTCATTAGTGGCATGTTTTCTCGCCATCGATAGTTTTGGGAATACATCAATGTCCCCTGATCGATGGATTCATCCTAGTGTTCGACTTCAACTCATCTATTCACACTTTGATGATTGTGCTCTGTGCCTTAATGCCCATTTTCATTATTGGTGGGTTATCTCGCGTTTATTAACGGTATACATCATTGACCGATAATCAAATGATGTCACATCAGGTTCGACCTCAACTCCTTTATTCACTTGATGGGACTTGCACCATCGAAGACTTGTGTAGAAGACCTCAAGCGATAGTGGCATTTAGTATGCTACATGTGACGATGACTTTACATCTGAGATATCACCTCTTAGATATCAGCAGTTTGTACCTCCAGTTTGTACCAGTTGTTTCCTTTTCAGTAGGAGACCATATCTTAATGTAGAGGGATCATGGCTATGATCACTTATGACATGTATTTGCTATGTACTTCCTATTCATGGCCATTGTATCAGATTGTTGTACTACCGACATGTGTTCAGAGATACTATTGTACTATGATGAGTGAGCTGCTCTTTCCACTTGTGTCTCCATCACTCCACTTCTGAGATCTTTTTATAATGTATTTCGGCCATCGTAGCATCAGTTTTTGACCTCACACATTAGGGGGCATCTGTTACAACGTAATTTTCCACCTTGTGAGAATCAACACTCTTTGGCCTAAAGGATCCATTTCACTGACTTAGAACCACTTTATATCCTATAGACACTATTTTTCCTTATTTTTTCCCTTGTACGCTTGCTGCATCATTACAGTGGGCGTACCCGTGAGTTGCATCACTATAGCCTGTGGGTAGCATGTAAAATGGTAAAAATCACTAGAAAATTACCTTTTTACTCCCAAAAAGCGGTCATAGGGTGACCTTTGGCCCTCCATTTTCCCCGAAACGCCTCGATGTGTCCTTTCACTTACCTTTGAGAGGACTATATATTGAGCACATATGGCTTATGGACGGAAGGAGAAAGAAGAGCAAGAGAACTCTAGTGGATTTTTGCCCTATCTTGAGTCTACACTCATTGATCCTTGTAGTTGTGAACCCTTTATATTCACTTTCCAAACTCCTATCATAGTTTGAGTTTTCCATTCCATGGAGGATTGAAGTGGTGGAGGTGCAAGTGGATTGACCCAGATCTTGGTTCAGATTGGTTGCCGGCAAGAGGTCGTATCACATTGTACTTCTTCTTGTTTATTAATAGAAATACTCATATTCTCGTCCATTAATGTTGTAAATGTTGTTTATACTACATTGGCTTGCATTTACTTGTTATATCATGGGCCATTGCTATTGATGATGTTAATGTCATTTATATATTATATGTACTTGTATATTGGATGTCAAGACTAATTTGCAAATTCAAGTGCACGGATTGAAAAGCTCCAACGGGGATCTACATCAAACGTTTGGATCGAGGTTGGTTATATTCTTCATTATCTTAGCATTGTCATTTATATAGCATAGCATTGAGAATTGAGTTGATTTCTGGTAGTCAACTATCTGTTGTGGTCTACCCCAAGCCATAGTGAGTTTTCTCCAATACAAAAGTGAACTGCTATGACTGGGACTTGAGGATCCCTACAATCTTGTGGGCCTATAGAACAATGTGTGAAAGGTTGAAAGGTTATACACCTTTCAAGTTGGTATATGGACAAGAGGCTGTAATTCCTATGGAGTATATTATTCCTAGTTTAAGAATCGTTGCTTTTGTAGATACGTCTGATACCAGTGCTATTGGAGAATGATTAGCATAGTTAATTCAGTTGGAGGAAGACATATTTGTCGCAGGATTCCATCAATAGGCATAGAAATATCGAGAAAAAGTGTGGTATGATCGCCACATTACTAAGAAGCATTTCCAGTGAGGAGACTTAGTTCTTCTCTATGACAATACGTTTTTCAAACATCCTAGTAAGTTACAGATGCATTGGTTGGGGCCATATATTATTAATTTTATCACAGAGGGAGGCCAAGTACAATTACAAATAATGGATGGTCAAGTCCTCCAAGGGTTGGTGAATGGGATCCAGCTGAAGCCCTATAGGGACAACCAGGGTGTGTCGAAGTGAAAATGATTGCTTGCATGTTTGTACATAGAAAAAAAAATCTCTCTTGTCGTTTGGAAAGCCCAAGTTGTTTTCTGTCATAGTTAGTTGTGTCGAAGTTTCTATGTTGATGTACAGTTCTATTTCATCTTTGTGGAAACCCCAAGTTAATGTTATGACGAAGATGTTCTGTTGAGGGTCTCTCTGTTGAAGTTCCACAGTTGGAAACTGGAAACCCCAACTACCCATTCCATCGAAGTATTTTCTTATGTTAAAGTTTGTTATCTGTTGAAGTCAGTCTGTTGGAAACCCCAAATTATTATTTTTGGTTGAAGTTACATTTCTTTGGGAAAGTGGTGGTCTATCGCAGTTCTATCTTTCAAAGTTCCAGAGTGATCACCCTAACAAAGTTTTAGTTATTGAGCATTTATTGCTTCTTTTATAACGATTTTAGTGTCTATGCTAGTGGGATTTTTGAATTAAATGCCAAAATGACTGAAGTGTGTGAAGAGATCTGACACTGCCACCATCATCATTGGAAGATTGAGTACATTTATGTGACCTTGGTAATGACAGGCGGATCATACGCGGGGGATAAAATTAAAAATCCTACCCCTCCCTCGCTCATTATTCATTGTGACTTGAGCGATTGCATTAGAGTGAAGAAACCATAGCCGATATTTCTATGTCGAGTGATTGTGAAACTGTAAGGTATCAAAATGCAGGTTGATTTGTTAGCTGGTAGTGAGGCTCAGGGGTCTGTGGAGGAGGTCCCAATGCCAGGCTCTGTTTCTATGAGTTCATAGCTACCTAAAGTCATCTCCTCACAGATTCTTGTCGATATCTTCAGGAAAACACGACATTCTAATCGTCCAAACCCATAGCCGAGGACAAAGGCACACCATGATGCTAGAGAATTCGCATCGGGATCTACAAATTTATTTCCATAATATGTCACACCTAGGAGTTCGATTGCAAAACCAGTAAAATTGCCAAAGAATTCAAGCTATTAGTTGAAAACTGTACCAGTGCCGAAGGGGGTCATGGTACAAGGAGATATTTTGAAGAACATCCATAAAATGTTGTATGTCGACCATGACATTACTAGGTTTGATGAGTTCAACTACACACATTACATGCGGCCTATTGTTTCAATAGAAGGCAATCCGTTCGAGTTGGAACCGCAATAGTGGGTTCTTAGCATGGCCAGAGCTGGTCTTTTTCCACTATTACATCTTTCTCATTTGGTCGCACTACATAGGAAAATGCATGTGTGAAGCAACTGCTATTATGCTTGCATGGAGGGTTCCTATGGTTGGAGACAAAGGTATCGATTTCTATAGACCTTATTGCCAGAATTACGGGCCTACCTAAGCCTGGGTTGGACCCATCGCAGTTTTTTATGGGAAAAGAAAGAGACTGTGACCTTGCAACCAGGATGAAGGAGAAGTATAACCTATTGAAGAGAAACATGGGCTTTGATGTAGCCTCTATCAGTGACCAGGCCATTCAGTTTGCTACAAATTTATTAGCTGCCAAATTTTTACGCAAGAATCAACCAAACCAAGTCACTACTTTTTTCATTGCTATGGTAGAGAAGTGTGCACAAGGAGTATAAATGAATTGGGTCACTTTTATACTGAATGAGTTTATTGTGGATTGTGCGGATGCACATGAAAACTTCTCACCGTTTACATATTCATGGCTTTTATTTTTTATATCATTTGTGGGTTGGGAAGAGCCAATAAATTACCAAGGTATGCAACGAATTGGCCCATGCCAAGTTTCAAGGTATATGAATTCATCCCATTATGATATAAGGATTCGACAACACGACAACAACGTATCATTATATATGCAATTGGAGGCGTTGAGATATTATGTGGTTCAAATACAAGACATTGATGAAGCCATGGTGGCTAAGTATTACATTGTGGAGAAGTTCAAAGCTGGGACCCTCCACATGTATGTGCAAGGGAGAAGGGACCCACACCGGCAATGGCTAGTGACAGGGTTCAAACTATCTCATTAAGAAGTTGATGCGATGATACAAGAATGGCCGCTGGAGTGGCAACTACCAATTGAGATTGAGAATATATCACCATATCTGTCACAACAAGACCAACAAAAGGATGACACATCATGAAAACAACAAACAAGTCAGAATACACAACAAAATGAAGGTGGAGATCATGAATAAGAAGACCAAGATTTGATTCAGACCCTTACTGATACGGATCTGGGGGATAAGTGAAAAGGTGAAACATCTAGGAAAGGTGTAGGAAAAAAGTAGAAAGAACAACGACATGAAAATGTCCAAGCCTTAACGGATGACGACATTAACATCCTATTTGACGGGATGATAGAAGTTTAAAAAGAGAACCAAATAAAAGGAAAGGATAAAATGATACGACTATTTAGTGGCATCACTGACGTTTTGGAGATACGTTGTGTCAAGAAGTAAAGAAAATATGCATTTCGGCTTTGTTGCATGTCACACTGCCATGGGTTGAAGCTGCACAAGAAGAGGAGGGATAGGACCAAGTAGCACCACTTCCCCCTATAGAAGGAGTGATTAAAATTTTTCCACATGCAATTACTTTTGATGAACCAGATACCAGTGTGTAAGTTCCAAAGTCTGGGTGTGTAGACCTTAAACTAGTTGCATTACCTCTTTATATGTTGCACTGGTTACAAAATGGTATCACAAAGGAACTCAAGTCGAGGGAGAGTTCCATCTTGGATATAATGAAAGGATACAAGAATAAGGAAGCTACATTGAAGGATTTGACTGCTGAGCTTCAACAGGACAAGGACCTGCTGCGAAAGGAAAATGACAAAGTTTAGGAAATGGTTGAAGTCGCATGCCATGCAATCCCATAAGCATAAATTATAGAAGAAATGACATCATAGGAGAAGATACTATGCCTGGAAGTTGTTATCATGGGATATCGAAAGAGGGTACATGACTTAGAAGCCAAGCTGGTACCGAGAGCACCCCATCTAAAGTAACTAAGGAGCGATGAGTGGACGTTCAAGAGGTTGTTTAGAGCCTTCAGGAAGATGAAGCTCAATGCATGAAGATGTATGAGGAGGTGTCACTATCGTAGGATGCTCTATTTGAATATGTTGTGTTGCAGGAGGTTCAAACTAGGCTCAGGGATGTTGAAGGAAGATTGAACACTTTACATCAGCAATTGAAGACTCTTCCCCCACAACCACATAAAGTAAAGAGTTGCACCAGGAAATCAATCAGCTAAGAATGCAGCATAGGAAACGAACAAAAAGAGTTCAGGCGTTCCAGTCTGAGGCAGAGCATGTGTTAGAGATCATTGGAAGTAATCATACTTCCATCTAGTCGGTAGTCACCCAGGATGTCAAGGCGAGCCAGTCACATATTAGTGCAGAATTGGTCGAAGCTGTTGGCCAGAAGAAAGATGAAGTCCAACAGTTCATCGAGGTGAGAAGGAATGTCTATGAAGAGTTTCTGTCAAATCTACAGGAACCTGTCTCATAGCCTTGCAGTGGCTTGGGATGAGCCACATGTGAGTGTTGGGTGCCTGTTGGGCCTATCTTTTTGTAGGTACCATTTTTGAAGAAACAATTTTGGTGTCGAAAAAAACAAAGTGGAAGCAGTTTGACGAAGTGGTAAACTCCGACGAAGCGACCAAGGAAACATGAAAAACGATCATGTTTGATCGAGTCAATGGTCAGAGTTGAGTCAATTAGTTAGGATTGGTCCACATTCTATTAATGATTTGGTTAGGAAGTTAGTGGGTTAGTGGGAGCAGGGAAAGCTAAGTGTGCCCTATAAATATGTAATAAGAGAGAAGTTTTGGGTTGGTCACGGTCATAATTATGGTCATGCTTAGGCTATGCAGCTATTGTATTTGGGTTTTAGTGCTCTGTAATGAAGCTATATGCTATGTATGTCAGATTTATTTTGGAGAATCTGGGTCGCTAATCTATAGGTTGTGTGTGCATATCCTTTTTAATTCATGAAGAAATATGTAAGTCTTACTTGAAGTGCTTATTTGGATGCGACTCATAATAAAAGACAAGTGCTTCTGTGGTTTTCCCAGATGGGTTTCCACATTAAACATGGTGTCTTTATGTGTTGTGATGTGTGATGTTATGTGATTTGATATATATTTCTTTCCTTTGTTGAATATTTAAGTGAATGAATGCATCATTGACGTAGTTGTATGTAATATGGATGTAAATATAATCTAAGCACATCAATCTGGCGAAGTAATGGGTTCTGTCGATGTTCTGAATGTGTTGAAGTTCTGATTCTGTCGATGTTCTAGGGTAGAATAAGCTGATGAATGTATATCTTTTAGAGCTATTCCCCTTATGTATTGCATGAAGTCTAGTTCCTACAATCTCCATAGGTACTTTAGGTGAGACTTCATCTGCTTTGTAGTTGTTTCTGAGATGGATTAACTCCCTTTCAGGCCGGTATCTGTGGTAAGGGTGTTTATTGGTGGGATGATAAGTGTTGAACCCTAGTCAAAGTAAATGTGCGCCAACAATTTCGACAAGTGGGATATTGATTTTGTGGGACCCATTAACCCACTAGGGAAAACAACTGGTGCATGGTATATTATTACTGCGACATATTATCTTACATAATGGGCTGAAGCTGAACCAGTACGAGATTGAATTGCTATGACCTCTACAATATTTCTATTTGAGAATGTTATCACCAGGTTTGGTTGCCCTCATGTCCTATTAAGAAATCATGGTGAAAATTTTATTAATAAGACTATATCTTCCCTCACTGAAGAATTTCAGATCTATCATCAAAAGAGTACTCTTTATCACCCACAAGCAAATGGAACTGTCGAAGCATTCAATAAGATGATGGAACATGCACTAACAAAATTCTGTAATGTGAACCGTGATGATTGGGAATTGAGGATCCATGCAATATTGTGGGCCTATGTATGTCATGAAGAAATATGTAAGTCCTAACTGAAGTGCTTATTTGGTTGTGACTCATAATAAAAAGACAAGCGCTTCCGTGGTGTTTCCCATGATGGGTTTCCACGTTAAACATGGTGTCTTTATGTGTTGTGATGTGATATGTGTTATGTGTTTCTTTCCTTTGATTGAATATCTGGATGAATGCCTAGTTACGATAATTGTGAATGACATGAATGTTAAATATAACATAAGTTACATTAGTTTTGTGATGTTATGGGTCTTGTCGAAGTGACTGATGTGTCAAAGCTATGATCCTATCAATGTGCTGAAATAGTTAATGTTATGGGTTGTATGATGAATGCATTGCGTCGAGCCATTCCTCTTCTCTGCTGTAGAAACCTGGTTCCTGGAGTTTCCATAGGTACTCCAGGTGAGACTTCATCTGCTCTACAGGTGTTGCCGAAAGGGATTAAACTCCCTTTCGGGCTGTTATCTTTGGTAGTGGTGTTTGTTGGTATGATGTTGAATGTTTGAACCCTGGTCGAAGTAAAAGTGCACCAACAACAAATATGGATGTAACTAAAAGAAATTGCTTATCACGATTCTTCTAAACACCTTTTTCCGTAGAGGCATCATTCTTTGTGCCTTTTTCTACCCTCTTCCTACCAATTAAAGATATTTTTTGGGTAGTTTGATCCCTATGGTTCCTACTGAGGAAATTATTATACATGTTATACACCTTTCCTAAAATTCTTGAATGTCTAGATATTGTTTTGGAACCACATACTAGACATGCATATTTACCCTTTGTTAGAATCCCTACAAAATATATAATAATGATAATAGAATGGTAAAATATTTTTAAAAATATGTGAATTAATAAAGGATATATAGAGTTACATTGCTATTTACATACCACAAAAATGTGTTAGCCCCGAATCTTCATGAATTGTCTATGTAGTATTCCATGGAATTGAAATTGTTTTTGAACTATAGGTTTGGAGATCTCATACAAAGTGATTGCAACCCATAAATTTATGATTTTGTCTGTAAGTGGTTGAATATATACATCCATAGCTCTAACTTGGTGCTTACCTAATTATTTGAAAATACAAATAATTAATCCCTTGTACATGCAAAATATGTAATAAAAAAAAAGAATGGGTATGTTGTTAACATTCATAAAAATAAATACCTAGAACACTTAATGCCAACATTACATTCCACTGGAGTGAGTCAGTGGAGGACAGACAAGAGGATGCAAAATATAACCCTCTACAATCCAACACATGTAGCCCCCTGAAATTTACAAGCATCCTGCATGCAGGACAATCGATGATTGGAAGGAATGATGGGGTAGTTAAGTTGGGTGATGACAAGGAGGTGTTCTTATCCTTCAAATAATTGGATCATCATGAACCCTCATTGCGATAAGATGGCCCACATATTACAATGGGAAATTATAGAGAGAAAGGAAAGGACTTCGAACATGGAGGCTTCGTGGTATGATGGGATTTCTAGACATGGAGGTTTATGGTTATGTAGAGCCGAGGAATTTGGAGAATGTAGGTAGGCTCTTTAGACATCTTTCCCAAAAGTTTTTTTTCCCATCCACACCAATGAAATTGGGGACTGAAATGCAAGTTGAATTGGGTTGTCAGGTCGAGGGATGAAAAGGCAGAAAGAACTCGAGTCTTTTCGGGCCTTGGTATTTAGATAGGTAATAGGGAGGGGGGAATTGAAGGTCTTATGCATTTGTTTAAGAGGGGAATGATAGTCAATTGAACATAGAGATCCTCCAACAAAGGACGTAAGATCAGAGGTGGGTTCAACCACTATATGAATAAAATGTTGGAAGGAAAAACTTTTTCCTTGTGCTATAGAAGGCATACCCCAATCCATATCCAACACAATATTGACAAAGCTAAGGATTAGATGATGAGTGATCATGAAGTTGTGGAGGATGATGACATGAAACTGGATATTCAGACTTGGATTTTGGATGTTGGGACCTGTAGGATGAGGCATGTTAGGAGATGAAGCCAATATCCACATCTCCAATATTCTTCATGTAGATTTCTTGACTAGGCCCATGTGCAATTCGTATCCATAAGGGAAGGGCTCCCAAGGTGAAATTTTGAAGACCCTTATAACATATTTTGGTTCCTTCTGGAACCCTCACATGTATTGTATAAAGAGGAATGACCCCATGACATTTAATACAAGAGAGATAAAAGAAAGCATTGTAAGTAGTTTGTCGAGTAATAAAAAGATCGAACCTATCATTACCCCATGTTTTTACCTATGTATAGCAGGGTTTCCATGTAAATATCATGTTCTATTGTTATTTTTGTTTGATTATATTTTTATATTTTTCTAACATTTGATATCAAAGCCTAAAAAAATCGTAGGCATAGGATTTTCTGTGAGTGAGAGCTACAATGATGAAAAGAGGTTTAATCAAGTTCGAGATTGAGAAGTTTGATGGAAAGAATTTATCCTTATGGAGGATGAAGGTGGAGGATTTGTTGGTTTAGAATGATCAATCCCCATCCTTGAAAGGGGTTGTGAAAAAACCAAGTGGCATGATAGATGAGGAACTAAAAAAGATGGATATAAAGGTGGTTTATACAATTTGTCTTTTCTTAGTAGACTATGTCTTGTTCAATGTTGTTGAAGGAAAGAATGCAAAATCCCTTTTGGAGAAACTTGGGAAGTTGTATGTGTTACATAGAATTTTTATCAACTGCACCAAATATTGTAACTTCATGTTTCCATAATACCTGAAGTAACTTTCATGGTGGATGTTCCTTGATTTCCTTATCCCGCAACTTACATTTTTTGTTGCCTTGATGCGCTTTTCTCCACTAGCAACCCGCGTTGAATCCCCCTCAACGCAGTTTGTCTCACGGGAAAATCACGTCGATGGCGCATCTTGAATTTATAGAAACCCGTGTTGAACCATATTGGTGGATGTTGCTCCATTACAAAGCGCTTCGATCTCTGTATGGGAAAAAATTAGGTTTTCGAGAAGCTTCTAGAGTGAAATCTCATTGGATAACCTTTCCTACCTATTCCTATAGATCTAGCTTGAGCCCCACAACTGTTGGGATCATATCTTATCCTCTTTCACTAATATTCTCACCCATATCTTATCCTTAATGTCCTATAAAAGAGATCCTTGGGAATGGGTGTGGGGTGTGGGGGTGGAACTGATAGCAAGGAATTGCTGGAGAAATTATCCCGGAGCATTAGACTCTTGATGTACTTCCTTTCAAAACTAGGGTGACATGTTGGAATAGGAAGAATCTACCAGGAAGAGACTACAATGCCAAGGCTCACGGTTGTATTTCTTTTTTCTTTTCTTTAATAAAATGATTCATTTTCTTCCCATACTTGATTGTTATTGTCATGTATAGCAAATATCCTTGGCCATTTGTTTGGATCATTTATATTGTTTCTAGTTCAATCTGCTTGTTTCTTGTTTGTATTGGATCTGTAACAGGTTCTCTCATATGCGAAGTTGGATCGCAATAGATTGAAGATAACAAGGATGAAATTCATATCGGAGGTAAGTTTTCTATACTTCGTCTATTATAAATATTCAATTGATCTAGGTGAAGGTGTGCATGTATTGTCCTGCTTTGTTCTAGTTTTGACTCATTCGATCTAGGGAGGTTCACTCGTGTATGCATGTGAGAACTAATCCGTAACAAAATTGGCGAATCCACTAGGGAGAAGCTCATTAAATATCCCTTGATTTTCCTTGGGATTCCTTTAATATCTTGTCACTTGTCTTGTCTTGTTTGTTGCAATTTTAGCATCCTTGAGTCACTGGGTGATCCGGATGAAATCTGACACCTAAAATCTATCTATATCCTTTGGGGTTGGGACTTTTTGTTCTTTTTTATTTTGAAAAATCACTCTCTGTTGTCATCGACGCTCCTTGTCTTCATATACAGTGCATCGACGACGTGCTTGGGACATATCCCAAATCAATGGTGGCCTCTCATCAGATATATAAAGTGTTGGATAAAGTGTCTATGGATGGGTGGAACGTTGCTATTCCATAGCCATTTGCTCAGACAACTTCGATTCAAAGGTAAGTGTTTACTATTAATTTACTGTTATTTTGAATGTGCATGAATTATTGTTATTATTATTATGCATGTGATAAATGTGCTATTGTATTCATGTTGTGTGGGTGTGTGGGATGAATTATTTCCATTGTGTATTTTATCATGCATCTGCACACGCATTCTGAATGTTTATGAATTTCGTAATATGGTCTTGGGGGAGAAAATTAGAATCCCCACAATTCGTAATGTCCCCTCCGTTGGTCAGTTTGATGCATGGGGACGTGACACACCCTCATACCCATATGATTCTGAAGGATCCCAAACTTTCTAGGGGGAAAAGAAAGGCCACTGCAAACCTATCTGTCCTCCTTTTGATAGTAAAAAACCCTATGAAAACTCCTTTGATGGTCTTAATAGATCTTCTTCCAATATGAAACCAAATTCTTAGTCATCCCAAGAAAACCCAAGCCTTGTTCCTCAAGTGAATTCTACATATATTTACAAAACATGCAAAATTGACACTAAATACATCAGCCCAATGGAATAAAATGGAGACTCAATCTTAGAGGAAGAAGCAAACATGAACATTGACAAACTAGATGTCCAAGCTATCTTGGATGTCTACAATAGGGGAGAACACCAACTTGTTAAGGCTCCTTAGATCCAAATTATACACCAAGCCATGTGAGAATTTGAATCCAACCCAGTTCATCCCAATGACTCTCAAGATCCTTATCCAGGATCCATGGGTATCCACTCGAATGTGATGTCGCAACAAAAAAACAAATCCAAAAAATATGCTAAGAGGGGGAACAAAACTAATAAGCAAAACCTACAGGATCTTGGTGCTCACCTTATATCCTCAAGTAAGTACGATTCAATCCTAGAAAAACTCATGTCCAAGATCCCAGTCCTATAACAATCCCAATGAAAGTTGTCTCTTGGAATATTAGAAAGCTGAATGGGAAGACTAAGAAACATACTCTTCGATCCAATATCCGTCAAGAATATCCAACTATAGTATTTCTGTAATAAATGAAGTGCTCTAAACCATCCCTAAAATTCATATCCCATTATTGTTGGAGAGGATGCAATTCTATAACTCTTGATGCCCGAAGAAATACTCTAGAACCCTGCATTGGTTAACCTTTCGAATTTCTTCTCCACCTGAATATCTCTCTCTTCCCACTTCTATATGATTGGTACAAACTCTTATGTCTTGATAACCAACATTTATGGCCCTTCCCCTCCTTGTGTAAAATTTCTCTTTCATGATTTCCTTAGATCCCTCCAAGGCCTAGTTCAAGAATATCACTATATATTGGGAGGGGATTTCAATTTGATTACTTCCATTCTTGAAAAAAGAGGAGGCACTCGAAGGATATAACAAGACATTCACACCTTCCAAACTCTTATCTCTGATCTGAATTTGGTGGGCATTGAACCAAAGAATGGAAAGCACACTTGTTACAATAAACAAGACATCACTCATTAAGTGGATTTCTGCTTGGATAGATTTTCATTGTCAAAAAAAATTATCAGGAAAGGCATTATGTTTGAATCGTTCATCCTACCTAGTGTAGGTTTTAAATTCTAGCCAATCATCCTAGAGGTAAATATCGCTAAACAACCCAAAACAAACCTCTTATACTTTGCAAAATTTGGGCTAGAGCACCCCCTATTCATGGATCACTTCTCTCAATGGTGGAAAAAAACAGCTTCAAAGATAGGTTCCAAGATGTTCCAACTCCAAGAAAAGAATCGAGTATGTAAAGGGTAAACTAAAAACTTGTTTCAAAGAGATTTTCGGTAGCATCATTGAAGCTAGGAAAACCCTTGAGGCTCAGTTAGAACATATTCATCTCACCAACATTAATTAGGGTTGCTTTGAGGATATTCTTTAGGAAGAATCCACTCTGTATTCGACGCTAAACCAATGAATTCACTAAGAGGATAAGCTCTGAAGAAAAAATCCAAGGAAAAATTCCTTAAAGAAGGAGAAAGGAACGTGAAAATTTTCCATTCCTCCATGATCTAGCATCGGAAACACAACCGCATCTCCCTTCTTATCAATGAGAAAGAAAATCAACTCACTAAGCATGAGGACGTCTAAAGGGAAATGTCTTCCTTCTATCAGAACTTGCTCTCTAAACCTTTTGAAAATGGGAATAAACCATCAATAAAATTTCTCCAACATCCCCTCTCTTGTTATGTTGGCCCATAATGCAAGTTTTCTCTGCTCGATCTCAATGGAAGAAGTGGAATCTACAATAATGGACGTGCCTATAGGAAAATATCTTGGTTCGAACAATTTCACCACTACTGGAAGATCATCCAAAAAGAGGTATGGGAAGTAGTGGAAGAATCAAGAATGTGTTTGGATGTATTGTTGTCCTTCATCTCCACTTTTCTCACTTTAATTCACAAATAATATTCGGGTACTGATCCTGGTAAGTTCATACCTATCTCCCTTTACAATGTGATCTTTAAAATCATATCAAAAGTCATTGCCAATCACCTTAAAATAAATTTTCCTCTTCTCATCTCCCCGAAGCAATATGGCTATGTGGAAGGATGCCAAATTCTCAATGGTATTATCTTGTCCCATGAAACCATCCACACCCCCCTTTCCAACAAAACCCTTGGTATGTTAATAAAGCTAGATCTATCCAAAGCCTTTGATAGATTTAGTCAACATTTCATCTATCTGTCATTGTTAGCTTTTGGATTCTCCCTATAATGGAATAATTGGGTAATGGCTTGTGTGTCTTCAATTGTCTTCTCTAGTTTGGTCAACGGATACCCCTCTACCACCTTCTCCCCTTCTCAAGGGTTTCTTCAAGGGGACCCTCTCTCTCCCTTCCTCTTCATTCTCATGATGGAAGGTCTAGGTCATACTCTGAATGATGTTGTCCAAAAGAATATTCTCAAAGGCCTTCATCCTACCATTGATGATTTGGTTTCCCCCAACCTTCAATTTGTAGATGACACCATGCTTATGGCCAACCCCTCCCTTAAAGAATCCATATCCCTCAACTCTTTTATTCATCTCTTTTTGAAATCCTCTGGAATGACCCTCATTTCATAGAAATCAAAGATTTTATTTTTTAATACTCTCATTTTTCTTCAGTTGTATATTTCTCACATTTGAGAATTTAAATGTAGTTCCCTACCCTCCAAATACCTGGGATCCCCTCTCATTTTTTCTGCTAAGAATCAATCCTGTTGGACCTTCTTACTCGCAAAAATGGAAAATCGCCTCTCTAGTTGGACCTTTAACTATTTGAACTTGGAAGGTAGACCCACCCTCATCAAATTCATGCTCAGAACAATGTCGATGTACCTCCTCTCAAATCTTGTTGCTACCAAGTTTGTTCTTAAAGCTCATGGTTTTTTGTAGCGGTCCTTCCTTTTGGGGGGATCTAAAACCAATTAAAAAGGGCCCTTGTCACCTGATCAAAGTTATGCCTCCCAAAATCCAAAGGTGTCCTAGGCATTAGAGATCCAGAAGTGGAAAGAAAATCTCTTGGAGCCAAAAATTGGTGGCATTCACTGCATGACCCTTCCTTGCTTTGGGGTTAGATATAGAAATGTAAGTATTCCCCAAACGTCCCCAATCAATATCTCATTCGAATGTAGGGTCTATATTAAGGATCTCTCATTTAGAATTACACCTAGTGCAACAAACAACTAATCCTCACTCTTTCTGGGAAATAAGAAATGGACAATCTACACTATTATGAGAGGACGTCTAGAAACAATCCTCAAAACTATGCCACTACCCACAAAGCCAACAATTCAAAGCAATGTTTACAACCAACAAAGTATTGGTCTCTAACTCTAAGGACAACTTGGAGGCTACCGACGCTTGGAGAAAATGGATTCCTTAGAATCAATGGCCCCCCTCTCCACCAAATTTTCCTTAGGACTCCTTCTGGGAGGAACTACTTTCTAATAAAATCCATCTCAACAATGAACATGATGTTTTGAGGTGGGGCTATAAAATTTGTTGGTACTTTCTCCCTTAAATAATCCTCTAACATTCTCTGACATCAGTCAGCTGAGTAGCGAGACAAATTATGGCATCAAATATGGAACCAAAACCTCTGGCTAAAGCTATCCACTTTTCTTTGGCTAGTGGCATGGAGGAAGCCTCTTATATGGGATCACCTTAGAAAAAGGGGATTTGAGGTACCTTCCCAATGCGTCCTCTGTAATAATCAATAGGAGATCTAGATAAATTTCTCAATCCATGGCAACATACCTCCAACCTTTGGGACCAAGGAGCCACTATCTTCAAATAGTTTGATAGTAAAAGGAAAATCATTAAAGAAACAATATCCAACTAGAGACCCTCACCCTTCTCAAATAACATAGTCAATCGAGATTGGAAAATATTTGTAAGGTTTATCATGTGGGAATCTTTGAGATAAAGAAACTACATAATATTTCAAGGGGTAAGTCATAACCACAACCAAGTTTGTCAAAAAATTCAAGCCAACATCTAAGAGACAATTTTGGTCCCAACTATGGAGGAAATTGCAGTGGACTTGGGAAGGATGGAAGAGGACCTTGGAAATACTCGAACTAAGGATACCCACTACACTAAGACCCGGGTTCTCCTTTGGCACATGAAAACCCTGTTGGGTTGTGCAATCACTGATAGCGCCAATGAGCATCTCAGAATGGAGGATAACAACCCTATCCTCTCGACCATGATGGACTGCTTGGAAAATCGTGTTTAGAGAATCCTTAAAGGGAAAATGGAACATAATTCCAAGCTGAATGTGTTGGACAAGGATATTACATGAAAATTATTCCAATGCAATGTGTCCCCAACAAATGCGAGACTCGTTTTCTGTAGGAAACTAATTGTGGAACAACCAAGCACTGCAATTGTTGGTTTTGAGGCTGCGAAATCCAACGTAACACCTCACATCATCATTCTAGATGACAATTAATATCATGTTGCACATCCTCAAAGAGAATTCCATGTCTATCTAGTTAGTTGACTTTGTTTAAAGTCAAATAATTTAGCAAGTATGGTCAATGACCCTAGCCTGTGAGGAAGTAGGGTCTTCTATTTTCAAATTAGGATTTATAGTGATAGTAAGATAGACAATAGTGGCAGTCTTAGCTTTTATATTCTCTTTTGCAACAATAGTTGTAACTAGCAGTTATTTTATGAACTTTGGAGGGGTGACTGGTATAGTTTTCCCAATGGGAGCCTAGTCACCCCTGTAAATGTATCTTCTCTTTTTTGTTAATACAAACTTCTAGTCCTGAACTTTACAAAAAAAACAATATTTGTTCCCAAAACAATAATTACTTTTATGATTAAAATAATTATTAATTAAATATAAATGTTCATATGTCCAAGTGGTCAATCAACCTTACACATTAAATTGGTCAATTATTAAATTTTTTTATGTAAAATGTCCAACATCTATAGTTGTTCAATTATTAAATGGGTAAAACGTTTAAGTTTTGATTGTTGAATTGATATATTATTCAATTTTCATTTATTTGATATTTGTTGATTATTAAAAAAAACTCTATTAGTCAACATTTATTTTTCCAATTAATCATTACCATTTTAGGATTTTTGAAAAAATCAATATTAAATGTGTAACATTAATTACTCATTTATTCAATGTTCCATGTTGATTATTCAATTATTCAACATTTACATGTTTAATTGTTTGGCATGGTATTGCTAGATTATCTATAGAATTTATTTATTTTTCAATGGTTTACATCCAATTATTTAAGTGTGAATAATATTATCAAAGTATTGGAGGTATGGTGCCAAATTGATAACACTTGCTATTGCGTTCAATAAAAATATATATGGATTTAAATATTGTCAAATGTTATTTGTTAAAATGCTTTAGAAAAAAATCAAATTCAACAAGTTGAACCCCATGTTAGTCAAGACGAAGAGAAGGAAATATTTAGGTTTGAGAAGGATACATGTAATGTCCCCAGATATTTTTCTATAAACCACTCCATTATACTAGGAGAAGCAATGGCCAAGTCACCTTGTAAGGTTCATGAAAAATTATTAAGGGGGTGATGTGGGACATAAATTTATGAAGTATGATGTCCAAATTTGAAAATAATGTGACATTAGACCAATGTGGACAAGAAGGGTGCACTAATGGAGTAGTAACTCCCAAGGAATCTCATGAATGAGGAGGTGAGCTAAAAATAGCCAGGAGGGGCGCATTAGTGGTGGAAGAAGTGAAGTGAAGTGTAACTCCCACCAGATGAGGGAGAAACTCCTAGAATCAAGGAAAAAGGGATCTATGACAACTTATGACAAGTAGGCAGGTCCTAAAAATAGCTAATGAAGGCACACTAGATAAGTGTAACTCCCCAAGGAGAGCACATGAGGAGTTAGGTGGGCCCACATGAGTTATAACTCCCTCAAATCAAGATAAAACCTCTCTAATTCGAATTGCCAAGGAAGGCAAAGTATTATTTGGTCGAAATAACATTAGAGAGTGCGTTAAGGTCCCAAAGAATCATTCTCTCATGAAAATAACATTTATTAAATATTTTATTAATATTTGTGAGAGTAAGTTCTAGAAGGGTGATTAATGGAGAATTATAAAAGAAGGGTGAGGGCACCTATGGGGAATATTTTTGGAAAATTTTACTTCTGAATTAGAGAGCTCTTATGGATTTCATATCTTGGGAGATGTTCCCCTTGCAACTGTAACTGGTTTCAATGGTGGAAGATTACGACCCTAGCTGGTAGAGAGGAGGAGATCATCCAGATCTCTTCATTGAGCTTCATAGAAGCTGATTATTAAGAGGATAATTCACCTTCATATTTCTCTACAAATATTATTGTAGATTTTTATTTCCATTTCCAATAGCTGGTTCGATACCTATTTGGTTTTTTTGAGTTCCAGTGAGTAGAAGGGTGGATTTGTGGTGTTTCTGGGAATGTAGTGTTTGTGGTGGTTTCTGCTTGAGAAGGGAGCCATTGTGGCTATCCAAAATTGATGAAGGTTGTTCGAATGGATGAGAATCACTGATATTTGATGGATTTTGCACTAGATAATTCATATCTCTGAGTCGGGGTTGAAATCTTGATTGTGGAGGGCGCAACAATGAAGCATATTTCTCATTGGAGCAGTATTTTCCCCTCTTTTATCTATGGTTATCTAGAACCCATTTATCTCCATTATGTAGAAAATATATCATGTGTTATGAGATGTTGTAGAATCCATTGATGTACTCTCTGATAATTACCCATTCATAATAAAAATCATAATGTTTTCCTTATGTTGTCCAATGTTTAAAGCATGGGTTGATCTATGAGTAAATGGTTAATCTATGAGTAGATCTGTTTTAGCATGGTTGTGTAAACTTCATGGTCTGGTATGAAACCTTCATAATGGTCCTTGGTGTCTGTTAATAATCTATGTGGCTCGATTCATATGTGTTTGGAATCATTTGGGGTGTGTTTGGAAGTTCTATAATGGTGGGGGTTATCAATCTTGTACCAGTGTTAAGAGGGTCAAAACTCATCTTCTAGTTAGACCATGTTTTAGTGTTTTTGGTTTGTGATACATGTTCCTTTGTGTTGGGAGTGTCATTTATAGTATGAAACACTTTTTATTTCATCTAAAAATGTTTATGTATGCAAAAGTTATGAACATTTTACCGGTCGGTCAATTTGTATATTTATGCTTGCGCACCCTCAATTAGAAAAGTATGTGTAGTCTGAAGTCAAGTGTTCAAAGCTTCCTTATAAATTATCTAAAGTATGTTAGAGTTCATATTGGATGTGTTTGAGAATGATTGGTTCCATCTGAAGCTATTTTGGAAAGATTCGATTCTATTAGGAGTTGTTTGGGAAGAGTTGAAAATCTAGTGTTCTGTGTGGCCGGATTTGAACTAGTGCTCCTAGTTTTGAATTCAGTGATTCTTCGAGGTTGCATTAGGATTGATAGATCTTATTTTTGGATCGAAAACACTACAATGATATATCAGATATGATTGGGTGCCTTACAGTGTTTTGAAAATATACATTTGGGTTGCACCATATTATTCATATTCCGATAAACATAATAAAGCCATTGTTTGGATAAATTTGGAAAGTTGGATTTAATGTGCCTAAATTTTTAACTGGGTACATGACAACATATAACATTGTGAATTCTTTCAATGTAACTGGGATAAAACCTTGAAAGATCTTAGATTTAGAATAATGATTTTGTACAAAGTAGTGAATAATAAACCTATGCAAGAGAATATATGATAACAAATTCTTAGTAAAAAAAAACAAATAAAAAAAAATACCACATATACCATAAACAAGTGGTTTCCCTTAGAAACATTTAACTAAGAAAATTGACAAACTCATATATGCACGTCTTACTTGTTAAGTTGTTGTAATAAAAAAATAGTTTAAAATGCAATAGTTTTAAGTATTCTACAACATCATTCAGTGCCAATAAACTATCTCGGATTTACTACAATCACTAGTACAAAATTTCTAATTGTGATTATGTGACCAAAAAGGTTAGCAATAACATTTTTATAAGCTATATCCTTTGAGCATGAATAAGGCTGAAATTATTTGCAAGAATTCAAAATACTATATTCTTATTTCATGCAGCGTTATCTGTGATTTCTTTGGGTAATGACGACACATTCTATTGTCATCTACATCGTGTCTACTTTAGCCACAAGTTGTTATTTTTGTATTATGACCATTAATTTGGAATTTCCATGTTCCACTCAAGGTGTGATTATGTATATTAGGCATAATGTGTCATTTTTGTAAAAAATATATATAGTTGAAGAAACATTGAATAAATTTACATTGTTTAGGACATGTATGGTGAATTTGTAATAGATAAAATATATAAGTTATTAAATAATAATAAACACATTAACATATAAACAATAATTAATTATTAATTGAATAATAATTATTAATTATCTAAGGAACTCATTCCTTCATGAATAGTCACTATTAGTGCCCTTAGGAGTTATATAAATATAGCACTCTTCATTTTTACATTCAATATATATTTTCCTATAAGGATTTATGTTCTCTCTCTTATTTACAATGGTTATTTGTTTAGAAAACGAACTTTGTTTGTTTCATTAGTATCAGACCAAACTTTGATCCTATCCCTTGGCCACTAGACCGTTGGTCAAATTTCATTGTCCTCGACAATAAAACATTTAAAATTTTTAGACTTTCTCTAGATTGTTAGGTCCTGGACCAAATCAAGCCTTTGGCCATTCATAATTTATGCTGCCAACATTGAAAAAAAATTAGGTGAAAATTTGAAGAAAAAAGAAAAGAAAATACACAATAGTGTTACTATTTGGAAGTACCAGGTCATCAAATTCTATTGAACAACCATGAAATTTGTGCTAGGAATTCATAGATAGGTCAATACCCCTAGAAAAAATTGTCACTGCTATCTAGCTGCCACTTTTGAGGATAATAATCCACTGCATGTGTGATTTGTCCGTAATACATTTTGCAATTGAAGACGAGAACGCATCACTTAACCAAAAGGTTGTCGAGTCGCCACCAATTACTCAACTAGTTACGATTTGTGAAGGGAATAGTTGCCACGAAGGATAATCTGAAATTTTGCAATTATTCACTTAGACGCTTATTAAGAGGATATGTTGATTTAATGAAAAGGCATAACCAAAAGTCTTAACAAGTGCATTGACGGGTACCACTGATTCAAAGGGGTGATGAGTTAATCGAATTGTAAGACATAATTACGTGGAAAAAATATTTATATAAAAAAATTTAAATTACAGTTCATTAAAATAGTACAAAGGAAAAATTATAATTGGAAAGCATATAAATCTTTTTTGTAAAGGGTAGAAAAAGTCAAATAGTGGAGAAAAACTATTTAGTAATTACGCGGATAGGCATTTATATCTTACATTTTGGGGGATGGACCTCGAAGAGCCGATCATCAATATCAAGCAGAATGCGACAGATGTGCAGTGGATATCAATTCTATGGTTGTCGTATTGTGTTTGTGGTTAATTAATAGTTTAGTTGGCGTGAAGATTAGTTAAGGGAGGTATGCCCTGCGCTATCGTTACACTCCATGAAGTGGGTGGCTCGTGAAGTTGGGTGGTGGAGGTATTGCGGGCTCTGTGCAACATGACTGTTATCGAACAATCCCCTCGAGCGGACGAGAGCCGGATCTCCCTAGCTCAAAGTGAGTCTAGAACAAATAGAACAACCTACCAATGCATTTCCTAGATCTACTTAAGGATCGATTACTAGATGTCTTACCTTTTCACTATGCAATCCTTTCTCCTGAATGTTGCTCCATGTCTCACGGTTGTTAGATCCAAGCTGCAAGACCTGTCAAGACAAGAAACAAGAGAAACCAGTAAAAGACATCTATACAATAAGAGATCTAAGTAAACAGTTAAGCAGGTAAACTACTCAATATCATTGCATACATGAACAATATTGGTGGAAAGAATTTGTATTACTGCAAATAGAGGAGTACATGATAGAGATATAGAACCACAACCAAGGCTTAACGATGTAGCCCTTCTCCGACAAAGCCAATTTATATATCCTTCCAAGGAAGTATGAGTTATCCAATAGGTGAGTGGAGATGTTCTAAGAATGATTTCACTAGCATGTAGATACCATAGTATTCCTCCCTTTGGGATGGGAGTGAGCTTCATTTATATAAGACTAAATGGATAGGGTATGGATAGGATAGGTTGAGAGATGGTAGGAGAGGCTTAAGGGATCTCTCCAAAGGTCTAGGAACCGAGTGCCAGCTCTTACAATAGGTAAGGGATAGGGTCCCAAGTTAGCAAGCTTCGAGTTGGACCTCGAAGAAGCTATTTTTTCCACTTAACTGACTTCGTCGCACCCTGTAATGGAGCAAGGTGCGATGTCGCATGTTGCTAGTGTGCAACCTGCAACGACCCTTCAAAACTGAGCACAACTGGGTACAAATCCTCCTAGGATGATTACTTAGTCTAGGTATCTTCAGGGTTGTATACACTAAATCTTATGATGAGTAGATTTTGGGTGTAATAGAATGCCCCCCAAAACATGAAGCTGTTGAAGATAGACAGTTGGAGTGCTTTGATAGAAGTAATGGCAATAGACTCGTCGGACGAAGGACACTACTGCAGTACAACTGACTCTGAACTGATAATCTGATATGAAGTACAACATGGTTGCTGACCAATACATTGCATATCCATGGTAGTAATGACCGACTGGACACAATCATGGCTACTAGACACAAGCATAGATCCATGATGAGATGATAACAAAACCACGACTAATACAAAAGTGGATCCGTGTAACATAACTCAAATACAAACTCCATTGCAACCTGGATAAAACATGACTCCCCAGGGTCTTCAAGATGAACCCGCAATGATACGAATCTATCCATGTGATTACAAATGTCTTGACGTCGAACATGGTAGAAACCACTTGATTACTGGCCATTGATGTAAACCGTTAACAAGTACGAGGGAGATCACCATTGATGTCAATGACTCCCAAGGTATCACACTACATATCAACAAGCGTGAATAAATGAGTTGAAGTCGAACGCAAGATGAAATATTTCAATCAAGAGTCAATGATGTAAACTCATGATGTAAACTCATTGAGGCATGCAGGGCCAAGGTACTTGACTGGTTTCTATATTCGATCCTCGAATGATGAGTTTAAGTCAACAAGGATGAATCCATCAAAGGAGGGCCATGATGAATTCCCCATCAATCGACACGAAACACGACAAAATATGTGTAGAGTGGATCAGATAGTACAACAACATGTGAGACTGACACAAAGTAAACCGATATGGTGACGGGTACATTTGACTGCAGATGACAAATGATAGACGTGTTCTTGAACATGGGCATGGCTTGACTTGGCAGTATTGACACAATGAGTACGATGCAAAATTCTAATGCAACCGATGATGGGAGCTTTCTTTGAATGACTCAAACGAGTAACAGGAATCAGAAAGTAAGTGGGGACTCATAGACAAACGGATGACCCAAGTGCTGTATGCAAATGCAGATGAGTGCCATGTTCAAGAATGAGTACATACTGCCACTAATAAGGTATGTAACACACTTTCCTTTTTTCCCATCATGAATGATGAGTGCCTCATGTGTTTTTTACGAGCTTGATGAGGGTAACTAGATGCTTGGTATAGCTCATCTCATAGATGAGTCCAATCCCAAATGTTTTCCGAACCTAGGATAGGAGGGGTTCGTCCCATGACGGGCCCTTCAATGTGAAAATTTTAACGAGTCCATAGAAGGTAAACTCGATCGTCATTTCATTTTTAGAGAGTCTGAAAAGAACTAAAGAAGAATCCAATGGTCCTTTTTCGTAAAGTTAGCATCATCGCCCGAAAAAGGGTAAAACAACACGGGAGAGGACTCTTCTAGCCATGATTGGCTGGAGTATACCTTTTTCGTAATTAGTGCCTCCTAGTCCGAAAAGGGGTAAACTATCACCAGGAATAAGACCATTCAAATACTTTAACAAGCATGAACACAACAAGTTCGCTTGGCAATCTTTTCATTTTTTGAGAGCCTGAAAAGAGCTTAACGGTAGACTCCTGGGGGTGTCCTTTTCCATGCAAGTTTAACAAGCCTGGAAAAGTGATAAATCATAACTCGGTACTTGTTCTCATAGTTTCATGAGTACGAGAACAAACGAAGAGTAAACTCATAATCACGCAATAATTATAGACTAGCCATTGCAAAAATAACAACAAAACATTCAAGGGAGTGTTCATACCTGTGATGACCGTTGTGATATGAGAAACAACACAAAAGACCACTTACAACTCCTGCACACTAGAGAATCTGTCAAATAGGCTCAAATATGACAAAAATGGTCAAAAACTATGATAAATGGCCCAAGAGCATCAAAATATTTGAAAAGGAATATTCCATTCTATTTATAAATAGAAAAATGGGCCAAAATAGATTTCATTGTTTCAATTGCCAATTTGGGAGGAGAAGTATCAATTTGGAGCCAAAACTTCCTTTGCCGATTTCGGGAGCTACGATCCACCATTTCACCAACTGTCAGGATCAAGTAAGCCTAAACTTTATCCAACAACTTTCTAGTGGATTAGATTTTGTTTTTAGGTTCATTTTTTGGGTTTTTTGATGAGTTCATGGGGGGCTACTGTGCTCTCAGCTCGTCATAGTTGGCCCTTTCGGGACCTACGACAAGATCAAGTCATCGCAAGCCTCGAATGGGTGAAGTGCGACGACATCGCACTGTACGCAAATGTACAATGCGACGATGGAGTTGCAAATTCCAAACATAAAAAAGAATCCAAAAAATAGACTTGTGAAGGTTGAAGCAGGACCTAACAGTGTTTAAATGTCCTTCTTGGCAGGTTTCTTGCTAGCCAACATGGTTCTAGAGTGGTGAGAATGAGAACACGAGATAGAAGATGAACAAGCTGCCAACGATCCACAATGCATGGATGCCTTGAGGAATTGTGGTTTACTCAAGTTCTTTGAGATTCAGGGGATGAGATCCCAAATCCCATTGCTATCACACATGATCCAGAGTTGGGATGCGGCCCAATAGTATTTCGTGATTGGTGAGCACATTCTCACAATAGATGTTGAGGACATCTATTTTCTCACAGGTTTGTCCCAGAGAGGGGAACCTGTACATCTTACTGGAACACAAGCCAATGACTGCACAATTGATGACATGGTGTCACAACATTGTATCGCTACTTCTCGACCTTCCAGTGGGAAGATTATTATTAGGGAAGTGGTGAGCCACCCACTGCGTACCATATTGATTACTATCACTAGAGCGGCGGGTAGCCAAGCCCCACACACGGCTACTTGGACCTAGATGCTTTATGCGGAGGACTACATGTCCCCCATGGTTTTCAACTGGTGCGAGGGTCTCCTCGCAAACCTCCGAGCTGAGCTAACTAAGTGTCGGCGGGGAGAGCTCAAGCAGTTTGGTTATGGGTCTATCATGGTATCGTTCCTCTTGGAGAGGATTCCTCTCCTGCACCCACAGGTGATATTAGATGACAGGGATCCTAGAGATCCCCACATTCTCAGATGGACTAAGGTCATGACTCGTCATGGTGGAGGACCTATCATCAGCTTTGGTCCTGAGTTCTTCAGCTAGCTGGAAAGCCAGTTACTCATGGTTGAGGACTTCCCGTACAGTGGTACGGATCTTAGAGAGGATCCTGACTTGGTGCTGCCCGAGGTTTCAGCATGGGGTGACATAGGTGATAACAAAACCCTTGTACTTTTAATTTTATATATTTATCATTTTTTTGATGCAGTGCTGACAAGTATATAATATGTGTGTGCAGATGTGGGGCCCGTACGGCCAGTAGGAATTTCTCTCTTGGAGAGGAGAGACAGAGGTGGGGAAGCGGTTGTGCCCCCATGTGCTCATGCTGCCATCGAGGAGGTATACAAGAATTTGTCCCAGCTGACAATGGAGGTTCCTAAGCCAGCGATAGATGACCTGCCGAGACCTATGCAGAGGTTTGGGGTTGGAGCATCTGTGCGCTTCAATGCCCTACTCCGTAAGGTGGCAAGGACCGTGGATTGCTTCCTCACTCAGCGACAATGTGTTGTCCGTGCTAGGGGTGGTTTACAGGTCAGGCGTCAGGCCTGATGACACTATTATACTTGTACTGAGAGCTTAAAGGCCTCAAATTTTGTACTACTGAAAGCTATGATGCTTCAAATTTTGTAGAAACTCACTGAAAGCCATCGTGCTTCAGATTTTGTACTGGCACTACTTTTTGAGCGATATATATATATATATATACAGACATTATCGGTGATTTATACATTATGTGTTTTAAAATGATGAGTGATGTGATCTTGTTTACATGTTTGCTTTTATACATTACATTATTTACATGTTGTGAATGCTTTTACATATTATGGATATTATGTGTGTGTGATGTACCAATCCAAAATAAAGTTGGCCATCGAGTCAGCAACTGTTTTTAACTCTCGTGGACTATGCAGGTATTGAATGGATTCAAATGACCTTTCCAGGACACGTACTCGTCTGAAGAGACGAAGTAAGGTGGGATCACGGATGGCGTAAACCCGGTTCAGATGGGAAACCACTAATTGAGAATCAATGTGGATGAAAATGTGGTTCATACCCAAGGAAATGGCGTTAGTTAGGGTTCCGATTACTTCCTGACATTCTGCAGCATTGTTGGTCGCAAACCCTGGGCAACTTCCTCCTAAGCTAATGAGCTCATTTGTTGGGGAATATAGTACCCAGGGTGCCGAAGCAAGGTTACGGGTATGCCGGCTGGCGCCATCCGCGAATCTATAGCACGTTTCCATCTGCACACGCAGACAGAACATGGTATAAGGAGTGGAAACAAGATCTAAATACACTCAAAAACAAAAGCGTCACAGCACACACAAAAACACAAAAAAATGCCATGTACAGTATATACAAGAAAGTCTAAGCATGATGAATTTAAGCGTAGTATCTCTTCAGGTAAAGCCCATTGTAGGGTTCAACTAAAGAGATTCCGTCATAGTATTCAAGCTCATAAGCTCCCTTCTCCAAAACATGTTTGACAATGTAAGATCCATGCCACATGGATTCGAACTTTCCTGCTCCTAGTTTATCGTGCTTCTAGTCATAAGTGAGTACTAGGTCACCCTAGTTAAAGTTACAAGGTTCAACTGACTTGTCGTATTGGGATTTGATGCGTTTATTGTGTGCTTCATTAGCAAGAGCAGCATCTTGGTGGGACTCATCCAGTTTTTATAAGTGCAAGAGACGTTCTTCCTCGGAAGTAGTGTTAGGAAGAAGTTCGACAGCGAGTTGTAGAGACGGAATTTCGCACTCTATAGGTAGGACAACCTCCAATCCATAGACCAATTGGAAGGGAGTGAAGCATGTGGTGGTTTTGATGGAAGTTCGGTAGGCCCATAACGCTGAGAAGAGCATGGTGTGCCAATTGGACTTATGTGTCCCTACCATCCTTTGGACAATAGTTTTCAATACCTTGTCAATGGCATCGACCTGTCCATTGGACTGCGGGTAGTAGGGTGTTGAATTTTTATGGCGAAAACCTAACCTGTCGCTCAGTTCATCAACCATATGGTTCTGAAAATGGTAACCATGACCGGTAACAATTGTCTGAGGAACTCCGAACCGCGCTATTACATGATTGAACATGAAGAGTGCGGCGGCTTTGCCGTCGTTCTGGTATGTAGGCATAACTTCATCCCACTTTGTGAAGTAATCCATAACTACAATGATGTAACTATGCCCCTCGACCGAGGTAGTCTTACAATGCATAAAGTCAATGCCCCATTTTGCGAAGGGGCCCACGACAATAACCGGGTGTAACGGGGTGGGGTGGGTGCGCTTCTTCGTGTGGAAGTGTTGATAAGGAGGACATTTTTTTATGGCCTCAATACAATCTTTGAAGATAGTAGGCCAAAAATATCCTGCGCGCAAAATTTTCTGGACTGTAGCCATCCCAGAGAGGTGACCGCCACATGCCTCGGCATGACAGTCATTCAGAACACGTTCAGCCTCATCGTGAGTGAGACAACATCAAAGAATTGAATCAATGCCATGGAAATAAAAAGTATCATTGATGATTAAATAAACTTCGCATGGTGACGTATCTTATGACGGTCGTTGCGAGAGAGTTGAGGGTTGAAGAGTTGGGTTTGAAGATACAATAAGATATATCCATACCATGGATCAGTCAAACTGATGAGAAATAATGATTCATCTGGAAAGGAGTCATTGTCCTCAAGTTCTGCATCAGGACGAGAAGGTCGCAAATGAGCTCGAAAAACACCAAAGACTTCTTTGACTTAGCTTTCTCGAAAAGAAGATCGAATTCTTGTAGTATCATGATCCAGCGTGAATACTTTCCCCCAAGCACCTAGCGTGTCAGTACGTGGTACATGGGGTTCGAGTCAGCGATGATGGTGGTGGTGCGGAGCAATAGATAGTGCCGGAACTTTTGGACGGCGATGACCGCCATGAATGCGAGTTTTTTGACATGTGAATATCTAGTTTTAGTGTCAGCCAGACCCTTACTTGCATAATAGATAACATGTTCCGGGGTGTTTTGATCCTCTTGTACCAAAACCATGGCGATAGTGGTAGCAGAAGCGACAATATATAAGATGTAATCTCGATAATAATTGGGCGGTTGGAGCACGAGGGCATGCGTGATGGCATGTTTGATACTGTTAAAGGATTTTTGAGCTTGGTCGTCCCAAATGAACGGGACATCCTTCTTAATCAATATCATATACCCCTGAGTCTTCTCCATGAAATTGCAAACAAAACATCTTAAATAAGTCTCCTTCCCTTGGAGACTTTGAAGTTTCATCACATCAGTCGGGGGTGGCAAGTTGATGATGGCCTCCACCTTTAAGGGATCAATGCGGATCCCATCCTTCGAAATGATAAATCCAAAGAGGCGTCCGGACTCAATGCAAAAGATACACTTATGAGGATTCAGACGGATATTGTACCATCTGCATCTGAGGAAAATGCCCGTCAGATGATCAATGTGGAACTCGCACTTCTTTGAATGAGGAGGGAGATCATCCAGGTAAGGTTCCACAAAGTCCCTAATGTCATGGAAGGCATACGACATAGCCCACTGAAATGTGGCACCAACATTTCTAAGGCCAAACGGGAGTTTGCGGTATGCAAACGTTCCCAACGGGTAGATGAAATCCGTCTTATGTTGGTCGGCTGGGTTGATCTCAATTTGGTTGTAACCAGAAAATCCATCCATAAATGAGAAGATGACGCTTCCAGCACAATTGCCGATAATCTGGTCGATGAAGGGGGTCGGGTAGTTGTCTTTTGGACAAGCCCAGTTAAGGTCCCGATAATCAACATAGAAATGAAGGGTACCTTGCTTTTTTTTCATAGGGACGACGTTTTAGACCCAATCTGTCAATGGGACAGGATAAATAAAACCAACCTTTAAGAGATTTTCAATTTTTGCCTTAATTGCCACAGTCTTCAGGGGGTGTACCAGTCGCAACTTTTAGCATACAGGTTTGATGTCGGGATAGGTTTTTATTTCATGAGAAATAATTGCAGGGTCTATCCCAGGCATCTCCTCATAGGACCAAGCAAATACGTCTTGAAATTGCTTGAATAAGGCCGTGCCAGTAGCTATTTCTTCAGGGGAACACTTCTAGCCTATGCGAATGTGTTCCACTATACCAGGTTTCACCGAGATGTCTACATGGATGGTTGGCTCAATATTGGCCAAGTTTCCCTCCATGTCCATAAGACATGTCAGGATGGGGGAATGAGGGAACGGGTAGATATCTGGTGAAAAGAGGGCATGGATGTTGTCCTCTATGTACTCCAAAGGAGGAAGAAAAGATGACCTATGGTGGAGATCATACCATGGACCGTCGTCAACATTCATAACTTCCATGATGGACTCATCTAAATGAAAAGTCTGAAGTAAGAGATCAGGTAGAGATGACATCCATCGTAGAGAACAGGATGGAGAGGCCACGGTTAAATGGTCCTCCGGTGCTGATTGGATAGCCTCATAAATACGTTCAACGGGTGAAAGAGGCATTATATCTTGAAGCAGGTGTGTTGTGGCTTCATCCAGTACAAGCCAAGCATCAGTAGAGTCAGATAAAATCTCTGTGGAGATCATGTTCACCGTAGCAACATGATTAGGGGGGTCCGCGGCTAGAAAAACAACCATGAGAGATGAATCTTTCAAAAGGCCAACCCCTATACTCTCATACTATTTGGACATCTTTCCAATTGAAGGAACATGGTCACCAGGATGAGTAGTAGTGTCTGGTGTACAAAAATCTAATTGGTCTATAGTAACAATTCGTCCTTGGTGGGGGAATTGTACTATGCAAAATACTGAAGAGGCTACCGCCTGCATGGTGTAAAACCAATTGCGACCAAGCAAGAGATATAATCTAACGGGGCTGAGACCACTTCCATGTTAATGGTTATGGTCTTTCTGCCCAACTCAACTGCAAGAGATTGTAAGAGCCCATGAGGTTGAAAGCCACACCCGTCAAATACTTTCAACGTGGTAGGAGAACGATTCAATTCGGGGGAGCCAATGACTCTCCAATAGGCGATCGACATGATAGAAGTGGAGGCACCCTCGTCTAAAAGGGTACGATGGACAATCTTCCCAGCAATGTTAGCAGAAACTTGGAATGTGAGCTACTGTGAGAGCCTCGACTTAAAGTTGTCAAGTCGGAACATGATGGTATTTGAGGAATCCAGGTCGACTGCACCGATGGCTGCAAGGGGACTTTTGCGTTGATTAGGACAATTTTGCAAAACTTCTAGGGTAGACATGGCCCAAGGAGCTTGTGTCAAGTCCTCTACAATATTGTAATTTTGTGCCACCTGAGCATTGGGATTGAAAACAAATTTTCGAATCGTACTCTTGGGAGATCGCAATATCGAGTCTAAGGAAGGCTTCTTAATGGTGAGAGAAGTTGAGGGTACAGTGACATCAGTTAAGGAGTCAAAATATTTTTCACCATTACTTCCAGTGGATTCCTTCGAAGGGACCGGTTCGTAAGATCGTGAGTGAGTGTTCAAATTGATCGTCTTGTTACGCAGCACGAGAACACATGCGGTATTGGATGGTTCCCTCTGGGATGGGGGGGTTTGAGAAATCATCTGCTAGTTCTGAGTAGGAAATGGATCGTTGAGGACTGCGGGAGTTGGTTTAACCCTAAGAAAATTTTGTACTTCATCTCTATGGGGACATTCTTTGGAGAAATGGTCATCTCCACACAATAAACAAGGATACTTTAGTTTCCATTTCTGCTTGGTATTGTCAGGAGTGCTCTTTTGTTCCTGCTGGGTGGAAGAATTTTTGGGTTTTCCCTTATTCTTTTTTTTACCTCCAGACTTCTGAGATGAAGTTGATTGGACAGAATTCACCTCTTCAGTTACAACAAGAGCGGTTGACTTGGTGGATATGTGGCCTGCCGGAGTCAGATTGGATGATCTAACAGTGCTAGCAGCAGGCTGGGTGTTAAGGGAACCAATGATTCCATCAGTTCGGAGTCCCTTATGTGGTTTCGCAGGGTCATTAACGTCACGGGGTGCATTAGGTAGAATATCAAACAAAGTGCCGGATTGAGTGTAGACTAGGTCTAGCACATGGGCACTCGCGATGGCTTGTTCTTCGATGACAGCACCTCGCATAGGAACGTCTCTTGCTATGGTAGGGATGAGGGATTTTGTGAACCAGTCTTCTAGGAGATGATCTGGAATGGGAGATTTAAAGAGACGTCGTCTCCTTCTCCACTCGTGGATATGATCCGAAATGTGAGTGGCGGTATTCTGATGGAGTGAGGTTAAAATATCGGTACCAGTCTCATACCGTATGGGCAGATGGAAATGTGTCAAAAAGTTCATGGCAAGAGAACCAAAATCAGGAAAAGAGTGTGGTGGCAACTCAATGTACCACTTGGCAGCTGAACCGGTGAGAGTCCTTTGAAACAATCGAAGAATTGAATCGTCCATTAAGGAATTAGATGAACACCATAAGTGGTATGTCATCACGTGGTTTTTAGGGTCTTCACCTGGCTTGTTTTTAAACTTGGGGATATCAGACGAAAGTTTCACTGGAATCGGAGGCCAGTTAGATCCATAGTAAATAGGATCGTTGGTTAAACGGGATAGGTTAGGCAGGTCCAAAGTAGCCAGGAAGGGCAGTTGTGGATTAGGCTGTGCGTATTGATAATACGGATAAGGCGTGTAAGGAACAAACTAACCATAAGGTGTACTAAGAAGAAACTGGCCATAGGGGGATGTGTCGCCCGGACCGTAAGGAGGTCCGCCACCATAAGGTGGTCCATTGCAATAAGGTGGGGGTCCACCTCCATCACCGAGAGGGGGTGGAGGTCCACCGCCACCACCGAGAGGAGGTGGGGGTCCATAATCGTAATGAGATGGCCCACCACCACCTCCGCTTGGAGGGGGGGGTGGGACACTTCCACCGTCAGAAGGATGGGTCCCCCCACCACCTCCGCCGTTGGAAGGATGAGGGTCTCCACCACCATAGTAATTAGGTCCTCCACCGCCTCTGCCTGGAGGGTGTGGTGGACCACCTATGCCACCCGAAGGGAAATGTTCTCCTCCACCATGATAGGGTGGTCCCCCACCGCCTCTATCGGGAGGGGGTGGTGGACCATTCCTGCCACCCGCCGGAAGGGTGAGGGATATTATAGGTGAAATGAGGTGGGCCTCCACCTCCAGCAAGAGGTGGGGGAGGGCCGATCGAGGGTGGTGGTACTTGAGGGATAATCGGTTGGGGTTCGTGTTTCAACACAGGTTGTTTCCCCCATAGAGTGTATGGATTCCCGGGATAAGGTATCCCATATGGTGCGTTTCCGAGATTAGGTTGGCCCAGCATAGGGTTAACAGAACCTAAATACGCTTGACTCCATGAGGGTTGAGTTACATTTGACGGACCCCCAACATGAGATAATCCCATGGTGGATAGTCTAGCGGGTTGGGAAAGTCCAATGGAAGGCCCATTGAGGATTCCACTGCCTATGTTCTGGTTAGGAAACAAGGGTTTCCCCCCAGCCACAGTAGGTTGACCAATATTCATAGGTTGAATCAACGTACGTTGTTGATTAGCTACCGTAGTAATAACATTACCAATAAGATAATTCGTGGGAATGGAATACCCTCCCCTTGAATTCTGAGGTGGGGGAGGAATTGGTAAAGTAACTGTGGTAGTGACAGGTGTGTTGGACTGTCATCCTTCCATAGGTTGGTTCACTTGAGGTGTAGGACTGGATTCTTGTGAGGGTTGACTAGTCTTATTAGCGGTCTCATGGTGGGGTGTTTCAGGTGATCCGAAAGATATCAGATGAACTGGGATGTTTCCATCGTCAAATCTTATTTGGAAATGGCGATTTCAAAATTCTTCAGAGTGTTGTTCGAGACTTTGTCTTCGAAGGTCATCACCCCTAAGACGCAACTATTCCAAATGTTCATGGATGGGGCCGAAAATCTCGGTGGGGTCAGGCCTATAGTAAGGCCTAGAGAACTCTGGAGTAGTCCAATTAGGTGGGGATGAGATGGAAAAATGAGCCACTGGGTGGTCTATAGAAGATGTCCAATAAGCTGCTGAAGGACCAACAACCGTTGTAGGGTCGTCCTGGGGTCAGTTTATCCATTCCAACGATCCAGGTTCTCCTGGGATGACGGGAGAAAGGTATTGTGAAACAGGGGTTTGTGCTCCTTCATCCTGCGGGGGATGAGAGGCAAGTGAATCTGGAGGAGTTTGTGGAAACAAAGTCCTCCAACATTCAAAGTGGGGTTTTCCACTTTAGTAACTACGACCGCGTTACGCTGATCCATTCTTACCCTCGAAATAACCTCCGAATTAAGGGGATATTCGGGTGATAAGTTTAATATCCTACGGGACCTTCTCGAGGGAAAATTTACCAGAGCGTCAGGATAATCAACCAGGATGGCTGAAACAACGTTTCTCCTAAGGGTATGCTAAAAGAAAAGCAGTCCAGAAAAACCTACTCAAACTAAGGCAACAAGCAAACTTATGTGACAGAGTGGATTCAAAAGTCTGGAAACTCACGGGATTATCAAGGCATCGCAAACCGCGATATACTACAGGGTCCAACAATATGATGCGAGAAGGAGGATTGGGACCATACCCTTTCCTGCATACCCGATTACCTGGACATTGCGTGTGTGCTAATCTCCCCGAGTGCTATTCTCGGTGTATTGCTTTGCCAAGATGGCCAAATGGTTAACTCAGTTGGTTTCAGGAATCCTAGTGGTGTCTCCTGATATACGCAAGGTACGTGGGAGCTCAAATCCGTAGTGGTGCTGTCTAATGCACAACCGTTCGGCAAGAGAGCTTCTGATATACTACCGAGTACGTGATACACCCTTCAATATATGCCAAGTATAGATTATGGTACTTGGTGGGTACGTGAAGGAGCTCGATATACCGATAAGTACGTGGAAGACTACAATACCCCCGGGATACAGTGCCGAAAAATAACAACAGCTGCCATGCTTAACGACGCCGGAACACGTCTCTAACTTACACACAAGTTGCTAAAATTTTTACCTAGTTCTACCGTTAATTTTATCTTGGATGGTTAGGTGAATGCATGAGGCGAGTACATAATCGGAATCATAATGCAAGCCCTAGCTACATGCACGAAATATTCTTTTCTTTCAATGAATTCTAGCTATGGGAAGGAGAAAGTTTTTTCTAATAGTATTGCCAAAAAAAACTCAATGCAACACAATCCCAATTCAAACAAAACTTGACTATGAAATATTCTTTTCCTCTTCAACGAAACATTAAAAAAAAAAACACAACACTACTATCCAAATCTAAGCATTTTTCTTTTCTTTATCAAATCAAAACAACACTAGGTGATGAAAAGAGAGGATTTTGAAATGGAATATGCAATTTTTTCAATTTCACTTTCAATGGTCTAAAAGCAACAAAAATTAAAAATGCATCTATCTTTCCTTAGCATGGAATCAATTTTGCATACACGGGAAGTTCGACGATGTCGCGGTTTGCCAATGCAAAGGGTGCGACGAGTATCCAACCGGTAAAGTACAGAGACTCATAATGAAACATTGTCGCTCTGTTTCCACTGCCCAGGTGTGACAAGCAAAGTCCCAGCAATGAACCATGGAATGGTTTGAGAATGAGTTGTATGAACTCAAAGGAAGTAGATCAGAGTCTTCAATACGAAGATCTGATAGTGAAATCAACTCCAAGAAGTAAATGGCAAAAAATAAAAGGCTTGTGTCAAGCAATCAACTGAAAATGACTCTCAGATTAAGAACTACTGACCAATTTCTATACTCCCCAGTATGGTCGCCAGATTTGTTATCGGAAAATCCACTCGGGCGGATGTGAGTCGGATCTCCCTAGCTCAAAGTGAATCTAGAACAAATAGAACAGACTACCAATGCATTTCCTAGATCTACTTAAGGATCGAGTACTAGATGTCTTACCTTTTCACTACGCAATCCTTTCTCCTGAATGTTGCTCCACGTTTCACGGTTGTCAGATCCAAGCTGCAAGACTTGTCAAGACAAGAAACAAGAGAAACCAGTAAAAGACATCTATACAATAAGAGATCTAAGTAAACAATTAAGCAGGTAAACTACTCAATATCATTGCACACATGAACAATATTGGTGGAAAGCATTTGTATTACTGCAAATAGAGGAGTACATGATAGAGATATAGAACCACAACCAAGGCTTAACGCTGTAGGCCTTCTCCGACAAAGCCAATTGCCATTTCCTTCCATGGAAGTATGAGTTCTCCAATAGGTGAGTGGAGATGTTCTAAGAATGATTTCACCAGCATGTAGATACCATAGTCTTCCTCCCTTTGGGATGGGAGTGAGCTTCATTTATATAGGACTAAATGGATAGGGTATGGATAGGATAGGTTGAGAGATGGTAGGAAAGGCTTAAGGGATCTCTCCAAAGGTCTAGGAGCCGAGTGCCAGCTCTTCCAAGAGGTTAGGGATAGGGTCCCAAGTCAACAAGCTTCGAGATGGACCTCGAAGAAGCTATTTTTTCCAATTAACTGACTTCGTCGCACCTTGTAATGGAGCAAGGTGCGACGTCACATGTGGCTAGTGTGCCACCTGTGATGACCCTTCAAAACTGAGCACAAATGGGTACAAATCCTCCGAGGATGATTACTTAGTCCAGGTATCTTCAGGGGTGTATACACTAAATCTTATGATGAGTAGATTTTGGGTGTAGTAGTGACCTACTATTTGGCGATCATTACATTTTGTGCACACTACAGAGGTATTGGAAGGTGTCATAACCCTAACCGTTTGGGTTGTTACCACGTATCAACCAACACATATCAATTGTGTGGCCTTGCGTAGGCACGTGCCCTCCAAGTAGTCCATGCGTGCAATATGCTGATAAGAGTTTGTTACATATTTAAACTGTATTAAATTGCCAGTCCAATGCACAGCAAATGTGTTTGTGAATCGCCGTCTTTTTGCTACAGGGACTCCGCCAGAAGACCTTTGGTTTGCATTGGAATTACAGGTACGCATAGTTATTTGTTTTTCTGCTGTAGAAATTGACATCTATCCACTGCTAACAATTGTTTTATTGTTTTGCAGAACCACCGTCATTTGCTGCGATCTTTTTTTTAGAGCCTCGATTTAGAGCTTTGCTTCAATCTTCTATGATAATATCTCATTCGCAGTCATTTGGTGTGATCTGTTCTTTTATAATAAACTAGCGTAGCGTAACGTGGCTCCTGCAAAATGACAGGAAATCGAAGGCATCAGAGAAGGAGAGAAGGGCGATTTGGAATATGAAAGGAGAAGATGCTTAGTATGACCTTTACTGCCCACCGTTGCAAAAGAAAGAAATTGATAGGCTAATGAATTATTGGTTGTGAGGGATCGAATGCTAGTATTGCCTTCTCAAATGGTCTGTTTGGGGTCACAGATTCTAAGTTATTTTAATTCTGATATGTGCATCATGAAACCAATCTTGCAGATACATATGCTACTTTCTTCTTTTTAATGTATATCGCAAAGATAAAATTTATATGCTTTTATAGTATATAAAATATATAGACAGAGCTCAAGATCTGTTTTTCCAATTTTGACAACATATATGTAAATATTTCTGTTTACCCATCAAATTTGATATCGCATTTATTTTCAGTTTAGTCTGCGTTCAAATTGTCATTTAGCCATTATTGAAAATGAGCGTTCCTCAGCCAACAACATTACTTGCAGTCATACGGAACCAACATTTATATATCATGTAAAGTAGGACTGGCGTTGTTGAATCGTAACAATGAATACTTCGAACGAGAATGAAAGATGGTTGGAATAATTTAAGAGTAGTAATCTACTTTCCCAGCGTGACTGAAGATTCGTTTATCCTGTCAACTCTAAAACAAAACAAATTTAATTATTGTTCTACAGCTTCTTGAAATGGGATAGCTTTAGGAGGGGAAACCCAATGGAAATGAATAAAAAATGAATAGTAAAAATATAATTTAGAATTATGATTTATGCGTAGTGATCCCAAAGCAAAAACTATCATAAAAGATGAATGTGAAGTTGACCTGTTTATTCCATGAAGGTGATATTTTTCTCCATTACTTAAAAATGATGTGTTTCTTTGATTAAAATTAATGTTGAGGAATTATGCTATAAAATAGATTTTGTACACCAATGTTTAGATTTCATAGATTACATACTTTTAAATGCTTAAATCAATTTCTTTGTTTTAGGTATTAATATATATTTAAATATTTTGATGGTTAAGTATTATTATTCATTAAATACGTATTTAAATTAACAATAAAATATAAAAAAAGCATACCACTTTATAAAATTTAAATAAATACATATTTAATTTAACTTCAAATTCTTATTTCATTAAATTTATATTAGATTTTTTAATTCTTATAAAGTTAATAAACGTAAGATTAAGATATATTTAACGAACTTGTTAATTTAAATACATCTTAATGAATAATAATACTTAACCATCAAAATATATCTTAATTTAAATATCATTATAGATACAATAAATAAAAGTATATATATTTTATAATAAATAAAACAAAAGTATATTATGATTGAAATAATTACTTAATACAAATTTTATCAAATATTTATTCAATAAAAATTTAATTAAAGCGCATTAATCAACGAAAAAAAAATATGTATAGATTGGTAGGCGAATATTAAACTATTTAAACATAATGTGATATAAAACTTGATCTCATTATAACTTTCATTTTGGAAAAATGAAAGTTATAATGCATTGATCAAAATAAAAGTTTAATTAGTTAATAATATATAAACTAATAATAAAAAAAATCCAATTTTATAATTAATTTAAATATCATTATAGATACAATAAAGAAAAGTATATATATATTATAATAAATATCAAGAAATATTATATTATATGGTTTCTCAAACAAGAATATTAACAAATACTATATTAACAAATGCCATGTAAGCATTTATTCATTGCTCTAATATTGTTGAACTATTGAAAAGTTGAAGTTTCATTGAAAGTGAAATATAATTAGTAAAATCTAAGCATTTTAAAAATATCATGCTTGCTAAAATAAGCATTTATATTTTACTTTCTCTATTGCATTTCTTACAAATACACCATCACAAGAAACATTAGAAGAATGAAATATTCTTGATTTCTTCTCTTCTCTTTCAGTAGTGTTACAATGTGAAATTTGACGTTCATTAAGGTTTGTATCGCATTGTGATGCTTAACAAGGCTTATGTTGCATTGTGGCATTCATCAAGGGTTATCTCGCATTGCGACAATGCCCAAGATGTGAAATTTGACGTTCATCAAGGTTTATGTCGTATTGTGGTGTTTATCAAGGGTTACGTTGCATTGTGGCATTCATCAAGGGTTATGTTGCATTGCGACAATGCCCAATATGTGAAACATATGCCGACACAACCCAAGATGCGACATATTCACAATGTGAAATTTGGCGTTCATTAAGGTTTGCATTGTGGCATTCATCAAGAGTTATGTCGCATTGCGACAATGCACAAGATGTGAAATTTGACGTTCATCAAGGTTTATGTCGTATTGTGATGTTTATCAAGGCCTATGTTGCATTGTGGAGTTCATCAAGGGTTAGATGTGACATATTCACAATGTGAAATTTGGCGTTCATCAAGGTTTATGTCACATTGTGATGTTTATCAAGGGTTACGTTGCATTGTGGCATTCATCAAGGGTTATGTCGTATTGCGACAATGCCCATGATGTGAAATTTGATGCCAAAAATGCCCAAGATGTGACACGTTAATAATGTGACATTCGAAATTCATCAAGTGCTATCTCACATTGTGATGTATATCAAGTGTTATGTTGCATTGCGGCGTTCAATAAGGGTTATGTCGCATTGCGACATTGAACAAGGGTTATATGATCATCAAGGGTTAGATGCGACATATTCACAATGTGAAATTTGGCGTTCATCAAGGTTTATGTTGCATTGTGATGTTTATCAAGGCTTATGTTGCAATGTGGCATTCATCAAGGGTTATGTCGCATTGCGACAATGACCAATATGTGACTCATATGCCGACACAACCCAAGATGTGACATATTCACAATGTGAAATTTGACGTTCATTAAGGTTTGCATTGTGGTGTTCATCAAGAGTTATGTCGCATTGCGATAATGCCCAATATGTGAAATTTGACTTTCATCAAGGTTTATGTCGCATTGTGATGTTTATGAAGGCTTATGTTGCATTGTGGCATTCATCAAGAGTTAGATGCGACATATTCACAATGTGAAATTTGATGTTCATCAAGGTTTATGTCGTATTGTGATGTTTATCAAGGGTTACGTTGCATTGTGGCATTCATCAAGGGCTATGTCGCATTGTGACAATACCCATGATGTGAAATTTTACGCTAACAATGCCCAAGATATGACACATTAATAACGTTCAAAATTCGTCAAGCGCTATCTCATATTGTGATGTATATCAAGTGTTATGTCGCATTGCGACATTGAACAAGGGTTATGTTGCATTGCGACATTGAAGAAGGGTTATATGTTGATCAAGGGTTAGATGCGACATATTCACAATGTGAAATTTGGCATTCATCAAGGCTTATGTCACATTGTGATGTTTATCAAGGCTTACGTTGCAATGTGGCGTTCATCAAGGGTTATGTCGCATTGCGACAATGCCCAATATGTGACACATATGCCGACACAGCCCAAGATGTGACATATTCACAATGTGAAATTTGATGTTCATTAAGGTTTGCATTGTTGCATTCATCAAGAGTTATGTCACATTGCGACAATGCCCAAGATGTGAAATTTGACGTTCATCAAGGTTTATGTTTCATTGTAATGTTTATCAAGGCTTATGTTGCATTGTGGCATTCATCAAGGGTTAGATGCAACATATTCACAATGTGAAATTTGACGTTCATCAAGGTTTATGTCGCATTGTGATGTTTATCAAGGGTTACGTTGCATTGTGGCATTCATCAAGGGTTATGTCGCATTGCGACAATGCCCATTATGTGAAATTTGACGCCAACAATGCCCAAGATGTGACACATTAATAATGTGACATTCGAAATTCGTCAAGCGCTATCTCACATTGTGATGTATATCAAGTGCTATGTTGCATTGCGGCGTTCAACAAGGGTTATGTCGCATTGCGACATTGAACAAGGGTTATATGTTGATCAAGGGTTAGATGCGACATATTCACAATGTGAAATTTGGTGTTCATCAAGTTTTATGTCGCATTATGATGTTTATCAAGGCTTACGTTGCATTGTGGCATTCATCAAGGGTTATGCTGCATTACGACAATGCTCAATATGTAACACATATGGAGACACAACCCAAGATGCGACATATTCACAATGTGAAATTTGACGTTCATTATTAAGGTTTGTGTCGCATTGTGATGCTTATCAAGGCTTATGTTGCATTGTGGCATTCATAAAGGGTTATGTCGCATTGCGACAATGCCCAGGATGTGAAATTTGATGTTCATCAAGGTTTATGTCGCATTGTGATGTTTATCAAGGGTATGTGACACATTAATAATGTGACATTCAAAATTCGTCAAGCGTTATCTCACATTGTGATGTATATCAAGTGTTATGTTGCATTGCGACGTTCAACAAGGGTTATGTCGCATTATGACATTGAACAAGGGTTATATGTTCATCAAGGGTTAGATGTGACATATTCATAATGTGAAATTTGGCGTTCATCAAGGTTTATGTCGCATTGTGATGTTTATCAAGGGTTACGTTGCATTGTGGCGTTCATCAAGGGTTATGTCGCATTGCGACAATGCTCAATATGTGACACATATGGCGACATAACCCAAGATGCGACATATTCACAATGTGAAATTTGATGTTCATTAAGGTTTGTGTCACATTGTGATGCTTATCAAGGCTTATGTTGCATTGCGGCATTCATCAGGGGTTATGTCGCATTGCAACAATGCCCAAGATGTGAAATTTGATGTTCATCAAGGTTTATGTTGCATTGTGATGTTTATCAAGGGTTACATTGTCTTGTGGCGTTCATCAAGGGTTATGTCGCATTGCGACAATTCTCAATATGCGACACAACCCAAGGTGTGACATATCCACAATGTGAAATTTGACGTTCATTAAGGTTTATGTAACATTGTGATTCTTATCAAGGCTTATGTTGCATTGTGGCGTTCAACAAGGGTTATGTCGCATTGCGACAATGCCCAAGATGTGAAATTTGACATTCATCAAGGTTTATGTCGCATTGTGGTGTTTATCAAGGGTTACATTGCATTATGGTGTTCATGAAGGGTTATGTCGCATTGTGAGAATGCCCAATATGTGACACATATGCCGACACAACCCAAGATGCCACATATTCACAATGTGAAATTTGACGTTCATCAAGGTTTGTGTTGCATTGTGATGTTTATCAAGGCTTATGTTGCATTGTGGCATTCATCAAGGGTTATGTCGCACTGCGACAATGCCCAAGATATGAAATTTGATGTTCATCAAGGTTTATGTCACACTGTGATGTTTATCAAGTGTTATGTTGCATTGTGGCATTCATCAAGGGTTCGATGCGACATATTCACAATGTGAAATTTGACGTTCATCAATGTTATGTCGCATTGTGATGTTTATCAATGGTTACATTGCATTGTGGCATTCATCAAAGGTTAGATGCGACATATTCACAATATGAAATTTGATGTTCATCAAGGTTTATGTCTCATTGTGAGCATGTCCAACCTGCGGGTGAGGGGATGTCCAGATGAAGCTTCTTGAATGTGCCATTAACGACGAGAGAAGGAAGGCATCCAGGCGGGTTAATGCATGTGATGCATGGTGCCACGTCATGGGATCCCATGCCCAGGAACCTCCAACACGTGTCGCCCAATTGTCGTGGTGGCACCCGCATCCGGGGATATTTAATTAATTATTTAATTACAATTAATTAAGTAAGTATTATATTTTTTAATTATTGGATTACAATTAATTAAGTAATTATTATATTAATTTTAGTTACTAAAATATAATTAAATAATAGTTTTTATAATATATTATTATATTATAAATAATTAAATTATTTTATTTTATTAAAAATTATTATAAAACAACATTATGAACATGTCAAATATATCATAATAATAATAAATATTTCCAAAATATATCAGAATATTACACATATCTCCAATATTAATAAATTGATAACGTTAATTAATTATAATATAATAATTAATTATTTAAATAACAAATAATTATTTAATATATTATTAATTATTTAATTAATTAATATTAATATGAACTAAATAACAATATTAATTAATTAATTAATATTATCATTCACTAAATTATTTTATAATTATTTTGTTTAATTACTTATTATAAATTAATAATAGTGTTTAATTAATAATATTGTTTAATTAAAATATGGATTTCATTAAAATCATTAAATAATATTAATCTATTAATATTTTTAATTACATAATCATTAATTAATTAATTAACTAATATTATTATTATTAACTAAATAACTATAATATGAATTAAATTATTTTATAATTATTATGTTTAATTAATTATTATAAAATAATAATATTGTTTAATTAAACAATGTTATTAATCAAACAATTAAATTATGTATTTCATTAAAATTATTAAACAATATTATTCTATTAATAATCTACAGATATGTGTATGCGCACACTCGTTACTAGCAACAACAACATTAATAATATTAATGTGTCCGAATATGCCAATAGGCGTAAATGGGGCATATACTTTTCATATTAATGTTTTTTTGTATAGTATGTGTCCCATTTAGGTCTATCAACATATTCGGACACATTAATATTATTAATGTTGTTGTTGCAAGTATATATATAGGTGTGAAAATTTGTCCTTTTTTGTGCTCAAATGTATTGTGCTATTTTATTGAATAATCTATAATGTGATGTATAAAAAGTATTAAAGAGTAATATTTTAAGTGAAATTCAAAAGTGTATTGTTATAATGAGGGAAAATATATAAAGTGTCAAAAATTAAGTAGTAGTAAGATATTATATAAGGAAAAAGGTCCTATAGAATAATTGAAAAAATTACAATGGTTTCCTTGAGTTTTAAAATAAAAAGATATATTTAAGTATTAAACGGAAGATATAAAGTTGAAGGGTTATAGTCAAGGATACGGTGGTTCGTTGGTGGGGATAGATAGATTTCATTCCATTCACCCGGGTTCAATTCCGTTGAGACATCTTATGGCTTGGATGACTTTTTTTTGAAGGGTTATAAAAAGATTATAAAAAAGGGTTATATTAAAATGAGTATTAAAAGTATTTTAAAAGTTGAATTCAAAAGGTGGTTGATTATCAAAAAATTACTTTAAGGTTTATTATTATAGTTATTATGGTATTTTCAAGAGAACAACTTATGACAATCTATGAAAAAATATAACAAATTCAAGCAAGAAGCAATCGTTCAATAGAACAACATACTGCAAACATAAACAAGAAGGAACATGCAATCCAAGAATCAAATAAGGAAAAAATCGACTTGCAAGTCAAGCACCAAACACCACTCCTAAAAAAAGTTACAAGAAAGTCAAATTTAGAAGCTCCATCATCTAAATACTTCAAAGGTATATTAACGACAATTTCAAATTTAGAAGCTCCATCATCTAAATACTTCAAAGGTATATTAACGACAATTTTGCAGGAAAGTCAAAATTCAATACTATAAGAACTCCTAAATTTTAATGTAACGTTTTTTTTGTTTTTTTATAAAAACGAGAATTCCCTGAAACCCTAAACATTTCTATAATCCTATATCAATCATTAAGATAATATTTTTAATTATATTTCTAGCCTTGAAAAATACTAGATAATAAATTGTAGCTCCTTCCATAAGATGGTGACTATATACACTTTTATTCTATTATATTATATACATAATACTCGCATTTATAATACACTCCTTTCTTAACATAAGTATACCTATAGTTCCACCCTTAAAGCATGATAACTAAGGATACAAGTCTCTTATCTCTCTCACACATATATATATATAACCAGAATCCATAGCAATCTATTCTAACTTACCATTCATACTTCTATACCACTAAAGCAATATACGAGGACATAAAAGGGATAACAGTAGGTTATTGAGGAGTCGTTGAGGAGTGGAGATCTACTGGTAGTTCAATTGGGCAGTAGGTATTAACGCATCGGAGGGCGAGTATGAGAGGAGGAGGTGGCGCAACGTGTGGGTCGGTCGGTTCGGATACCAAGTCACCCATAATTTCGATGACAGGTAGTTTCAGAGGTATTTTATCAGTTCAACTCATAAGGGCTCGGGTGCACGTATCCGCCTATCGGTGTAAACGTGTATGTCAATACCACAGAGTAGAATCCAACATCCATCGACTGAGGTCGAGTGCAGTCAATTATCAGACGGTGTCATTAAAGAAGGAATTACCCAAGGGGCAAGCCCGACCTCGATCCACAGAGAGCGGTTACTATCGGTTGTCATACATTGTAATTAATTAGCAATTACTAAGGGAAAACAAATTAGAGGAGGTCTCGATCCACAGAGATCATGCATCCTCATCACTCATACATTGTAATTATATCAATAGATGCAAGGAGTTAGACCTGGCCTCGATCCACAGAGATCGAGCACCATCAAAAGTCATACGCCGTAACTAAATAAATAACATCAAGAAGTAAACCTGGCCTTGATCCACAGATATTGTGTGCCATCAAATCCTATATTGTAATAAAGGATTATATGCCAACAGGAATGAATCTTGTCCTTGATCCACAGGGATCAAGCACCATCGGAAATCCCATGTCGTGGATAACTGAGCATATACCCACAGAATGACCCTGGCCTGGATCCATAGGGATCGAGCACCATCGTAAATCCTATGCCGTGGATAAATAAGCATATACCAACAGAATGACCCTGGCCTTGATCCACAGGGATCGAGCACCAGCGAAAATCCTACGCCATGGATATGGGGTAAAATTGATATCTATTTACTGAACTCTCCTAATATCTCTAAGGCCCGCCGTTAGTGATGGTGAAGGAGCAACGAAACAACGCACACGAAACCACTCTTTTTATGTCATCTCAATTAATAGGGATATGCTTAAGGGTAATGATTAGAATAAGTGTGTTTACTGATTGGAACAACATCTATAGCAGTTGGAATAACCCAGAAGTAAACCTCCTTCCTATTATCTATCGGTCACAAGGGCACAATAATAAGAAGGTCTTCCTGGTAACGGTGGATCTAGAACGGGTAAAGAACAAAGAACCACAACCCTCCTGTTCACGTGGATTAAAACTTTTGGGCACTTAGAATGACCATCGCTTTGAGACAATAATCATGGTGCTTTTTGTTCTGTGGATAAATGAGCATATTCCCACAGAATGATCCTGGCCTGGATCCACAGGGATCGAACACCATCAACAGAGTTTATTTATACAGAGCTAAAAAAATCCGATATCAATCATCCTCACTCTCCAAGCGCATGCAAACGATACAACGTTACCCAATCTATTATTCCATAGTATATGATATATCACCCCCTAGATTCATGCAATTCCATTTACTGGATAATAATGGATTCTACATAAGCAAATGCTCGTACGATCGAGTGAAACCTGTGTACAATATTCTGTTACAAACATCGACTCCATAAAATACGGTGCACTACGATTAGAGGCAACTCGTTCCTATGTGTATAATATTTTATCAAATAAGATACATTCTGAAAGTGATAGCATAAACGTGAACATCGTTTTAATGGTTCAATACTTTACTACGAGCGATAAGAAAACAAAAGATGAGCCATAGATCCAAGCATGGTGATAAGAATGGATGTTGCAGATTCCGGAACCAGATCGTGCTAATTCAGTTTATAAGGGAAGCATAAACCAGGAGAATATGGTCATAGCCCTCGGTTAGCGTAGAAAGGGATCCATCGTCAAACGCAATTCCGGTAACATTTTATCATTAGGGGAGTTTTGAGGTAAAAAATGGGCCTCAAAACAAATAATGTACCATAAAAATTCACTTTATAAGAACTAATAGGATTCAAGATGACGATGTCAACCATAAAGGTAAAATTTGTAAAACAAATTGGAGGGAAAAAGAAAAAACTACTTTTTCTTATTGTATTTTTGACATATATCCTTAACAGTTTACCCAAATTTCAAGTTTTGGATCCAACCTATACCCGCACTGCATACTTCTGAGGCACCCACGACATTTTTATTGAAATTTTAATTTTTTCATGTCATGGGTGCCTCAAAAGTATGCAGTGCGGGTATGGGTTGGATGCAGAATTAAAATCCGCATCCAATGATTTCCCAAACTTGAAATTTGGGTAAACCGTTAATGAGATATGTCAAAAATACGATAAGAAAAAGTAGTTTTTATTTTTCCTCTCTAAAATTTAGAACTCTTATTTTATTATTAAAAATATGATTTTATTATTTCCCTTAGGAGGCCCATAGCCAAATGTCATTCCTTCTGATAATACAAGATAATAAAAATACATTCTTTAAAAACTTAAATTGCTATAAAAATTATACCACACTTAACCAATCTTACCAATCAAGTTGATTTTTTTTTGTACCTGAATCATTGCCGGAAGAGACAGAGGAAATTATTGTAGCAAAGTGGTGTAGCTTCTAACTGTACCTCGATCCAATTTAGCAATGTAATGAGGGGAGTTGTTTCAATTTGATGATCTCGTGAAACCTTCGTAATTTTTCCCGCTCTGCAATCCTTTCTTCGTGTCCAATACCAACTTGACCTCTCGGTTGACCTCCCAACCTTATCGGGAGTAATCTTCTTTCTCCTGAACCCCTGAGCAAAAGGGCCTTAGAGAAAACACACAAAACAAGAATTTAGGAATGAGATCCCCCTCACCAAAACTATTTTCCAAACTCACAGTAGTAGCACATTCAGTACTTCGAATTCATTAAGACAATCATCCCACAATAGGGTCCATTTCCCCATCTTCTCTTCTATATTAAATAGAGAAATTTCCAGCGACACGTGTCGCTTCATGCAAAAATACTATTTTATGAAAACTTATTTAATATAGATATTCACCCAACCATGTGTCACTCTCTCATGAGAGGGAACATATATCCGACATTTTACTCCTAGATGTTCCCTGGTGTTAGGATTCTAATCTATAAATTAGTGGGTGTAAGTGTAGTTGACTAATTAATGATTCCTAGTCTATCTTTTGCTCCAAATTTAATTATTACTAATTATTTAATTATAATTAGTCATTTCATGCATGATCCTCTTGCGGACAGGAAGCACAAGGGGGACAACAATTCAACTGAATGAGTCTGCTCTGTTATGACGAAAGCATAAGAAAGATAATAAGCAAATCAGGATTACATTACACAAATGAACACATACATACAAACAATATGCAAGAATGCGAACTGATCTTCTCTATTACTAGAAACAAGATTGATAAGATAGCTAAGATGTATGTTACAATATTATACATGCTTATATAGAATTTTGAGATACTTGGGTGCCTTGCCGTTACGTTCAGTTACAAGAGAAGTTAGAATGATTTCGAAATTTCAACCATTACAGTCGACTGGAAGACAAAGGGTCAGTCTGTCGAAGTTCGATAGTCGCAAGTTGCAAGTCGATGTTGTATGTCGACATTGCAAAACTGTTGAGGTCACTGAAATTTTTGAAATTGCTGAGGTTTTCGAAGTCGTGTCAAAGTCGACAACTTTCCAAAGTTGTGTCGAAGTCAATGACTTATCGCAGTTGATGTTAGCATTCGACAGCAATGCCAACTACTGGAATGGATCAGACCTCCTTCCTTAAGAAACAATGGTCCCCATTGTTTGCTCGTGTAAGTGAGGAAACTTGTCGGTCAGTTCAGTAGCAGAGTACCATTTTCCTTGTGCTGGGATCTGTCCGGCTTTAGCAACATGAAACAAGGGAATTTCATTTGTCCTTGTATGGCGTACTCGTCGTCCCACATTGGTGTCCCAAGGAATAGGCTCCTGAACATATGGATGGATGTCGACGAGTTCTGCTGTCTGCAAGTCGTTCTGTTCCAATGGTGGTGCATGGTATGGTCTGATTAGATCCACATTAAATACTAGATGAATACCTAGGCATGCAGGAATGTCGAGCTGGAAAGCATTTTCGCCAATCTGCTGAAGATTATTGTATGGACCATATCACAAAGGTTTCAACTTCTTGTATGGTCCAGTGAAGCGCTCCTTCTTGAGATGTAACCACACCTTATCCCCAATTTGGAATGAATGAGGGATATGATGCTTGTCATGTCAGGCCTTAGCTTTCACGTTTTCTCGTTGCAACATGTCCTCTGCTTGTCGCTAGATGTCGCAAATTTGATCTTGAAACTTTACTGCCTTGTCAACTTCCCGTTGGTTATGGTCGATGTCGTTCGAATGTGTCAAAGAGATGATCAAGTCGATAGGAGCTGAGGGTTGAAATCTGTAACAAATCTCAAATCAAATCTTTCCCATAGAGCTGTGCTGAGCACGATTGTAGTTGTGTTGTATGTATGGAAGACTGCCATCCCACATTCGTCGATGCTTGCGGTTGTACATGCGAAGCAACTGTATTACCAAGCAATTCACAACTTCTGTCTGTCCGTCTATATGAGGATGGAAAGATGTCTAATATGAGAGTCTTGTGTCTAGTTGCTGCCAAAGAGTATTCCAAAATATGCTAACAAATCTAGCATCTCTGTCGAAAATGATGTTTGTTGGTAAACCAAAGTGTTTCCAAACAAGTGTGAAGAAGAGATGAGCAGTTTGTTGCATTGTCGTCGTCTTCTTGCATGGAATGAGAATGTCCATCTTGAAAAATATTTCGACTACTACTAAGATCGAATCATGTTGATGTTTGGTAGTAGGATATCCCGTCAAGTAGTCCATAGAAATAGATTCCCATGGTCGACTAGGAATTGGCAAAGGTGTGTACAATCCCTATCATCGATTAGGCAGTTTATCAATGCCACAAACCACGCATGATCGAATGTACTTGTTGACGTCGATTTTAAGTGAAGGCAAAAAGAAATACTTCTGGAGAGTAGTAAGTTCTTTGCTACTCCAAAGTGTAATGTATTCTTGCTGTAGTGTGCGTCCCAAATGAGTTGTTGTTGATGCTCACCGATAGGTACACAAAGTTGTCCAAGCTTGTATAACAAGGTATATTTCAGAAAATAGGCGGCGGTCGATGACTTGTTAGTCTGAAGTTGTCGATATACTGGTGAAAATTCGATGTCTTCCTGATACAACCGAGGCCAAGTAGTGGTGTCATATCCCTGCATACTCATCACTATAAAAGGAGAGTAATGGCTGTTCGACTTAGACAATCGATGGCAGCATTAGCTTTACCTTTTCGATACTTAATTACCAATTGAAATTGTTTCACGTAATTAATCCACTTGAGTTGTCGAGTTGTTTGTAAATTCGACTGGGTCAGAGTGAACTGAAGAGGATTATGGTTAGTGAGGATGATCGTTTCCTTGCCAAGGACGTAATGCCTCCATTGCTTGAGAGCTTGCACAATGGAGTACAGTTCTTTTTCGTACGTCGAATATCTTCTAACAGTGTCGTTAAAAGTTTCAGAATGAAAAGCGACTGGGTGACCATACTGAGTGATCACTGTGCCCAAGGCATAGTCCAATGTGTCCGTCCCAATCTCAAAGGGCTGATGCAAATTAAGTAACACAAGTACTGGTGCAATGCAAAGCTTTTGTTTGAGTTGTTCAAAAGCTGCTTTTTGTTTCGTTGTCCATTTGAAGATAGTTTTCCCATTTCCTTCCGTTCACTGATTCAAGGGCCAGGATATATGACTGAAGCCGAGTGTTGGCACGGGGTTAGAACACATGAAGTGCGGAATCCGACAGTGACGAGAAGGACCATCTACGGAAGAAAGGACCATTCGCAGAGAACAAGGAGACGACGAAAGCGCAATATTAGTTTAGTTAGAATGGGTCATTTGGACCATTTTGTAACCGCCATGGTTTCCTATAAATAGGAATATGATTGTAATCCTAAGAGCAACATAGAATCGAATCATAACTTGATTAGTAGGTGTGCGAATGAATTGTGTAATGTTTTGCTCTGCCTTGGGAAAGTATTGTATGGATCCGCGATAAGGTGTTTTGAACTGTCCCTATGAAGGTTATACCGCAGGTGTTGATGAGTTAATGCATGAAGATGTTCAGATATGTCTCTTTTATCTCTGTTTGTGTCGAATGATGAATACTGTGTCATGCTTAAATGTTGGTGTTTTGTAATATATGATTGATGCGATTGCCAGTTTTACCTTGTTAATGCCAATGGTGATTACATATTGAATATGCGAGTGATGAATGTATGTTTGAATTGTGAAGCATGATGCGAAGATAAATCTCTGGTTTCTGTATTGATAGAGTGAGAATAGATGCATGTCCTTCCCCCACTGCGGAAACCTGGTTCCTGCAGCCCCCTTAATCATCTCGGATGAGACTTCACTCACTTCGCGGGTGTTGCTGGAAAAGGTAAAACCTTTCTGGGCCGGTGCTTAAGGGTGTTTGATTGGTTTTTGTTGATAGCAGTGTGAAGTGAACCCCTGTTGACAGAATTGTGTCAACACCGAGTATGAATCATCGATAGAAATTTTCCAAACCAAGAAAACTTCTTAGTTCTTGAATGCTTTGCGGAATGGGCCAATATTTGAGAATTTGTACTTTGTCTGGGTCGATGTGAATGGCTGCAGAGTCAATTACAAACCCCAAATATTTGATGTTGTTCATCACAAAGAAAAATTTGTCCATGTTCAAGTAGAGTCAATGTTGCTGGAGAGTGTCGAGGACTTGTTGAAGCTATTCGACATGTTCTTCCCATGATCGACTGAAAATCAATATGTCATCGAGATAGACAATAACCCATTTTTCGATGAAAGGTTGAAGAATGTTATCCATGTATTGCATGAAGGTCACAGGTGCATTGGTTAAGTCGAAATGCATGACTAACCATTCAAACAATCCTTCCTTGGTCTTGAAAGTAGTTTTCCATAATTTTGAGGGCTCGATTAGAATATGATGATATCCCGACTTGAGGTCAAGCTTAGTAAAGAACTTATCACCTTTTAGACAGTCTATGAGCTCATCTATCCCCGACAGAGGGTACCGATTCTTCACCAAAATTTTGTTGAGTGCCTTGTAGTTGATGCACATGCGCCAAGTCGTGTCTTTCTTTGGAACAAGGACGACTAGACTTCCACAAGGGGAGGAGCTAGGTCGAATATGGAATTTTTCGATTAAATCTTGGATTTGTTTGTGAAGCTCTTCATTTTCGAGAATGCATCTTTTGTAGACAAATGCGTTAGGAAAAGAAGAACTAGGAGAAAGTTCAATAGAGTGTTTTACCTGGAAATGTCGAGGTACTTCGTATGGAACTTGGAATAGGTTCAAGTACTCATCAAGAATATTGTCGATATGTTGCTTCTGTCGGGAACTGCACTGGTCGGTGACTCGACTCGTTACTGCAGTCTTCCTTGAATGTTGCGGCTTTATCATAATCAATGTGAACTTATGAGCATGATTGATGAGATTATTCGTCTGTTTAACAGATATCATTGCAACCGTTGGTGTAGGTCACCGTTCTGGTATGTTGTACAGTTGATTCTGAATTCTGACAATCACCTTCTGCGGTCGTGACTGGTAACTTTCATGGCGATCTGTTGCTGCTGCAACTTGATCCCCATAATTTGCTGAAAATTATAGGGCCCCTCTTTTTATTTTTAGAGAGTTTTTGTGGTCTCTTGAAATCTTGGTCTTTTGACCCTTTAAGTTGTCCTTTTTTCTCCAAGGGAAGTTGTTTTTTGGCTAAGGCAGAACTTCAAGTTTTTCTCCATAAAACTGGTCACAGCTTTTAGTCTATTTTTGCTGACCAGGGGTTTTTGTTGATAAAGTGGTCGAAGCTTTTAAGGCTAACCTCGCCGACCGGTCGGATTTTTTAACTTACCTTTCGACGACTGTTGCATCGATCCTGGATTTATCTTCGCTGACTAGTCATAGTCTTTAATTTTGTTTTCGCCAACCATTGCGCAGTGTTTAGGCCCATCTTTCATGGATCAGTCGCTTGTTTTTGGGCCCTTTTTCGCATTCTAGTCGCAGTGTTTAATGCTATTTTCACCAACCGTTGCGTCTATCCTGGATTTATATTCGCTGACCGTTGCGCCATTATTTGGACCACTTCTCGCCGACCATTGCGCAGTTTTGTTTTTCCCTTCGCCGATCCTTGTCGCAGTGTCTTTGTCATAGTATTAAGGCTCAAATGTGACGATCGTTGCACTAAAAATCGGCTTAAGTTCGCCGACCGGGCGCCTTTTCCAAGAGTCTTGTCTCTCCCACCGTCGCAGTTTTTGTTTATTTTTGAGATGACTGTTGCGCGGTGGATAAATTTGTATCGCCAACTTCCCGCGCCACGCAGACCGTCGACACTGTTTGTTTGGGAGGACGCAAGTATGGGAAGGTGGAAACATTAAAGGCGCATCCCCGTGCACATCTAGTTTTCATTTTATCGGGCCCCGTGCCCTTACTTTCCCAAGTTCTCCGACTAGACACCTTTGCCGAGAGTCTTGTCTCTCCCACCATCACAGTTTTTGTTTCTTTTTTAGTCGACTGTTGCGCGGCGGCTAAATTTGTATCACCAACTGCCCGTTTCACGCAGACCGTCGTCGCTGTTTGTTTGGGAGGACGCAAGTACGGGTAGGTGGAAACATTAAAAGAGGAGCCCCATGCGCATTTATTTTTCATTTTATTGATCCCCGTGCCCTTAATTTCCCAACTACCACTCACGTATATGTTAATTTCTTTGGTGAATATATATGCAAACGGGGTTTTAGTTCTTCATTGTTACCATTTGCGAAAAGAGGAGCACCGTTCACACGCCAAAGGGAGAACGCCAAGTTTCCACCAGTCAGAGGACTCACCACTTGTTCAGTAAGCCACTATGCGGTCAACAGGTAGGTTCAACAACCCTGTTCCATTTTTTTTGAACAACGGGAGCTTTCGTTTTATCGTTGTATGGTCTTTTAATATTTTATATAGAGGTTTTGGGGGGAAAGTTTCTTTTTAAGTCTAGTTTCTCCTCGCCTGTGTGACGCTGAGAGGCATTTGTGCCGCAACTAGCTACACCCACATCTTGCTTTCAAACCCTGTGTCCCTTTTCAACTATTTTTCCTCGGTTAAGTCCATTTGGCCACAACTGTTTGCTTCAAGGTTTATCAGTTTTTGGGATCTTAAAAAACCCCGTACCTGCGCTATTGTCTACTCCAGTCTTTTAGCCCGCGTAGTTTTCCCCGCGTCGTCCCACCCTATGTGGTCTCACACCGTGGTGTCCTTTGGGTCTTTTTAGGATGAGAAAGAGTCGTCTTTTTAGTAACAAAAGTCCTCTCCAGTTGATAAATAACACGGTTGTTTTGTTTCTTTTCACACACACACATTTGCTTCTATCAACTTTTCTTGACATAAGTTTCAGTTCATTTTTAGTTGCTCGCTTGGTTGTTTTGTTTTCATAAAGCAGGCTTCATCCGTCACTGTTTATAGTTGCTCAAAAGATAGTCTTGCACATGCATGGTTTTCTTGAATTTTGTTTCTTCGCGGCATAAGTACTTCACATTTTGAAATTATAAAATGATGCCGATAGCACTTGCTTGCTCATTGATTTTGGTGATAAGATAGTGCCAAATGAAGATCCTTGACACTTACTTTCTGTTTAAATCACGATCATTATGCTGCTATATGGATTAATTACATATAAATGTTTTTAGAAAGGAAACTAACATTCATGTCAATTCAAGTTCTGTTTTAATGAATATGAACACTGTACTGCTTATAAACAATTGATATCCCTCATTTGTCCCTTCATTGTCATAAAAGGTTTGATATGCACAGACGATCCGCCAGAAAGAAATCCAAGCTAGCCGAGTCAAACTCAGACGTAGAGATCCTTTTGGACACCTTGCTTGAGACAATGTTCGGCGACACGAAAGCTATCCCAGGAGCTTCCCCAGAATATCAATGGGGCAAACTATACAGAGTTGTAGAAGACCAAAACTTGCGTGAAGCCTCCTTGGAAGAGCTAATGGTTTATAAGAACATCAAAAGGTATGGTCTCCACAAAGCAACAACCCGCCCCGAGTTGTTCCCATGCTCGGAGGTTATTGGTTGGATATTACCCCAGGTGAATACTGACACCAGATTCATCACAGATGTCACTGGGATGGGTCTTGCATCTTTTGCACTAGATCATATCACAACAGCATACAAATTTCCCTACCCTAAGACCCTACTGAATGATGAGTGGATATCAGGTCTAAAAATAGACCCTTTGGAATATGCAAGGAAGATGACAATTGCTGAAAGGAAAATAAGGTCAAGGACCAATGGAGAGTATGAGAGTCAGCATCTGAGGACTCCATACAGGCTCATCGCCCTCATGTTGAGTCGATTTTTCAGTGTGTAAAATGGAAACATATATAAGCTCGTTTGGGTGCCGGTGATGTTCCATGTGGCCACACATGGTACAATATTCAACTGGGCTGATATCATCTCGGATAGCATGGATTCACATATAACTACTGCACAGGGAGGATTGACACAAAATAAAGCCGATTTCTTCATGTCCTCTTATCTGGTGGACTGTTTATTCATCAAGCACCCTTTCCCTGACTTGGGATGCATATGGAAGAGCAAATATTCTCCCCTCCATGTGGCTTATCAGATGACATGGGCACACAAGTATGTAGGCCACTACACTCAGATTTGTGAAAGGTTCATCATGCCCCTATATCAACTACTCTTCAAGGCAAAACCAAATTTCCTATTAGAGAATGCTATGACAATCATAGAAGCATTCAGAGATTACTACTTCTCCTCGGAGGGAACATACATTAGAATGTGTGGAGGGAGTCGACCCCCATCCCTATTGCCCCAGTATGCCACGGATTACGTAGTGCATAAAGAAGTCGTAAGGAAAATATTTATCGATGGAGTTAGTAAGGTGTTCCATGGCAAGAAGAAGGTTGCATATCCGCCAACGCCTTTTACCATTGGAGCATACCAGATCCCCAAGGTAAGAGATGGTATAGAATTTTCTCAGGACTTAGAAGCCTTCCATTTTGGAACAAATATTTTCAGAAGGCATGACCCCGAAGGCAAAGTATTTGCTCATTGTATTAACTGCAAGGTCACTTTTGATTACGTGCACCTTTTTGACAAAGATGAAGAGTTCTTTCGAAGTGCCAAAAACATGATCGAGTTGGGAAAGCGCTACTGTCCCAAAAGCGGAGCCAGTTCCAGTTCCAAGGCTGCCACAGGAGCTGGGATAAATCAGAAGGAGGAAGAGGAGAAGCAGTGCTAGGAAGCAATGGATATGCAGTTACAGGAAGCTGAAAAGAAGAAAAAAGAGGAGGCAGATAGACTCCAAGAGGAAGAAAATGAAAGGCTTCAAAAGGAGCTAGCAGAGAAATAGAAAGAAGAAGCAGAAAGGATTCAAAAAAAAGAAATTGAAAGGCTTCAAAGAGACGGAAGCAGATAGATTGCAGAAGGAAGAAGCCGAAAGAATAAAAAGGGAAGAGGCTGAAATGTTGCAGGAAATAAAGGAGAAAGCAGAAAAGGAAGCAACAGAATTGCAAAGGCAGAAAGAGGAGGCAGAAAAGTCCAAGGAAGTTGTGGAGCAAGGGAGTTCAGGCACATAAGATATGGACATAGATGTATCAATGACAAACCCTCCAGAGACGACCATTGAAGGACATGTCTCAACTCAAGAGCTCGCTCTTACCCCATTCACTCCCTCAAAGCAACACCAAGTGGCAAAGCTGGATTCTGTCTTTTTCGATAAAAGGAAGAAATCTATCATGAGAAGATCGGAAAAGAGGATGAAAACTCAAGACGACCAAGATGAAGTCAAAATAACAAAAGTTCTGATTTTTCAGGGGACTAATAGCGACCCTTAGTTCACAGCAGCAGCCAGTGTGTCTTCGGCTCAAGCAAGTGACGATAATGTAGATCTGCTGGTAGAAGAAGTGAAAAAATATAAGGACAAGCTCTTCAAAGTGAAGGATAATCTGATGAAGGAAGTGCATCAAGGTAATGAGCTGAAAAGAAAATATAGTGATATTCAAGAAGAAAAAGGGGAGATAGAGGAACAAACCCAAAAGCTTGAAGATGAAAAGTATGCACTAAATATGCAACTAGTAATCGCGGAAGGTGAGAAGAAAGAATTAGAAACTCGCATAGAAGAGTTAGAGCAACATGAGTCCAACAATATACAACAAATCGAGTTCTATAAGCCTTAGTTTGAAAGGATGACTAATGAAAAAGAGCAGTTGTTAGAGCAACTAAAGGCCGTGAATGAGAAGAAGCAGGACTTAACCCCGTTCCATGAGCAAGCAAGTGATATACTGAGGAAAGTTCATAAGTCACTAGAGCTGATCACAGAAGAGGTCTATAAGATGAAGAGAATGATTTCAAGGATTAAATAAATTGAGGTTGATGCACTGAGGCTCAAGAAAAAATATGTGCGCCACTTGGAGGAAATTAATAGACAGGTCGAATGGAGAAAAGGAAAATCAGGATTCCCAAGGAACCTACCTCTCAAGTCCGAAGAGGATTCATAGCTGGATTTAGGACTCTTTGAGTTTTTTAGAGACTATGGTACAAAAATCATTAGTGGAATTCAGAAAACCATCGAGAAATGTATCAACTTCTACTTGAAGATCCGGGAAACCCATGAGAAATATCATATGGTTTTACCTCAGACCATAGATGATTTTCCTGATAAAGAGCAACGTTTGTCAGAGCTGTAAGGGAACTTGAATTCAGAAATAGAATACCTAAAGAAGATAGATGTCCTGAAACCAGAAGACCTCCACCAATTTATTGGGAAAGCTTCTATTCATGCTTATTTTCTGGAGGACATCGCCCAGGCGACAGAAGCAGGAGTAACAAACATTAAAACAAAACTATACAAACATGAGATCTCACTAAAAATGATGGTTGCTGCGCAGGGAAATTTTATTATGCGAGAAGATGGTATGTGGACCAATTACATTGTTGAAGTGGAAAGGGAAGTTGAAGTGGAAAGGGAAGCTAAAGTGGATAGGCCAGCTGAAGCGGATAGGCCAGCTGAAGTAGAAAGACCAACTGGAAGTTAATTTTGTTTTTTATTGTAAATTCTAAAAAATAGATGAAAGCTTATTTATTGTATAAAAATTTTAAAAATAGATGGACACTAATTTTGTCTTATATGAGCACTAGAAGACAAACTTTTGTGCTTCCCTAGGGTTAGGGTTGGAGAAAGAATATTTTTTAAAGTTATAAATAGAGGAATAAAATAGAAGGAAAATGAGTTTTGGCAGGTGAAAGGACTGATTTGTCTTGTACGTGAATTACTTTGTTGCATTAATAAATAAAGCTCCATTTTCCTGGGAAAATCTAGTGTTGCATTTTGCTTTGGGATGTGTTGAATGTCTGTTGAATTACTTATGCACCATTCATGCATATACTGTGAGATCGTTCCTAACTATTCTGAATTAATTCTTTGTTATGAATGCTTTCATTTCCTTTGCAAACAATCATGTGTTAAATGAGTAATGGAATGTTTTAATTCTATCAGAGCTATATTTGATATCCTTTATATTCTGTTGCAAATGTATCTATATTATTGAACAACTATCTGTGAGATTCTTGGATGTATTTCCAACATATTACTCATGTTTCAGATTTTCTCCCTGTAGGGATAGATTATTAGCTTAGATAGTTTTAGATTAGATTTGTTTTAATTACATGCATTTAGATAGATTACTTGCATATCATCTCTAAATATAAAATACATAAACAGTGGATCGGGACACAACTGGTGAAAACAAATCTTTAAACCTTATATGGTAGTCGGGCCTTTAACCAAACAGATTCCCCAGACCAAAAGGTGAGCGATCTAATTGGGCTTGCTTGCCGAGGAGAATCCATTGTTGATTGGTACTGTGAATTTCAAGGCATCAACAGTTTTTGGCGCTAGAAGGAGGGCCACCAATGCATGGCTGGCAGAGGAGATCCATTCATTAGAAGAAATCCCACTGAAGACCCCCTTGAAACAACTATCCTAGATGATTTCATTCTGGAATCACAAGTTCAAGAAGATCCAAATCTTGAAGGTGAACATCAAGAAGCATTATACGCTGTCCCTTTTGAAGAAGTAGAAAACTTCAGGAGACATACCTGTTCTTACGTTAGAACACTTGTAGGGCTAAACGTAATTCCCTTATTACCCAGAAGGAGAATTCCTAGGAGACAAACACAATTTACTAGAGATTCAGTTCTTGTTAAAAGTTTAGAAGAATTATTGGATCTATCTTTACCGAAAATCATAGAACCTCTCAGTGAAATTAGATCCGAAAATCCTCCAACTCGAGAAGTACCTCAAACCCCACCACATTCACCACTGCACTCTCCATCGCATTCACCACCGCGGGTTCCACCGAGAATCATGGTTGTACCTGTGTGGAGAGCCAGAGGAGCGCTTAATTTAGTTGCACTTTCACATGATTTGCCCAAGAATACTGAAAAGGTTTTACCCAAGTATGATCTCGGAAAAGGAATTTCTGTCAAAGATCACCTCAAGAGTTTTTATTTGGCTTTGAACCTCTTAAATGTAGAACATGAATACGTTGTTTGCAGACTTTTCCCCTATACTTTCGAACCTAAAGTGTCTTCTTGGTACTTTAGTTTACAAGCTAATTCGATAGCGAATTGGGAAGATTTAAAAAAATGTTTCCTAAGAAAATATGGAAATCAAAAGACGGTTACTACATTGATGAAAAAATTGTTGTCTATGAGGATGGAAAAGAAAGAAAAGGTTAATATTTACGAATTTATTAAATAATTTTAGTGTTGCGAGAAGACCCACTGAAGAATCATTGGTAGAATATTAGACCACAGCAGTTGATCCACCCATAGCTATGTTTGTTAAAAGAATGAAGCAACTTACATTGGTAGAGAACTTCGAAGAGGCTAAGAAGGTAGAAGCTGAAGCGGATAGTATTTCCAAACATTCCCTTGATTTGGAAACAAAACCATCAACCAGCAAGAAGCCTTTGCTGCTAGCTAGACCCAAAGAAGAATCATCTAATGAGTTAGAACATGTGTTCAAGATGATTGAGAAACTCTCAAATAAAATTGTAGATCTTGAAAAGGACAAGGTAGCTAGTACATCAAGGAAACCCTTCAAACCTTTCTACAAGAAAAGGGAAGAAGGAGGACAACCTATTCCACCTATGAACAATTCTGTTGTCCTAAATTTGAACAAGGTAGGCATGGATCATTTCTTCACTTTCCACTAAGAACAACATTCTGAAAAGAGTTGTCCGTAATGGATAAATTTGATGAGCCTGGTTATGAATCAATTGCTGGATGCACAAGTAACAAATCAAGAAGATCCCCAAGAAGAGAAGACACTCGAACAGGAAGAGCCCGCTCCAGACACCACAATGGTATTATGGGATTGTGTGCCCTTAACAAAATTGATGGAAGAAGACACCAAAGAAAGTCAAGTTTCATCCATAAATATTACTACTTGGAGCAAAGGTCCGGTTGATGATCCTAGCCCGGTTGTTCCCAAACCTAAATTTGCAAAAGAAATACCCAAGAGTAACATAACTGTCATTCCACCACAACCTAAGGTGTTTCAATGGTGGTAAAAGGATCAAACCCATAAATAAATAAGAAACCAAAAGTTACATCAAACAAAACAGAGAATCATGGAAAAGGCTCAAAAGAGTGTGACATGGGATACGAAATCATTGAAGATATCAAGAAAGCGAAATCAAATATATCTATATTTGAAATGTGTAGTCTTCCCCAGCAAAGGAAGAAATTGTTAGAAGCTTTTGACCCAGAATCTAGAACTTCAGTAGAAAACACTCAGGAAAATCTTGAGATAAATGAAGCCAGCATTGGCGGGACATCTAGATCTCAAACTTTGACTTTTCTGTTGATCTTTGAAATTTTTAATCATAATGTACACAAGTGTTTGGTATATTCTGGGGCTTCTTCGAATGTCATGCCATTATCGATCTGTAAAAAATTAATGGACAACCAATACCATCACTATATTAGATCATACAGTTGGATAGGACTGCTGGTAAAGTAATTGGAGAAATGAAAGATGTGCTTATTAGATTATCAACAGATCCTAGAGTGTGTAAATTTATTTATATCATGGTGGTAGATATACCATAGGCTTATGGTTTAATATTGAGCAGGGACTAGACTATGAAACTGAACAATTATTTTGCAACAGACTGGTCTCACTTGTGGTTTCCATACCAAAACAGGCAAAATCAGATCAAAATACTGAGAGAGCCCTACATGAAACAAAATGTAACTTAGTTGGAAGAAAAGAATGAGGCTATAACTTTTTCATCTTCAGTATTAAGAAATTATTTTTTAGAGATTGAACTAGGGAATTATCAATCAACAGAAGTTAGTCATGAATCAGACGAGCAATCCGATCTCCTTCAGTTTTCTCAGACTGATGATATTGATTGTAACATAGTAGAACTAGTCACTAACTTAGGTGTTAGCAATACTAACTTAATTAAAACATAAAACATATTTTTGGTTCTATACTTCGACGGTTCTAAAACCCAAGAAGGATTTGGAGCCGGTTGTGTTTTGATTGACCCTGAATCGAACAAACATTTCTTATCTTGTAGAGTAGAGTTTGAATGCACAAATAACACTGCCGAATATGAATCTCTAGTTCAAGGATTAAAGAAGGCTATTAGTTTGAATGTTAAATACTTAAAAGTCTTTGGTGACTCAGAGATAATTGTCATACAAGTAAGAGATACAATTCACTGTCTTTCACCACATTTAAAAGGTTAACAGTCTGAAGTTTGGAATCTGGTCTCACATTTCGATGCTTTTAATATAAAATCTATTCCTAGATTACAGAATGTTGTTGTTGATTTGTTAGCTACTTCTGCTTCCAGATTAGTGCCTACAAATAACAAATTCTCTATTGAATTGATTTTCACGCCATCTATTCTTGACAATATCACAAATTTAAGGGTGTTTGATGATGATGATCAAATTATCAGCTTCTTAACTAATGAAGATGCTTTTCAAGAATCTATAATCGATGAATATGAGCACAATTCAGATTTGCAGAAGAAAGATGAAGTTAAAGGGAAATTTATGCCAAAAGGAGTAAGGACTCTTGAAGGACTATTTGTTTTGCAGAACAAGTTCAGGAGGCCGGCGAATGTCAAAACTAATAGCTCCTCCATGCAGCATGAATTGGTAAACCTGGGCATAGAAGCTAAGCCAAAATTTGTCAATCTTGGTAAATGTTGCTCACCGGGCGAGAGAGATAAGTTCATCAAATTGTTTCTGCAATATAAAGATGTTTTTGCGTGGACTTATGAAGACCCAAAAACATATGATACTCGCATCATACAACACATAATACCAATGAATCCAGGAGTGAAGCCATTTCAACAACAATTGAGAAGAATGCACTCGACACTTGAACCATTAATTCAGAAGGAATTGAAGAAGTTGTTGGATGCTAAGATCATTTTTAAAGTCTGACACTCCGAATGGGTTGCTACTCTAGTCCCCGTGCGAAAGAGGTCGGGGGAGATAAGATTGTGTGTGGATTTTCGGAACTTAAACAAAGCTTCCGATAAGGACAACTACCCTGTACTGCCAATGGAGCAAATTTTATAGATGGTTTCTGGTTCAGAACTATTCTCTCTGCTAGATGGTTTCTCTGGATATAATCAAGTATTAGTAGCAGAGGAGGACCGACTCAAGACCACTTTTCATACAAAGTGGGGAACCTTTGCATACCGAAGAATTCCATTCGGTTTAATAAACGTAGGAGCTACCTTTCAAAGAGCCATGGACATTGCTTTTCGAGGATTCGTTGGCCATTGTGTGGTAATTTATTTCGATGATGTGACAGTCTTTTCAAAGAAAAGAGAAGACCATGTTTTCCATTTGAAATAGATTTTTTATTGCTGCAGAAAATATGGTATATCTCTAAATCCCAAGAAGAGTATTTTCGCTTTTCATGAGGGTAAGCTTCTAGGTCATATCATCTCAAAATAGGGAATCTTGATAGATCAAGAGAGAGTTCAAGCTATAAGAAAGATTCCCATGCCCCATAACAAGAAGGATATATAATATTTTATGGGCACAATAAACTTTGTTCGAAGGTTTGTACCAGATTTCGCTCAAATTGTGAAACCTTTGCAGCAATGGTAAAGCAAAGTGTGCAATTCAAGTGGACTAACATAGAGAAGACTGTGTTTAAAGACATTAAAATTGCCATAGCTAATGCACCTTCCTTAAAAAGTCCAGATTTTGAAAAGGATTTCATCATGTACACTTTCGCTTCAGATAACTCTCTCGCAATTGTGCTCACTTAGAAGGGGGAATTAGGAGACGAGTATCCAATATCCTTCATGAGCACTGGTTTGTAGGGTGCTAAACTGAATTACCCCACTGTAGACAATCAAGAATATGCAGTATTTAAAGCGTTAAAATAGTTCAGGCCGTATATCCTAAAGAACAGAACTAATGTCATAGTACCTCACCCCACTGTTAGATCTCTATTTGTCAGGAAACTGGGTCACTACTCTTCAAGAGTATGATTTGGAATTCAAACCAGCCACCATCATAAAGGGTCAAGGGTTGTGTAAATTACTCACTGAAAATCCAGTTGATGAAGAGCTGGACTGGGAGAATGAAGCTGAATTGAATATGATTGAGGTATGTCCCATTTTCACCGCTCCTGAATCTTGGTATAGGGACCTACTGCATTATTTGCAGCAAGGATATTTACCAGAGCACTAGAGTTCTAAGCAAAGAAGGGAACTCTGTCTGAAATCAACATCCTATCAAATAATTGATGGAATACTTTTTAGAAAGAATTATAATGGGATATTTCTCAGATGTCTTGAGTAAGAGGATTGTCACATCCCCTCCCATCCTACCAACTATATGGAGAGGATCGTGAGGTTAAACCGGGAATCCAGTCCCATACATTATAAACAAACATTCAATTTAAAAGAAGATGACCATATGCAAGTGCATAACCATTTGAAAACACAGCGGAAGTAACTTCGTTTAACACATCCCCATACATTCAGATATCCATCAATTAAATAATTGCAAATTTAGCACAAGAGGATACTTATCTTAATGAAGTAGTCCCAAGCAACCAGCTACGCTTCTGCAACGTTCCACCCAACCGTAGGCCAGTGTGTTTCTCGATCTCTCAGCACCACTGCCACCCCCGAGCTGGGCATGATCTCCACAAGGAAAAAGGGGAAAACAGGCTCTCACATAGCCAAAGATATACCAGAATCAGCCAAGCCAATCAACAATTGGGTTTCTCAGGCTGTTAAGAGATGGACAGAGGTGAATTACTAGCTAGTGGCTCACCCATTGAGCTATGGATACTTAATTGGGCTCATCAAGCCAAATCTTTCCTCTTCCACTCATGAATCTCCTGCTCACAGGTTCAAACCAAGGATGGGGTTTCTACCAGCTTAGAAAAACGTGGGAACACACAAAAACGAAATGGGAAGATTGGGAAACAACCCAAGGAAGCCAAATCCATTTTTAGAAAAACATCCTTGGACATTCGGGGGCAAAAACGACCTCCATACATTCCCCAAATCGTGGCCCTTCTCTCCCAAGCTACTGTATATGCAAAAACGAGTTACCAGCATGGGAAAAATGCAGGGGAACTGAGAAAAACGTGAGGGATAAAACCCCAACAAGCTCAGACTGCGTGAGAGGATGAATGCCATGGGTGGAGAATGGCTTTTGGGCCAATTTCGTGGGGGTTTTCTTGCCCAGCAAGCCAAAACTCGATTTCCCAGGTTGCTGTCTTACCCATACACGAAAATTGACAGCCATACCTCTCCCATCCCAAGGCATTAATTGTCTCAACCAATTCTTGGAAGAATTAAAATGATTGGGTGCATGAGACCAAATGGGTAGTTGAGAATTCATGGGTTTCCTCAATGAAATGGCTTAACACCATGGCTCAAGGGTTTGGTTATTTTCCCTCCCTATTCCTAGTAAAGATCATGCCCCATCTCTTTGTTGCATTGCATAGCTGGTTGTGGGTTTTTCATTGAAATTGCATATTTACATGATGTCTTATTTACATCGTGCCCTTCTAGCACAAGAACCATAGGCATCTATCTCTTTAATTTCCAGTACATAAAATGATAAATCAGTGGTGGGGCCTTGGCCTTGAGCTCCTCACCATGATTAAGTTACAATATTTACATCATTTACGATTTAATGCAAAGGGGGTCAAAATGGGGACGTGACAAGGATGCTGATAAAGTAGTCAAAGAATTACATGATGGCCCTGCTAGGGGACACTATTTTGGAGATACCATGGCTCATAAAATACCCAGATCCGGATACTATTGGCCCACTCTATTCAAATATTCTCATGCCTATGCCAGGAATTGCGATGTATGTCAAAGGAGTGCTGGAAGATTGCCGAAAGTAGTAGGACCATTGCAGCCAGTTATTATTTCTGAACCATTTGAGCAATGGGGGATAGATGTTGTTGGAGAGATAAATCCGAACTCTTCGTTGCAACACCGGTATATTATTATGACTATGGATTATTTCACCCGATGGACAAAAGCTACTCCACTGCGCAAAGTGAATGAAGACGTGGTTACCAGGTTCTTGGAAGAAAACATCATAACCAGGTTTGGGGTTCCAATTTCCTTAGTCTTTGATAATGCAACTTATTTTTCATCTGTGAGATTAAATGAATTTTTTTATGAGAAAGGAATTAAATTGCATTATTCAACAAATTACTACCCCCGAAGGAAATGGTTTAGCTAAATCCACAAACAAAAAGCTTATCCGAATTCTTAAGAAAACTGTCACTGAAAATCAGAGAAGTTGGCATACAACCCTCCCAAATGCTTTATGGAAAAATAGAGTTACCCCGAAGAATGCATTAGGAGTTTCTCCGTACACTTTATTCTATGGTAAGGAATCCATACTCCCTCCTAATTTACTGCTCCCATCCTTACAATTATCCCGAGCCTCTCGAGGTTCCAGCAGCCAAGTCTTACAATCAAGAATTGATACCTTGTTGAAGCTTAGAGTCATGACAAAAGGCCAAAGATAGGTTCCACCAACACCAAGACATTGTCAAGAGGTGGTTTGATAAGCGAAAATCTGGCAAGAGGATTTTTGAAGTAGGTGACTTAGTTCTAAAGTGGGACCACTCACATGATGATAAGGGAAAGCACACAAAGTTTCAACATTTATGGCTTGTCCCTTACCAAATTTTTAAAAAACTTGGCCCGTCGACGTACAAACTGAAAGACTTACAAGGGGAGGAAGTGAAACTCCCTATCAATGGCCTTGCTTTAAAGCAGTACTTTTCATAGTTCTATGGACACTTTTGTACATAAATAAACGTTGTTTTGTTTTTTGATTTTAACTTTCTTCTAGTTTTGTTTGAGTTGTTGTTTTCTTTCACTTAGATTCTTTAGTCTCCTTTTGTTTGATTGTTTTCATTTGACCTTTTACCCTTCTCTTTGTTTAAGTTCTTTATTCTTTAATAAACCCCAGCCCAACTTCTTGGTGTAGTTGAGAGACAAGGATTTGAGCAAATCTCAAATTTTGAAAGGCCAGAATCTACTTATAAAGAAAATTTCTCTATGCGACATTGCTTTTTCTGACTAGTTTCTAGAATAAGGAGATCCTTTTTTGTTTCATATTTGGGTCATAGTAACCCCTGTTAAATAACTAAGACTCATGGTTTCTATGTTACTATCTTGGGGATCCATTCACTCTCACATTAATGACTGTCTCAGGAAGTCTGCTGCAATGGACCCACGGAGAGGAAGCATGTCTCACAGATGTATGGTATTTAAAATGATCCCATGCTGCAAATCAAAATCCAAAAGAGATTATATCAATGAGTCTGTTTTCTAGAAATTCTCGCCTCCATTAAAGCATGGTTGAGAAAAGCAAAGACATTCAATCAAGAAAGTTGTTCTAATGGATTGAAGAACCCAAGTTAAATGTTGAAGATTGAAGAAAGTTATCATGGAAGGCTCAGACAACAAAAGTTGTAAACAAATAAAGTATCCAAAAGGATGTTGACAACATGGGAATGAGGAACAAACAAATACGTCTGTGGGATGTTGTTACGATCCCGTGGAGTCCTACTTTAGTTGGCATCCAAAAGACGGATTTTAAAATGAACTCCATATTTTGGCCCTAAGAGAGTTGTAGAGAAGTCTGATTCAAAGTTTCCTTCTCCCCAATGACCATTATGATGAAAGTGATTACTCCTTTTGGAAAAGACTAGAATAGGTAAGCAAGTTGTTACATAAGGGGCCAACAAATCGTAAGTTTTCTGACCTTGGAAAGAGATTAATTCAGAGATCTGTGTTCACCAGCGAATCACCAATTGTTGCTGCTGCATCCTGATCCCATAATTTGCTAAAAATTATAGGGCCCCTCCTTTTATTTTTAGAGAGTTTTTGTGGCCTCTTGAAAGCTTGGTTTTTTGACCCTTTAAGTTGTCCTTTTTTCTCCAAGGAAAGTTTTTTTTGGCCAAGGAAAAACTTCAAGTTTTTCTCCATAAAACTGGTCGCAACTTTTAGTCTATTTTTTGCTAACCAGGGGTTTTTGTTAATAAAGTGGTCGCAACTTTTAAGACTAGCCTCGCCGACCGGTTGCAGTTTTTAACTTACCTTTCGACGACCGTTGCGTCGATCCTTGATTTATCTTCGCCGACTAGTCGCAGTCTTTAATTTTGTTTTCGTCGACCGTTGTGCAGTGTTTAGGCTCATCTTTCCCCAACCGGTCACTTGTTTTTGGGCCCTTTTTCATGTTCCGGTCATAATGTTTAACGCTATTGTCTCCGACCGTTGAGCCGATCCTGGATTTATCTTCGCTGACCATTACGCCATTATTTGGCTCACTTCCCGTCGACCATTGTGCAGTTTTGTTTTTCCCTTCACCGATCTTGGTCGTGGCGTCTTTGTCACAGTCTTAAGGCTCAAATGTGCCCATCGTTGCGCTAATAATCCGCTTAACTTCACCGACCGGACGCCTTTGCCAAGAGTCTTGTCTCTCCCACCATCGCAGTTTTTGTTTCTTTTTGAGTCGACCGTTGTGCAGCGGCTAAATTTGTATCGCCAACTGTTAGTTTTTCATCATTTAATTCAATATGATCTAGGTTCTTAACTGAGAGAACAACATGTACAACATATCAAACACAAGAGACAAGAGACACAAAGCATTTCACCGGGGAAAACCAAGAAGGTGAAAAACCCCGCAACTTCCTCAGAGATAGAATGAGCACCAATACAAAGATCACAAAGATGAATCCCCAAAATATACATGTCTGCAATAGCTACTCCTCCTCCACTTGTGTGCACTCCTGCTTTCTCTCACTAATGTGAAGTGAGTGAGTGAATGAATAGAATGAGAGAGTCACACTCTCTATTTATACAATGTCTTGACCTGCCTTTAACTCTAACTGGGCCAACCTCCCTTATGAGAGTCTAATAACCCATTACCACTTGTCACTAGGACGACCCCACTAGGGTGGTATAATAACCCTTTAACCCATACTGGGTCAACCCCTCTAAGGTGGTCTAATAACCCATCAAATATAAGTTATGACACTTACAATAATACTTCTGACACTTGCAAATACAAATGACAACACTTATGATTGGAGGAATAATACATCTCCATCAGGAATACAATAAAGTACAAATGTAATACATAGGAGAATATCTTCCGAAGTTACAAATACATCAACACTCCATCTTAACTAGGAATGTATTCTCTTGATACAGGTCATCAATACATAAAGGCACAAGTCTTCAATTCTGGAGTTGGATCATCGTCACTGGATCACGGAGCATCATCGTCACTGTTGTTGTATTATTCATCTCAATCAGTGGTGCTATCTCTCAATTCTTCTCGTCATATGAAGTTCTACAGACCCAGCCCTTTTTCATGCTGGATTTAGGCCTAGCCTCCTGTAGGTATTCATCATCTCTGCGAGCGTGCCATCCTATGGAATTGTCAGGGCTGATTACGTGCGTCAACAAAACCTCGAAAGAGCATCCAAGGACTGATTACAAGCTTACTGCTCAACCTATCAGATCTCCCAGGACTTTTACATGTGACCTCCACAAAACCTTAAAAGAGTGTCTTGTGACCTGCAAGATCTCTAAAGAGAATCCCAGGATTGATTACCAACTTACTGCTCAACCTATCGAATCTCCAGGACTGATTACATGTGGTCCCCACAAAACCTTAAAAGAGTGTCTTGCAACCTGCAAGATCTCTAAAGAGCATCCCAGGACTTTTACATTCCTAGCACAACCTATCGGATCTCCAGGATTGATTACATGTGGTCTATAAAAACCTTAAAAGAGTGTCTTGCGACCTGCAAGATCTCTAAAGAGAATCCAAGGAATTTTACGTGCCTAGAACAACCTATCCGGATCTCCAGGACTGATTACATGCTACCCTCTCACAACTTGTCCACGGCCACAGAGTACCATCTTGATACTCATGATCAACCTGATCATCCTCGCATGGAGCACCATCCTGATGCTGATGATCATACTGATCATCATCATACAGTACATCATCCCGATGCACATCATCATCACATGATCATCTTAATCATCATCATATAAAGCATCATCCTGATGCATATCATCATTGCATGATCATCCTGATCTTCATCACATATAGCATCATCCGGATGCATATCACACATGATCATCCTGATGCATATCATCACATGATCATCCTGATAATCATCATATAGAACATCATCAGGAGCATCATCCTGATGCTCATCACACAATGCTTACATCCACAGCCATGGGAATGATCCTCCTACCACCATGCTTTGGAATGGCTCCTACAAATGTGTCCCATCACTTCCTCCTTGAAGTATATTCTATCTGAAGAACACCAAGCCTCTCTCTGAAGTACTCAAACTTCACTCTGGCTAGTGGTTTTGTCAACACGTCTGCAATCTGCTCATCCATCACAACATACTGGAGCTTCACTACTCCTCTCTGCACCATATCCCTGATATAGTGATATTTGATCTCTATATGCTTCAAATTGTCATGGAACACTGGGTTCTCTGACAACTTCACACAACTTTGATTGTCACAATAGATACAAGTAGCATCCAACTGGAGATCAAATAAATCAGACAGTAGCTTCCTTAGCCATACTGCCTCACAAATAATCGAACGAGCTGCGAAATACTCTGCTTTGGTTGTACTCAGTGCTACACAGGATTGCTTCCTGCTAAACCAAGAGATCACATCTGATCCCATACTGAATCAGCACCCCGAAGTGCTCTTCCTATTTGCATCACTGCCTACCCAATCTGAATCAACATAACCCTCCATGTTAAAATTTTGATTCGCATCATACTTGAGCCCATAATCAACCATACCCTTCAGGTACCTCAGAATATGATTTACAACAATCAAGTGAACATGTCTAGGATCCGTCAGGAATTGGCTCAAGGTGTTCATAGAAAATCAAATATCTAGTCTCGTGTTCGTCAGGTACATCAAGGACCCAATCATTTGATGATACATTGTGGCATCAACTGAATCTGATGAAGCATCACTCAATAGCTTCAGGTTCGATGCCATAGGTGTGGCCATGGCCTTGCATTCCATCATCCCGAGCCGCTTCAGGATCTCTACTGCATACTTCCCTTGTCCAAGGAAGATTCCATCTACACTCTGCCATACCTCCATACCTAGAAAGTAATGTATCATACCCAAGTCCTTCATCTCGAACTCGACAGCAAGCTTTCTCTTCGTGTCGGCAATCAATCTGTACTCACCTGTCATAAACAGGTCATCCACATACAGTAGGAGTATCACTAGATTGCCTTCCTCAACCTTGTAGTAAAGGTTGGAATCCGCTTTACTCTTGGTAAAGCCCAAACTTAACAGGAAGTTGTCTATCCTACCGTACCATGTCCTGGGTGCTTGCTTTAAGCCATACAAGGATTTCTTCAATCTACATACATATGACTCCCTGTCATGTGTCTCAAATCCAAGTGGCTGCTCCACATACACTTCCTCTTCGACTACACCATTCAAGAAAGTTGTCTTGACATCCATCTGGTGTATCTTCCACTTCATCACTGCAGCCAGAGAAAGTACTATTCTGATGGAAGTGTATCTAGCTACAGGTGCAAAAGTTTCTTCATAGTCTATCCCTTCTTTGTGGGAGAAGCCACGAGCCACAAACCTTGCCTTGTATTTCTCTATTCTGCCATATGCAGCATGCTTGATCTTGTAGATCCACTTGGAAGTCACAACAAACTTCCCTTCTGGTCTTGGGACCACATCCCAAACATCATTCTTCATGATCGACTAGTATTCCTTGATCATGGCATCCTTCCATTATTGCATCCCGGATCCTGGGAGCTTTAATATCTTCAATAGGTATTTTTCTTGAACTTCGTTGCTGGAACAAATGTCATTGTCCTTCTTATGTAGGTGATTGTACATGATCTTTCCTACAAGTCAAATTCAATTGCATGATTAGAAACATCTCATAGGTTTCAGAAAAAAATTATTACACATAAAGACATATGTCATACAATCATGCAATTATATTAGCCAATGCTTCGATACAACATTCATCCATATCCCGTATTCATACGGTAACTTTCTAGATGCCTTCCATCTCTACCAGAACATTGTTAAGAGTGTGCACTACTCCAACACGTCAGCAAAGAGGTTTCATTCTAGATAAGTAGCAATGGAATGTTGTATAGTACCATAGGCCACTTACCCATTACTTTCATATTAGTAGTATCTTGTTCATTAATGCAAAATTTCTAAAATGCATAATATACATCCTAAATCTAGTAACATAAGTATGTACATGACTGAACAACATCAGTAACAAGAAATGACAATTCAAATACTTATCTTTGTTTGGTTTTTGGGTGGAATCCCTCTCAATCTTTGCTTCCTTGCATGAACTACTGGAGTGTGCTCCCTCTTGATCTTTGCTTCCTTGCAGGAACTTGATCTTTGCTTCCTTGCAGGAACTACTAGAGTGTGCTCCCTCTTGATCTTTGCTTCCTGGATTATCTGTCTTTTAACTTATATCCATCCTATGCCACTATGCATACTTAAGTGTGCACTAGTGTCATCATTGTGTCATCCTCAATATCTCATACATAATCATACATGCATTAGTATAATCTCAATACTATCAAAGCATTATGATTCTAAATAATCTTAAGCATGTATGGCTATGGTCATTTCATACACAGGTAATTTGTCACAAGCGTTAGTATTCAAGGTTTCAGGGAGGACTTCTTTTACTCATGCATATTCTTATTTGACCATAGGACTCTTCTGGTTTGTTATATCATTAATCAAAGTAAGAAGCATAATATGCATAAACCCATGATTATTCACACTGTAACTTCATGAATAATCATTATCAATCATACAAAAGGTATACTTATGTAAGATCCTAACACAAGGTAGGATTCTAACTTGATACAAGAAAAGAACATACCTAGATTATCATGTTTTCTAGTTATGTCTAACATACCCAAACAATGCCTTCTTTGTTCTCTTCAATGATTTAGAAACCTTGTGCTAGTAACCTGCATATCTCATAAGTTAAGCATTGTAGAACCAAATTATACATACCTCGTAAGTAGAGATTTTATGTGATCAATAGCTATGGATGAGTCTTTTTCTTCATGTCACCATGGTCATATATTCTTGATCTAGAACGTGATTTGTCTTTCTTGATGTACCTTTCATGTTAGTGGACAATATCATCCTCATACAACACCACAGTGCATTAGTACAATCATAAGTGTCACAACCTAATCAATGAATGTCTTCTATCATTCACATGCATTCATGCTTTTCCTAAGGTGATAAGACAAGTCTAAAATTAATCAATATTGTACTAACCTTAATAATATGAAGACAAACTCAATCATGAACAAATTTCAAAACATACCTATATCTCCTCAAGTCATACCTGTCGGGATTGCTTGTAGTCTTCTTTTGTAAGGCCTTAGACTCTCCCCTCTGGAACTAGAACTCCTTCACTTGTGTAGGTGTCCAAATCATTCTCTTCTAGGATTAACCCATTCCACTTTGATTTGCTGAAACTAGATCTGGAGCTAGCTAGAATTTGTCAAAGAAACCCTAAAAATCCAAACTTGGAATTTCAAACTTATGTATGGATAGGGAGATGTAGATGACTGAGACGAGCAAGCTGGTGTGCTCAGATTTTGACAACTCCAAAAATTGACCTGCGAGTTTTGGATCTACAGCTTCTGTCAAATTCTCGTTTTTTGGTTTTTCTGGTTTTCTGGTCAAAATCCCGAACTAGGGTTTGATTTGAGCCTGGGGTTCTACCCAACCAAAAACTTTGATCTTGGTCTCTAAATTTTGATTTTGATGAGGAGCATCCATCCGTGGTCTCAGATTCCAAAAATCCCAACTTTTGCAGAAACCCTAATTTCCTGCAGCAGTGACAAACCAAAAATGAGAGTGCTCAGGATCCAATTATGTTTGGAAAGAAATATATCCCATATTGTTTCTGATTTATCTCTGAAATTTTGGATCCTCAGGGTCTGAAACTTTGGCTTGTTCTATATTGGGCTGTCACCTTTCCAACCCCACAGATCTGAGATTTAATGGAGTCTCTGAGAGAGAGATATGCCAAGTGTCGCTACGTGATCTATTTATGGGATAAACAGTATAGAGAACTTGTACAGCATGCCACATGTCACTATTTCAACTTCGGCCTCTGAAACCCATACCTATGAAACTATAGTCCTTTCCCTAACTTCTACTTTTTACAGAATCCCATTTGGAGCTTCTTAGACCAAGATATGACCTTTGTGCCTAGGTCACCTGTTTAGGGCTGCATTCTGGAAGAGGCACAAACCCTAACTTGTACGAATCATATCTCACAAAGTACAATGAATCTGAGGCTGATATTCGGACATAAGGTACATTAACATTTAATATTAGTCCTGTAAAAGTTTCAGATCTTGAACCTTTGCAAAAATGGATTTATAGTGAAATTTCCACGATGACTAGTTTTTACTATACCAAGCCCTAGCTTCCAATTTGTCGCAAGTGCAACAAGTATCATAAATGCCATGCAATGCCATGCAATGCCTTCCTTCAAGCTAGATCTAATGCCATGTTATTTTTTCATCATTTAATTCAATATGATCTAGGATATTAACTGAGAGAACAACATGTACATCATATCAAACACAATAGACAAGAGACACAAAGCATTTCACCAGGGAAAACCAAGAAGGTGAAAAACCCCCGCAACTTCCTCAGAGATAGAATGAGCACCAATACAAAGATAAAAAAGATGAATCCCCAAAAGATAGATGCCTGCAGCAACTCCTACTCCTCCACTTGTGCGCACTCCTCCTCTCTCTCACTAATGCGAAGTGAGTGAGTGAATGAATAGAATGAGAGAGTCACACTCTCTATTTATACAATGACTTGACCTGCCCTTAACTCTAACTAGGCCGACCTCCCTTAGGAGAGTCTAATAACCCATTATCACTTGCCACTGGGCTGACCCTACTAGGGTGGTATAATAACCCTTTAACCCATATTGGGTAGACCCCTCTAAGGTGGTCTAATAACCCATCAAATATAAGTTACGACACTTACAATAATACTTGCGACACTTGCAAATACAAATCATGACACTTCTGATTGGAGGAATAATACATCTCCATTAGGAATACAATAAAGTAAAAATGTAATACATAGGAGAATATCTTCCGAAGTTACAAATACATCAACACCAACTTCCCACTCCACGCATACCGTCGGCGTCGTTTGTTTGGGAGGACGCAAGTATGGGAAGGTGGAAACATTACAAGCGGAGCCCCGTGCGCATTTAGTTTTCATTTTATCGAGCCCCGTTCCATTAATTTCCCAATTACCACTCACATATATGTTAATTGCTCCGGTGTATATATATGTGATCGAGGTTTTAGTTCTTCACTCTTAGCATTTGCGAAAAGAGGAACATTGTTTGCACGCCAAAGGGAGAATGCCAAGTTTCCACCAGTCAGAGGACTCACCACTTGCTCAGTAAGCCACTCTGCGGTCGACAGGTAGGTTCAACAACCCTATTCCGTTTGTTTTGAACACTGGGAGCTTTCGTTTTATCGTTGTTCGTTCTTTTAAGCTTTTATATAGAGGTTTTGGGGGGCAAGATTCCTTTTAAGTCCATTTTCTCCTCGCTTGTGTGATGCCGAGGGGCAATTGTGCCGCAGCTAGTTGCACCCACGTCTTTCTTTCGAACCCTGTGTCCCTTTTCAACTCTTTTTACTTGGCTAAGTCCATTTAGCCACAATTATTCGCTTCAAGGTTTATCAGTTTTTGGGACCTTAAAAAACGCCACACCCGCGCTATTGTCTGCTCCAGTCTTTTAGGCCGTGCAGTTTTTCCCGCATCATCCCACCCTATGTGGTCTCACACTGTGGTGTCCTTTGGGTCTTTTTAGGCCAAGAAAGAGTCGTCTTTTTAGTAATGGAAGTCCTCTCCAGTTGACAAATAACACAGCTATTTTGTTTCTTTTCACACATACACATTTTCTTCTATCAGCTTTTCTTGACATAAGTTTCAAGTTCGTTTTTAGTTGTTCGCTTGGTTGTTTTGTTTTCATAAAGAAGGCTTCATCTGTCACTGTTTATAGTTTCTCAAAGGATAGTCTTGCACATGCATGGTTTGCTTGAATTTTGTTTCTTCTATGGCATAAGTACTTCACATTTTGAAATTCTAAAATGATGCCGATAGCACTTGCTTGCTCATTGATTCTAGTGATAAGATAATGCCAAATGAAGATCCTCGACACTTACTTTCTGTTTAAATCACGATCATTATGCTATTGTATGGATTAATTAAATATAAATGTTTTTAGAAAGGAAACTAACATTCATGTAAATTCAAGTTTTGTTTTAATGAATATGAACACTGTACTGCTCATAAACAACTAAGATCCCTCATTTGTCCCTTCATTGTCGTCACAGGTTTGATATGCACAAGTGATCCTCCAGAAAGACATCCAAGCTAGTCGAGTCAGACTCATACATAGAGATCCTTTTGGACACCTCACTTGAGACAATGTTCGGCGACACAAAAGCTATCACAGGAGCTTCCCCAAAATATCAATGGGGCGAACTATACAGAGTTGTAGAATACCAAAACTTCCCTGAAGCCTCCTTGGAAGAGTTAATGGTTTATAAGAACATCAAAAGGTATGGTCTCCACAAAGAAGCAACCCACCCCGAGTTGTTCCCATGCTCAGAGGTTATTGGTTGGATATTACCCTAGGTGAATACTGACACCAGATTCATCATAGATGTCGCCAGTATGGGTCTTTCATCTTTTGCACCAGATCATATCACAGCAGCAAATTTCCGTACCCTAAGACCCACTGAATGATGAGTGGATATCAGGTCTAAAAATAGACCCTTTGGAATATGCAAGGAAGATGACAATTGTTGAAAGGAAAATAAGGTCAAGGACCAGTGGAGAGTATGAGAGTCAGCATATGAGGACTCCATACAGGCTCATCGCCCTCATGTTGAGCCGAGTTTTCGGTGTGGAAAATGGAAACATATATAAACTCGGCTAGGTGCCAGTGAGGTTCCATGTGGCCACACATGGTACAATATTCAACTGGGTTGATATCATCTCGAATAGCATGGATTCACCTATAACTACTGCATAGGGAGGATTGACACAAAATAAAGTCGATTTCTCCATGTCCTCTTATCTGGTGGATTGTTTATTCATCAAGCACCCTTTCCCTGAATTGGGATGCATCTAGAAGAGCAAAGAGTCTCCCCTCCATGTGGCTTATCAGATGATGTGGGAACACAAGTATGCATTCCACTACACTCATATTTGTGAAAGGTTCATCATGCCCCTATATCAACTACTCTTCAAGGCAGAACCAAATTTCCTATCAGAGAATGTTATTCCAACCATTGAAGCATTCGAAGATTACTACTTCTCTTCAGAGGGTACATACATCAGAATGTGCGGAGGGAATTGACCCCTGTCCCTATTGCCCAGGTATGCCACGGATTACGTAGTGCATAAAGAAGATGTAAGTAAACTCTTAATTGATGGAGTTAGTAAGGTGCTCCATGACAAGAAGAAGGTTGCATATCCGCCAACGCCTTTTACCATTGGAGCATACCAGCTCCCCAAGGAATGAGATGGTATAGAATTTTCTCAGGACTTAGAAGCATTCCATTTTGGAACAAATATTTTCAAAAGGCGTGACCCCAAAGGAAAAGTTGCTGCTCACTGTATTAACTGCAAGGTCACTTTTGATTATGCGCACCTTTTTTACAAAGATGAAGAGTTCTTTTGAAGTGCCAAAAGCATGACCAAGTTGGGAAAGCGCTACCGCCCCAAAAGCGGAGCCAGTTCAAGTTCCAAGGATTCCATAGGAGATGGGCTAAAGCAGAGGGAGGAAGAGGAGAAGCAGCGTGAGGAAGCAGTGGCTATGCAGTTACAGGAAGCTGAAAAGAATAAAAAAGAGGAGGCAGATAGACTCCAAGATGAAGAAAATCAAAGGCTTCAAAAGGAGCTAGCAGAGAAACAGAAAGAAGAAGCAGAAAGGCTTCAAAAGGAAGAAACTGAAAGGATTCAAAGAGAATAAGAAGATATACTGCAGAAGGAAGAAGCCGAAAGAATAAAAAGGGAAGAGGCTGAAAATTTGCAGGGAATAAAGGAGAAAGCGGAGAAGGAAGGAGAATAATTGCAAAGGTAGAAAGAGGAGGCAGAAAAGTCCAAGGAAGCTGTGGAGAAAGGGAGTTCAGGCATACAAGATATGGACATAGATGTATCAATGGAAAACCCACCAAATACGACCATTGAAGGACATGTCTCAACTCAAGAGCTTTCCCTTACCCCATTCACTCCCTCAAAGCAACGCCAAGTGGCAAAGTTGTATTCTGTCTTTTTCGATAAAAGGAAGAAAGCTATCATGATAAGATCAGAAAAGAGGATGAAAACTCAATACAACCAGGATGAAGTCACAATAACAGAAGTTCTGATTTTTCAGGGGACTAATAGCGACCCTCAGTTCATAGCAGCAGCCAGTGTGGCTTCGGCTCAGGAAAGTATTGATAATGTAGATCTGCTGGTAGAAGAAGTGAAAAAATATAAGGACAAGCTCTTCAAATTGAAGGATAATCTGATGAAGGAAGTGAATCAAGGTAATGAGCTGAAAATAAAATATAGTGAGATTCAAGAAGAAAAAGGGGAGATAGAGGAATAGACCCAAAAGATCGAAGATGAAAAGGAAGCACTAAATATGCAACTAGTAATCGCAGAAGACAAGAAGAAATAATTAGAAACTCGCATAGAAGAATTAGAGAAACATGTGGCCAACAGTATATAGCAGATCGAGTTCTATAAGCCTCAGTTTGAAAGGATGACGAATGAAAAGGAGCAGTTGTTAGAGAAACTAAAGGGTGCGAATGAGAAGAAGCAGGACTTAACCCTGTTCCATGAGCAAGCAGCTGATATACTGAGGAAATTTCATCAGTCACTGGAGCTGATCACAAAAGAGGTCTGTAAGATGAAGAGAATGATTTCAAGGATGAAAGCAATTGAGGCTGATGCACTGAGGCTCAAGAAAAAGTATGTGCACCACTTGGAGGAAATCAATAGACAACTTGAATGGAGAAAAGGAAAATCAGGATTCCTAGGGAACCTACCTCTCAAGTCCGAAGAGGATTCCCAGCTGGATTTAGGACTCCTTGAGTTTTGTAGCGACTGTAGTACAAAAATAATTAGTGGAATTCAGAAAACCATCGAGAAATGTATCAACTTCTACTTAAATATCCGGGAAACCCATGAGAAATGTTAGATGGTTTTACCTAAGACCATAGATGATTTTCATGATAAAGAGCAACGTTTGTCAGAGCTGCAGGGTGACCTAAATTTAGAAATATAATACCTAAATAAGATAGATGTCCTGACACCAGAAGACCTCCACTGGTTTATTGGGAAAGCTTCTATTCATGCTTATTTTCTGGAGGACATCGCCTAGGAGACAGAAGCAGGAGTAACAAAAATTAAAACAGAACTATACAAGCATGAGATCTCACTAAAAATGATGGTTTCTACGTGGGGCAATTTTATTATACGAGACGCTGGTATGTGGACGAATTACATTTCTGAAGTGGAAAGGGAAGCTGAAGTGGAAAGGGTAGTTGAAGTGGACAGGCCAACTGAAGCGGACAGGCCAGCTGAGGTGGAAAGACCAGCTGGAAGTTAATTTTGTTTTTTATTGTAAATTCTAAAAAACAGCTGAAAGATGATTTATTGTATAAGCATTTAAAAAACAACTGGAAACTAATTTTGTCTTATATGACCACTAGAAGACAAAATTTTGGGCTTCCCTAGGGTTAGGGTTGGAGACAAACTATTTTGTAAAGTTATAAATAGAGGAATAGAATAGAAGGAAATGGACTTTTGGTAGGTGAAAGGATTGATTTGCCTTGTACGTGAATTACTTTGTTGCATTAATAAAGAAAGCTCCATTTTCCTGGGAAAAGCTAGAACTGTGTTTTGCTTGGGGATGTGTTGAATGTATGTTGAATTACTTTTGCACCATTCATGCATATACTGTGAGATCGTTCCTAACTATTTTGAATTAATTCTTTGTTATGAATGCTTTCATTTCCTGTGCAAACAATCATGTGTTAAATGAGTAATGGAATGTTTTAATTTTATTAGAGATATATTTGATATCCTTTATATTCTGTTGTAAATGTATCTATATTATTGAACAACTATCTGTGAGATTCTTGGATGTATTTCCAGCATATTACTCATGTTTTAGATTTGTTTCCTGCAGGGATAGATTAATTAGCTTAGATAGTTTTAGATTAGATTTGTTTTAATTACATGCATTTAGATAAATCCCTTGCATATCATCTTTAAATATAAAATACATAAACGGTGGATCGGGTTGCAACCGGTGAAAACAAATCTTTAAACCTTATATGGTAGTCGGGTCGTTAACCAGACATATTCCCCACACCAAACGGTGAGCGATCTAATTAGGATTTCTTACCGAGGAGAATCCCTTGCTAATTGGTGCTGCGAATTTCGAGGCATCAACACAATCCCATGGGTAAGGATTCCCAAAAAGGGCATCAGCTATGGAGAGTGGTGCCACGTCGCAAAGTACTTCATCTTCAAGCGACTTTATGAAATAGGTGAGGTTGCATTGTTGGGTGATTCATAGTTCTTGTCCATCCTTCATTCAACTGATGTTGTAAGGCTGAGGATGCAGAGTGGTAACAAGACCTATTTTCTTCACAATTTCTTTAGAAACAAAGTTCTTCTGGCTTCCGTTGTCCACAATCAGATGTAATGGAATTTTTTGAACCCATATCTGTGTATGGAATAGGCACTCTCATTTCCCCTCATCGATGATAGTCGAGGCTGCTGGAGTTGTCGATGTCGATGTCAAAAGGGTGGTTGCTTCTACATCATATTCTAGCACAGTCTTGTCGAACGCATCGAATGTCGACACTTTTTCTACAAAGGTATTTCAAGCTTTGCATTCATACGTATCATGCCAAGACGAGTGATGGTAATCACACAATTCCCTGTTAGGGAGCTATTTGCTATGTTTCCTTCTGTGAAAAGGTCTTTTGCCATGATCTGGCTTTGGTGGAGTTGGTTGAGAAGATTTCGACTTGTCAAAGTCTGCTGGTGCCTTCTTGTCGGGTGGTCGTCCTGATGTCGGCTTTGTCGTGAAGCCTTCTTTCCCTTTTTGCTTCATTTCAAGTTAGTTGGCATAGTGGAATGCATCCACGAGCATATTGACAGTAAGAAACTCAATCTCCTGTTGAATTTACTGGGATAATCGATTGACGTACTTCATATCAAGCAATTTTTTGTCTTCTTGAACGAAAAGTCTAGCCATGAGTCGATAGAACTCGTTGGTGTAACTCTGTACGAACTGGTCTTTCCATTTCCTTAGCTGTTGCTACTTCTTATACCGATGCTCAAGGTACTTGGGCAGGTAAAACTCCTTTCGGATGTATTTGAAAAATTTATCCCATGTGTCGATGGGGTCTCTGCTTTTCTCCATCTTTGTCGAAAGGTTTTCCCTCCAGCATTGCACAGATCTTGACATCTTTAAGGATGCAATGATGATCTTATTGGCTTGTGAGAGTTTATTCATAGAGTAATAGGAGTCCAATTGTTGTACCCAATTGTCGATTGATTCCGCATCAATATTTCCTTCTAGATTCGTATGTCCAAATTCATTTGCACTTTGAAGGAGATGATTTTTTCGGAGTTAGTTCTCGTCGGAAATGCTCCTGATGTTGAAGAAAATCATGTGAGAATCTCATTGAACTCGGCAAACATCTCAGTTCGTTGTCGAGCCAGCGCTTTCTCTATGAGATGTTGTGTCTCGTCGATTGCATGTCTATAGCATGTTTCTTCTGCCATCTCTGGAGGTAGTGTATGCTTGGATTGCTGAGTCTGCGAGCATGTTTGAACCGTCATAAGTCAGGTAACTTCGATGGAAGTTTCTACGCAAAACTTAAGCACAAAAAAAGATGAGAATTCTCTGACTAAGCTATAAATGAGCTCTAATACCAATGATCCGCTCGTGGCCAGGAAGCACGAGGGGGACAATAGTTCAACTGAATGAGTTGGCTCTGTTATGGAGGAAGCATAAGAAAGAGAATAATCAAAGCAGGATTACACTACATAGATGAACACATACATACATATAATATGCAGGAATGCGAACTAATCTTCTCTATTACTGGAAACAATATTGATAAGATATCTAAGATGTATGTTACAATATTATGCATGATTATATAGAATTTTGAGATGCTTGGGTGCCTGCCTATCATGTTCAGTTACAAGAGAAGTTAGAACGGTTCCAGAATTTCAACCATTACAGTTGATTGGAAGACAGAGATTCAGTTTGTCGAAGTTCAATAGTTGCAAGCCGCAAGTCGATGTTGTATGTCGACGTCGCGAAAATATTGAGGTCGTTGAACTTGTCGAATTTGATGAGTTTGCTGAAGTCGTTTCGAAGTCGAAAAATTTCCAAAGTTGTGTCGAAGTCGATGACTTGTTGCAGTTGATGTTAGCATTCGACAACAATGCCAACTACTAGAATGGATCAATGCACAACTAAACTGATGCCATATTATTCTTCAATTATATATTTACAAATAAAAATTCCTTGCACAATTTATCTAATGCAATACTATATTCCAATTTCATAGGTGTTCATTAGCCACTTTCCTTTTTATTTGTCTAAGTACCAAATCTTCGGGTCCTTTTGATAATCATTCTTCCTTTATTATCTAGGTATTGTAGCGTCAGGTCCTTTTGACAATAATTTCCCTTCTATCTGATGTGCAGGGATTTTGTGTAGTGATTTAGGAATCGTGACCATAAATCATCCAGATACACGCTGCATGAGACTAATGGAACTGAGGAGTAAGTCCATTATTACTGAACGCCCCTTAACCTCGTGTGTGACCAAGCCACTATGGTCCTATCAGTACGAATTCACACTCACCCAAGTAAAGCTGAAGGGATTTCAACTCATGTGTGGGTGTTATCGGGTGTCGACACCTTTGTCATACCCCCATGTTTTTTTTTCCCGTTCTCTATGGCCCCATTTTATTCCTTTTGGGGTCAGTCGGTGAACAGTCTTACTTATCACTGCACACATGCTCAGATCACACATTAATAGCACTGCTCATAATCACCTTAACTTTTTTCATAAAATTGCTAGTCGTTAAGCACATCCTTAATCGACACATAACCATCATAATGTGTTTCATAAATTTTCTAGTCGTGAAGCATTGTTAAGCATTTCGTTAATCTACTCATAACCATCATAATGCATTTCATAAATTTTCTAGTCATAAAGCACTGTTAAGCATTTCGTTAATCTACTCATAACCATCATAATGCATTCATAAATTTTGCTAGTCGTAAGGTAAAATATAACTATGTTCATGCTCATAACTCATTTCATGACATTGATACACATCAAGCAAAATATAATTCTCATCATATTCTAAAATTATCTATAATTACCCATTAAACCAAAAGTCTAACTAAAGCATAACAAGTTATCACATGAACTCTCAAATCATCAAACAATTTTATTCTAAGTCACACATAAATGTCATTTTATTAGGAAGGTATTTAGCCGGGTCACTTGGTAAGTGCCCTCAGAGTTTTCATCTAGTCTAGGGGCATTACAAATACAGAATATGCAAAAATAATTCGATGAAATTCTCATTGATAAAGATGAAGATATATATCCTCTAAGAGATCATACTCAAAAATTACTTGTTCAAATCAAGAAGACAAGAGATAAAACATATTGCAATCAAAAGTTAGAAGAGGAGATTCATGATCTCCAGAAAAAATTATTAGGAAAATATGAAGAAAATTCCTCCTTAAAGAAGATTAATCAGGAATTGCTAGAGAAAATAAAAAAGTTAAGAGGAGGAGAGCAAGAAGAACTCTTACACTTAAGGTGACATAACCGGGACTTACTTACAAGTTAATAAGATAAATAATGATAATAAATATTTACAAGAAAATTTAAATAGAAAATGATCATTAGTCGACAAAGAAACGATGACTGACCCAATAGAGAAGTCACTAGAGACTCAAATTCAAACACCAAAAAAGGAAACCAATATAGAGTCAAATGCTGCTCAAATTCAGAAGAATGTTTATATTGACAAATCACTACAAACATCAAGAAAAGATGGTTCTAAAGAAAAAAAATCACAAAAGATTATAATGCCTTATCATCATCCAAATAACAAGAATCGAAATGACCAATGACAAGGTCAAAAGGAACATAAACAGATGAGTTGTGATTTCAAAAAGGTATGGAGACAAAATCAACAAACTAGGTGGAAGCAGAAGACGAGAAGTTCCATCCAACAAATCGATCAGCAAAAGGTCCCAATGAAAGTTAACTTGGGATGGACCACTTCACAAATGATGCAACATTTTTAGTTGGGAATTTGTAACGCATATTGTCTTGTTTCATCAAGTGTCACAATTACCGGCACAGAAGATCACGAGAAGGTATTATGAGCAAGAACAAGGGATAAAGTATTCCATGATTATGCTTTGAGGACAAATCATTTCTAAATAGGAAGGAAATGTAATAGATAAAATATATAAATGATTAAATAATAACAAACACATTAACATATAAACAATAATTAATTATTAATTATCTAAGGGATACATTCCTTCGTGAATGGTCACCATTAGTGCAGCTTAGGAGTTATATAAATATGACACTCTTATTCTATTGTGCATCATCCTATCTCATCATTTTTACATTCAATATATATTTTCCTATATGGATTTATGTTCTTTGTCTTATTTACAGTGGCTATTTGTTTAGAAAACAAACTTTGTTTGTTTCAAAATTGTTTATAATTCAATATTTACACATATTGTGTTGTTTTTAGTTGTTTTTTAATTGTTTTTTATTTGATGTTAATGGTGAGTGATGATGATGAATGATTATGGTGATGATTACTAGATTTACATTGATATGTTTCATCTAAATCTTTCATCAATACAAATAATTATTTGTAAGGCTATAGCTAAGAATATTTTGGATGATTTTTTTAACCATTTTAGTTGTTTGAAAATCAATTTAAAGAGCAATGTGTTTGTTTGTATATTAGTTTGCAGTGATTGTATGGAAGGGTTGATTGGAAAATAATTTTATTTAGTCGAAGAATAATACCCAAACAAAACAATTTATTTTGATGAAATCAAAATTTTAATTAAATTGAAAATATTTTTACTAAATTAATTGAGGAAGAGATTTGAACTAAAAAATATTAAGTAATTAATATCAATGAAGATTATGGATACAAATTTTCGGTAATAGCAACATTGACATATCATTCATTGTTTTCACAATCAAGCAAACTTCAGTGATCGTGGAAAGGAAGTGTTTGAATATAAACTTCAATACTCATAACAATTAAACAATATATGATGTATGTCTAATTTAAACCGCTGATACATCTCAAATAGAGCAATCAATAGTGATCTTAACCATTAATGTATACAACACATTTTATAAACAACATCAACATCAATGTGACATGAAAATACATAATATGCATGAATGTTAATCTCAAAATCAATATATATATGACATAATTCGATGTCAAATATTTCAAATATGCCATCTCGGTTTTGAATTAGTGATACATCTCAAATTTAATTTAAAAAAAAAACAACCAAAAAAATCATTAATAATATAAATTATTAATAGACAAACAATACGATATTTCATAAATAAAACATCAACATCAATGTAATATTAAAATGGAACATAAATATGAACAATAATATGAAACTATATGTGTGTGTGTGTGTCAAATATACATATCAAGTCAAAAATAAAAGTAAAATAAATTTGTAAAATATACATCGCAACAATCAAATATAACTATTATAGGATAGCCCTTCCAACATCAGAACCAGAGGCATTAATACCTCCACCACCATAGCAAGAGGCATGATAAGTGCATCTTCCACTAGAGCCAAAGGCATTAGTACCTCCACCACCAGAGCTAGAGGCATGATCGATACCTTTGTGAACATATCCAAAGGAAATATCAATACCTCTACCAAATAAAAATGTAGTATAAATCAACTGGTATAGATCTCCACCAAAATTCATATCATTCGACGTGACCATCTCATCTAAAGCACCAATGAGTAAACTGGTTTTCATAGTTGGTGGGTCAGATACTATAAGAGGAGAGGGTGGTTGGTTGGTTGGTGGAGGAGGAGATGGTGGTCGATCAACTTGGTGAGGAGGAGAGGGTGGATGGTTGACCTATGAAGGAGGAGAGAGTGGTTGGCCGACTTGATGAGGAGGATAGGGTGTTAAATCAGCTTGTGAAGGAGGAGAGGGTGGTCGATTGGCTCGATGAGGAGGAGAGGGTGGTGGTTCTAACTACAAAGGAGAGAGGGTTGATTCGACTCGATAAGGAAGATAGGGTGGTCATTCAACATGTGGAGGTGGATCAAACTGTGCAGGAGAGGGTGGTCGGTCAACTTGTGGAGGTGGAGGATCACCATTTGAAGCATATGGTATAGATGAAGAAGAATTATGGTGATGGAAACCCATCCTCCTCTCGAGTAGGATAACTACACCAATAACATGATACATCAATAGAATCATATCTCATGGAAGGGTCACTCATATAGCTATGAGCTGTGTCATGTATGATCTAGCTAACTCATATTGGGCACACACCTTGTCGCGCCGCCAGTGCACATAACTAATCATCCACCTCCTGACAAAATCTATGATCTTTCCTACATCACGGGCTTGGTCTCTATAGCTGAGGGAGATCATTAGCCTCAACTAGATCCTCATCAAGTTGGGGATGTGCCTCCCCCTCATATGTGTCAATATCTACAAAACAGTAGACTACAATAATTAGATAATTTAAACAATAATTAGACAATTTGAATAAAATGTTACAATAAGTCACATGTGCATTAAATAAGCTAATAAAATTTAACTAGATTAATCAAAACATAATGCTATTTTTACCTCCAGAATATAGTGGTTCATCCTGGGTAAATCATATGTTCCTGCATCCTCGTCATTGCATCCCTACATATGTGTATTGAACAAGATCCACTATATGATCATCCTTAATAGAGAGCATCTCTAGTACCTAGGGAATGATCCCACATGGAAACTTCGACTGGAACCTATTGTGCAACATTTTCCCCCACATGTTCATATGAACATCGGTCCTAACCCTAGGAGGGTTGCAATTGAATGAGGGTGTGGAGGTCTAAAACCTATTTAAAAATAATAAAAACAACTTTGAATAAAACAGGAAGACTATCCTCCCATTAAACATAGTATGAGAGTGATCCAAAGAAAAACAAAATTGTCGCGAAAAAATGGTAGACCACCCAATACATCTAGGTGTCTGCATTTAAGAATCTACATAATTCAAAAGGGGGTATCTAATTCACTATACATCAAAGGTGTGGTGTTCCATTTCCATGACCAAAAGCAAGATTTACCTAACCTCCTATGCATCGAACATGTGTAAATCCAACTAGAAACTAGCCTGGAAATCTAAACATATGTCAACTATATCTCTCCTATAATTCCAAGCGAGAGATTGGGGATTTGGGGAAAACATTTCCTCTCTTGGACATCCTAGTAATGAAATATATTTCCCCCATTGTGGGTTGGAACCATAGATAGGGCTCAAATATAAATGCCTTCCTAGCATGATCCTAGTGATGGATCAACTATGTCAGTGATGTTATGTTACTCCTCATGGATGTCACCTCCAACTCATAAGACTTTTAGGAGGCCAACATTCCAAAAGAGGTGATGAGTATGAGTTGTAATAGGGAATGGGTACAAATCCCTCCCCCTCTCTTTGGAATCCTAGTTCCATACAACATTGTAGCATTCGACCTACCCATGCTACTATTGCTTCCGTTGTCATCATTGATGTCTTTGATTAACATACAACTTAATTAGGTGCACACACACACATATATCATTAAAAAAATATTAAATGACCATTTTTATTTATTTAAATATAAATTCATCTTCTTTTGTTTAAAAATGTAAAAAAATTTCATTGGTGTGCCTTAAAAAAAGTAATACAGTGTGACTTAAAAACAGTAACGCATAATTAATGGTGTGTAAAAATACTTAACACATCAAACACGGTGCACACAATTACTACACCACACCACAATTGTGGAGGGTTTTTGTGACTAACATCGATGTGTCCTTATTACAGTGCACTAACAATAACATTGTGTTTATAATACAAACATGCATCATAATCAGTCTGTCCCTAATGGTTCGCACTGATCCAGTGTGTTTGGAATTTATTTTTCAATTAAAACATGGTGCGCCTATAAAACAATAGTACACCATTAATGGTGTGTACCAATAAATAACACCTTGTTAATGATACGTTATTGTTTTATAGGTGCAACGACATTTAAAAAAAAAAAATCTAGACATCAATGTGGACCACTACAGACCCATCGATTACGATGCTAGTAAATACATAGTGTGCACTATAACCGATGCTTAATAGTTAGATTTGTATCATACTGTGTACGGTGTTCCAATATCAGAATGCACTGGTACAACTTGGCAGTGTGGTATATTGTACAATTTGCACCATAAACAGTGCATCATTGTACTATGTGCACTATCAATGGTGTACAATGGTTTTATCGATGAATCGAGATTGTATATAAAATAATAAAAAATCCATACGATTCATTTTACTATTTAGTGCACCGACACTATCAATGCACACACCGACACTATCAGAGCGTGCATCACGGGGGATTCACTCAATAAACCGCTATCATAGCACGTTCGTTCGTGACACTAAATATTGGAAAATACCTTCCAAAGTCTTTTTTTTTAACCCCCTCCCAATATGCCTTCCCAATTTAAAAAAACCCCTATTTTCACTAGATATTGTATGTCTCAATTTTTTTATTAAAATTTTGTATACCCCTTTATATTTCTACCTAGTATACTAATATGATACCCCTCTTATGAGCCCACATGCATTCTACGATGCACCTTGCTTCTTTCAATGTATATTGAGGATTCACATTACTTCACCCACAATGCAATTACTCAACCACATATCATTATGATTTGCAACATCTAATGGTCTAATGAAGAGATAGGAGATCACTTCTTGTATGTCGCTAGAGCCAATGCACATAGTACAACATTTAGATTGCATGTTGCAGTTCCCCAATCGCTGACTAAGCCTGTTGTGGACTAGGTATCCAAGCCCCCAAAGCCTGTAACAAGCTATAGGAGGCTAACTAAACCTCCCAAGGCCTGTAATAGGAACGATTGGTTGGGTATTCATTATTCAAGCACTCAAGGCCTATCAAGGGCCTATAACAGGCCTTGGAGGCTTAGAGCCTCCCAAGGCTATTGGTAACAACTGGCTGAGTGATATTGGTAACAATTTGCTGTCAATGACCACTGTCTTTCAACTATGATTGACTGGAATCCCACTTCACCACGAAACCCCTGGCCTCAAGCATGCCTCAAGACGCGATTTCCCTGCGTACTAGTGAGCCCGAGCCTTGCCTCAACCCGATTTCTCATCCGAATGTGATCCCACCATCTCCATTTGGCGAATAATTGTCAGCCCGCCCATATAAAAAAGACCCCAAAGTATTTTTGTATTGTTACATTAAATAAAAAAACCCTTTGCCCCTTAATATATAAGCAATATAATTTGTAGGTTTTCATGAATATTTAATACCGCAATATGAATGAACGTGATATTATATTTCCTTCTAGTGAAGCCCCCGTGGCATGCATTGACCATATCAGTGTGTGCACTCACACTACCAGTGCACTTATCATAAGCACATGCATCATTTGGATTTTTATCATTCTATATTAATTGGTGCTTTGGTAAAATAGTAGCACACCATCAATAGTGCATACATTATAATAACACACCACCCATGATGCAGCATATCCAATATATCGCATTGCCAAAAAGTAGATGTTTCAAAATATAATTACAGTGTGTTATAACATTATCATACCATTAATGGTGTGATTTAGTTTTATTGGTTAAGCACCACGTGCAATGTACCCTTTGTATTTATAGGGTGCACTGGACTTTCTAGTGTGAGCTGAACAAATCAACCGCAATATGCATATTAAAAATAAATAAAGGTTAATTTTAAACTTTAATCCATTGTAAATGTAAACAATGAGGTATTAATGAATTTACCTCATCTCTTCCATACCTAGGAGACATGGTTTCCACATACTCAACAAACGAATATTTTGAATTGTTTTCCAAAATTCAAATTGAATGATCATAATCAAACCGCGAGAGGAATATGATAGGTAAACAACATTAATCATGACATAGTCAATCCAAGAGGGTGTGCACCAATTATTAGGTGGTATAGAACACAATATAGGTTGTAAAAATAAAATTGCATTCGATAAAGAAAAAATATTTCACCCTATCTCGGTGCACTTTATAGATGCACACACTAGTTCATGTGTGTTATTTAGGTGAACATTGGAGGGGTAAAAGTGGGTCAACCCTTTTGTGTATCCATGTTACATCTACCTTAGTACACACCAGGGTTATTTGTACATACAAATGCATCGAATCCTATGTTAATTTTTTAAATAATATCCTAATGTATATTATTCAAAATATAATTATCAGTTGGTGCTTTGTGTATATTTAGGTGCATCGGGTGGTTGTATTCTACAAGTGCACTGAAAAAGGGTTAAAATCGTAAAAAAAATATTTTTACTTTTGTGCATCATAATCTAATTTGCACATCTGGTGCGACTTATACCTATATGCACCAACATGTTGTGTAAACTAAAACACACCAGTTCATATTTTATTTTTTTTAATTTGAGTTTTAATTATTAAATATTTAATTATAAGTCAGTGCTTTAATCATATTCGTGCAACAGGGTAATTTTTAGGGGCAAAATTTTGCCAATTGGCTATTTTTTGGACTTTTTTTCAAAAAAACAATTCGGTATTTGGTCATTTTTAGTCTCTAATATCGCCTATATTTCCATCAAATATGTTTTTTTATCATAATATTCGCCAAAATTTACACATTTCAGTAGTAAATTGCATGTTACATATTTAATATTCGCCTACCTATCTATATACATGTTTTTTTTCAATCTAAAATATTCGTCTAGGATGTCATACTTAGTATAATATTAGAATCCTTAAAAAATACCATGCCATGCACCCTAGTGCGCTTTTGATATTTGGGTGCACTGATGAATTATTAAAAACAAAATATATTTTTTTAATTGTTCATCCCCAAGGCATTTTGGAAACCAAAGCACACTAGAGTCCTTTTCTTAATTTTTTTAAATAAAAGATGAATTTTTATTAATAATTTTTTTATCATGAGTTGGTGCTTTAAGTATGTTGATGCATTAGGGCGCTAATATACAAATATCGCATTGGAGCATTGATATGCTTGTGAAACGCCAATTAGATTTTTATGCAAAATAAATGACAAGAAAATGGGGTATTTTGATATCGGTACATTTTGTTATTTAAAGCACCAGCGCATATTGGTGTTTAGCACACTAGTGCAGGATAATAATTTAAGAGCACCAATAAAAAACTCCACTAAAACCTCTGAACTCCCACCTTCACTATTAACCTCCACTATAAATGGATAAAGGAGACGTTTTTGGAGAGGTTCCACAAAAACCTTTATGAGAAGGTGTTTTCCTAGCAGTGGTCCCTATTCATGTCTACTAGAAACTCCCTCTATGTAGAAGGGTTGAGAAAAAGTGCGCACACCTGATACATTACACATTTTCATGAAGGTAGGCCATGGATAGGGCATTTTTTAAGGATTCAAATATTAAACCCAGGTATAAGATTCTAGGTGATTATTTTGGTTCAAACAAATCATACATACAAATATGTAAGTGAATATTCTATTAAAAACATACAAATTGGGTGTAGCTCGAGTGGTTGTGGGATGGAATATTATCCTCCCCACCTAGGTTCTACTCCCATAAGTGACATATGGAATTCATGATGAGAATGTTGTTTATTGTTGACTTGGACTTGTTCCCTAAATAATCTAGGGTTTACCCTGGGTAGCATCCTCAAGATGAGGGGATGTTCATGGGGGTTTTCCTCAGGCATTGTATACTGGGAAAAAAATATACTTCAATTAGAGGAAATTTGTGTAAAAAAAAGTCCTGTCAACCCTAATTCAAATTACATGTCATCATGTATTATCCAATAAAAATGCTTTAAATCTCAAAATATGTGCATATAAAAAATTTGGAGGGAAAAAACAAAAACTACTTTTTTCTCATGTATTTTCAACTTTTCTCCTTGTAGGTTTACTCAAATTTCAAGTGGGAGAACTCGTTGGATGCAAAATTAAATTATTCATCTAACGAGTACCCATCCTACATATTTTTAACAACATCTACATCACAAAAAAAATGAAAATGCATTAAAAAATATCTCACTAGAAACACATTTTTTTGTATTTTCATTTTTTTGTGATGTGGATGATGTTAAAAGTATGTAAGTTGGGTACTCATTGGATGCAAAATTTAATTCTGCATCCAACGAGTGCTCCCGCTTGAAATTTGAGTAAACCTACAAGGAGGTAAGTTGAAAATACAAGATAAAAAAAATAGTTTTTACTCTCTCTCTCTCTAATATTTTATTATATTCCTTAGTATTTCCTTAAAAGGCCCATGTTTTACCTATATTTCCTCTAATAGTATCTGTTAAAAATTAAAAATTAAAGAAAAAATAGCCAATTCGCAAAAAAAAAGGCCAAAAAGTAGTCAATTTATAAAAATCCAAAAAACTAAAAATACGTTCGTTGTGGATTCAGTCATTCATGGGGTTTAGTTGAAGGGATGAAGTTAATTAGGTCTCACCATGTTACAAAGGTTCTCTCTCCATGCAAATATGTGTACAAGGGGTGGAGTGAAAATAGCCTCACCCTTGGTGCAAGTTGAGAAGGGTTGGAGTGGTCATGGTTTCACCTTTGATATGGATAATGTTGAGATTCACTATTATGAGAAAAAAATATGTTTTATATGTATGACATTTAGAAATAATGTTTCCCTAATAATAGAAGTGTCTTCATGGAATTATTACTCATATAGAAAGAATGCACTCATTTAAATAAAGGGGACACATGTGAAAAATAGATTTAATATTATTGTGCAAATAAAAAGTAGTAAATAGTCAATTCTCGCTAGCTCACTCGATTAAGGTGTGGGTCTCATCAGCAAGGAGAACCGAGTTCAATTCCCCTTAGGGGTGAGTTAGTGTAATACCCCAATTTTGACCCTTATGAAATATTGGCTTTTAATGTAAATATTGTATACATGTGATGTATGTTTTCCTAGCGTGGAGCTCAAGGCCAAGGCTCCGCTAGTGTATGCTCGGATTTTATTTAGAAAGGCAAGTATTTGATATTTTATTACCCATGAGCTATTAAGCCATGAAATATTGTAATTGATGTAAATATCAATATTTCAATAAAATCCCAAAACTGGCTATGGAAGCAACTAATGAGAAGGAGCCATGTGTATTCCACTAGGGAGTGGTGAGAGGGCTATGGGATTGAACCATAAGCTTCCAAATGTCATATTGAGAACCCATTTGACTTTCCTTGCTGACATTTAATGCAGTTGTAAGAAATTTGTTGAGAAATCAGTCCATGGCTTCAATGGAGCATGGGAAACCCAAAAATTCGTATGGCAGGTATGGGATCTATTTTTCTTGTACCACAAGTCACCCTACCTCATGGGAATTGGTTATTTCTCATTCCCATTCCATTGGGGAACATCCAAGCATCAGTTTTCATCCATTATGAATGCCCAGCAGTGAGAAAAACCAGAAATCGCAACTTTGCAAGAACCCACGTTTTGAAGTTCCATAAACACCTAGAATTTGGTATTGACAGTAAAATCCAATGGGGGATCCATAGATATGAACCTTGGGGCGAAATTGAGAGTATTAGATACCCCGAAATCCATTGGAAAACCCAGAAATCTAGTGACTGAATTGAGTTATTTGATGACTGAATTGTGAGAAATCCAAGTGTGAATGATTGAACAGAGGTTGGGTTTGCTTGATAAACCCAGTGAAGGCTGGAATCTCAAGGAATTATCAATTGGACCTTTCTATGCCCACCCTGAATAGCACTGGAGGGAAGGGACGCCTGAGGGACTGTGCAGCAGAGAAGGGGACCTTCCTTGTGTTGGGTGAGGTAGGTATTGTGGGTGCCATGACTGTTGAATTCATTTGAGATTCCTATAGCTCTGTGGTTGAGATCACTGGCTTAGCATCCTCCTCCTTTTCTTATTGCATGCTTGATAAACCCAACTGTGTGTTGGATAAGTATGACTGTTTGAGTGAAACCATGGTTGTGAGTGAACTTGTTTAGTTCCTCCTTATTGGATACACAACCCAGCTCAGGGGTGATCTCTCAGCTGAAAGAATATAGGTTGGACATATATCTATAGTTTGGTGGAACATTGCTCTCACATAGCCAGTTGTTGGACAGTTTCATTTCAATATAAGTATTCTTTGTGGTTGATTTTTGTTAATTCTGTGCTCTGCAATGTTTTAATTAGTGACTATTGTTTATATGTTGAATGCATGATGAAACTGTGTGTATATATAGTGTTTAATTCCGATGTGTTTGTTGAGTATGAATATGTATACATGATTTTTTTATTTATCCATGAATTTCTTAGTAATGTATGGGGTTGAGCTTGTCAAATAAGCCCGGTATGTTTGGTCATGTTTCCTCCCTTGCATTGGATTGATGGAAGGGGACGTGACAGTTAGTTGGGAGGAGACACCCAAAAACCCAGTCGAGTTGAGGTTGGTGCGGTCCAGGTTGGGTGTGATCCCTAGGTGATTTTGACGGCTTATATGCCCCTGGGTCTTGTTTTCTCAGACCATGGGCCACTCCCGCAAGTCAAGGAGATTCGAGAAAACAAAAAAAAATATATTAAATACATTTTAGTAAATGGGAGTTACTCATGTTTTAATTTAAAGGATTTTATTTAATTAAAATGGATAACATTATGTGTATGTACATTTGAATTTTAAAAGATAAGAAAGGAAGAGGATGATAAAAAAATATGAAAAGTAGTAAGGAGACTTGTGAATAATATGTATATTAGTAACTAAAAAAATAGGAATTGTAGATAAAGAGGCATGTAGCAAGTAGTAAGATGAATAATAAACATATTAGTTAAATAAAATTTAAAATTATGTATAACAAATTATATATATATATATATATATATATATATATATATATATATGAGACATTTTGTATAATGTCATGAATTTTTTTATTAATAATTTGAAAAAAGAAATTATGCAAACTATAACTAAAATTTGGTATTTATATTGTTTTTTTTTCACCAAGAAACAAACTATACTTAATATTCATAAAAGGATCAAAGTATGCATTGTATATGTTCCATAAAAGTGTTAGCATATCATCCTTTGTGTTTACAAATATTTTCATAAGCCTACAACCTAGGAATTAAAAACATTAGATTCAATCCCTACTAATTGTGTGTTGAGATAGTAAAAAGTGACAGACCGATGGTTCTGTTGAGTGACCACCAAAAAGGTTAAGTTATAGACTTTAAAAAAGGGAAATGAACTCAGTGTAACATTCCCACACTAAAGGACCAGTACTTCAAAAAAGAGGAATGGAGCCATGAGATACCATCACTGAATCCATCCATTCTTCATAAACTATAATGCCCTATGTTGACACCAGGGCTTTTTTCGACAGAGAGTCAACTTCAGTGTTAAACTCCCTGTAGACATGAAAATATTGCAATGACTGAAAGGTGGCTTGGATGATCTTGATCCTGGATTGACACCACCATCCCAAGATTAAAACTTATAGACTGCATCTTTTCTAATCTCAATCTAATATTACCTTTGAATCCCCCACTATCTATAGACATGAAATATTCCTCTATTGTGCAAAAAAGAATAATCCACGAAGAGCTAGTAATTCACTTCTCATATGTGTTCCCCTATCGTGACCCATCCACATCTTAAAAGAGTGATTGGTTGAAAAATTTATTACCATCCCTGCTCTAGAGACATCTCCACCTCCCTATGAGGCACCATTGAAGAAACCAATAAGCAATTGCATATCAAAATTAGGAGGAGTAATGTTTCTAACATGTTCCTTCCCCGTTCCCTTAAAATTTTCCTCAAAAGCACCCAAAGCAGAAAGACTGACTCTGAAGGAATTTGTATTCCTTTCTTCAAAAAGCACCGCATTCATGTGTTTCTAGATTAACCAAATGATATAAACAAGAATTTCAGAGCACTCATTTTCCATTGGAAACCATTGTTGAAGACAAAGCTCAAAGGTACCTACACACCACTTCTTGGGTAGCTTTAAATTTCTTAACACTTCCCTCCATACCAGCTGAGATAAATTGTAATGAACAAATAAAAAATCTATAGTTTGCGCCCCCTTTCTACACAAATACAATAATTGGGATCCTATTCACCCCTTCTTAATAAATTCTCCAAGTTCAGCACCTTGTTTTCTAGACCCAACGAACAAAAACATTTCAATTTTAAAGGGCAATTCCATTGCCACGGTCTAGAGTTCCACCATCTTGCCTCCACATCCCATTTGGATACTATGATACATTCATAAGCCAATTTTGTTGTAACTTGACCAATAGTCTCATTACAAGACCATAGCGAAGAGTCATCTTCATTTTCCAAATGTATACCCAAATGCATTAAACCTTTTATGAAGAGGTTCCATTTAGCAGCAAAGGCTTCCAAAAGGCCCAAATCCACTGCTAGTTTCCATTTTTTACGCCCTTGAACTGTTTATTCTCTATCGAAAACCTATGCTAAGGATGAGTAAAATCCATATCGTTTATATATAATCAAATCCATTACTTGGGAGTGAATTCTAGCAAGGATGAGTAGCACCATGAGTATAAAATGGTTTTGAAAAATAGAGATGAATGTTATACATAAGTGGCTACTTTCCACAATAAAATTTACATTTTCACTATATAAATTGGTAACTTCTCCACCATTAAAAATCTATAAAATATAGGCCAAATCGGTAAATCAAAATTCATAAACAACTTGGAGAATTATTGCTCTAGTATGAGAAACCTCAAATCCTCAAGAAATATGAAAACAATACAATTAAGTACATAATTTGAAATCAATAAGGGTTTAGGATGAGTCAATTGAGTGTAGATAGGGTGGTTGGGAGGAATGTTGTTATCTTCCCCACCTGGGTTCAAATCTAGCTTTGTGACACTTGCTCCTTCAGAGCCAACTTTGATTATGCAATGATTGTAACTCTAAAATACCTTGATTCTTCGGAATATCAGGTATTGGCATTCTCCCGATGGATGTAGCCCTCTAACAAATGGTGAACCATCATTTAAAAAAAAAATAAAGGTTTAGGATGAAAAAATTGTGTTAAGCAATAAAGTTTGTTGATAAAAAAATGAGGTTAGTGTGGTAATGGATATATGATAATGAGGTTAGCATGGTAATGAAAATGGAGTTAGTGTGGTAATAGATAGAAATAGTACAACACTTAATATATAAATAAGTATATTTTCATACAAATATAAAATAGTGGGTTTTTATATATTTGAAATAGTATATTGAAGTCATACAGCTATGTAAATTAAAGGGTCTTTTTATAATAAAAAAATTAGTCGACAAATATTATATTTTTTTTTATTTTTTAAATATATAAAAAATGATAAAAATAATTATGGAAAACTTTTTGAGCATTTTCTCTCATTTTGAAGATGATATTTTGGGTAGATTGTTTGGTTGTAATTTTGCAAACCTACCTTAATAGGGACTTGCCCCATAACCTCTTACTTACAATTTATAGTACTCAATCACTTAAACTAACTTAACAAATATATATATATATATATAGTGAGTTATATGGAAGATTTATCCTCTATCTTTATTTTTAGTCATTCAATAAAGTGTAAATTTAGGTTAAAATTCTCCATACAATTATTGGCATTCTCTTTAAAGTGAAATGAGTGTTGTAAATCATAATTAATGAATTGTTTCATTGTCAATAAAGTTGGAAATGGATTACATGAGCATTTATCACTAGGTCTTTATATATATATATATATATATATATATAGAGAGATTGAAAGATAGAATGGATTTTAGTGAAAGTATAGGCATTCAATGGTGTTTGGATACATGGTTAAGGGGGAACCCATGCTCAACCTTGATTTCAAGTGAAATCAAAGCCCATAAATATTATTCGGTAGAGATGTCAAGGGGCATGGTTTGAGTGGGCTTGGTTCTTGTCACTTAGAGCACCCCATATTGCATTGCTAAGAGGGAAGGATGCATAAGTGTTACAGGAGAGGTAATGTAATACCCCAATTTTGACCCTTAGGAAATATTGGCTCTGATGTAAATATTGTAAACACACGATGTATGTTTCCCTAGCGTGGAGCTCAATGCCAAGGCCCCGCTAGTTTATGCTCGGATTTTATTTAAATTAGACACTCTTGATATTTTGTTGCCCGCGTGCTATTAAGCCATGGGATATTGTAAATTGATGTAAATATTTAATATTGAAATAAAATACCAAAAACTGGCTATGGAGGCAACGAATGAGAAGGGGCCACGTGCATCCACTAGGGAGTGGTGAGGGGGCTATGGGATTAAACCCTAGGCTGCCATTTGTCATTATGAGAACCCATTGACTTCCCTAGGTGACATTAATGCCCGTTGTAAGAAGGTGGTTGAGATTTCATCCCATGGATTCAATGGAGCATGGGCAGACCTGAAATTCGTATGGGTGGGCATGGGCTCTGTTTGCTTGGGCAAGAAGTCACTCAACCTCATGGGAGGTTGCTTCATTCTCACCCCATTCGATTGTGAAACTACCTAGCATCATTCCCATCCAAAAACGAGAGCCAACAGTGAGGAAAACCAGAAAGTCGAGACCTTGAGAGAACCCAGTTTTTTAGGGCCCAGAAACGTCCGGATTTGGCAGGGGATAGGGAAATCCAATGGGGGATCCATTAGCATGAACCTTGGGGCGAATTTGGGAGCATTAGCTACCCCGAAATCAAGGGGAAAACCCAGTTTTTGCAGCTCAGAAAACGAGTGACGGATTTGAGTAATTGGTGAGCAGAATGGTAAGAAATCCAGTGGGGATTGACTATGCAGAGGTTGGGTGTGCTTGATAAACCCAGTGAAGGCTAGGATCTCAAGGATCAGCAGCTGGACCTTTCTATGCCCATCCTGAAGAGCACTGGAGGGAAGAGTTTCCTGAGGGACTGTGTAACAGAGAAGGGGATCTTCCTTGTGTTGGATGTGGTAGGTAATGTGGGTGCCTAACTGTTGAGCTCACTTGAGATGCCTGTAGCTCTGTGGCTGAGCTCACTGGCTTAGCATTACCCTCCCCTATCTTTATGGATGCTTGACTGAAACCATGGCTGTGAGTGAACCCAGCTAGTCCTCCTTAGTGGATACACAGCCCAGCTCGGGGGTGATCTCTCAGCTGAAGGAATATAGGCTGGGTAGAGATCTACGGTTGGGAGGAACGTTGCCCTCACATAGCCAGTCGTTGGACATACATCTACTTATCAAGATAAGTGTTCTTGTGATTTAAATTATTTGCATTCTGTGTTCTGCTACGCATTCAATCTGAAGGATTAATTATTCCTGTTAATGAAATGAAATGCATCATGTTTTATGCAATATGATACTTAATGACTGATTACATGTATGACTGATATGGGTATGCTGAACACGTGAAGAAATTGTGTGCATATGTGAAGTTTAATTCCGTTGTGTAGTTATTGAGTTTAAGTCTGCACCCATAAGTTTTTAAATTGCATGCATTATGAGTCAGAGTATTGGGGCTAAGCCTTTACGAAAGCCCTGTGTTGTTAACGTTTCCCTTCCCACATTCAATGATGGAAGGGGGCGTTACAGTTTGGTATCAGAGCTGCGTTGCAGCATTGGGCCTCTATGGGCCAATTCTGATAGCAGTTACAAGGAAAATTTCAAAATTTTATTAAGAGTTTTTGAAAATTTTCGGTTTTTAAGTCTATTTCTGTTTTAAGTCTGTTTCGGGAAGTTGTCCCGAAACTGCGGAAAGGTTCCGCGAACCTTCCTGCAATTGCGGAAGGGTTCGACAAACCTTCCCGCAATTGCGAAAGAATTCAGCGAACCGCTCCGAAACAGCGGAGGAAAAATTTTTTGAGTGAAAATTTTTCTAAGTATCGGAATTTTTCGGAAAGAATTCTCTTCCGAAATTGCGGAAGGAATTCTCTTCCGAAATTTCGGAAGGATTCCGCGAATCGTTCTGCAACTGCGGAAGACTTCGCCGAATCATTCCGAGAAATCACCCGAAACCGGGAAGCATTCCGCGCAACGGCGAAAGCATTCTGCGCAATGGCTCCGAAATTGCGGAAGCCTTCGCCAAATGGCTCCGCAATTGCGGGAGCATTCGCCGAATGGCTCCGCAACTGCGGAAGCCTTCGCCGAATGGCTCCGCAATTGCGGGAGCGTTCGGCAAATCGCCCCGCCATTGCGGATGCTTTCGGCGAACTGCTCCGCAATTGCGGAAGCGTTCGGCGAACTGCTCCGCAATTGCGGAAGCGTTCGGTGAACTGCTCCGCAATTGCGGAAGCCGCCGCCGAACCGCCCCGCAGTTGCGGAAGCATTTCGTCAACCGACCCGCAACTGCGGAAGCCTACCGCCAACCAGCCCGCAACTGCGGAAGGCCACAGCGACCCGCCCCGCAATTTCGGGAGTGTTCAGTGAACTGGCCCGCGACGGCCAGTTCACCGGGGCTCAGAATGGGATGATTTCTGTGGGGCTCGAAGGCCATTAACGGGGGCCACGAAAGAACCAGTGAATACCCCGAGCCCATTACACTCCAATTTGACAGAAAAAGGGGAATAGTGACTTTTGAAGGACAGAGTCCCGAGGCTTGGCAGAAGGTCGGTTTGAGCTGAAATTGATCAGGCGCGGCCATGAAGCAGGCGCAATGTTAAGTTCCGAATCTTGGAACCAAACTCCAAAGGATGTGGAGTCGGGGTGAGCAAGAAGGCCAAAAAGCACTGTTCCGGGCCACTTTTTCGGGATTTTGAAAAGCTTGGGGGTAGTAAAAGTGACCCTAGATGTGGGAGTCAGAAATTTTACTGAACTAGACATTTCATATTCTCATTAAGACGGACAGTTTCCGTTAGACGAAGATTTTCCAGAAATGCACCGTTTGGGAGATAGCCATTTTTGGCTTAAAATTTGGAATTTTGGAAAAATGTGAAAAGTGAGAAGTAGTAAAACCCAGAAATTCATAGAAGAGGGATGGTGCATCGGAATTGGAATCTGTAAATTGAGGAGTATTCCTTGTTATATGGACTAACTTCGCCCGATAGATAAGTTTTTGTGTTTCTTCATATATTTTCTTCCACAGGTGGCTGAAGTTGACCTTCGAGACCAAAATACAACTGTGTAACTGTGCAGAATTATTGGTAAGAGTTATCATTTTGGAAACAACGTTGTTTCCACACCCAATGTCGGAATAGAGCACGGGGACAGGCATTGGAAAGCTTGTCTAGCAAGGAATAATGGTGTATGACCGGAATTTGAATTGGGTCATCAGACATCATAGATTATCAGGGCATAAAAGTGTCGGTGACTGTTTTGTCAAATTAATGACAATATGGGCAATTTTCAGAATTGCATGAATGGGCAAAAGAATTGAATAAGTAACATCTATGTGAATTATTCCATGAGTTAATTATGTTAAATGTTGATTGTTGTATATTCCTAGATGCATTTTTATAAGGTCTAACAAATATCATAATAATGCACAGTGTTTGTAGCTCATAAAGTTTATAATTGTAGCAGAGGTAAGATGGTGACCATTAATGATGCTCAAGATCCTTATGAACACGAAGAAGACGTTCTAGGAGAAAATGTGCATGAAGGGAATGCGGAGACTGAATCCAATGGGAGAAGGGAGCAGGTGACTCCTCAAAATTTGGTTGAAACCATGGTGAGCTTCAATGAAAGATTGATGAAGTCTCAAGAAGAACAACACCAACTCAATGCTGCTATTTTGCAAAGCCTCACTGATATGCAGCATAAGATAAACCTTGGGTCCAACCCAAGCAATATGGGTGAAGAAGGAAGAGATGCAGGGAGTCATTCTAGGGGTCGTTCGAGGAGGAGGACTCCAAGCCCAAGGAAGAGTTCGGTGAGCAGAAAACATAAAACATCTTCATCAAGATCTTCTTCCAGCAGGTCGGGTGACTCCAAATGTTCTAGGAGAAGTCCCAGACATGCACCTAAGAGATTGGACGGAAGAAAGAAGTTTAAGGGCATTCCACAGGGAGAATTCAGGAAGGCAAGACCTCCCACATTTGATGGGGAAGGCAAGACAGGTCAAGAGGCAGAAGCATGGCTTCTAGGAATGAAGAAATACTTCAGAATTCAAGACTACTCAGGAAATGAGAAAGCCAGAATTGCCATTTACAACTTAAATGGCATAGCTTCCATTTGGTGGGACAATCTCTTGCAAGTGAAAAGAATTAACGAAAGAAGGATCAGTTGGGAAAGATTTAAGGGGTACTTCAATGAGAAATACCTTTCTGCTAGGTATTATGATGGTAAGAGAAAAGAGTTTAATGAACTCGGGTTGGGACAAAAATCTATGGAAGAGCATGTCCACAAATTCTTGGAATTACTGAGGTATGTTGACTATATCAAAGATGAGAGAGTAAAAATCCAATGCTTTCTTGGGGGTCTACCTCAGAGTTTCAGAGATCGTATTGAGTTTGTTAATCCACCAAGTTTGGATGAAGCCATTAGGATGGCAATGCACTGCTATGAGCAAAATAGGGGAAAAACAGAGGCTAACCCAACATGGAAAGGAAATCCAAGAGGGAAGTTTGACCAGAAGAAGGATGGCTTCAAGCCACCATTCAGAGGTCAGCCTAGAACCTTTCCACATGGACAACAGGCAAGGAGTGGATTCAAACCAGCAGTGGCAGCAGACAAAGCATCAAAGGGACCACTTCAGTGTTGGGGATGTGGAGAAAACCACATGTTGAAGGATTGTCCACATCGGAAAAAAAATTCTCAAAAGTTGAACAACCTGAAGGGAGTAGCTACGGTGGAGGACATGGCAAGGGCAGCACCTCGGATTTATGCAGCGTTGGATAATCACCAAGCAGACCATCAGTCATCAGTGGTGGAAGTCAAAGGTAAGATTGCTACGCAATCTATTTCTGTTTTGATTGATCCAGGATCTACTCATAGTTATGTTTCTCCAAAAGTGGTTGAAGGTTGTTCTCTTAGAAAAATAAAGCATAATAAGTCTTGGCTAGTGCAACTAGCCACGGGAACCAAGAGAAAAGTAAGTGAGGTAGTGATGGAGTGTCCCATAGAATTGAATGGACTCCACACATATGCTGAATTGAATGTGCTACCATTAGGGTCCTATGATGCATTAATTGGCATGGATTGGTTAGAAAAACATAGAGCCAAATTGGACTGTTATGAGAAAGCACTTGAGTGCATTGATGAAAAGGGAAGGCCAACATTGGTAAAAGGGATCCCCAAGCAAGTTTCAATAAGACAGATTTCAGCACTGCAGTTGAAAAAGTTTTATAAGAAGGGTTGTCAATTATATGCAGTCCATATGCCAGATTCATTAGAGGAAAAAGGGCCAAGGCTAGAAGACTTCAGGATATTGCAAGAGTTCCAAGATGTGTTTCCGGATGAGGTACCAGGGTTGCCACCGACGAGAGATATTGATTTTACCATCGATCTTGTTCCGGGGGCAGCGCCGAATTCCAAAGCTCCTTATAGAATGAGTACACCGGAGTTGGTGGAATTGAAGATACAACTGCAAGAATTAATGGATAAAAGGTATATCAGGCCTAGTGTGTCCCCTTGGGGAGCACCGGTGTTATTTGTCAAGAAGAAAGATGGGACTTTAAGGCTATGTATTGATTACAGGCAGCTCAATAAAGTGACAGTTAAGAACAAGTATCCATTACCAAGAATTGATGACTTGTTTGATCAAATGAAGGAAGACAAATTATTTTCAAAGATTGACTTGAGGTCTGGCTACCATCAAGTGAGGATTAAAGAAGAAGACATTCACAAGACGGCCTTCAGAACTAGATATGGTCATTATGAGTTTACTGTGGCTCCATTCGGCCTTACCAACGCACCTGCCACATTCATGTGTCTCATGAATAGTGTATTCAGCAAATATTTGGACAAGTTTGTGATTGTGTTTTTAGATGACATTCTTGTCTATTCAAGAAATGAAGAAGAACACGAGGAACATCTAAGAATGGTGTTGCAAGTTCTTAGAGAACATCAACTGTATGCCAAGTTAAGCAAGTGTGAATTCTATCAAAAGAGGATTCAATATTTGGGTCACGTCATTTCAGAAGAAGGAATTGCAGTAGATCCAGAGAAGATTAATTCCATCATGGATTGGCCAACTCCAAGAAATGTTTCAGATGTTAGATATTTTATGGGCCTTGCTGGTTACTACAGAAGGTTTATTGAAGGATTCTCCAGGATAGCGCATCCGATCACTTCATTGCAAAGGAAGAACATCAAAATTGTATGGTCTGAAAAATGTGAGAAAAGTTTTCAGAAATTAAAGGAGTTACTTACTAGCGCTCCTGTTTTGAAGATAGCCGATCCAAGGAAGGATTTTGTAGTATGCACAGATGCTTGCATTGAAGGATTGGGTGGGGTTCTCATGCAAGAAGGAATTGTGATTTGCTATGAATCTAGGAAATTGAAAGAGCATGAAAAGAATTATGCCACACATGATTTAGAATTAGCAGCCATAGTGCATGCTCTTAAAATGTGGAGGCATTACTTGATGGGAAGAATATTCGAGCTTAGGACAGACCACATGAGCTTGAAGTATTTGTTTGAGCAGCCAAACTTGAATGCTAGGAAAGCTAGATGGATGGAATTTATTTGTGAATTTGATTTTGAAATTAAACATGTAAAAGGGAAGGAGAATAAGGTTGCAGATGCTCTTAGCAGAAAATTTCATGTTTCAGCAGTGAGTATGTGCAAATCAGATTTGAAGACAAGAGTTCTTGAAGCCCAAAACGGTGATGAAACTTGCCTTCAAATTAAAGAGAAGTTGCAGCATGGTAATGTGGATGAAAAGTGTGCAGGATATCAGCTGGGTGAAGACAGTATCCTCATCTACAAAGATAGGTTGTACATTCCAAATCATGCAGATTTGAAGAAACTAGTGATGGATGAAATACACCAAATGCCGTACTCTGGACACCCAGGGTATCAGAAGACTATAACAGCGGCAAGAAAGCAATACTTTTGGAATGGCATGAAGAAGGACATAGCTGAGTACATTGCTAGGTGTCAGAAGTGCCAACAAGTCAAGGCAGAACACCAACATCCAACAGGGTTATTGCAGCCCTTACCCATTCCAAAATGGAAGTGGGAAGTGATCTCCATGGATTTTATAACAGGTCTGCCCATGACAGTGAAGAAGCATGATTCAATCATGGTTGTGGTGGATAATCTATCAAAGGTAGCTCACTTTATTCCAGTGAAATCCACTCACAAGGCTAGTGACATTGCGAACATCTTCATGAGAGAGATATTCAGATTGCATGGATTGCCTAAGGCAATAATTTCTGATCGTGATACAAAGTTCACCTCCAATTTCTGGAAGGGATTATTTCAGGAATTGGGAACTAAATTGAATTTCAGTACAGCTTACCATCCTCAAACGGACGGCCAAACCGAGAGGGTGAACCAGGTTCTTGAAGATATGCTGAGAATGTATGTGATGGACAAACCATCCAAGTGGGAAGATTATTTACACTTGGTTGAATTTGCGTACAATAATGGACACCATGCATCCTTGGGAATGAGTCCATTTGAAGCATTGTATGGCAGGGGATGCAGGACGCCAGTGAATTGGGATGGCCCAGTGAACAGGGTGGTGCTTGGACCAGAGATGCTCAAGGAAATGGAACAGGAAATTGTTAAGATCAGGCAGAATTTAAAGGCAGCTCAGGACAGGCAAAAGAGTTATGCAGATTTGAAAAGAGTACATAAGGAATTTCAGATTGGGGATCATGTTTACTTGAGAGTGAAACCAAGGAAGAGTTCCCTCAAGTTGGGGAGTTGTGCCAAGTTGTCACCAAGATATTGTGGGCCATTTGAAGTCCTTGATAGGATAGGGCCAGTTGCATATAGAATTGCATTTCCTGCTAGCATAAGAGCTCATAATGTTTTCCATGTGTCTTTGCTTAAGAAGTATGTACATGATCCTAATCATATGATTGATTGGAATGTGATACAGGTGGAACCCGAGGGAGAGTTCCAAGTAGAACCTATGCGCATCCTCGACAAGAAAGTCACAATGCTCCGGAACAGAGCCATCGGGCAGGTAAAGGTCCAATGGGAGCACCTTAGTCCCGACAAGGCTACATGGGAGCTAGAGGATGCCATGAGGGAGGCATTCCCATTTTTGTTCAGTTTTGAGAACACCAAGGACGGTGTTGTTCTAAGGGGGAGGGGAATGTAATACCCCAATTTTGACCCTTAGGAAATATTGGCTCTGATGTAAATATTGTAAACACACGATGTATGTTTCCCTAGCGTGGAGCTCAAGGCCAAGGCCCCGCTAGTTTATGCTCGGATTTTATTTAAATTAGACACTCTTGATATTTTGTTGCCCGCATGCTATTAAGCCATGGGATATTGTAAATTGATGTAAATATTTAATATTGAAATAAAATACAAAAAACTGGCTATGGAGGAAACGAATGAGAAGGGGCCACATGTATCCACTAGGGAGTGGTGAGGGGGCTATGGGATTAAACCCTAGGCTTCCATTTGTCATTATGAGAACCCATTGACTTCCCTATGTGACATTAATGCCTGTTGTAAGAAGGTGGTTGAGATTTCAGCCCATGGCTTCAATGGAGCATGGGAAGCCCTGAAATTCATATGGGTGGGCATGGGCTCTGTTTGCTTGGGCAAGAAGTCACTCAACCTCATGGGAGGTTGCTTCATTCTCACCCCATTCGATTGTGAAACTACCTAGCATCATTCCCATCCAAAAACGAGAGCCAACAGTGAGGAAAACCAGAAAATCGCGACCTTGAGAGAACCCAGTTTTTGAGGGACCAGAAACGTCCAGATTTGGCAGGGGATAGGGAAATCCAATGGGGGATCCATTAGCATGAACCTTGGGGCGAATTTGGGAGCATTAGCTACCCCGAAATCAAGGGGAAAACCCAGTTTTTGCAGCTTAGAAAACGAGTGACGGATTTGAGTAATTGGTGAGCAGAATGGTGAGAAATCCAGTGGGGATTGACTATGCAGAGGTTGGGTGTGCTTGATAAACCCAGTGAAGGCTAGGATCTCAAGGATCAGCAGCTGGACCTTTCTATGCCCATCCTGAAGAGCACTGGAGGGAAGAGTTGCCTGAGGGACTGTGTAACAGAGAAGGGGATCTTCCTTGTGTTGGATGTGGTAGGTAATGTGGGTGCCTAACTGTTGAGATCACTTGAGATGCCTGTAGCTCTGTGGTTGAGCTCACTGGCTTAGCATTACCCTCCCCTATCTTCTTGGATGCTTGACTGAAACCATGGCTGTGAGTGAACCCAGCTAGTCCTCCTTAGTGGATACACAGCCCAGCTCGGGGGTGATCTCTCAGCTGAAGGAATATAGGCTGGGTAGAGATCTACGGTTGGGAGGAACGTTTCCCTCACATAACCAGTCGTTGGACAGACATCTACTTATCAAGATAACTGTTCTTGTGATTTAAATTATTTGCATTCTGTGTTCTACTACGCATTCAATCTGAAGGATTAATTATTCCTGTTAATGAAATGAAATGCATCATGTTTTATGCAATATGATACTTAATGACTGATTACATGTATGACTGATATGGGTATGCTGAACACGTGAAGAAATTGTGTGCATATGTGAAGTTTAATTCCGCTGTGTAGTTATTGAGTTTAAGTCTACACCCATAAGTTTTTAAATTGCATGCGTTATGAGTCAGAGTATTGGGGCTAAGCCTTTACGAAAGCCCTGTGTTGTTAATGTTTCCCTTCCCACATTCGATGATGGAAGGGGGTGTTACAGGTAATGATTATCTGGTAGCACCCCATATTAACATTTCTAAGAGGGAAGGATCATAGGTGTTGTAGGAGATGCAATTATTATGTATGAGTTAGTAAAGGATTGATTTCATGAGGAGTTCAGTGACACTAGTGAGGGTTATCATATATTATTTGTGTGTATTATATATTGTAGCTTAGAATAGATATGGATTTAAATAGCACTACTTTTTCTCCTACGAGATAAGACCAAATGACCATTAGCCAATTAAAACAAAAACTACCAAAATTTTGGGGAAATTGGCATGGTGCATAATAGGAAGTTTATTTAGATTAGAAGTGTAGCTTATGCACCTAAACCACCTCAATACTTGAGTGTGGGTGGGAAATTACCTTGACCCTAAAGGGGTTGTGTAATTGAGTCTATCATAGTAGGTGTTGTGAGTGGATTGTATCTGGTGGTTATATGGATTATGATGGTGACACTAACATCGTCTCACTATAGTCGTTTTTTATCTCTATTTTTGTGTTCTTATGAGTGTTTGAATGGAAACCACGAGGTGGGGTTTCATTGTGAACATAGAAAAAATTTAATGTAGTGGAAAAAAATGGGAAAAATTGCATTTTTTGGCCAATTCGACCCTTAGACTAGTGATGACTCAAATGCTTCCAAATGGATCCTAAGGCTCTTGAATAGGGTCTAAAAATGTTTGAAAGGTATTAATACATAAAAATGAAGCTTATGGGTGCTTGGACACTCTCAAAAGACTTCTGCAACATTCATTTAACTTCAGGAGAAATTGGGGAATTTTAGTAGTAATTTCGAGGTTCAAACCCCCAAGGGTAGAGGTCACTAATGGCTTCCCAAATGCAGTACGACCCTCCCAAATTTTAGAATAGAGACATGGATTAGTTCTAGGACTTCAATGGGAACCCAAATGCATCATTAATCAGTTCCTAAATTCTTCTGCAACTCCCATAAATAAGATATTTGTAGACATGTCTTCACATAGGGGGAAATGATAGAAAAACTCCACAACTTGCTATGAATTTAGAGATTAATGTTACAAGGACTTGTGTAATGTGTATGAAAATTCTTCAGTACATTAATGTATCTCCATACATCAATAAAATCCATATATTTCCTGAAACAAATCGAAACCAAACAACTTCAAGCTCTCACAACAAGATATAGGGGAAAATGATACCATTCATACATAGTTTGACATTTTTACATAGTTTCACTTGGAGTTTCGACCTGAGGTTATTCTGAGAATAAAATATATAGTTAATACATAAAATTACAAATAAATGGGGCCCCTTTTACTCCCCCAAATATATCATCATCTCACCATGTGCGCCCTTCCTCCAAGAGCCAGAATATGAAGAGAAATGCGAGAGAGATGTGGGAGCAAGTTGAAGAAGAAAATATCACGAGCATCCCTGTAGCTTCAACCTACAACAAATGACTCCATTGTATCTCCAAATGAAAGGTCTAAATGGCTTCTCCAATTTCCAATTAGGATGGGAATCTTGCACCCTCGAAATTGGTACTAAGGCAAGTAGAGTAAACACTCCACTAGCATGGACAAGCTATGCTCTCCAATTTGCAAAATGAGAAATGATCAAAATCCCCTCTCCTTATTTGTTCTTTTCTTTTATAAGCTTTCCAAGTCCTCCATGATTCGAATTCCTTCCAAAATATTCATTCCAACTCTAGTTGGGAAGAGATTGCAATGAGTGCCACTTGTCCAACAATTCCTAGTCTCCATCTTCCATCAATTCGAATGGGGAAGCATCTTGGCTACCATAACCCCCTTGTGAGCCCTCTTGGAGGCTATTTTTATCCCTGACATGTCATATAGTTCATATTTCATATTTCAACAATAAGGTCTGATCCTTGTCATAAGTTTCATAACATCTTCATCATTGTTGTCATAGAAGCGAGGGAATCTAGCCCAATTGTCTCAATATCTCTAAGATGCCTCTTACTCTTCCATGGGAGTTACTATTCCACTAAAATTAGACCCTCATTGATTCATTCCAAGTATAATTACCTTCCAAATCCCCCAAGAACATTAGATTCCACCTTGGATTCGAATGGGTGAGAGTAGGATGCCATATGGCATGGAGAATCTTGCTGTGTGTGGGTCCCACACGACCAGTGTGCTCTCATAACCAAGTGCCACCTTATTTTCCTATTGTAAATATTTATTTATCCCCTTTTAATAAATTTATGTCAATCTAATGTCCATTTGGTGTTTAATATCTCCCTTATTCCAAATCTAGATGTTTCCACCCCAACCTAGGGAACTAGTAGATTGGTGGAATTTCTCTTCTAGTGATTTATTTGGATGGGGACATTAAAGTCCCCCCCACCCAAGATTTATTGCCCTCAATAAATTATAAATTGGGATGCTGCAAAAAAAATTCATCTTCCCATGTGGCATCCTCACTTGGAAAATCTTTCCATTGTACCAAATATTCTCGTATGGTTCTGCTCCTCAATTTCCTTTCTCTTGTCTTCAAACTTTTTTTTGGAATAAGTATGAGTTGTACATCATCATATAATGGAGGGAGTGTTTCTGAAATATAAATTTGCTGACCAATAGCCTTCTTAAGGCACGATACATGAAATACATTGTGTATTTTTCTACCTTCCAGAAGTTCTAACTCATAAGCTACCTCCCCAATTTTTCGAACTATCTTGTATGGACCATAATACCTTGGTTTAAGATTTTCTGATCCTTTCCATTTTAAGGAGGTTTTTTATATGGATTCAGCCTCAAATAAACCAAATCATTCACTTGAAAGGTTATTTCCTCCTTGTGTTGATCCACATAATGTTTTTGTTGATTTTGGGCAACCTGCAAATTGTCTTTTAGAAGCTTCAAAATCTCTTGACTTTCCTCAATCCGATCCTTAGATTTTGGGGCTCTACTATCACCAAAAATGTGCTCAATAAAGGTGAGTGATTCATAACCATAAATTTATTTGAAAGGATACATTCCAATGGACATATGGAAAGTAGTATTGTAGAAAAACTCACCCAAGTGTAGCCATTTAACCCATGCTTTATGATGCTCACCAACATAGTTCCTCAAGTACCCTTCCAACCATTGGTTCACTCTCTCTATTTGGCCATCATTTTGAGGATGATAGCTTGTGCTTGGAGTCAATTGAGTGCCCACCATCTTGAAGAGTTCTTTCCAAAAAGCACTCATAAATTTGCTATACCTATCACTCACAATGTTCTTGGGAAGTCCATGCAATCTAAAAATTTCTCTAAAGAATAGATCAACCACTTGTGCAGCAGTAAAAGACGATGTAATAGAAAAGAAATGATCAAATTTGGTGACTCTATCCACCGCAACATAAATGCAATCCTTACCCAAATCCTTGGGCAAACCTGTGATGAAATCCATTGAGATACTTTCCCATTTTTGTTATGGAATGGGAAATGGTTGCAATAGACCAATAGGATGTGTGTGTTCAAATTTGTTTTGCTGACATATCTTTCATTCATTCACATACTTTAGAACATATTTCTTAATCCCTTGCCAAGTGAACATTTTCCTTAATTGCCTATATGTTTTGAAGAAACCAGGATGGCCTGCTAAAGGAGAATCGTGAGCTTCCTTCAAAATCTTGTGCTTTAGATTCGAACCATGAACCAAGTATATTCGGTCCTTATAGCAGATTAGGCCATTCAAAATATTGTATCTATCATTTCCTTTGACCCCATCTAACACATCACAAGCAAAACTATATTTGGCATACTCAACTATTAGCACATCTTTCCAATCTTTCGAAATGTCCATAAGGGAAAATGAAGGTCTCCTAGACAATGCATCTGCTACAATATTATTCATCCCTTTTACATATTCAATGTCAAAATCAAAATCTTGGACCTTACTTACCCATTTTTGTTTCCTTTCATTGAGATCATTTTTTGTGAGAAAATGCTTTAAACTATTATGATCAGTTTTGACCACAAACTTGTTCCCCACCAGATATTGTATAAACCTGGCCAAGGCATGCATGATGGATAACATTTATTTGTCATATATGGATTATATCTTCTCACATGGCTGCAATTTTATGCTCTCAAAATCTATGGGGTGTTGATTTTGCTTTAGGACCGCCCTTATTCCTTCTCCGGATGCATCACATTCCAAAACAAATGGTTTAGAAAAATATGGTAATGTATGTACTGGAAAAATACTCATTACCTCTTTCATTCTTTGGAAAAAAAATTCAGCCTATTCATCCCATTTTAAAGCATCCTTCTTGGTGAAATCAATAAGTGGAGCAGTTAATTTGGAGAACCCCTTCACAAACTTCCTATAGTAAGTGCATATTCCAATGAAGCCTCTCAATTCTGTGATTTTTTTGGGTGATGGCCATTCAAGAATAGCCTTTATTTTCTCCAAGTGCACCTTTAATTAATCTTTCCCAATGGTGTTCCCAATATACAAAACTTCTTTCAACCCAAATTCACACTTGGACAACTTAGCAAACAAAGATTGTTCATGCAAGATTTTCAATACAACTTCTAAATGGTGCAAATGTTCCTCCCATGTCTTACTGTAAATCAAAATATCATCAAATAAAACCAAAACAAACTTAAAGAGATACTTGCAAAATATTTTTTCCATGCATGATTGGAAGGTGGCTGGAGCATTGGTCAAATCGAAAGGCATGACAAGAAATTCGAAATGGCCATAGTGACATCTGAAAGCAGTTTTATGCACATCCTCCTCCTTCATTTGAATCTAATGGTAACCAGATCTAAGATCAATTTTGGAGGAGAACTTTTTTCCAAATAGCTCATCCATGAGCTCATCTATTCTATGGATGGGATACCTATTCTTAACTATCTTCTTGTTTAGAGCTCTAAAATCAATGCACATCCCCAAGATCCCATCCCTTTTCTTCACCAAAACAACTGAAGAAGCATAGGGACTAGAGCTTGGTCTAATGAGTACCAATTCCAAGAGCTCTTGAATAGCCTTCTCAATCTCATATATCAACCTTTTTGGGTGTCTATATGGTGTTATTTGGATAGGTGAAGTACCCACCTCCAAAACAATGGTGTGCTCAACTCCTCTGTTAGGTGGCCTTCCAGGAGGAAGGTATCCAAAAACCTATTCATATTTGTGTAGTAGTTTCCTTATCTCCCTTGGATGTTCTGTAATATTTATGTTTGGCTTGGGGGAAGTGATGAAACATTCAGCAGCCCATTCAATATCCCCATGCCTCAATATGGACCTCATACTGTGGGAATACACCAGTTGATTCAGATAGGTGTGCATTCCTCTCACTACCCTTTGTTTTGCTTCTGAATCTTTGAATTTCATTTCAGGTATTTGGTAGTTCATTGTATGGTCCCCTATAGAGTACATCCATTTCACTCCCAAGACCACATTTGTATCATCAACATCCATCACATAAAAGCTATCAAAAATGTGTAATTACTTATGGTGAGTTGTAGCTTTGGAATCCATGTTTTTCACTCCATAGTATTGTGACCTGGAATGATGACTATGAACCCATCAAATGGTTCATTAGGTAAATTTATCCTCTCCACTATGGCTGCATAAATGAATTTATGAGTTGCTCCTCCATCTACCAATACCGAAACTCTTTGCCATTGTACCACTCACTTGCATCGAATGGTGTGAAAACGAGGCACTCCTGAAAGCACTGCCATTCTTCGTTTGTCAGGTGATGGATGATCTTATTCTGCTATGTCATATTCCTCTTCTTGGGATGAAATATTTTCTTCTTCCTCCATGTCCCCTTCACCTTCATCATCATCAGAAAATACTTCGACGCATTGTGATTTCCCCTTAGCACATTTATGCCCCGGTACCCATGGTTGGAAGCATGTGTAACATAGTCTCTTTCTTCTGATTTCTTCCTTGATTGGTCCCTACTTCTTGTCCTTTCCAAATGCATATGTTTTCCATGGCTTCTTGTCAAATCTGAACTTGGAAGGAAATTTGGTCTTGGGGGGATACCTTGTCTTGGGTAGCACATTTTGCAGATATCTTTCCAAGTTCATGGAATCTTTCAATGAAGTAGGTTTGTGGGATTTAAGTAAACCCTTCAAAGGTTCATCCAAACCTTCAATAAAGAGAAATACTAATCGAACCATAGATATACCAGCCGCCTTAACTGATAGTTTTTGAAACTCTAACATGTACTCATCAGGTGTTCCAGTTTGCTTCAACTGTGCTAGTTCCTTGAAAGGCATTTCAAGGTCTTTTTGCTTGAATATTTCCAATAACCTGTTAACAAATTCTTCCCTTTCAAGGTCTTTTTGCTTGAATATTTCCAATAACCTGTTAACAAATTCTTCATATGATGTGACCTGATAATTTCCCAAGGTTTTAATCCAACGAAACCACCAACCATTGGCTTCTCCTTCAAGATGTAAAATATCCATTTTTAGAGCATCCTCTTCAACCATTGGATTCAGCTAAAAATATACATCTAACTTTTGTATCCAAGTATTTGCAGAACTTTGAAATGATCCATAAAAGGTAGGAAGGGGCATTTTACCTATTTAATAATTCAATTCTTTGTTTTTTAAAGGATTTCTATTGCCTCCCCTCATCTTGATCTTGTTTGAGACAGTAAATAATTGATCAAATGGTAAGGTCCTCCTACAATCTTCATTCAACTGCTTCCATTCTACTAGAACTTCTTGCATTCCAAATGGGGTGTGAAGGTACTATTTAGTTTCAATAAACTTGGGTGTGGTGGATATTATTGAGATCTGAAATTCCTTGGGTCAATTATGAGGCCCTACCCTTGAGAAAATGCTTCCACCAACTACCTTCTTTTCCTCACTAGAGGAACTACTGTTTCCTCCTATTTCCAATTTTCTACAAATTTGACTAGCCATCAATTCGAACCCTTTCATTATCTTCCTTTTCATGTCTTCAAAAAATGGTTTCATGAATTTCGTAAACTCCTCTTTCTCCTCCATATTAGAAGTTCCTTTCTCATCCTTAGCCATAGTCTCAACAAAGTGCACCTCTTGTCCTTCTTCTTCCTCTTCACCAAAGGTACTTCCATTTTTTGTCTCTAAGGGTGGGGGATGACTTCTTGAACTCATAAATGGTCACCCAAACTAGGTACAAGGACCATTCTCTGAAACCACTTGTAATGTCCCTTTTTATACAATTGGAAAAATTGCAATTTTTTGCCAATTCGACCCTTAGACTAGTGATTACTCAAATGCTTCGAAATGGATGATAAGGATATCAAATTGGGTATGAGGTGTATTTGTGCTAGAAATTGTACCTAGACTACGAAGGTACTATCTAGGACAATCTCAATAAAAACTGAAGGAAAATGAATTGGTTTTTGTGTATTTTTGGTTTGAAGGCTTCATTCATAAGAAGGGAATAATTTAATCATCAAACAAATGCAAACACTGAATCATAAAGAGATCTTAAAGAACTGAAACATAAAGATATAAAGCATATAAATAAACCACAAGCATCATAAAACAAGTAACTGGCTTGTCAACACATTAGTAAGCATTTACATGAATAATAACTTAATCAAGAAATGAAATCACAAATATGGTGGTCAGATAGACCATAAACAAAACCAGCAAACAGATTCATTAAGTGGCTTATATATATGTATTCAAAACAATGTTTCAGTCTCCAAAAGAACTTACATGAGATTCAATAGCATCAATCTTATAGCCCTTCTCGAACAAAATACCAACCCCTCTAGTATATTTTTCTTCTCTTTTATAATTACAAAATGTAGTAGTTTCATAACTACTTCTTTAGGTTAAGATTCGAATGCCTCCAGCAGTTACATCTTATAGTTATACAAAAATAGCTTTCGAATAACTAAACTATTTAGCCAAAAAGTAACTTCAAACTACTATCAACAACTACACAAAAGATAACTAAAACAAAATACATGAACAGTTGTGCGTCAGGTGGCATTATAACTGCTTAGCAGCTCCTGCTAACATTGCTATTCCTTCCAATGCATGAGATTTTTTATTATGTCGAGCCTGCTCTACCTCCATGCTTTGCACCTTGTTTGACAGCATCTTATTCTGTTTGCTCAAGTCTTGAATCTGCTTGGTTAATTTCTCAGCCTGAATCTCTGTCTCTCCTTTTCTTCTTAAGGATTCCTTTGCTACTTCAATGAACTCTTGATAATGAGCATTGACATCTTCCAGGTCTTCCCTTAGCCTTTTATTTGTTACTGTAAGTCTCTCATTTGATTCTGTCAGAAATGTAACCTGTGTTCTCTGCTGCTGTATGGATTTCTTCAAATTTTCAATTTCTGAGTCCATGTGAACATCTTCATGCAATGCTGAATCTTGATCTGAATGCAATGGAATATTCAACTTCTTGGAAATTAATTCTTCTTCCTACCTATTCCTTATTGCTACTTCTTGAAATGAAACCTTGGAACTCATTTCATGTTACATGTTGGGAATGATTACCTCTTCTGTAACTTCATGAAATTCTTGAACTGGTTCTAGTATCATTGGATGATCTTCTTCTATGCTTGTCTGAACTTGTTGTATCTTCAAATCTTCTTTTCTATCTGTATCTTCTTCACCCGAAGAATACTGAATGAAGGTGACCTTCTCCTTCTCTAGCTTAGGGTTTAAAATTCTCTTCATATTCAATCTGAGTTTATTTGTGGCTCTCGTCTTGGGTCGCCATTTAGGCTTTTCAAGCGCTGCCAGAGATCTTACATCAGCACCAAAATATGGAATATATAATATCTTCTCCTTGGTGTTTATACTAGAATAAATTAGGGATGAGATGCCTTCTTCTAAAACAAAACTATGCATTTCCTCCCTTGAACTAGAAACAATTTCTTTGTCCGTAACAACAGGATCTTTCACTATATTATCCTCAAGAATATCTTCATGCTTTTCTCCAGTCATGTTCTCTTGCTCTGCTTCATCATGGTTTATAAACTCTCCCTGTACATTATCATTCTGCAAATCTTCTTGTATTATATCTTCGGCTACATCTCTTTTGAATTTATTCACAAAACTTAACTGTTTATTGGGCATATGTTTCTTTTCATGCTCGTCTTGCTTGGTTACAAATCCAGACCAAAATAGAAAATGATCCCAAATTCGATTCTCCTTCTGCAAAATTGTCACAACAATCAATTTAATTAAGCCATGATGGAATATTGATTGGTTTGTATGGTCAACGTGGCTTTTGACCCTGTTCGACATCTTCTGAAGGATTTTGAGTAAGAATAATGATAAATTCATCTTAGACTGTTGATTTAAGTGCAGCAAAAACCTAATATGGTATTTGAATACCAATGCAAACCTGCCTTCACATTTAATATAACTCTGCACAGTTTCAATAACTTCCTTCCACTCCGGTTTCAAGTTTTCTAAATGCACCCCTTTGCTCCAGTTAAGGGATTCACGTCCAGGTAACATAAACAAGCTAGGGTCGAAGTCAAAGGGGTTCTTCTTAAACCATGTCTCTCCCTCCAAGGGCAAACCGATAGCTTCAGAAATTAGGGCTTCTATCAGTTCAAACCTCAGAGTATTAAAATTTACAGTGTCATTGGAAAGTTTCTAAGCAAAAGCATGGGTTACATCAATATTGAAACCTGAAATTCGCTCAAAGAAGTTAAACCACCCAACTTTCCTGAACAATTTTGTACACTCAAGGAAACTTGTGGCACAACTTGTGTCTGTTGCTTCAAACCGAACTATCTTGCCACTCTTACCCATACTTCCTATAGTTAGTCACTGACTGGTTTCTTGGAATTAAACAGAATTTGAAATCTTAACAACTCTTAACAATACGTGGCTTCCAAGTTTAAAATTCGTGGCCCTCCAAGTTTAAAATTTGTGGCCCTCCCCTATCTTCAGCTCTCATCATGAATTTAACAAGTGTTATCATGCAACAAACAGATCCTTAGTGGTCTTCAGTCATCAATAAAAGGAATGTGCCAATAGCTTCTATGAAGTCACCACGAACTTCCATGATTTCAGATTTCAGATTTCAACAGCGCCTTAGTGTATGCAGTTTCACTACTGTGCTGCGGGAATGTCTCCAATAAATATTTTGCAAAAGAAACTCAACATAAAGGTTAAATTTTGATTATAGGAGTTAGGGAAAATTTTAAATAAGTATTATGAAGAATAAAAAATGAAATGAAATACTTTAATAAGCCACTATATGTAGAGGAAAAATAAAATGAAATGAAATAACATTCATAACATATAAAATAACAAGAAAATGAAAACTATTCAATTTAAAATAATAAAAAAATAGAAATAGAAAAAATGAAAAATTTAGAAGAAAATCAAAATAGGGACTAGGTACAATTCCATTCCTAACATCTGGTTCCAGCTGGTGGATGAAAGCCTCCTTGTGAGGTTTTAAGATCCCGTAGACTAGTGCCTTCTGTAATCAAAACTGAAACTTCCCTGTTATTCTGCAAACTTCCATTGGGCAATTGGAGTCTTTATTCAACTCATTTCACACCGGTATGTACAATAAATGACAACTTTTTACCTTTTATGACTGTAAAAATGCTTAAGGAATCGTCCATTCACTGGATTGGACAATTCTTCACCCTCCAAACTCTGCAGTATAAAGGTATTATTCCCCAAAATTTTAGAAATTAAGAAGGGACCCAACCATAAATTATCAAACTTACCATGCTGACCCTTCTGATCTCTTCTCGCATGCCACCTGAGCACCATATCTCCAAGAGAAAATGTGTCTTCTTTAATTTTCCTATCAAATTTGTCTTTGATCTTGTTCATATAAGCCTGAGCTCTTTCTACTAAAGCTTCTCATTCTTGTTGAAGTTCAATTAATGAGAAAATTTTTCTTTGAATACCATTTGGTTCCTCCTGATTTTCCTGAAAAATTTTCATTACTAGAATTCCTAATTGAATGGGAAAAACAGTGTTAGTACCATATACCAATTGAAAGGGAGATAAACCTATTGCTTTCTTTTTCAGTTATCTAATCTTCCCACAGAGCATACTTCAACATTGAATCCCAGGATCTCTTGTTCTGACTTAATAGCTTCTTGATACTCTGGATGATGTTCTTGTTGGTCGATTCTGCCAATCCATTCCCTGGGGGGTAATAGGTGGTAGAATTTTTTAAGATAATTCCATTCTCCTCACAAAAATTAACCATGGCCTTGGACTTAAAAGCCTGAGCATTATCAGTCAACAACTTCTTAGGACAACCAAACCTACTAGAAATATTCTCTTGTATAAAGTTAATGATTACCTTATCAGTTGCATTCCATGTAGGAATTGCTTCCACCCATTTCGTGAAAAAATCAGTAGTTGTCAGTATCCATTTGTGTTGTCCACTGGAATCAGGATTGATTTCACCTATGAAATCCAATCCCCATTGCTGAAAAGGAGCATTCACCACAATAGGTTTCAAAGGTAAGGATACAAGTTTCTGTTTACCAACAAATTTTTGGCATTGAACACAAGCTCTAACTTGCTGATATACATCTAAAAATAAAGAAGGCCAGTAATACCTAGACCTCAGAATCTTGTAAGCTGTAGCTTTCCAATATTTGTGACCTCCACAGGCACCTTCATGTAGTTCTGAAATGACTTCTTCTGATTCTGATTTCTCCAAAAACCTAAGTAATAATCCTCCCGGATCTTTCCAATGTAACTGTTGATTTACTAAACAATATTTGGTGGCTTTCAACTTTAGTGATCTAGCTGCTTTTTTATCTAAATGAGCAATACATTGCAAATGCAATATAAAATGAACTATATCAACATACCAAACTAACTCTACATACTTATCCATGATTTGTTCTTCATTCTTCCTTGTTTGCAACTCCTCCTGAGTTTGTTGACTTGCCACTAAATGAAGACCAAGAGCTTCACAATTCGAATCAGCCAAAAGTTTAGCCAAACCCTATCCTTTGACTAGCTTAGTAGGTTTTATCTCCACATCATATTCCATAATCTTCGCAATCCATCTTCCCCTCTTACCTTCACTGTCTAGTTGTGTCAAAATTTCCTTGATGGCAACATTAGGTACATAAGCAATAATCTTTGAATGCAAAATATAAATTCTGAAAATTTTTAAGGCCTTAACCAGTGCATATGCTTGCTTTTCTAGGGTACTGTATTTCAATTCCGAATCTCTAATATTTTTACTAAAAAAGGAAATAGGATGCTCTAATCCATCCACATTCTTCGGTAATAGAATAGTAGCTATAGTGTCTTGAGATGCAAAAGAGAACGTAAAGAATTCTTTTGAAAAATCAGGGCTTACCAGAACTGGGGCTTCTGTCAGGGCCTATTTGATCTTCTCAAATGAAGCTCTAGATTCTGCTGTCCACTTCACCTCCTGATCCTTCCTTAACATAGATGTTATCTGTTTGATTTTTTCAGCAAAATTTGGAATGAACCATCTCAAAAAAATTATTTTTCCAATAAACGATTGGACATCCTTCTTACTTCTAGGAATACTGATCTTTAGAATAGCCTTAACTCTTTTAGGGTCTAACCTAATCCCATCTGCTGAAACTAGATGTCCCAAAAGCTTACCTTCCTAAATAGAAAAATGTGACTTCTTAGTATTTAAAGACAGTCCAAACTTTCTGCACTTCAAAAATGTTTGTCTGAGATGTTTCAAATGCTCTTCATTGGATTTAGAAAACACAGTGATGTCATCCAAATAAATTACCACAAATTTTTCATTTTCTCCAATGAAAGCTATATCCATAGCTCTTTGAAAAGTTGCACCAACATTCATCAAACCAAACGGCATCTTGTCATACATGAATGTACCCCAAGGGGTAGTGAAGGTTGTTTTCTCCCTATCATTTGGATGCACATCAATTTTATTGTAACCCAAGAATCCATCAACCATTGAAACTCTCTGGGCACCTACCACTTTCTGCAAAATTTGTTCCATCTTGGGCAATGGATAGTTATCCTTCAGTGAAGCTCTATTCAGATTGCAAAAATCCACACATAATCTGATCTATCCATTCTTTTTACGCACTGGAACCAGATTTGCCACCCATGATGAATATCTGAGTGGAACTATTATTTTTGCACCTAATAGCTTTTTAACTTCTTTCTCTATGACTGGAAGCAAAGCTGGGTTAATTCTCCTCAGTTTCTATCTAAAAGGTTTCACATTTGGTTTCAAAGGAACCTTATGCTAAATTATGCTAGTGTCATAAGTCTTCAAGGCTTCATAAGACCAGGCAAAAATGTCAGCAAACTCCTTCAACAACTTTACATACCTGTTCCTTTCTTCAATAGGAAGATATTTGGAAACTTTCACCATCTTAGGATGATCTTCTGTACCAATGTTACAACTTATAATGTTCTCTTCTGAGGATTGCATGGTAGGTTTTCAGAGAGTATCATATTTAGAAAAAATCCTCTCGAGGGGAACCAAACCCTTGGGAATAAAGTTTCCCTTCAACTCAATAATCTTATGTTCAGCAATTGTGTTTTCTGTATATGCAGCAATATCATCAACGTCATCATCCTAGTCCTGATCAATCAGTGAATAGAAAACTCCCCAGTCAATTCTAAAAAAAATTTAATTTCTAAATCATCCTCAAAGACTCTCCACTGTTTGATATTGTCTGGTACAGCAGGTCTGTATTTAACCTCAATGGGATATTTAAGCTGGGTCTGTTTTGGAATTTTGAAATGTGTGGTTGCCAAAGCCAATGAATCTGTTGTTTGGTTTTGGTCCCTGGGAATAAAGGAAATATTGAATGCTACAAATAAATTGTCAATCATATCCCATGCTTCATTTCTATATACCTTCAACAAATCCTGTTTTACCTAATATTTGTCCTTCACCTGCTGGACCACTAGTTCGGAGTCGCCAAAAACAAAAAGCTGTTGAATTCCCATATCCTTTGCATCTCTTAGCACAAGTATCAGTGCTTCGTACTCAACTGTATTGTTAGTAGTAAAAAATTCCAATTTATACATTACACTAATCACCTCCTTTCCTAGAGAAACCAAAACAATACCTGCTCCAGCTCCTTCCTTAGATGATGATCCATCAAAATACATTTGCCATAATTCATCTCGTTGTTCAATAACAGGTCTAATTGGTGCTTCTTTTTCTACTCGCAGTATGCCATTTGTGTCTTCATTGCTGAAATGTAACATGCAAGATCCCAAATCTTCATCTACAACATAAATGGGATGGTTAGTTGGGTTTTTATCATCACTCACTATAAAATCCATCTGCACTTCCCTGTACAATCTTCTATGTTCTCCTCCGAATACTGGAATGGTTGCATATGCTAAATCCATCTGCAATGTGCCCCCTATTTTCTTTGCCCGAGACCTTGAAAGTAACATGCCAAATTTTGGTGAGATATCAACAACCACCACATCCATAATCACACTCTTCATAGGTAGCTGAGCCAGACTTACCACAAGATCCTTAATTACCCCTAGGCATTTTACTGCTCTGGAGTCAAATGCAAATAAATCATGGTAGGGCTTCATAACACTCAGACCAAGGGCCTCCATGACTGCTTTAGGCATCAGGTTATGAGAGGCTCCGGAATCTAATAGGCAGTTAGGGATCATTTGAACATGAACAGTAAGGGTAATATAAAAAGGTGGAGGAAAGTTTAAATTATTCTCAGGCTTATCAGATTAGGCAGAGCCAAGAATGATTGTAGGATGTTCTTCTTGTAAATTTACAGTGTCTGAAGGGAAATGATTAGCTTGTGAACCCAGTATTTTAAATGCAAGCTCTCTATAACAAGGAGTCTTCATCAATTCAGTCAATGGCACTAGAACTTTGACCTTACACAGTTCATTTTCAAAATTAAAAGTTTGCACATTTTTGTTACTTTCTTCAATGTCTACAACTTTGGCTTGGTCACCATGATTTTGTCTCTTTTCCAGTGTTTAATTAGGTAAGTGTTTAGTAGGAAGAGCCATCTTCTTTTTGGGAACCTGAGCAATTTGTTTTGGACCTAATCTTAGGTAATAAGATTTTCTGGGTTCATATTGATACATACCAGCTGAAACTTCAGGGCCATAATCACTTTCTTGTTGATGAATATGTGAGTCAAAAAACTCAGAATTCTGATAGTTATATTCAGTAAGGAAACCCTCTGATGACAGCTCTCCAAAGTAATTTAAATTCTGATTTAAATCTTCATACTGTAAATCTTCAACTTCATCTATTAAATTATTTTGGAATGGGGGAGGAACCCTTTGGTCTTCATTCTCCCTTCTTTCCCTCTAAATATCATTTTTTCTTCTTTCTCTAGGGATGAATCTAGGAACAAATGGACGCCTAAAATGATTAGGATTTCTCTCTCCTTCATGTGCAAGTTTATTCATATTCTTTTCCAATTCCATTTTACTCACCTTTGTAGCTAAACTTTTGACCAACTTAGTCATCTCATCTATTTTACTCTCTGTTGTTTTAGATGTAGAAGCTGAAGGTATCATTTCATTTTTACCTTTCCGGTCATGCATCTGATAATATGACTGGTCTTTTAACCTATTTGAAGCTAAAATGTTTGATTCAACCTCCAGGGCAGCTTTTTGCATGTTCAACAAAGTCACTGACCTTGTTTCTCTTAGATGCAAGGAAAACTCATGATCAAAGGAATTGTTATAGGTTAATTTGGATGAGGTTTCAGAAGGTTTGATTTCAGCTGGGATCTTTCCATACATCTTATTGAAACATTTAGAGAAGTCTGCTATAGTTTCATCTTTTTTCCTTTTCAAAGCTGCAAACTCTGTAATGTAATAAGTGTGATCTTTAGTATCCCCCCACTGTCTCATAAACATTTGTTGGAGTTCTTCTATTAATGTTATTGAATTAGCAGGTAGTTTTATGAACCATTTCCTAACCTCCCCATGTAAACTATGTACAAACATCCTCATCCACATGTCTTTAGCTTCAATATTCTGATTGTCTGCATAACTTAGAAATGCATTCCAATGTTCCTTTGCTATGATTTCACCCTGACCATTAAATCTAGGAAGGTATTTCTGATAGTCTCCAGCTGGAAGATCATTCAGGGGCTGAGGAAGAACTAAAGGAGCATATCTAGGAGCTACCATTCAGTCCATCATATCAAGAGGCTATTGTCCTACCATCTTGGAGCTAGTTTGGCTTAGTGAAGAAATAGGCTTACTAACTTTGCTCGAACTTGACTGAGAAGAGAGTTTACAAGGTTTAAACTGAAACAAGGGAGTCTTACTAGGAAGCTTAGTCTTTATCTTTTGACAAGACAGTGGATTAGTGAAAATCTGAAAGGTATCAACTGGTGCAGAAGGAGTTAACCAAGACAAATTTTGTTTTTTCTCTTCTGATTGAAATTCTGAATATGCAAAAGAGGATACTGACTCTAACTAATCAAGAGTAAACAAATAAGGAGAATACTGAGATCTTTGAATTTGTCTAGATTTTTTCAACATCTGCTCGGGATCTATGACTCCTGGATGTAATGGAGATGTAGGTCTACCCCGTGTATTTGCTTTCCTTGAAGCCACAATGAACTACTACTGATGAAAATGTAGTCTTGTAACAATGTTTGATCTTGTTCACCTTCCAAAATCAGATTCAAAAAATTATCCCAAAGAAGATTTTACTTCACTTTCGTCCCCGGAAACAATGCCAAAGATGTTTTTGCTATAAATTGTACCTAGACTACGAAGGTACAATCTAGAACAATCTCAATAAAAACTGAAGGAAACTGAATTGGTTTTTGTGTGTTTTTGGTTTGAAGGCTTCATTCATAAGAAGGGAATAATTTAATCATCAAACAAATGCAAATACTGAATCATAAAGAAATATTAAAGAACTGAAACATAAAGATATAAAGCATATAAATAAACCACAAGCATCATAAAACAAGTAATTGGCTTGTCCACACATTAGTAAGCATTTACATGAATAATAACTTAATCAAGAAATGAAATCACAAATATGGTGGTCAGACAGACCATAAACAAAACCAGCAAACAGATTCAATAAGTGGCTTATATATATGTATTCAAAACAATGTTTCAGTCTCCAAAAGAACTTACATGAGAGTCAATAGCATCAGTCTAAGTATACAACAGTGCATCAGTCTTATATCCCTTCTTGAACAAAATACCAACCCCTCTAGTATCTTTTTCTTCTCTTTTATAATTACAAAATGTAGTAGTTTCATAACTACTTCTTTAGGTTAAGATTCAAATGCTTCCAGTCGTTACATCTTATAGTTATACAAAAATAGCTTTCGAACAACTAACCAAAAAGTAACTTCAAACTACTATGAACAACTACACAAAAGATAACTAAAACAAAATACATGAACAACTGTGCACCAGGTGGCATTATAACTGCTTAGTAGCTTCTGCTAACATTGCTATTCCTTCCAATGCATGAGATTTTTTATCATGTCGAGCCTACTCTGCCTCCATGCTTTGCACCTTGTTTGACAGCATCGTATTCTGTTTGCTCAAGTCTTGAATCTGCTTGGTTAATTTCTTAGCCTGAATCTTTGTCTCTCCTTTTCTTCTTAAGGATTCCTTTGCTACTACAATCAACTCCTGATAATGAGCATTGACATATTCCATGTCTTCCCTTATCCTTTTGTTTGTTACTATAAGTCTCTCATTTGATTCAATCAGAAATGTAACCTATGTTCTCTGCTGATGTAAGGATTTCTTCAAATTTTCAATTTCTGAGTCCATGTGAACATCTTCATGCAATGTTGAATCTTGATCTGAACGCAATGGAATATTCAACTTCTTGAAAATTAATTCTTCTTCCTGCCTATTCCTTATTGCTACTTTTGGAAATTAAACCTTGGAACTCATTTCCTGTTCCATGTTGGGAATGATTACCTCTTCTGTAACTTCATGACATTCTTGAACTAGTTCTAATATCACTAGATGATCTTCTTCTATGCTTGTCCGAACTTGCTGTATCTTCAAATCTTCTTTGCTATCTGTATCTTCTTCACCCGAAGAATCCTGAATGAAGGTGACCTTCTCCTTCTCTAGCTTAGGGTTTCAAATTCTCTTCATATTCAATCTGAGTTTACTTGTGGCTCTCGTCTTGGGTCGCCATTTAGGCTTTTCAAGATCTACAAGAGATCTTACATCAGTACCAAAATCTGGAATATATAATATCTTCTCCTTGGTGTTTATACTAGAAGAAATTAGGGCTGAGTTGCCTTCTTCTAAAACACAACTATGCATTTCTTCCCTTGAGCAACATTTTCTTTGTTCGTAACAACAGGATATTTCAATGTATTATCCTTAAGAATATCTTCATGCTTTTCTCCAGTCATGTTCTCTTGCTCTGCTTCATCATGGTTTATAAACTCTCCCTGTACATTATCATTCTACAAATCTTCTTGTATTATATCTTCGGCTGCATCTCTTTTGAATTTCTTCACAAAACTTAACTGTTTATTGGGCATATGTTTCTTTTCATGCTCATATTGCTTGGTTACAAACCCAAACCAAAATAGAAAATTAACCCAACTTCAATTCTCCTTCTGCAAAACTGTCACAACAATCAATTTAATTAAGCCATGATGGAATATTGACTGTTTTGTATGATCAGCTTGGCTTTTGACCCTGTTCGACATCTTCTGAAGGCTTTTGAGTAAGAAGAATGATAAATTCATCTTAGACTATTGATTTAAGTGCAACAAAAACCTAATATGGTATTTGAATACCGATGCAAACCTGCCTTCACATGGAATATAACTCTTCACAATTCCAATAACTTACTTCCACTCCGGTTTGAAGTTTTCTAAATGCACCCCTTTGCTCCAGTTAAGGGATTCACATCCAGGTAACAGAAACGAGCTAGGGTTTAAGTCAAAGGGGTTCTTCTTAAACCATGACTCTCCCTCCAAGGGCACACTGATAGCTTCAGAAATTAGGGCCTCTGTCAGTTCAAACCTCAGAGTATTAAAATTTACAGTGTCATTGGAAAGTTTCTGAGCAAAATCATGGGTTACATCAATATTGAAACCTGAAATTCGCTCAAAGAAGTTAAACCACCCAGCTTTCCTGAATAATTCTACACACTCAGGGAAACTTGTGGGCCAGCTTGTGTCTATTGGTTCAAACCGAACTATCTTGCCACTCTTAACCATACTTCCTGTAATTATTCACTGACTGGTTTCTTGGAATTAAACAGAATTTGAAATATTAACAACTCTTAACAATACGTGGCTTCCAAGTTTAAAATTCGTGGCCCTCCCCTATCTTCAACTCTCATCATGAATTTGACACGTGTTATCATGCAACAAATAGATCCTTAGTGGTCTTCATTCATCAATAAAACGAATGTGCCAATAGCTTCTATGAAGTCACCATGAAATTCCATGATTTCGGATTCCAGCAGTGCCTTAGTGTATGTAGTTTCACTACTGTGCTGCAGGATTGACTCCAATAAAGATTTTGCAAAAGAAACTCAACATAAAGGTTAAACTTTGATTATAGGAGTTAGGAAAAAATTTAAATAAGTATTATGAAGACTAAAAAATGAAATGAAATACTTTAATAAGCCACTATATGTAGAGGAAAAATAAAATGAAATGAAATAACATTCATAACATATAAAATAAAAAGAAAATGAAAACTATTCAATTTAAAATAAAAGAAAATAGAAATAGAAAAAATGAAAAATTTAAAAGAAAATCAAAATAGGTACTAGGTACAATTCCAGTCCTAACAAGGTGTTTGAAATGTATGAAGACATAAAAATTAATCTTATGGGTTCTTGTACACTCTCAAAAGACTTCTGCAACATTCATTTAACTTCAAGAGAAATCGGGGAATTTTACTAGTAATTTCGAGGTTCAAACCCCCAAGGGTATAGGTCACTAATGCCTTCCCAAATGAAGTAAGACCCTCCCAAATTTCAGAACAGACACATGTATTAGTTATATGACTTCAATGGTAACCAAAATTCATCATTAACCAGTTCCTAAAGTCTGCTGCAACTCCCATAAATCAGATATTTGTAGACATGTCTTCACATAGGGGGGAATGATAGAAAAACTACACAACTTGCTATGAATTTCGAGATTAATGTTCCAAGGACTTGTGTAATGTGTATGAAAATTCTTCAGTACATTAATGGATCTCCATAAATCAATAAAATAACATATATTTGACCTGAGGTTCTTATGAGAATACAATATAGAGTGAATACATCATATTACAAATAAATGGGTCCCCTTGGAATCCCTGAAATAGATAATCATCTCACCATGTGCGCCCTTCCTCCAAGAGCCAGAATATGAAGAGAAATGTGAGAGAGATGTGGGAGCAAGTTGAAGAAGAAAATATCATGAGCAGCCCTGTAGCTTCAACCTACAACAAATGACTCCATTGTAGCTCCAAATTAAAGGTCTAATGGCCACTCCAATTTTCAATTAGGATGGGAATATTGCACCCTCGAAATTGGTACTAAGGCAAGTAGAGTAAACACTCCACTAGCATGGACAAGCTATGCTCTCCAATTTGCAAAATGAGAAATGATCAAAATCCCCTCTCCTTATTTTTTATTGTCTTTTATAAACTTTACAAGTCCTCCATGGTTCGAATTCCTTCCAAAATATTCATGCCAACTCGAGTTGGGAAGAGAGTCCAATGAGTGCCACTTGTCCAACAATTCCTAGTCTTTATCTTCCATCAATTTGAATGGGGAAGTATCTTGGCTTCCATAACTCCCTTGTGTGCCCTCTTGGAGGCTAGTTTTAGCCATGACATGTCATATAGGTCATATGTAAGCAATCATGTCTGATCCTTGTCATAAGTGTCATAGCATCTTCATCACTGTTGTCATAGAAGCTAGGGAATCTAGCCTAAGTGTCTCAATATCTCTAAGATGCATCTTCCTCTTCCACTCAAATTAGACCCTCATTGATTCATGAAAAGTATAATAACCTTCCAACTCCCCCAAGAACATTAGACTCCACCTTGGATTCGAATGGGTGAGAGTAGGATGCCATGTGGCATGGAGAATCTTGCTTTGTGCGGGTCCCACACCACCAATGTGCCCTCATAACCAAGTGCCACCTTATTTTCCTATTGTAAATATTTACTTAGCCTCTGTTATCTCCCCAAATAAATTTGTCGGGTTGATCAATTTTAGATGATAGGATGTCATTTGAAAATTCATTTCTAAATTTCTTAAGGCTCATTGTTGATAGCTTTATGCATGTAATAAGGTTTGAAAAGCATTAGATTGGGTTTTCATTTCAAAAGTTTCAAAAGACAGGCTTCGGTAGCTAAGCGCTTATTTAAAACGGTCCCTAAGCTACCGAAAGCTCTGCTTTCGGTAGCTTAAATGAAATTTTCAAGGCTCTCCTAGATACCGAAAGTGAAAGGAAATTTTGAAGTGAAAGCGGATCAGATAAGAAGATACCCATGCACACAGCATTGACAGTGAAAGAGGTGTCAAAGATCGTGTAAAGAAGCAAAGGGCCATCCACGAATATTTGTCGTTGGTACCCAGCAGGTTTGAGAAATTTCTTTTCTAAACTGCTTCCAATGATAACACAGATTTCAAGAGTAGATGATGGAGAAGGAGAAACCACTTGGTCACACTCTGCATGATCTTTTCACAAATATACCATCACTGGTTCCCTTAGCAACCGAAAACAAAGCTTTCGGTAGTTTATTCATTAAAAATTTTGAGCCCTAAGCCACCAAAGGTGCAAAAGCTGGAAGATCACTCTTCTTTTTCCCAGATCGAAGATTCTTTTTTCTAGATCATGTGAGAATGGTTTTAAATGAAATATAATAGTTAAATTGATGAGTTTTGTTACTTCTCTCTAGTGTTATAAAAGGAGAATGTATTGCGCTGCAAACTGGAGATTTTCTTATAGGTGGCAGATTTGGTTAACCTTGACCTTGTATTCATCTATTGAAGAAATGACTCATAGTCCAGATGGTGGAGAGAAATTAAGAAATATTCCTACATCCTCCAGCATGCAAAGCAGCTGTCGAAAACATGGAAACTATCAAGATGGAGGCGAGAATATTTACTGTAAAAATTGGCGTTTTTACCTGTGAAAAGTCATCATTTTCAAATGACGATTCTGAGCGACTGGGGAATCATTTTTCAAAAATATCAGAGGTTTTTTTTCCTAACATGCCATAGCACAATAAACTCTCTCCGTTTTCCTGTAGGTGATTCAGGTTGAGAGAATCGAATCCATCTCTGAGCCCCAATTTTCAGAGCTCAGAATTTGCCTGTTTGACACATGTTTTTGAAATGAAGGTCTCGGGAAAATGAAAATGAATTTCAATAATATGAGGGAGGTTTTTTCTTAAAAAAAATCAATAGACAATAACCTATTTTGGTTTATACAAAAGTGTCACAAATTTGGAGAACTGAACCCATCTCTGAGCCCCTTTTTCAGTAGTTTGGCCAAATTAATGGCGTTTTACTGTGTAGAGTCATCATTTTCAAATGATGATTCTTAGCGACTGGAGAATCATACTGCAAAACGCTCTAAATTTTTTCTTCCTAACACATCAAAGAACAAAAACCTCTCCCATTTTCCTACAGGTGTAACAGATTGGGAGAATCAAATTCATCTCTGAGACCCATGTTTCAACAGTTTGGCCAAGTTAAAAAATGATTTTTCTTGGTTTGTTAAAAAACGGTTTTGATCTTCTATCTTTAGGATTTTGATCCAGCTTCTTAGGATCTGGGGGAAGATGTTGTAAAGGCTATAAATCCTAGAGCTTGAGACTAAGAAAGGGTTGGATTTTGGAGTGTGCTACTTGACTGTATTTTGTAAAGAGACCTCTTTCTTTAATATGATCAGCTTGCAAGCTTCTTTCACTCATTGTTATCAGACCTTGTTTTCTTATTTTCTGTGATATGCTATTGAGTTGAATAGTTTCATTGTCTATGTTCATAATCTGGGTAACTGTCATCTTACTCTTGATTATCCAACTAGAATCATTAGCATTCATTGTAGTTTAATTGGCCCATCATATGTAATTGTTTTATATATGTTCTAGTTAATTGATCAGTTTCCTTTATCCTTTTTACCTATCTGATAATAGTCCTTGAGAGCCTTGCATTATTTGAGTGTATTCGAGACTTTCTTGAGTAGATTATGTAGTAAGTTAGATGTTCATATTGATCAAATATTATCCACCATTGATAAAATAAATTAAGTTACCAGGCATCTCTGATATACAACCTAGGAGAGTTTCCTGGAGAGCTAACAACCCCTTTTAATAAATTATGTCAAGCTAATTTCCATTTGGGGTTTAGTAGCTCCCTTATTCCAAATCTAGATGTTTCCAACCCAACCTAGGGAACTAGTAGATTGGTGGAATTTCCCTTCTAGTGATTTATTTGGATGGGGACATTACAGTTAATAAATATAGGTGAATTTCCCTCATAACATATTTTATTATATCATGATGTGTGATGGGGTGTATAGACCACTTTGTATCTGCCAACACAATGTTAAGTCTACCCATATTCAATTGTTGAGTTGACTTGATTGCATTAGAGTAGTGTAGTTTAGGTATATCTTGTGAAGGTTTGTAACATCATAAGATGAGTGATAAATCCCTTAACTAAAAATAGTTGATTAATAACGATTACTGAAGAGAGAAAGCATGAAAGGGGATAGTGTGCTTCAAAGAGAACCCACTGTGAAAGGGGGGTGTCTCTTTGGGGAATGGTGGTGCTTTTTCCCATAAGTTTTATTGGTATTGGAAAGTGTAGTGGAATGTAATGTATTATTGTGAATGAGTCCATTGTAAGAGGGGTGCTATATTTGAATAGTATCATGCATCTTCAAATGCATTAATCGGTGTAAAATCTACAATGTTCATTAAGAGTGATTTTCTCTATGAAGGAACTATGCTTGAAAACAAAACTAATGATGAACAATGAGAAATTTTTGTTGCTATTAAACTTATTCTGTAATAGAATGAAAGAACTTGAAAGTGCTAAAGATAGACAAGAAAAGGGCTAGAAGCCAAAGATGGTATGTATCATATGAGTGTAGTTGGAGGAACTATGAAAAGTTATGAAATATATTTCAAGAAAAAAAGACCTTAAGGACAAGTAAGTAGATATTTTTCAATGGACCCTTATAGTAAAATTATTATTGATATATAAACATTCGCTAATACATGTGTCAACGTGGTGCTCTTTAAGCATAAGCATGTTTTGTAATAATTTTGTTGGTACAAAGCACATTATGCCTCAGTGATGATGGATAGGATCCTACACTTGACATTTCTTTGGCCAAGATCTTAGCTATATGACTTCAGGAGTGAGCGATATTGATAACAATGACCAAACAAATTATGAATTGATAATATCACAAAACAATTGATTAGCAATATCTTAGTAAATGTCCCTAAGCATGGGGAATATTTGGTGTGTAATCGCCATGAGTGATAGCATATGTATCATAGCACCTAAGGTAGAGTGATAATTAATTCAAGGATAATTATTTATTAGTATCAATATATCATGGGTGAGATTGTATGCATGACTTGATAAAATTTATTATATTTTTCATAATACGACTCACTAATTAGGAAAATAGTATTTCATAAGCATGTTTTGTAATAATTTTGTTTGTTCAAAGCACATTATGCCTCAGTGATGATGGATAGGATCCTAGACTTGACATTTATTTGGCCAAGATCTTATCTATATGACTTCAGGAGTGAGCGATATTGATAACAATGACCAAACAAATTATGAATTGATAATATCACAAAACAATTGATTAACAATATCTTAGTAAATGTTCCTAAGCATGGGGAATATTTGGTGTGTAATTGCCATGAGTGATGGCATATGTATCATAGCACCTGAGGTAGAGTGATCATTAATTCAAGGATAATTATTTATTAGTATCAATATATGGTGGGTGAGATTGTAAGCATGACTTGATAAAATTTATTATATATTTCATAATAAGACTCACTAATTAGGAAACTAGTATTACAGAATGAGGAACCATTGTCGTAACTATTGGTCAAATGAATATGTTAGATGAAATTATTTATGTAGTGTGCTTATCTCTACAAAATGGTTGGGTAGTGGGAGTAATAGAGTAGAGACCCTAAACATAATTTCCAATAATATGTATCTTAGTGAATTTATCATTTAAAATTTGGAAATACATTATAGCCCTCCATTATGGAAAGATAACCTCTACCTAAGAGGTGATTTGAATAATTGATTACAATTATTAAGTCATTTAAAGGCATGCAAATCACATTTTAAGGATAGATTATGACATGAGTATCAATGTGAGAGGCTTTTCAAATCATACAATGTATGAAGCACCTATGCATACATGGTAGGTTGAATCATGGTTTGCACATGAGTTTGAATTCTTTTTAGGAAATCATAGGAAGTTGGTTAGGGGAGGGGAGTGTCAATCTATGTGTTGGAAATGAAGCTACAAGTGTTCCTAGTTTATTAGGAGACACATGAGTAGGAGTTTCTTCATTTCATAGTTTGGATTGATAATGCATACTTAGTTGATTAGAATGGTTCCATTCAAACTATTATACGGTAGACAATACAAGATATCATTCAATTGGGATCTAGTTAAATAAAGAAATGAAAGAACAAGTGGTATGATTCAAAAAGAGGCTCAATAAAGCTAGGGATCAAGAAAATATTTAAATCAATTCCTACATAACCAAAATAAATAACATAGAGGACAAAGTCTTCCTACAAATGGCAATATGGAAGAGTGTAATAAAAATTGGCAAGGGAATCCATTTTTGTGTGGTTTGCTTAGACTATTTGAAGAACCTTGAGGAGATTGGACAAGTTGCATATTGGTTCACATTTCCATCAAACCCTCCTCGAGTGTGTAATATAAATTAAGGAGATATCACATGTGATAAAAGGAATATTTTTTAGGTGATTAGAATGACAACATTCTTATCCAAGCCAACATCGATATTGGATAGATGGATTCGGTGTTTTTTAGTCAAGTGAAATTCCAATCAATAGCTCAAAGTTTATTATTAGGGAAGACAAAAAATTCCATGAAAACCCTTATATTGTGAATGACCATAAGTTCATGACAAATTTTCTTGAAGGGTGGGTGTACTTAACACACCACATTTTGGCATTCGCTAACTAAAACTATATTATGGCTTATCCTAATATTTCATTTTCTTAGCATATGTATGGACTCAAGTAGATTGATAAAAACATTTGCTATGTGGACATATAGAACCTATTTATGTGCTGAAAGTATATGAATTTTACCATTATATGTTTGTGACAAGGATAATTATGTGAATCATTTCAAATATGTTAATTAAAATGTGAAATTTTGGTATGTGGGTAACAATTCAAGTTTTATGATGTCTATGTAAATGGGTGTGATTCACAGTGTGATGAATATATGTTGCTTGTTTGTACATTAATACATAATATGGGTTATCAAACAAAATTGTTATATATCTATATGTATGTGAGTTATTATATTAGTGAGCTAAACTACATGTTTATGGGATGTGTAATAGTTGAATGGTTGTTGTGTCAAGGTAACCTAGATGTCATAGACATTAGGAAGATAGTTGTATACTATCAATTTTACTTATGATTTGATTTATGTTTTCAACACTATAATTATTTATGGGTAAGTGTGGTTTTTGACAAGATGCACAACTTTCCTGGAGTGGTTATTTGATGGTGTAGCTCTTAGAAAAATAGTTTCACAATGTGGTTGAGTATCAAATGTAGGGTGTTGACCATGGTTCTATTAGGAGTGGTGGAGGTGTATCCCACCATATATCCTCCAAAAATTAGCATTGTGGAAGGGTCATGTTGGCCACAATCCACTATATGTGTGATGACGACTTATGGTTTCTTGGTATGGAAATTTGGTCGATATAGTTGACTCTTCATCCTTAGGGTTATAACTAAACTTAGGTTGGTATAATCAACACTATATCATAGTGTAGTAGAGGAAGAGATGGAAGATGGGGGATGGAAGTAGTGGTCATCAGGTTTTCAGAGTTGATTTTAAGTTTGGTTGAGATCCTAATATGAATTGATTGTGACATCTTTTGTTAGATACGATTGTGAACATATTTCTTATCTTGCTTAAATACACTTCCCTAGTTCATTTCTGATAATTGTGGTGTAATAAGTTATATCGCATGATCATCAAATTATTGTGATTTATATTCATAAAATTTATTAGATAATGCACTTACTTTAACTTCCTTCTTACATATGTGTTTTATCCATTTTCATCCAATAAGGGTTTTCATAATAATCAACATTCACTCATAAAGAAGACAAAGATGACATTGCACAAAAATTACGACAAGAATTTGGATTCATTATTCATCTTGAAGCAAAACTGTACAAATCCCTCCTTACCCAAGATGTAAGGAGGAAAAGACTCAAACCCTAACTTAATCTCTCAATCCCAGACAATGGCACTAATCTCAAATATGCTTTTTAACATCTCCATGAGAAAACAACATAAAGAATCATAAGGTAGTTACGACCATAACTTCTTCTTCTTTACCTAATTTCCCACTAAGCTCTAAAATACCCTAAATGAGTCATTAGTTACTCATAAATGATCATTTGATTGATTATTACATTAAGTACATAAACAAATATAATCCCCAAGTTGGGTACCAACAAGCCCCCAACACAACTCTTTGTCTCGTCCTCAAGACAAGTACATCTGAAAAAAACATGAACCATCTCTTTAAACCTGATACAACTCCTCAAAATCCACTGCAAATAACTCTCTTGCATGTATGTTGACCTACAAATCCTCTATATCCTACACCTACTAGGAGTGCCCTCTTAGTTCCTAGTCCTCTTTCTCTCGATGCACCCTCTTTGCACTACTCTTCTGCAACCTTGTCCCCACCTCTCCATGTTGCACTCCTTTGGCAATGTTGGAAGTGCATCCTCTTCATCTCTATCTACTCTAACAATATGAAAATTAAAAAAATCACTCCTCGTCGTCTTCTAATTTCCCCACGAGTATTTGAACCAAATGTACAAGGCTCGAAACTTTTTCATCTTATCATCATCTTGGCTAAAAACTTCTCTGAATAGGGGACACTTTTCTATTGAAAAAATCTCTAAACATGAGTTACTTATCTACTACGAGTATAAAATAGTGTTGTCATTAGTATTATCAAGACCAATGGCCAACACACACGTTTCATTCTAATTAAATATTGACACTACAAAATACTCTAACTTAACTCAAATACAATCATGTTGAAAATATCTTTGCTTTTCCCCTACCAAGATGATGATCACATCAATAAGACTCAATGACTAAAATAGAACTTAGTCGCTCCTAACTCACTTAGGACTCCATAGTATCAGTAATTACCCACACAAGTGTAACGTCCCCATCCCTCAATCTGACCAGCAGGATGGGACATTAACTAAATTCAGGCTCTCAAATTTCGCCCCAAAGCCATAATATGAATTCATGATATGTAAATTGTGTGAAAAAATGTAAATAAACATACACAATGAAAAAATAAATTAAAAAATCAACCCACACACACACACAACATGCATTTATACAAGCATAAACATTACAGAAATTAAATAAAAACATTTCATATACAAATGCATGAGAATGCTTATCTTTATCCAATGCATATCCAAGCAACTAGTTATGTAAGAGTGATTTTCCACCCAACCATAGGCACTATGTCCAGTATATACTCTTTCTGTTGAGAGGCCACCCCCAAGCTGGGCTATGAGACCACCAAGGTGAAGGAAACACCTCCATGCTTCTATCTCTTATCCCACAACCAGTTATGCTCTCATGTGCTTAGACAAATGCTCATACAAAGCTCTAAAGGGGTCTCACTTAGCCCTCATAGCCTTGGCTTCAACAATACCTACCACACACAACACCCTTCTTGGCTCAGACATCTCTTTCATTGATCCACGGTTCTCTTGGGAGATCCATATTTTTTGGTGCTTCTAGTGTGTGGATAGAAGAAGTCCAAACTGATATGTGCTACTATAGAACCACCTCTATCTTCAATTTGTGGCTTCTCAAGCACCTATGAGCTACAAAACTCAATGGGTAAGGGTTCCTATATTTCCCAACCTCTCTACTCACCTACAACCATCAATTTTCACTTCCAAATATGTAGCATGGCCTCCAAATTTGATTTTTTGGGTTCAAACACGGTTTGGTAAGTTCATGGACAATAATGGAGAGCTTTGCATAGTGTAGACTTGCGTGCAAGAATGAGAGAATGAGGGTTGACTCCAAGGGATATTAGAAAATGGTGAAAATACAACTGACATAACTTATGACTGTAGAAGAAAGGGCTCCGGGTAGCTACAAAATAACTTTTTTCATGACAAAACTGTCACAAAAGTGTAGTTAGCCCCACACTTCAATAACTACATGAGGTGACTTTTCCCACCAACATCACACATGCATTCAATGACTGGAGAATAGTAAAAAATGGTACAATTGGCTTATTCAAGGCACATGACAGAATTTGGGTGAGTTCTAAGGTTGACACTTGGCAACAAGGATTTAGTCTCCCATAGACCCCCTTTCCTCTTCCCCTCTAGTGGAATCATATCCCCTTTGGTGCTCTTTACACAGCCATTCTTGGACGATTTTATTATTTATGTACATAATATTTACATATATTCTAAATCAACATAACAATCCAACCACACAGTCCAATTAAAACATAGACATCATACATGCCTAGCCATTCCCTAGTCGGGCCTTGGCCTTGGGCTTTGCGGTAGGATTTCACACTAACATATTTACATCATTTTGGTTAAATACATCCAAGTCAAAATCGAGAGTATTACAGCAAAGCTCAGACTCAACCATTATCCTCTATAACTAAAAGCTCAATCGATTTAACAATTTTAACATGAGAGGAATCACCTGCCATAATGAAAGACTCGCGTTTAATCCTTAAAACTTACCTCAAAGCACAATATTCTTGGGATTTAAGAGATTAATCAAAAATAAAAATAAAAATTCTTGTCATGCCTCTTAAAAGTATCTTCTCAATTTTACATTTTAACAAACCCATGTGCCAAAATAAATCTCACCACACATATCTCTCCCAGCGTGCAGACCTTCAAGAACCCTGCACATGAATCATGAATTCTCTCCTCAAAAGTGTAATTCTGGTACATCCTCCCAAAAATTCATGCGCCAAATTCCTCCTTACATGCCAAAGCAATTGTATAGTGTTCCAAGGTTTATGCATGCTTACCCTATTGAAAAGTGAAGAAAGGAAGTAAATAAATAGATCACAGAACGAACATAGAGAGAAATAACACAACACACATATTAAACACTAGAAGCCATACCCAATCGGTTGAGATTGCATTGTATTTATAGGTGAAGTTTTACATTCTCGGGCCCACTAAAAATCTCTATTGAAGAGATATTTCCAGCCGCCAACTATTGTTTCAACTACAACATTTATTACTCCTTCTCAAACTATCTTCACCGACATCCACTAATAAACATTATCCTTGTTTTAATTCTTTTTTCAACACTCCCCCTAATGTTTATTAGGGTTACATTGTTAAGGGAATACTTCTTCAAGCCCTAACACGCTTCTAAACTTTACAAATTTTTAAATACCCAATGGTTTAGTGAATATATCGGCAACTTGGTCTCTTGTTTTACAGTACTTCAATATGATATTGCCTTCTTGTGTTTTCTTATGAACATAATGATGATGGATTTCAATATGTTTTATGTTTGGTTCTTGCATGAGAAACTGGATTTTTTGTCAAATTATATATTGTGCTTTGATTATCACAATAAATAGTTGTAGTTATTGTTTGGGGATGATTTGGTTTAACAAGGATACCTCTTATCCATGTAGATTCTTGTGTTTCAAGTGTTGTACCTTTATATTCATCTTATGTTGATGATAAAGAAATTGTAGCTTGTTTCTTTCTACTCCATGAAATTGCTCCCAAATCAATTTGAAAAACATATCCAGAAGTTGATCTTATGTCTTCAAGATATCCTTCCCAATCAGAGTCTATGTACCCAACTAGTTGAACCTTTCCACCAAATTGATACTCAAGTCCAAGATTATATGTTTCTTTGATGTATCTTAGAATTCTTTTAGTTCCTTCCAATGTTCGCCATGAATCTAGAAGCCATTCCAACTGCATATGAAATATCTAGTTTGGTGGTTGTTAGCTAGAGAAGACTTCCAGCTAGTTGTCTATATAGTGTACCATCAATTTTTTCAGAAATAGAATTACTTCTCAACTTGGCATGTATATTGACTGGAGTGGGAGATGCCTTACAATTTTCCATGTCATCTACATATAGGAACACAATTATGATATCACCATTACAATTTTCGACAAAAAGATTAGGATCATAAGGACTTCTCTTGAATCCTTTCTTCAAGAAATGCTCATTTATTTTGGGGTACCAAACTCTCGAAGCTTGCTTCAATCCATAGACAAACTTCTTTAGATTACAAACAATATTTTCTTGACCAATTTTTGTAAAACCAGGGGGTTTTTGCATATAGATTTCCTCATGTAAATATTCTTGCAGAAAAGCACTTTTATATCCATTTGATGAATTTCCCAACCAAAATTTGCAGCTAGCGAAACTACTATTCGGATTGTAGTCATTTTAGCGATGGGAAAAAATGTTTCACTATAGTCAATACCTGCTTTATATGAGTATCCTTTTGCAACCAACTTGGCCTTATGGTTCTCAATTTTTCCATCAAAAGTGAACTTTGTCATGTGTATCCACTTGCAACCAATGGGATTTTTACCATCTGGAAGAGGATTCAGCTCCCAAGTTTGATTCTTCCTTAGAGAATCATACTCCTCTTTCATTGCAACATCCCATCCAAATTTTCCTTGAGCTTCTTCAAATACTTGTGGATCATCGTCATTCATCACTCTTGTCATAAGAGCATAGTCAGCATGATGCCTTGGACCTTCTTGATAAACCTCTTGAATACTCCATTTTTTTGTGAAAGATCCATCATTTTCATCTTGTGTACCTACGACAACAATCCCTTCTTCACAAGATTCAAAAATTTCCTCATTAGTCATGTCATAAAAATTTTCATCAATAGTTGGGTCACCAAGTATTGATGAAGATGCAAGAGTAGAGAAAGAAGATTTGGAAGGTTTTATACAACTTTCATCAAATATCACATCTCTCCTAATATTAGTATTTCATTTGTTTTAGGATCACACAACCTATCGACCTTAGATGATTCACTAACCAACCATAACACATTTATGGCTTTTATTATCTAGTTTCTTCCTTTTTTTATCAGGTATATCAACATAAGCATCACACCCAAAAACTCTGAAATGACCTATAGTTGGTTTTATTCCACTCCAAGATTCTTCAAGAGTCTTATGATTGACAACAAATGTAGGTGACCTAATGACAATATAAGATGTAGTATTTACATCTTCGGCCCAAAATTTTGGATCCAAATTTCTAGCATGGAGCATACATCTAGCCATTTCCGTAAGAGTCATATTCTTTCTTTCAGCTACACCATTTTTTTGATGTGTATAAGGGAATGCATGCACTCTTTCAATTTCATTATACTTACATAATTATCAAAATCTTTTTTCGCATACTCTTTTCCATTATTTATCCTTAAAATCTTAATAGATTTTCTACTTTGTTTTTCTACGAAATCCTTAAATTCCTTGAAATTCTCAAATACCTAATCTTTGTACTTTAGAAAATAAACCCAAATCCTTCTGCTATAGTCATCAATAAATGTCAAAACACAACTGAAACCTGGAATGGAAGGGTTTTCCCATGGTCCCATAAGGTCACTATGAACCAAATGAAGTGGGTTATTGGCTCTCCATGATTTATCTTGTATAAACTTTTCCATATGTTGTTTTATGTACATGCATCTTTCAGAAACTCCTTGCCCTTAATATATTTTGGGTAGTCCATACACCATTTCAAACTTTCTCAGAAGGTTAAGGATTTTATAATTCAAGTGACCCATCCTTTCGTACCACAACTTGGTCACATTATTTTCTTCTGCAACCAAAGCCTTTCCATTTGAGGTAAACCTTCCAAACTTATAAAGTCCATTTTCTTCATATAGAGAAGAAACCACTTTATAATTATTATTAATATTTTTAATTAAACATTTATCTTTATAAAACTCAACCTTGTAACCTTGCTTTGTAATTTGAAACACGGAGAGTAAATTTTACTTGATATTGGGAACCAACATAACATTATTAAATACCACGGGGTCTTCACTCAATAAACCACTATCATAGTACGTTCGTTCGTGGCATATGAAACAAGACACCTAATTTCACTAAATATTGGAAAATACCTTCCAAAATCAATCTTTTTTTAACCCCCTCCCAATATGCCTTCCCAATTTAAAAAAGCCCCTATTTTCACTAGATATTGTATGTATCAATTTTTTCATTAACATTTTTTATACCCCTTTATATTTCTACGTAGTTTAGTGATATGATACCCCTCTTATGACACTACATGCATTCTACAATGCACCTTGCTTCTTTCGATGTATATTTTGGATGCACATTACTTCACCCACAATGCAATTACTCAACCACATATCATTATGTTTTTCAACATCTAATGGTCTAATGAAGAGATAGGAGATCACTTCTTGTATGTCACTAGAGACAATGCACATAGTACAACATTTAGATTGCATGTTGCAGTTCCCCAATCGTTGACTAATCCTGTTGTGGGTTAGGTATCCAAGCCCCCAAGGCCTGTAACAAGCTCTAGGAGGTTGAATAAACCTCCCAAGGCCTGTAATAGGCACGAGTGGTTGGGTATTCAATCCCCGAAGGCCTATTGAGGGCCTATAATAGGCCCTGGAGGCTTAGAGCCTCCCAAGCCTATTGGTAACAAATGGCTGAGTGCTATTGGTAACAATTGGTTGTCAATGACCACTGTCTCTCGACTATGATCGAGTGGAAACCCTCTTCACCACGAAACCCCTAGCCTCAAGCATGCCTCAAGACGCGATTTCCCGTCATACTGGTAAGCCCGAGCCTTGCCTCAACCTGATTTCTCATGCGGTTGTGATCCCGCCATCTCCATTTGGCGGATATTTGTCAACTCGCCCATATAAAAAAGACCCCAAAGTATTTTTGTATTGTTACATTAAATAAAAAAATCCCTTTGCCCCTTAATATATAAGCAATATAATTTTTAGACTTTCATGATTATTTAATACCCCAATATGAATGAACGTGATATTATATTGCCTTCTAGTGAAGCCCCCTTGTTAAATACTCCATATTCAAGAGAAACATTTCCACTTCTAATCGCATCTAATATTGTATAATCTCTAAGAAAAAATTTCTCTTTATAACAATAAATATCTAGCACAACGAACTTCTCCTTATTATGGCACATATGACGAGTTACACCATAATCTATGGCCCATTCATCTTTATTTGAGACATTAGATTTAAGAGCAACACAAAGTGCATTACCTTTTTCTCCTGTGGAGTTTTTATGTCTTGAAAACTTGCATTGTCTTTGTTGTATGTCCCATTGTTTCTTGAGACAATCCTTTGCATAATGCCCTAGCTTTCCACAATAATGGCAATTGTTAGTAAATATATAATGATGCTTCTTTTCTTCAAGATGATTTGAAATTTGACATGGCTTTTCATTTAATTTATTTGTGTATTGGATTGATCTTCTCTTGGAGACAAGTGCATGACTCTCATCATTAGATGACTCCCTTTCCTTTGCAACCGTTGCTCTTCCTGCAATAACTTGGTAATAAGATTAGCTACAGAAATAGTAGGAATTTTATCAGCAGTATCAATCCCTCTCATGAAAGGTTGATAAGAAATAGGAAGGTTGCGATGAATAATATGCACAAACTCTTTTTCAACCAATGTTTTTCCAAGACTCTCTAATTCATTACACATATATTTCAACTTTATTAGATGAGGTGCAATTTCGTGATTATTAGACAACTTCAAATTGTGTAAATCACTAGTGAGATTTAAGATCCATGATTCACTTGTATTATGATACAATTTTTCAAGCATCTCCCATATCTCAATGCCATCTCTCACATGCTTAATTTCAGCAAACACTTCATCAGATACATAAATTTTAATATATGCACTAGCTTGGTTATTTCTTTGATCCCATTTTTCAAGAGCCCTTTGTTCACTAGTAGGCATTTCTTTTCAATTAACCAAATCATATTACTTCCTCAATGTTAAAAATGGTTCTATTTTATGAACCCATTCATTATAATTCTTTCCATTTAATTTAATTTCAGGAATTATGCCCATATTTATAGCCATGTGGGAAATTAAAAAAAAAAAATTAAACAACCTCCTTCACACAAATATGAACATCCAAACTATAATTTTACTCAGCAACCAATACTACTCCTTTAAAGATCTCTTTAAACCCAATTTAGGCATATAGTCAATCAGCAGCCATATCCATATTCAGTCATTCATCACAACCAGGAAATTACCAATCAACAAATTTAGAAGGGCAAATTCAAATATAATAATCCACTGCAACCAACTTCACCTGAGCAATATTTTTCTAGACAACAACTTCACCACAATGGTTTCTCCAACCAGCAAGCTCAAACTCCTGATGTGATCTACACAATACCTCTTTTCAACAGAACGTCATGATTAAGCATAGAATACCATATTTCACTGTAATACATCAAATTTCATGGGGGAATCAAAAAATAGCAAGCACAACTGAGTGTTCTTAGAAACAATAATCTAGCAAAGTCTCTTCAGGAAACTATCGCACAACATTTCTCCAAGCAGCCAGCCACTTGACAAGAATTAACAAACCACAAACATCTCAGTGCCCAGCGATCTCACGCTCTGATACCATGAAGAAATGAAGTAAAGAAACAGATCACAGAGGAACAGAGAAAGCACTAACACAAGACACAAATTAAACATTGGAATCCATAGCCAATCGGTTGAGATTGCAATGTAATTATCTCTATTGAAGAGATAATTACAGTCATTGACTACTATTTCAACTTCCATTTATTACTCCTTCTCGAACTATCTTCATGACATCCACTAATAAACATTATCCTTGTTTTAATTATTGTTTTAACAAAAAGCTTTATTTGTTGTAACCTTAAGGAAAATTAATTCATTAATAGTAGCCATAAATATTATCAAATATTCCATATTATCCATGCTAAATGTCAATATCCTCTGTGCTTAATATATCCATGCAACTAATGACTAACAAACTGACTCATTTTTTTTCGATTATGCACTAGCTTGTTTAATTTCTTTTCTCGCATGCACCGTAGAAATTTTTTTTTTTTTTTCTGTGGGAAGCTCGTGCCGCTAGGGTTTCTAGCTAGGGATTTCCTGATTGGGCCGCCATGGCCTCCTCTCCTCCTGCGGATCCTTCCCCGGAGGAGCTCTACCTCCGTCTGGATACCGCCTTCCAACTCTTGGTCACCTCCACCCCCTCCATCCCGGTCTTGGATCTTCCCTCATCCGCCTTTGTCAAGAGAGCAGCAGCACGCAAGGTTCAGATCAAGTCGGCAGCTTCTCGGATGAAATCCTTAGCCTTGAGTGATCATGGACTCATTGGCCAATTTACTGGGATTTGGCCCTCTCCAAAAACGATGGAGACTTGGCTCTCAAAGAACTGGATGCCTCTCATCTCAGGAGGACTGCAACATTGTTTCTGTGGTAAGGGCTTTTACACCTTTCTTTTTTAATTTAAGGAGGATAGAGACCTCATTTTTCGTAGTGGGCCTTATTTCTTAGGATCAAGAGGGCTTTATCTCAATCAATGGAACCTTTCCTTCGATCCTGACAAAGATATCCCTTATGTTGTTCCTGTCTAGGTCCGTTTACCCCATCTTCCTCTACATTGATGGAATGATGAGGTTTTTCAAGCTATTGGAAACTCCCTTGGGACATATATTGACAAAGTACAGCCCAAAGGTCATTTATTCTACTGCTCTAGGATCTGTGTGGAAGTGGATTTGGAAAAAGGTCTGTCGGAAGGTATAAATCTTCTTATGGATGGCTGGGAATTTTATCAAAAAGTTGATTACGAACAACTACCCTTCAAGTGTAGAAAATGCCATGAGTACGGGCACTTTGTAAAGAACTGCCCCAAGACCATCCAAGAAGATTCAGAAAATGCCCATGAAGAGGGATGGCAACAAATCAAAAAAAGAAAAAAATCCACCCACAACCCCGCTGCAAACAAATCAGGAAACCAGCAAGGAAAAAATAAGGAACATAATCAAAAGAATCATGAACCCTCTACTAGCAATCACTTTGAAAATCTACATCTTGAAGAAGGAGAAATCCACAACCTTGATGCTCAACTAATTGGAGAAAGAATCGAAGCCAATGAAAATATTGGGAACGCGACAGAACCCCCGCATACCTCAGTGATTGAACAGATCGTAGGAAACATCCCTTTTGATCCCTCTTCCCCTAAATAAACATGGGCTGATATGGCTGCCGTTGAAGAAAAAAATGAGCAACTCGCATCTCCAGGAGGAACTTGGAAAGAAATGGTAAAACTTAGCAGACCCAACCCTTTAATCTCATCCTCAGGGAAATCCTCTTCTAAAGAGACTCAAAATTCGTAGGAGATGGCGATCGTCGATATTGGCCCTCCTTTATCCACCAGAGGAAGAAGATCTCAAAGGAAACATCAAGAACAAGAAATAGAGAGAGAACTAAATCTGGGAAGACAACTAAGTTTAGAGGATACTAAGCTACTCCAAAACGCCAAATGTCCAGGAAACAAGGACACTCGATCCCGAGCAGGATCCCAAGCACCAAAAAAGTAATGAAACTAGTCTCTTGGAATTGTAGAGGATTGGGAGGTGCTTTTAAAGTTGAAGCCCTAAAAAAGATGTTGAAAACAGAGAAACCCGACATCCTACTCATCCAAGAGACTAAAATGACCAAAGAAGAGGTATTGAATCTCTAAAATCTCTTCTGGAAAAAAATCTTTGGGATGGCAATTAGCTCCAAAGGTGCCTCAGGAGGAATAGAGACCTTTTGTAGCTCAGGCAACTTCAATATCAGATTGATAAAAGAAAATACTTACTGGCTTCTTTTAGAACTTACAAATGATAGCAATCCGGATTTGATCTATCTTTGTAATGTATATGGTCTGACACATTATAGAGATAAGCAAACCTTCTGGAACTCTCTACAATCATTGAGCGAAGAATATCAAGGGAAAAACATCATCATTTCTGGAGATTTCAACACTACTATCTCTAGTAAGGAAAAAGGGGTGGCTTGATCGTCAAGGACCCCTTTGGTGAAAAGCTGGAAGAATTGATGGCTGATTTCGACCTCTTGGATCCTATCCCCAAAAATGGGAACTTCAGTTGGAGTAACAAGCAATCTGGACCAGGGCACATTGCAGCTCGACTTGATCGCTTTCTCATAAGTACTTCTCTCCTTCAGCTTGATCTAATTGCTTCTTCTTACATTGTCTCTTTAGCTTCTTCTGATCATAAACCTATTGTTCTCTCCCTTTCTCAGCCTTCTAACCTTGGTCCCATCCCCTTTAGATTCAATCCGCTCTGGCTACAAAATTACTCAATCCTTGATTTAATTCATTCTGTTTGGACCACTTCCCTCTCAGGCTCCCCAACCTACATCTGGGAGTCCAAACTCAAGGCTGTCCGTTCTGCTTTAAAATTATGGGCCATCTCCTCCTTCCCGGACCCTTCTTCTTCCAAAAAAGAACTCCAAGCTAACCTTGCCTCTCTTCAATCTAAAATGGAACATGATGAGATCACCCAGCATGTTCTTTTACAGGAAAAATCCCTTAATTTAGAAATTTTAAAAGCATCCAGGCATGAGGAAGAAAACTGGAGACTGGAATCCAGACAACTTTGGTTAAAAGGGGGTGACAGGAACACTGAATACTTCCACAAACAGACCAAAGTTAGGCTGTGCCGCAACTACATCAATGAGCTAAAAGACAGTAACAATCAAATTGTTAAAGGGAATGATGCCATAAAAAACATGGTGCATTTTCACTTTAATCAACTCTATTTTGATAGTGGAGAAGCATATCTGATTTCTCAGGCCGACCTTCTCACAAGAATCAGGCTCTCCATTTTGGACAAGGACAATGAGAAACTCGAAAAGCCCATTTTTGAATAAGAAATATTATCCGCTATTTGGACCTTCCACCCTGATAAATCCCCAGGCCCAGAGGATTTTACTATCAACTTTTATTGAGCTGCCTGGTACATTATCAAAGATTATTTAAGAAGGATGTTAAACTGGACGAGGAACAAAGAGAAAGTCGGAGGAGCCAAAAACTCTACCTTTTTGGCTTTGATCCCTAAAGACAAAAAACCTCTTTCAATAGACAGATTCAGACCCATCTCTTTATGTAATACTTCCTACAAAATTCTCACAAAAATCCTTGCCAACCGAATGAAAAATATTATGAATAAAATCATCTCAGATACTCAGGGAGGATTCATAGCTGGCAGGCAGATCATGGACAACATCGTCATCGTTCAAGAATCTATTCACTCCAGTTTGAAAGACAAACAACAAGGAATGGTCATCAATATGGATATGGAAAATGCCTTCGATAGAGTCAACCACTTCTTCCTCCTTGAAATCATGCAAAAAATGGGTTTTTCGAAAAACTTCATAAGATGGATCAAAGATTGCATTAGAAGTCCTTGGATTGGTCCTTTGGTAAATGGTAGGTCAACAGGTTTATTCAAAGCCTCTCGTGGTCTTCGTCAAGGTTGCCCCTTATCCCCCTTTCTCTATCTTATTGTGGTTGAATCCTTAAGCAAAAAACTTCAACTTCTCCAAGATAAAGGTGAGCTCAAAGGAATCAAAATTGCGCGAGGATTAAAAGCTGCAAATCATGCACAATTTGCAGATGATATTATTCTTCTTGGAGGGGCCTCCATCACAATTGCTGAAAGATTTAAAGGTGTTCTCTCTATTTTTCTGAATTCTTTTCATGGGAAAATAAATTATCTAAAATAAAAAATGTATGGCTAGAACTATCAGGAAGGGACCATGATCAGAATAGCCAGAATACTCGGGTATGAAGGAACCACCAATTGGAATTCCTTTAGTTGCCTTGGATTTCTCATTCACAAAGGGCCAAAGAAATCCTCTGATTGGAAAGGGCTCGTTGAAAAGATAAAAAATAAAATCCACTCATGGGAAGTGCAATGGCTCAACCGTGCTGGAAAATTAATTTTCATCAACTCTATATTAGCAGCATATCCCATATTTTCCTGCTCCATCGCTTTGGCTCCTAAATCTATAATTCATGACATTTCCAAAGAACTCAGATCATTTCTTTGGCAAGGAGGGAAAATCAATGGCACCAAAAAATTCCATCTCATCAACTAGGAAACGATGTGTAGCCCTAAAAGATGTGGTGGAGCAGGTATCAGAGATCTCAGAATTATGAATTTAGCTTTAGGGGTCAAAATTCTCTGGAGAATGATCTCCAGAAAGATAGCTTGGTGGAAATATATCCTTGGGAGAAAATATTTAAAAGGGGGAAGAAAGAGATGTTTGGATGAAATTCCACCAGCAGTGAATGATTCCCCAATTTGGAAATTATGTAGGAAAGTTGCCTCCATAATCCAAAAAGATCTCTGATGGCTTCATGGAAATGGCAAACAGGTTCATATTTGGAAAGACAACCTTGGCTCCTCCTCCCCATCCCAACATTTAAATTACTATGTCGATTTGAAACATGGGATGGACCAATAGAACATCACTTCTCTTCATGATCTATCTCATTAGCACCACAATGGTCGATGGAAGGGATGGAAGGCTCTTGAAGTACCAGATCACCTATTTACAGACTTATCCATTTTGAAGAAGTCACTTCAAGGATCTATCCTGATTCATATAAATCTTTCGGACTCCAGAACTTGGGGAAGTCGAGGCTACTACACAGTTAAAGATGGTTACAACTCCCTTCTCAGCAATCAACATAAAGAAGCTATTTGGAAAAACATTTGGAACAATGATGGCATCCCCAAAATCAACTCCTTATGTTGGATCTTAACCCATCAAAAGACACTCACAGTTGAGAACCTGAAAAAAAAAGGGGTATTGCTGGCCCTTCCATTTGCATCCTATGCAAAAATTCTGAAGAAACATTGGATCATCTCTTTTTGGATTGCTCTTTCACTAAAGAAGTCTACCGCATTGCATTCCAAGAACTACAGGATAACATCATTCTTCCAACTAATCTGAAAGACTTATTTACCTGCTGGAAAGATTACTATCTTGGAACCCTTCACCAGAAAGCTGAACTTTCTGAAGCTTGGTCTGCTCTCCCAAAATATATTTGTTGGAAAATTTGGACCAATAGGAACAAAGGGATCTTTGAAAATCTAATCCACTCCCCTTTCAGAATCTCCCTTACTGCCAAAGCCCTTTGGTCTGAAACCCTTCTCTCCAGAGGCCTAAAGCAAATCCATCATGAACCGCTAACTGTTGAAGAGAAATTGTGGACCTCTGATCTACTTCTTCCCCCCAACTCCTTCCTCGGAAATTCTTGTCATCATAGGGCTTCTTCTTTAAAGTGGCAAATCAGAGTTAGTTTGGAAAATTTTATCAACTGGAAGTCCCAGCTTGGTTGTCACTCTATTTTCTTCGACGGTGCTTCTAAAGGTAACCCTGGGTTGGCATGTGCAGTAGGGGTCATCTTTGACCTCGAGGAAGCAGAAAGAATGACTATGTCTGGGGGATTCGAAACAAAACCAACAATGCTGCTGAATGGCTTGCTTTGATTAAAGGATTGGAAATTGCCATCAACACTGGAATAAAGGACTTGATAGTCGTTGGGGACTCCTTATTGATTGTCCATGAAGCCCGAAAGATCATCATGAAACGCAATACTCCGTCCTCCAAATTTCAACATCTCCTCAAGTTTCTCAGCAGAGAATTCAACTCCATCAGCATCCTCCACATCCTCTGCTCCAACAATCAACATGCAGATGAAATGGAGAACAAGGGAGTGCTTCTAAATCATGGTTATATAGTTCAAAATGATGAACAACCACAACTTTGTTGGGTCCCCTAACCCTCTACACCCTTGGGGTGTCTCTACCCCCTCTTCATGATTACCTATTCTATCCTTTATTACTACCCCAACGCACGTTAGCTCGCTCCGTTGCATGCGTCCAACTGTCTCTTGGATTTCGGGCTGCATGCCTCATTTATGGCCTTCACATGGCCCTATCTACCTCCACTGTCCTTTGATTTCCCTCATCACGTTCATCTCCTTCCTCAGTCGACATTCTGCAAGACGGCACTCGGCTCTCGTCTAGGGTATGGGTGATCAACCTTCTGCGTCCCTAGCACCCACCATGGGCATTGGTACTCCATCTTTCGGTCATCCCTTCTCTTGCTCTCTTTGCAACAAACCCCTGTCTTTGCATTCCATTCACGAGCACCCTGACACCCATCTCCTCGACCCTCTACGTTCTCTGGTCGAGGACCTCTCAGCTCTCAGTTTGTGTGCAGTCAGTGACTCGCCCTTGGACCCAACTCCCCCTCTGCACACTCAGTGCATTCCGGCAGTTACAATGGAAGACTAGTTGTGCCTGGTTAGAGCAAAGAACTCTGAAATCAAAAGGACGTTGTCCAGAATGTATACTCTTCTGCAGTCTATCAGCATTGAGATAAGGAACAATAGTAACCTCATGAATGGTTGTATTTCCTCTATCTCCGATACAGTGGATTTCACTACTAGCAGCATTGCAAATGTGGACTCAAAAGTTGAGGACAACTACAAGAACATCTCGGACTTGGACGGCAAGATGGATAAGCTAAGGGAGGATATAGCTCGTTGCATTCCTAGTTTCCATGACAACATAGGCTCCAGCATCAACCCTGAAAACTCCATGGAGAGCCCGAAACCACCGAAGCAACGCCAAATCTAGCTCTGCATGCAGCCTCTTCTGAGCATTCGGGTTCTTTGTTTTCTTTGTGGAGCTAAATTAGGCTTAATTTTGGATAATAGTCACTTTAGTATGAGAACTTATCAACTCTATATGAATCTTAAATCCTTTTTTTGTAATGTATTGCTTCTGCATACTTAGTTTGGAACAATTTGTAAAGGTTTACAGTCACCATAGTTTTAGATCTTTAAGAGTTAAAAAAAGCTTTTGTAAAACTGAAGAGAAAAGTTTGAATTCTGGCTCCTCTCACCCCGTGACTCTATTTCTATATTTTTTGATGACTACTTTTATTACAAAATCCTACAACCGTTATTGTTAAAAAAAAAACAAACTAACTCAATATTGTTAACAATCAACCACGCAGGTTCCAACAAATCTAATTGTACTTTATGAACAGCTACTCTCTGTCTACTGTATGAAATGGACAAATTGTTCGCTTCCATTATGAAATGAGCACACAACTAATATCTAAGTTCCAAATATGGCTGCGCACAGAACACCAAGACAAATACTCATGTTAACACAAGAAAATTTGAGCATTCTACGATCTACTTATACTGTGTACATTATAACAAGTATATCCACCTCCAAATCTACAAAATTGAACTGAGTGAAGATTCACCTTATGGTAAACTACTTCTGAATTGTCCACCTTCAATCGGCGCACACGCAAATTACTTAATTAAGGTATTATGTCTTCAAAAATTATTGTGCAGGCTCATCAATGCACAGGTTTCTTCAAACTTTTTTGCGCAGCAATTTTTCTTCAAGCTATTGCACAAACAAACTCCACATGGCGTTTATGAATTTCACCATGCAGACTTAATCAAAATCATCTGTGTGTTCCTTCTTAACACTATGAATTTCACCATGCAGACTTAATCAAAATCATCTGTGTATTCCTTCACCATATTTTTCTCAAATCCTTTATTAAGATCAAATCTCGATTCTTCAAGTACAGTCCGTCGGAAAGGCCTCAAAAAATGATCATCAAAAAAGACATTCCCATATTCTGTAACGTGAAATCTTAGAAGGTTCTTGAAAATTTGGACACTTCCTTGATAAATTTTCTTCATTCATCAAAAATTTTAGTTCAGCAACAAGTCGTTCTAGGAATCTACCTTCTTTCATGGAAACCCCAGAGCCAGAACCATAATATCTCCTTTGTTGGTAAGATCCCAGCAGTGGAGTACCCCTATCATTTGCATGACCAGATTGCAACCTACTATGCTAAGAATTTGACCGGTTTGATTTTTTTTGGATGGCGGGCAATAGCAGGCTAACTAGGTATGGCCAGAGCGATGACGGCTAAAGTCTGGTGATAGTCCTCATTATCAGAGCCAAAGAGATATGGTTCCTCCTCCTCCTCACCCTCGTTGGTTGCATCTTCATGAGCATCATTGTCAGCATCGCTGCTACTACCGTTGCTATAACTGCTATCACTACTTGCATCAAATTCGTCGTCACCTTTAGAAGAAGAAGATGATGACTGTCCATTGTCTTCTTCCTGCTCTTCTTCACTCCCTGAATGCCCCCTTTCTTCCTCTAACATATATACTTCCTCATCTGATCCATTCATTTTTCCAATGTTACTCTAGTTCAAAAACTGATCACAGTAATTGTTTGTTTTGTTCCTATGAAGAGTCTTTTGTTAGAGGCTCCTGAGATATTTATAGCGAGTAAATGATTCAGTCAATTGTTGACATCAATATGTTTCTCATCAGATTTACAATGAAAGAGTTCGAGATCTCCTTCTCCTTCTGTACTGGTAATAGAATAATTTGACTGGATGGGGCTGCACTGGGCAGCGTGAGGGCAGAGATCATTCAGTTAATACACCTATCACTATTAGATAGAGGGGGTTTTGAGACAATATTTAAGATAATATTTGTGTAAATCGTTTCAACTTGAGACAAAAATTTGTGTATTGTTTTTAATATTGTCTTTAAGCCAATGTTAAACTATTGTATTAAATTATTGTCTTTATTTGAGACAAAAAGAACTTGTGTATTGTCTTAAATATTGTCTTTAAGAGTGTCTTAAATTATTGTCTTATATTAATGTCTCTATTTGAGACCAAAAAAACTTGTGTATTGTCTTAAATTATTGTTTTTATAGAAACAATATAGAATAAGTTAATTATAAACTATATTGGCTCTATAAATTACCATGTCATGTTGGAAGAAAAAACAAATATATTTTGTGTCAAAAATTGTTTTGCCATATCTTTTTTGTCTCTCTAGAGACTATATAGAATGCAAACATTTATGAAAGGGCATGGTGGAATTGAACCACCTACCTTCTATATAATGCAATGCTCTACCATTGAGTTAACACCCTGCAACTTCATATACAAGAATAATATTTGTATTGTTTAGAGCTCTTCTTAGGCAATGAACACAATAAAAATGAAAATATATTTTGGCTATTCTTATAGACAAATGGTTATAATCTTTTATAAATATTTATGCCTACTTGAGCCACAATTTTTTATACAATTTTTTTATAAATGCAGTTCACTTAGAGATTGCTACATGCTTGAGCCACAATGTTTCTCATGGAGATTGTTGTCTGCAAACCATGAAACTACATGCATATACATTACTTTTCCATTTTATCCATTGAACCTAAAAGAATCGTAACATAGTGTAGTTCATTAAATGAAATTTAGTGTGATGTGAATGTATACATTATATATTTAACAAAGTAATCTCATGATGTTACTCTACTTTTTAAGAATATAACATTTTCCTCTCATGACATTACTGTGAAACATGTGCTATCTAATTTTTTATTATTTAATGAATATTGATTTAATGGTTTTGTTAAAGTCAAAATATAAAATATACATGATTTACTTAAATTCCAACTAAAAGTAACATCTAGTCTCATGTGTGAGATTAAATTTAGATGTAATACCCTCATTTTGACTCTTAGAATATTTTGGTTGTAATGTAAATATTGTATGCATGTTATGTATGATTCCTAGCGTGGAGATCAAGGCCAAGGCCCCGCTAGTGAATGCTCAGCCTTAAAGAGGCAAGTATTTGGTATTATGGTAACCATGTTCTACTAAGCCATGGAAAATGTAAATGATGTAAATGATACCATGTAAATAAAAATACCAAGGGCTGGATATGGATGCAACTAAATGAGGGGGCTATGTTTATCCATTAGGGAGTGGTGAGGAGATTGGGGAATGGAACCCAAGGCTGCCATATGTCACCTTCAGAACCCCTTTGACTGTCCTAGTTGCCATTGAATGCTAATGTAAGGTAAGTACTACAGAGAACCGTTCATGAGGTCGATGGAGTATGGGACTGCCCTGAAATCTGTAAGGCGGGGTATGGGGCTCTGTCTTGCTTGTCCCATAAGCCACCCTACCTCATGGAGGACGCAATCCTCATTCCCGAACCTTGGTTGAGGATACAGGCATCAGTTGAACCTTGACGCGACCCAACATACGGAGCAGAGAAGAAGAAAACCAGAAATCGCGATCTTGAGCAAGACCATGAATTACAGAGCTAAGATCGTCCAGAAATTGGCTTGGAAAGGAATATCAATGAGAAATCCATAGATCTTAATCCTTGGGTGGACTTGAGTGGGTTAGATGCCCAAAAAATCAGTGGGAAGAGACCAGGAAGGTTTTGTGCTGCATGCGTGAACCAGTGAGGGCTCAATTATCTTGATTTAGTAATCAGGACTAGCCACACTTTCCAGGTCAGTGCTAAGGGAAGGGGCGCCCTAGGGACTGTGCAGCAATGAAGGGGACCTTACTTAGGCTGAGAGTGGATGTGATGGGGGTTCGTGAACTATATGAGGTCATTGGGATATACCCACAGCCCTGTGGAGGAGTCTATTGACCCATAAAATCTTACCTGCTTTCCCCACTCGCTTGACAAAGCTAGCTGTGTGTTGATGACCCTGATTGACTGTGAACCAAGTTGTGAGTGAACCTGAGTGGGACTCCTTAGTGGATACATAACCCCATCTCGGCGGTGGTCTCTCAGTGCTGAAATAATATAGACTGGGCAGATACCTATGGTTGGGTTGGAACGTTTCAGTCCATAACCAATTTGCTTGGAAGTTTCAATAAAGAGATAAGTGTTCATGGTGCCTTGAATGATGTCTATTCTACATCTGTGTATGTGTGTTTATTTATGTCAGAATGTATGATTTGATCCAAATGAGTGATAGGGTTGAATGCCTATGCATTATGTTTTCATTATAGTGTGCATGTCATTGCCATACTTCTGCACCTTTGCATTTTTATATCATGTTAGCACTCATATGTATTTAGGCTTGAGGAGTAGGGCTAAGTTTTAGCTTGTTAGATCACCAATCTTTCTGGGAGAAATAGGTTGATGTATTCCATTCTATGTGTGTGAATAATGTTTCATCCTCCCGTGTTCATTGGTGTATGAATCTGCATACAAGAGTGACTTAAATACTTATGCACATTTGCATTTCCATGGGTGTAATGTCTTTAAATTATACATTGATGAATTAGGGATAAGCTTGGTAAGTGTGCAGGATAATCCATCCAGTACTTGGGAAAGGAATAAACACCCCTATGGTGTTCATGATCCCTGGGGACCAGATGAAGGGGAGAGGACAGGGCAGAATGGAGTAGAGCTTCTTCACAGAGTGGTAAAGAGGCATAGATGGGGCTTAAGGTCATATTTTGGAGTGGAATAAGGGTAGGAACAAAGTCCTCAGGTGTGGATGAAGACCCTGCAGCTGCATAGTTCTCTCCAAGATATTTCCAATGGTACTGGATTTTCCCAAAATGGACTTAAGATGAAGAAGTTATGGGCTGGAGAAGTTGTGCAGTTGGGATTTTGACTTTCCGAGTTCCACATGCACATTGTGGATTGTGGAATTCAGAAGGACATTTTATACAGGGTTACGAAATGGTGGTTCTGACTTCTGAGTTCCGCATTGCAGATTGCGGATTGCGAAAGTCGGAGACGTGGTTTTCGGCATTGTGTATTTGGCGTTCTGATTTTTTATTTTCGCACTGCAGATTGAGAATTGTAGACTCAGGATCAATGTGGGTGCATAGTTGCAGAACCTTTGGATTGCTTGGAAAAGAAAGAAAAAAATTAGCAGGTGATTCAAGGGTTATCTCCCATCATCTCTAAAGGGAACCAAGGACTTAGGAAAGGAATAAACACCCCTATGGTTTTCATGATCCCTGGGGACCAGATGAAGGGGAGAGGACAGGGAAGAATGGAGCAGAGCTTCTTCACAGAGTGGTAAAGAGGCATAGATGGGGCTTAAGGTCATATTTTCGAGTGGAATAATGTCAAAACAATGTCCTCATGTGTGGATGAAGACCCTACAGCTTCATAGTGATCTCCAATAGCTTTCCAATAGTACCAAATTTTCCCAAAATGGACTTAAGATGAAGAAGTTATGGGATGGATAAGTTGTGCAGCTGGGCTTCCGAATTTCTGAGTTATGCATGTGCATTGCGGATTGCAGATTGCGAAAGTTGGAAGGATATTTTCTACGGGGTTGAAAAATGGTGGTTCTGAATTCTGAGTTCCACATGCAGATTGCGGAAGTTAGGGAGGTGATTTTCTCGGGTAAGCAAAGTTGGAGTTTCGACTTCTGAGTTCCGCATTGCGGATTGTAGAAGTCGGAAAGGAAATTCGTTGAAGTTGAGAAATTGAGGTTCCAACTTCTGAGTTCCACATTGCGGATTGCGGAAGTCGTAAAGGAAATTCGTCAAAGTTGAGAAATTGAAGTTTCTGACTTCCAAGTCTCGCATGCAGATTGCGGATTGCAGAAGTCGGGTGACTAATTCAGCGAGGCGGTGAATTTGGCGTTCCAATTTCCAATTTCCGCATTGCGGATTGCAGATTGCGTAAGTCAGAGACATGGTTTTCGATGTTGTGTATTTGGTATTCCAATTTCCAATTTTTGCATTGCAGATTGCGGATTGTGGAAGTCGAAGACGTGGTTTTGGGCGTTATGTATTTGGCATTCTGATTTCTAATTTCCACACTGTGGATTGCGGATTGCGGATTGCGAACTGAAGATCAATGCTAGTGCAGAGTTGTGGAACCTCTGGATTGCTTGGAAAAGATGAAAAAAAATTAACAGGTGATTCAACAAGGGTTGTCTCCCATCACCTCTAAAGGGAACCGAGGTGACTGGGGACATGACAAATGGTATCAGAGCCCAAGGTTGTAGCATTGGGGCTGCTTGGGATGAAGTTGAAGCTTGCAGGCATGTTAGAGCTGCGGAAGAACAAAGATTGATACCAACGGATGTGTAGTATCTCATTGCTCGAGACCCGACAGCCAATAGGGACTATTTGATCAGCATAGAGAGGGTGATTCAGTTCCGGCTAGACATCTAGCCCTTTATTGGGCATCAATGTTGAACAAATGGCAGTGTTGATAAGCGTAGAGAAACCTAAGAAGGGCCAAGTTGGAATTGACCCCAATTTCTGAAGGCAATTGGAATAGTAGGTCAATAGTAGGTCAACTTTGATAAAAATGGAAATCTCTCACCTCAAACTATTTATGTTACAGCATGTGAATGGTATGTTTGTCAAGTAGAAGATAGGAATGTTATCCATGGGTATGTATATGGAAGTGTTGCTTGGTGAGAAAATCATAGCTAATGGTTCCTTGTGTGCTTTCTAGAGGCCAGGAATTGGACCAGCTATGATATGGAAGAGGAAATCCCATGCTTGATAAGAGATTGGAAAGGGAGAACCCCTTAACCCCTACCATTTTCTTGTATTATGAGCTTTATATACAGAAAATTAGGGCATAAGAAAGCAAAAAATGCAAGTGATTAGATAGTTGAAATACTTATGCACTAATGGGCATATTGTTAGATATTTCATAGTGCATGTATATGATGTTGCATGGTGGTAAATCTAGTGAGGTTTACTTATGAAATGATCCACTTAAGTTAATCAGTGTGGTTGATAATCACTATTGATGTTGGTATTGGTTGTAGGACCAAAGACAACAGAAGCATGGCTAAAAATGTGCATGATGTTGTTGCATATGACCAACAACATTATGAAGAAAGGATGGTGCAACAAATTTGTGATCGTGAGGTTGGTGGAAGGATGGTGTAGTCCTTTGCAAGAGGCCAACTGATCAGGTAACATCAAAGATGTTAATGGGAGCCATGCAAGTAATGGTTATTCATGTTAATTGTATAAGTGTTGAATAGGGATTGGGTAAGAATCCCTTGAACCATATTTTAATCACCATAAAATGGTATGCATGTAAGGTTGAATGCATCTATGTAAGTGCCATATCACCATGGCATGGTGAGGTAGAGGGTAGTGAAGGAAAATAACCTTCTACGATGTGACTGATTAAATGTTAGAATGCATTCAGATGGAATTATATCATGCCATTTGTGTATGTCGGTCATGAGTTTAATAACCAGTGCAAGTAAGGACTCATGGTCCTGTATGGTAGTGCATGCTATGTGAGATAGCCATGGTTAGGGCCATATGTTTTTGGAATGGTAGAATGCATGACATAATAAGTATAGTATTCATGAATCAATGCAAGGTGACATTGAGTGGATATGCATTGAAATATTTTGTAAATCTTTGGTTGCACGAAGTGAATGCACATTAAAAGATCATGTGAATGTTGTAAATGTGCATGCATGAGTGTCGGTGCACATGTTGTGATGCATTGCATGAATGCATGGTCGTGGTGTATGTTCATTGCAATTAAACAATAGATGAAATGATGAATTAATGATAATTCTAAGATCATTTCATGAGCTTCTATGAATGTAGGAGAAATATTGCAGGAAGGTAATCATGATTGGTGGGCTTCCAAAGTGCTATGTTGGAAGGACAGAGTTGCATAAAATGACAAGGTTGTGAAGTAATGAGAATTGGAAGTGTTTAAATTACATCGATGATGTGATGGTGTCCTGTAATTTTATTGTGATAAGGATGCATATAAAATAAACCTATGCATTTCATGGCATTTAAGATTATTAGCATCTGGGAGTGTTTGAATTATGGATTGTTATAACTCTGAAAAGACTTCAATGACTATTGCAACAATGAAATATTATATGCATGAAAACTTACGAGTGTTTGGCTGATTAGAATTTTCAGATTTCATGTAGAAATGTCTTGGGCGTGGCAATGCAGGTAAGCCCGTGATCAAGGCTGGAATCTACCATGTGAAAAGGCCAAGTATTATGAGAAGGAACTCATGGATTCAAAAACATTATATCTCCATGAAACAGATCTGAAAATTTTAAGTTATGAGAATGGTTTCATGGTTGCAAATAAATTGCTACAAGAAAGTAGATTTGCAAATCTCAAATTTGGAATTTTGCTAATAAATTACTAATGGTTGTTTGGCTAATTCGGAATTGTGTCAAAGGGGCATGTTGTAGGTGGATGGTTGTGTTATGGTAGAAAGCATAAAAACCTAATGGATAGAGTGGTTTCACTTACAAGAGCCAAACAATATGAGGATGTCTCATCTGAACTACATGTTGGTAAACAATGTGGGTGAGATGGTAAAATTATGCCAAGAGGGCATATGTGGGTTATGGAACGTGAAAGATATTGGGATGGAAAATCGAGGGACTGTTGACTCAGATAATGGATCCCCCATTCCTCACGAATGAAGAAAAGATACATCTGCAAAACGGATGAGTATTCTGTAACCCTAGCTAAGAATATGCATGTCTAATTATTAAGAGTTAATAGGCAGAGCAGGTTTTATTTATTTCTATTTTAGACTGCTTGAGTATGATTAGGGCCTATATGGCTCACATCATAATGTCAGGAACCCGTGTGAACCCTTCTTTTTACTTTGTTAGTATATTGTTGTTGGACGCATATGCTTTGTAATTCATCCTATAGTATTTGTTGATCCATATTTTATATTAGCCCATGGTATTGACCGATAGTATTGGATGCATATGCTTTGCAATTTGTCCCGTAGTATTATATGTCCCATGGTATTGACCCATGGTATTAGGCATAGACTTAGTATATAAGTGTGTGTTGAGGCTAATGAAGGTACAATGAATTTATTTGTATTGAGTTTGCTCAAAGGAGGTTTCCCCCTCGAAGTGGCTTGCGATCAATAAAGTGATTCTGAGTTCTGTTATTACTGTTATCTCGTGTATTTTCATTAATTAATTGTTACATGTTCCTCACATCTGGTATCATAGCACTTTCTTGGGCTCGTTGGGTGGAATTTCTACCAAAAAAATAATTTTCGCATCTGTTGCAGGTTTGGATCTGGAAATAATCCCTATCCACTTAACTGTGGGAAGTACTTAGGCATAAGCCCTAAAACTCATTGTGAGGAGTACCATAGGAACCCCAAAGTAGTTGTCCCATTGAGATGACCTGCCAGTGAAAAGAGCAACGACCCCTACCCGATTGACTAGTTCCCACCTATGAGGTAAACCAAGAGCTGTCGTTTGTGGAAAATAGGTTATCAGTTTTACCTAAGCCGTGGAGTGAGGGGTACTTCCCCAATATGCAAGCCGTCAGACATCATTGGTGGCCGAGTGAAACCCCTGAACTGTTAGGAAGCTGAGCATACCTAGGGTCCATATCTATTTTCACCTAAACTTTTGCCGATCACTTCCACGCAGTTGCAGATCCAACCATTTTCGATCCATTCCGAGCCGTTTCAAATCCATTCTGAAACCCATTTCAAATCCAACCATTTTCGATCCATTCCGAGTTGTTTCAGATCCAACCGTTTTAGATCCATTCTAAAAGCCATTTCAGAAATCCGTTTCAGATGCATTTCGAAATCCATTTCCCTTGAAACTTCATTGACGCCCCTGCAATCCCATTCTGCATGTTTCATTCCTGAGGACCCTATCCCAAACTCCACTTCCCAAATCCATAAATCTCACATTTGTCTATTTTTAGGGTTTGCCATAACTTCTTCGATTTTCAGCCAATCGCCTTCAAATTTTACCACAGTGTTCATTTCATATTTCTGCTTCTTTGTCCCTCTCTGCCAAATTTTCTCATTCTTTAACCCCGCTTATGAAATCCCCATTTTTTGCTTCCCTAACCATCAGAAAGTGTCCAAAACTTAGTCAAACCTAAATTACCCATCCGAATTTTTCCCAAATCCAAATTTTCCTTTACTAAAACAATTTTTGTTTTTGTTTTTCTATCCATTCAAAAAAAAAACTCCTGGTTATGGTTGTCACCTATGAAGGAGCACAAATCATGGAAGAAGAACTTACATCCCTCAAAACCAAACTCTAAGATCTGGATGAAAAATTTCTTAGACTCCATCTTCAGCATTCATCCATGAACAATAACCAACAACCAGAATCTTCTGCATCCACTGGGTTCTCTTTCTCCAGTAATTTTCGTGGGTCGAAGCTGTAATTTCTTCGCTTCAATGGTACTGATCCGACTGGATGGATATATCCGGTAGACCAATATTTCAATCTACATAATACTTTTGTTGTCCAAAAAGTTACACTTGTATCCTTTCATTGGGAACAGGAAGCCCTTCAATGGTACCGTTGGTACATCAGAGCTCATCACGAGCCAAACTGGACAGATCTTTGCCAACTCCTTTTGCAATGATTTGGTTCTAGTGATTTTGATGACTTCACAGGAACACTCACTAAACTTAGCCAAATTGGCAATATGAGAGAGTATCAGACAGAATTTGAGAAACTAGCCAATCACACAAAAGGATTGTCTAATGAATTCTACAGGAGTTGTTTTATTAGTGATCTCAAGGATGAAATCTGCTCAGAGGTTAAAATTTTCTATCCCAACACAATGATGGAAGTTCTAGGGTTGGCTAAGTTGGCATAGGACAAGATCACAGCCCAACAATGATCCAAACCCACCCTTGTTCCCTTCAGAAACATGGGTTCCCAACGACCTCCCATCATGCCAGCTCCTCGACCAACTCCTATCAAGCTTTTGTCTAAAGTAAAGATGTGGCCATGCCGAGAAAAAGGGCTTTGTTATAATTTTGATGAGAAATTCACTCTGGGGCATAGATGTGTTGAGAAAAATCTCTATCTCTTGGATGTGGATTCTCCGCCTACCTCTGAACTTGGTGAAGACGCTCTAGATACAATAGATGATCATGTTGGCATTTAGCAACCGCCTGTTGACCCCCCATCTTAGGACGACCACCTAGAGATATCTCTCCATGCTTTATCCGGCGTCACCACCCCCCAAACAATGCGGGTCAGGGGTTACTTCAAGAAGATCCCTCTTACCATACTCATTGATTCTGGTAGCACTCATAACTTCATTGACCCTCAGATCACCAAACAGGCTGATCATTTTGTCCATCCTTTATCTAACTTTGAAGTCACGGTTTCCAATGGGGTCACCTTACCTTGCAAGGGGAAGTGTCACAATGTGTGTATCTCTATGAAAGATTATAACTTGCATTCTGACATGTTTTCCTTGTATTTAGGCGGATGTGATGTGGTTTTGGGTGTTCAATGGTTATGCACACTTGGACCCATCTTATGGGATTTTGCTGAACTTTGGATGCAGTTTTCAGTCAATAGGAAACAACACAAATTTACGGGATTACAACCAGGGTCTCTCTACATCATTATTTCACATCGCCTAGAAAAGATCCTTAAGAAGAATTCACATGGTGTCACCGCTCAGCGCCATTCCATTCAGATGCACCCATCCATGGTCTCCACTAATTCCTTGGATAGATATACATGTGTCTTGTTGAACCAGTGGGCTTGTCGCCTTCAAGAGACCTTTCTGGTAAGAATTTATCCGCATCTACATCTCAGAAGGAAATGATGGCTATTTTGCATGCAGTACAAAAGTGGCAGCCATACCTATTAGGGAATTATTTGTGCATCAAGAATGATCTCCAGAGTCTGAAAATTTTCCTAGAACAATGGGTCTCCTCCCCAGCACACCTAAAATGGGTTATCCAACTCATGGGTTATGCCGATGCAATCACTTACAAGAAGGGTAAGGACAATCTAGTGGCAGATGCTCCTTAATGCACATTTGATGACCTAGATTCTCTTACAGTTATTTCTCTGCTTGTTCCAAATTGGTTGCAATCTGTTCAACAGGGCTATCTCTTCTATGAAATCCATGCTTCTCCATCGGTAGGGCACTCTAGGTTCCTCAAAATGTATGACCGGGAAGAATGTAACTTCTTTTGGTAGGGACTGAAAATGACAATTCAATAGATGGTGGCTAACTGTGATACTTGCCAGGTCAACGAGGGTGAAATGACACTCCTTTTGGGACTACTCGAACCCTTGCCCATCCCTACACAGATTTGGACAACTATTTCTATGCATTTCCTTGAAGAGCTCCGGTGGTACAATACCACATCTAAAATGACATCATATGAAGCAGTCTATGGACCAAAACCACTAGTTCTTCTTCTATACACCCTCGGCAGTTCCCCATTTCAGTAAATTGACTCGGTTCTTTGAAACCGCGATCATATTCTTCTCATTCTGCAGGACAATCCTCACATGGCACAAATTCGACTGAAACAACAAGACGATCAACACCGTTCTAAGTTCACTTTTCACACCGCTAATATGGTTCTTCTTCGTCTACAACCTTCCAAGCAATCCTCCCTGATACTCAAAAGGAATCAGCTTATCTCTTAATCTATCATAGAGGTATTAATTCAGTGGCACAAAATGCAACCCGAGGATGCTATGGGGGAACCACTCCTTCAGATTCCGCATCAAGTTCCACATCTAAATCTTTGAGGAAAAAGATTTTTCTAAGGGAGAGGGGATGTTAGGAACCCGTGTGAACCCTTCTCTTTACTTTTTTAGTATATTGTTGTTGGATGCATATGTTTTGTAAGTCGTCCCGTAGCATTTGTTGATCTATAGTTTATATTAGCCCATGGTATTGACCCATAGTATTGGACAAAGATGCTTTGTAATTCTGATGACCCCTCGAAGTGGCTTGTGATCAATAAAGTGATTCTGAGTTCTGTTATTACTGCTATCTCATGTATTTTCATTAATTAATTGTTACAGATTCCTCACACAGAAAGGGGTGCACACCTTTTGGGTGTTGGGTTATTTTAGGTTTGTCAATATTGACTACAACCTAATGGAGTGAATGCATTCATGGTGTTTCAATATTTGAGAGGGAATGTTATGAAATATGTTTACAATTTTAGAGCAATAATATTGATGAGCTTGCTTATCCATCTTGTGTTTTTAGCTTAAACAGATGCAATTTGGTGTTGCACACTAAAGAAGCAAAGTGAAGGGTTGTTGTGTGTGTGAAGGGTTGTTGTATGGTTGATAAACCCAGTCAATGTATTGGCTTGGAATTTGGTTACTTGAAATATGTGGTAGTGTGGCTCTGTAGTAGAGCCTTGACTTGGAAATGGTCATGGTGCAGTTTCCTTCCATTGACCTGTTGACCCAAATGGAAGTGTTGGCTTGGAAATGGAGAGGGAAAACCAGGTATGGGACTCATTTGGCACCATCAATTCCTTCGGTGTACTGGCTTGGCATTGACTATTTGGATGTTATAGACCAGCATGTGTGCTGGCCAAACATTCGTTCCATAGGTGATCAAAGCTTGTAAAGAAGAGAAGGAACTTGTGGACTAGTGAGGAAATTTCAAATACATATAAGTATTTAATTATCATCTAATCCTTATTCTGAATAATGAAATATTTCATGTACAAGTCTTATAACAACCAAGCTGATAAATTGTTGTTTCTGTGTTGGAAACCTAGGTCATTGCAGGAAGCAAGAACTATGAAGGAATCCTAAGGATGCATGTGGACATGTGATTGTCCTAGAGAGCTTAGTATGAGCAACAATGGAAGTGGTGCTAGTGGACTCGTGTGGGTCCTAGAAGCCAAAGGTTCTGTAGGCAACAATGGGGAAAGGTTTCCTGGTTGAAAAATACTTAGACACTAAGTGTCATCGCCAAAACAATGAAAGGGTGAATCAAGCATTCACATTGAAGTGAAAAATGCTAAGGAGCATGGAACCAAAGTGGTGGTGTGGCTTCGAATTGAAACAAGATTAATAGGGGGAAACTCTTACTCTTCTCTTTCCTTTTTATTGATGCATTTAGAAAACAAAAAATTGTTGAATGCATGATATGGATGAAAGTTGACTGTGTTTATTTGCTTGAAATAAATTGTGAATGCCGAAATAGTAAATTCCCTATGAAAGGATGAGCATGAATGAGTTCATGTATATGTTGGGAAAGCATGAAATGTATGGAAGTCTCATGATAAAGCATGAACTTTCCATGTCAATTGGGAAAGTAATTGACTAATTTTAATGTTTATGTTATGCTTGGCCTAACAGGAATTGCCATGATGAATTTCACAGGTGATAAATCGAAATTAATTGGTTGCAATTGTTACAAGACAAGTGGTGCTAGCAAGCAAAGTGTGGGAAACTGTGCACATTGACCATGGCAGCATACCAAAAGCTATTGGAGTTGGATGAAAATATTCTTCAAACAATTGTCAAGACCCAAGAAAATATTGGAGAGATGCTCAAGCTACAAAAGAAACAGAATGAGATGAACCAGAAGGCTTTGCAGGACTCTATTTGTCTGCAAAATGAGGTAAAAATCATTCTGGAATCAACCAACAGTGGAAAGGGAAGTGGATCAATGAAGAGACATTCATCCAATCAATTCACTAAGAAATGTTCCAGGTGGGAAGACTCCAAGGAAATTGAGCAGGTAAAGAAAAAGCAGCCACTGAAATGTTGGGAATGTGGAGGAAATCATTGCCTCTGCAACGTCCCAACAAAGGACAACAGAAAGCTAGCAGCCATAAATATTCTAGATTTTAGGATCAGGTGGAAGGTAAAGAGAAGTAAGGGATTTCTATGGAGCAATGCCCACCTGCAAAGCTGGGATATCAAAGCCAACAGGAGTAGCTTATGGAAGCCAAAGGACTTTGTCCTAAAAGTTCAAAGTAAAGGGTAAAATGTAAGGTAGAATTGCAACATTTTTTTAAATTTTGAACATGTGTAAATTGTATATGTATTCCGAAGCATTGGAACACTGAGGACGGTGTTATTCTAAGGGGAAGGGAATTGTAATATCCCCATTCTAACCCTTAGGGTATTTTGGTTGTAATGTAAATATTGTATGCATTTAATGTATGATTCCTAGTGTGGAGCTCAAGGCCAAGGCCCTGCTAGTGAATGCTCGGCCTTGAAGAGGAAATTATTTGGTATTATGGTAACCATGTGCTAGTAAGCCATGAAAAATGTAAATGATTTAAATAATACAATGTAAATAAAAATACCAAGGATTGGCTATGGATGCAACTAAATGAGGGGGCTATGTGTATCCACTAGGGAGTGGTGAGGGGTTGGAGAATGGAACCCTAGGCTTCCATATTTCACCTTGAGAACCCCTTTGACTATACTAGTTTCCATTGAATGATGTTGTAAGGTAATTATTGCAGAGAACTGTTCATGGGGTCGATGGAGTATGGGACTTCCCTAAAATCTGTAAGGCATGGGTATGGGGCTCTGTCTTGCTTGTCCCATAAGCCACCCTACCTCGTGGAAGAAATATTCCTCATTCCTGGACCTTGGTTGAGGATACAAGCATCAGTTGAACCCTTACGCGACCTAGAAGATGGAGCATAGAGGAAGAAAACCATAAATCTTGATCCTGAGTAAGGCCGAGAATTACAGAGCTAAGATCATCTAGAAATTGGCTTGGAAAGGAAGTTCGATGAGAAATCCATAGATATGAATCATTGGGTCGATTTGAGTGGGTTAGATGCCCAGAAAATCAGTGGGAAGAGACCAGGAAGGTTTAATGTTGCATGCTTGAACCAGTGAGGGCTCAATTATCTTGATTTAGTAGTCAGTACTAGCCATACTTTCCAGGTCAGTTCTAAGGGAAGGGGTGCCCTAGGGACTGTGCAGCAATGAAGGGATCCTTAATTAGGATGAGAGTGTAGGTGATGGGGGTTCATAAACTGGCTTATTTCATTGGGATATACCCATATCACTGTGGAGGATTCTATTGACACATAAAACCTTACATGCTTTCCCCACTCGCTTGAAAAATATAGCTATGAGATGATGACCCTGATTGACTATGAACCAAGTTGTGAGTTGTGAAATTTAGTTCACACCAAGATCTGATCAAGAAATGACAACTCTCACAAGTAATTCTCACACAACAAGTCAAGAACACTGAAAAACAGTCACATATGATGCAAATAGAATTACTCTCATGAATAATAATACATCAGCCAACCTTGGGAAAGTAAATAGATGTCAATATATAACATTAAATCATAGATTCTAATGCATAAGGGTTCCATTTGAATCCTCACAAAAGCAGACTTACCAAAAATATGCAAAACCCCCCTAGGTGGAAAGTGTGTGTTCCAAGTCACCACAAAGGCTCACGAATTTATGATTTAGTGATCATATAGTGATGTGGGATGAAAACACATGCTAAATCCAGAATATGGAAGGAATAAACATCATGGAGTGTGAGTTGGATAAAAATTAGTAAAACTAGTCAACTAGCTTTTCACCTTTCACCAAAAAGAGGTAAAAAGCAGTAAGGCACCTTTCATTCCAGAATTGGAAAAAATCTTGTCCAGAATCTTCATAAATGTGCCCAAGTGACTTAGGATACCTGTTTTCCATACCAAGAATACTTGTGGTCCACACAAAGATGGAGTGTGTTCCACACATTGATTATTTTAGCCAACTAGCTAGTCTAACACCTAGGAATTATTTAAAAATAATTAATAATGCTATCCTAAGGTATTAAATGACATGAGTGGGTTTAAATATTCCAACACCCTCCCCATAAGCCTGACTTTATGTGCTAAAAATCATAAATAAAAATAGGGCCCAGTAACAAGACATGGTCACCCTGTAACAATACTACCTTGTCCACAAAACAAGGAAAGAGGGAAAACCTCATGGGAAAAACCTCCCCTCTAAAATGGACATATCAAAATTGAAATATTGCTGATCAATCCTTCACTCCACCACATGTTCAACCATCCCAAGCAGTGATCTAATATATCTGAAAGTATTCTCAGTGAAATCTTTGGTGAAGATGTCTGTAGTTTGTTCACATGTTGGGCAATACTACAAATCAATGATTTGGTCATGCACTAAACTCCTGATGTAGTGAATATGGATCTCAATATTCTTGGTCCTCTGTCTCTTTACTGGATCACTTTAGACCCTTATAACACTCTAATTATCACAAAATATGACAGTAGGAGTACTAAAGGAAATCTCAAACTCTGAAAGAATACCCTGCAACCACACACACTGAGTAGCAGCATTCATTGCTCCTCTGTACTCGGCCTCTACTGAAGATAGTGCAATTGCACTTTTTTTCTTGCTATACCAGTAAACATGACCACCTCTAAGCATTAATACAAATCCATATGTGGATTTTCTGTCAAGGCTATCACCATCCCAATCTGAGTCAGTAAAGCCAAGAATATCTAGGATAGAATCTGCAACATAGTGAGTCCCATCAGTCTTGGTGCCTTGCACATAATGAAAGATTATTTTTTTAGTCCTCCAATGGAGATAATGTGGCTTCTCCATGCCCCTTGATTCCACACTCACAGCATATGCAATATTAGGTCGAGTATGAGTCAAGTATAACAACCTTCCAACAAGTTGCCTATACAAGGTGTTGTCAACCAAAGGTGTAGATTCTGCTTCTTCAAGTATAAATCGTGAAAGGAAAGGAGTCTTTGAAGGCTTGAAATCAGCCATCTTGAACTTCTTTAGTAGGTCAAATGCATATTTGGATTGAGATACCTTAGTTTCATTCTCAGTTTGAGAAATCTCAAGCCCCAAAAATTGCTTGAGAATTCCGTGAGAATTCCCAATTCAATCATAGAAAAAGCTTGATGCAAAGCAGTCTTTAATGAAGAAATTTGATCAGTAGAGCTACCTATTATTAGTATGTCATCAACATATAACACAATAATCATAATTTAACCATCAATCAGCTTCATGTAAACATTAGGATCATATTTGCATCTAGCAAAAGATTGTGACAGGGGAAAGTTGTCCATTTTGGCATACCAAGCCCTAGGGGCTTGCTTAAGCCCATATAAGGACTTTCTCAACCTGAAAACATAGTTAGGATCAGATGTATAGAATTTTGACTACTGCATATAAATATATTCCTCAATATCTCCATGGAGGAAGTAACTTTTGACATCCATGTGATGTACTTCCCAGCGCTTGCCAGTAGAAATTGCCAGAACTAGTCTTATCAAATCCTTCTGTGCAACTGGTGAAAAAGTATCATTGTAGTCAAGGCCTTGGACCTAGGAGAAGCTATTTTCCACTATCCTAGCCTTATATTTCATTTCTGCACCATCAGCTGCACACTTGGTCTTGAATAGCCACTTACACCTTACCAATTTTTTTCCTTGGGGGAGCTTGACTAGCTCCCATGTCTCATTCTTTTGCAGTGAATGAAACTCCTCATCCATAGAATCCTACCATATTGGGTCATGTGAGGCTTCCTCATATGTATGAGGAACATAATCCACCATAAAATAGCATCTCTTAGATAAGTAAGGATCATTCACATTGAGAGCAGTTTCAAATTGTGATCTAGTCCTCCTTATGTCCTGAGGATTTCCCACTAGTTTACCAGCTGCTTGAAGAGTCTTAGAAACCCACATTGTTCTTGTTGGTGAATTGGGATATGTAATTAAATTCTATTCATCATCAGAAATATCAGAATCAAAAAATTCAATAGGAATCACACTTACATCTTCATGTGGTGGTGTGGATGGCTCTCCAATTTCAACATTTTGAGAGGGCTCTTCTTCGAATTGAACACTTCTTTCAATGAAGGATTTTTTAGTAGCCATGTTCAACAAATTACAGCCTTTGGATTCCTATGAATAGCCAACAAAAAGACAATTTTGGCTTTGGGGCTGCATATCCCTCCTCTTCTCAAGTGGAATTATAACCCAAGACTTGGAGCCAAAATCCTGAAATGAGAAATATCAGGTTTGTGCCCAGTCCAAGCCTCAAAAGGAGTGATTCCTTTGAGTGCTTTGTGAGGAACTCCATTTTGAATGTATGTGGCACAATTTATTTTATCGTCCCAAATCCTTGGAGATAAAGACTTTGCCTCAAGCATGCATGTGGCCATCTCCTTCAATGATCTGTTCATCCTCTCGGCAACACCATTCTGCTGAGGTGTGTATGGAACAGTGTGTTGCATTTGTATGCCTAAAGAGGCAAAAAATTGTTGAAAATTATATTTGATGTACTCCCCACCATTATCATATCTAAGGATCTCGATATGTCTACCAGACCGGTTCTCAACTGAGGCCTTGAAATTCTTGAACAAATCGGACACTTCAGACTTTAGCTTGATGAAATAAATCCAACAGTACCTAGTAAAGTCATATACGAAGGTAAGGATGTATTTGGCATAGTTCAAAGACTCATGGGGGAATGGACCTGATATGTCACTGTGAATAAGCTCCAGGGGTGTTGAGGTTCGCTCAGTTTTGGCTCTCTCAAATTTATGCTCTAGGTGCTTTCCTAGGATGCAGCTTTGACAGACACCTTTCAAAAACTTGATATTGGGCAGCCCTATGACCATTTCTTTCTCATGGAGTTGGGAAAGATATTTATAATTTAGGTGACCAAATATTTCATGCCATAATTTGCTTGACTCATTGGCATGTGTTAATAGAGCATAAGGTGAGGGGAATGGCACAAAATGAGAAAACCTATAGATATTTGAGCTATGGTCAGCAGAACCTAAGGCAACAATTCGGCCTGTTGATATTTCAAAGATTTCAACATCATTAGGTGTGAAGATCACCTTTTTGGGTGATCCTGTGTGAGTCATCTGGTATACCGACAAAAGGTTAGCAACAAGTCTTGGAACATATAAAACATTAGTGAATGTACCAAAATCTAGATCAATGTTGCCTTTACCTTTGCTTGAAGTTTCAAAATCATCACCCAACACAATATTTGGAGCACTGGAAGAATCAAGAGATGAGAAGCTTTCTCTTGTGGACACCATGTGCCTTGAAGTTCCTAATTCAATGATGAATGAGGTAGGATTTTATGTGCTTTCCATAAGTGCATGCACTTGCTCCTTATATTCACAATTTTGTCCTCTATCCTTCCTCCTTGTGCTCTCAGGAAGAGGAATGTTGGATTTCTCCAAGATTTTATCCATTTGATCAATGGTCTTCTTCATGCAAGAGCTTTCAGGATAAAATCCCTTGCTGCAATAATTGAACTTTGTCTTCTCATTCTTCTTGTTTGGTTTTCTCTTGAAATTTGAGGAGTCTTCATGGACTTTCTGCTTGTCCTTCCTCTGATCAATGGGCTTCTTGAAATTTCCCTTCTTCTTCCCTTTCGAACCCTTTGAATATCGAACATTGAAATTGTGATCCTTTGATGGATTTTTTATGGCTCCCATCAAGACCAACTTGTCTTGTTCCTATGTAAGAGACTTCATGAATTCTGAGAGTGTGGGGCTCTTCCAATTTCGAACTTCCTTCCTTGTGGAGTGGAAGGTCTAAAAAAAGACTAAGTAATGAGGGCCAAGCGTGGAGATAATGGCCAAGATTAGTTGCTCATCCTTTTTATCAATTCCACATTGCTTCAACTGTAGAACAAGTGACTTGAATTTTGAGAAGAAATCCTGGAGGTTATCGAAATTCTGTGGACTCAATGAAACTTTTTCATTATCCAGTTGGTGGCCTCTTAATTCATCAATCTTTCCAAACAATTCTTGAAGCTTTAGCCAAAATTCATTGGGAGAGGTAAGACCATCAATATGGAATAGAGGATCCTTGGATGTAGTGAGACACATTAAACCATAGGCTTCATCTCTTCGATTATGCCACTTTGATTTCTCAATTGTTGAGGTTGACTTAGGTTTAGTTGGCATAGTCACCCTGTAGAGGCCTTTGCTTCTCAACATGATCTCCATCTGCGCTTTCTAGTCAAAATAATTGAATGAATTGAGGATGATATGATGTGACTGATCCATGGAATCTCTAAAATATCTTTTGGAGTGGTTTGGGTGCTCCCAAAGATGATTTGTTGCGCCCTCGGGGTGATTGAATGCGCCCTGTAGATGACTAATTGTGCCCTCGAGACTAGTTGGATACTGCAAGCCAATCAATGGAGAAAATAATAGTTTGATAGCTCTGATACCATGTGAAATTTAGTTCACACCAATATCTGATCAAGAAATTACAACTCTCACAAGTAATTCTCAGACAACAAGTCAAGAACACTGAAAAACAGTCACATATGATGAAAACAAAATTACTCTCATGAATAATAATACATCAGCCAAAATTGGGCAAGTAAATGGCTGTCAATATATAAAATTACATCACAGATTCAAATTCATAAGGATGCCATTCGAATCCTCACAAAATCAGACTTGCCAAAAATATGCAAAACCCCCCTAGGTGGAAAGTGTGTGTTCCAAGTCAACACAAAGGCTCACAAATTTCTGATTTAGTGATCAGATAGTGATGTGGGATGAAAAAACATGCTAAATCCATAATATGGAAGGAAGAAACATCATGGAGTGTGAGTTGGCTAAAAATCAATAAAACTAGTCAACTAGCTTTTCACCTTTCACCAAAAAGAGGTAAAAAGCAGTAAGGTGCCTTTCATTCCAGAATTGGACAAAATGTTATCTAGAATATTCATAAATGTGCCCAAGTGACTTAGGATGTTTTTAGTCCACACCAGGAAGACTTGTGGTCCACACAAAGATGGTGTGTAGTCCACACATTGATTATTTTAGCCAATTAGCTAGTCTAACACCTAGGAATTAATTAAAAATAATTAATAATGTTATCCTAAGGTATTAAATTACATGAATGGGTTTAAATATTCCAACATGAGTGAAATTGAGTGGGACTCATTAGTGGATACATAGCTTCAGCTCGGGGGTGGTCTCTGAGTGCTGAAATAATACAGGCTGGGAAGAGACCTATGGTTGGATTGTAACATTGCAGACCATAGCCAGTTTGCTTGGAAGTTTCAATAAAGAGATAAGTGTTCCCAGTGCCTTGAATGATGTCTATTCTACATCTTTGCATGTGTGTTTATTTATTTCAGAATGTATGATTTGATCCAAATGAGTGATAGGGATGAATGCGTATGCATTATGTTTTCATTCTTTTGTGCATGTCATTGCCATACTTCTGCACCTTTGCATTTGTATACCATGTTAGCACTCATATTTATTTAGGCTTGAGGAGTAGGGCTAAGTCTCAACATGTTAGATCACCAATATTCCTGGGAGAAATAGGTTGATGTATTCCATTCTATGTGTGTGGATAATGTTTCATCCTCCTATGTTCATTGGTGTATGAATCTGCATACAAGAGTGACTTATTATATTTCTGCAAATTTTAATTTGCATGGGTTTAATGTCTTTAAATTATCCATTGATGTATTAGGGCTAAGCCTGGTAAGTGTGCAGGATACTCCAGCCAGGACTTGGGAAAGGAATAAACAACCTTATGGTGTTCATGATCCCTAGGGACCAGATGAAGGGGAGAGGACAGGGCAGAATGGAGCAGAGCTTCTTCACGGAGTGGTAAAGAGGCATAGATGGGTATTAAGTTCATATTTTGGAGTGGAATAATGGCAGGAAAAAATTCCTCAGGTGTGTATGAAGACCTTGCAGCTGCATAGTTCTTTCCAATAGCTTTCCAATGGTACCGTATTTTCCCAAAATGGACTTAATATGAATAAGTTATGGGCTAGAGAAGTTGTGTAGTTGGGATTCTAAATTTTCGAGTTCCGCATGCGCATTGCGGAAGTCGAAAGGACATTTTCTATGGGGTTGCAAAATGGTGGTTCTGAATTTCGATATCTGCATGCGGATTGCAGATTACGGAAGTCAGGGAGGTAATTTTCCTAGGTTGGCAAAGTTGGAGTTTCGACTTCTGAGTTTCACATTCTGGATTGCGGAAGTCGGAAAGGAAAGTCGTCGAAGTTGAGAAATTGAGGTTCCAACTTCCGATTTCCGCATTGCAGATTGCGGAAGTCAGAAAGAAAATTCGTCGAAGTTGATAAATTGAGGTTTCCAACTTCCGAGTTCCGCATGCGGATTTCAGATTGCGTAATTCGGATGAGTAATTCAGCGAGGAGGTGAATTTGGCGTTCCGATTTCCGATTTCCACATTGCGGATTGCGGATTACGGATTGCAGAAGTCGGAGATGTGGTTTTTGGCGTTGTATATTTGGCGTTCTGATTTCTTATTTTTGCATTGCTGATTGTGGATTGCGGAAATCGGAGACATGGTTTTTGTCGCTGTGTATTGGCGTTCCGATTTTCGCACTGCGGATTGTGGATTGCAGACTGAAGATCAATGCGGGTGCAGAGTTGCGAAACCTTTGGATTGCTTGGAAAAGAAGAAAAAAAATTAGCAGGTGATTCAAGGGTTGTCTCACGTCACCTCTAAAGGGAATCGAGGTGACTGGGGACATGACATTAGATGTTATTAAAAATCACATCCGCATTTGGTGATGTGCCTCACTAATGACCATAAGGAATACAATTTTCTTGTGCATATTATCTAGTATAGAAGCTTTAGTCATCTAATAAGATAGAAAATTACTTTTGAATAGTTTTAATTAATATCTTTAATTAATCAACTAGCAATAACAAATGGCAGAAAGCAATGACTCTCCTTACATATAATACTCACAACTAAACTCTTAAAAATTATACATACATACACAAATGTATTTAAACATAAAAGATTAATTTAAACATAAACTAACAAAAGAATGAACTCACAATGACCAATAATGACCAATACTTTTTGGTTACATGAAATAATAGAATATATAATGAATCAACAATGACCAATAGGCTTTGGTTAGAATGAAGTAGTGAGATTTACAAAATAATATTTTGATTTTTTTTTAAATATAATGAAACAAGATGTGAATGCATCTTCTTTGAGCATACAAATTTTATGATAATATAATGAAATTAGATGTGAAAGCATATTTTAATGGGAACATAACTCTGAACTGTCTACTCAGCCAAACAAACATGTTAAAAGAAACAATGACTTATAAACATCGATAAGTGAGATTAATTTGTAATTACTAATATGAAAGAGCTTTTAAAATGAATGACTTCTTTTAACCCATGATTGAAGTTGGTGTGAAATTGTTGGTTTTGCCTATTCACCCCACTCGTTCTAATTTTCTTCATACAACTACTTTGTCTAGATTTAGAACTTCTTTGTCTACCTTTAATACTTTTTCTAGCTTTACTACCAGTTATAAATAAAAACACAATTATCAAAAAACATGAAAATGAAAAATTATGGTAACATAGAATCAACTTTAGGAGAGATATGCACATTATTATTTTTATAACTAAAATATTTTGGTAAAAATATATTAAAATATATTTTTATTGACAAAGTGATTAAACTAATATAATTATCTTTCATGGCTGACATTGTACTATTGTGTGCCATGTGGCCTTAAGATCCACAAACTAGATGATCCACGGCATGGGATAACTGGCACTCAAATCACTTCGCTTTTTCAGCGATTTGTTCCCTAGATCCGGTTATAAAAATCGGCAAAATTGTAGTCAAAACTATGCCATGGAACTGCGCCCCTAGGGGTTTTGGGCCATTTTAAGATGACCCAAATCATTGAAATTCCAAAAAAATAACGAGAATGGGTGGAACTGTACCTCGCCGAAAAATTTTCTGGCACCAGTAGGGGGCGATTTGAGTGTCAATTATCACACGCCGATGATCCACTACTCTTATGCGGTGGTGACCCATTGAATCAAAGACCAGTTTATTGTTGCTACCAGAACAACAAATCAATTCTTCTCATCCATCTATCTAATAATACAACAAAAAATCAGATCGACTGAGATGAGGAGGATTAGTGATTGAAAGGGTGGGGGTTCTTACCTGTGGAGAATAAATAGTTGGTTTTTAAATTTAACATCTATATAATGAATGAGGTAGATTTGTTATTATATTGGGACTGCTTACATGTAGGAACCCACCCACCCATTGGAACTAATGCTAAAGTGTAATTACATAAACCAAAAGTATCGATCCTCAAACCTAAAATTTGCTTAAATCTCCCATGGATGTCGGTAGCTAAGCCCCACCCTATACTTGGAAGGATGGAACAAAAACACGACCCAGGATAAATGCACTCACCCAATAGCCAATTTCCTTATTGATTTATTTTTATAGTAGTTAACTCTCCTTCATGATTGAATAATTGCTCACAAACACATAATTGTTGCGAAAAAGAATAAACACAGACTGGTTATAGAGTTAAATCTATCGGAAGACAGACTGCTTATAGAGTTAGATCTATCGGAAGAGATGGATTTCCATGATAGAGTTAGTCTGTTGATGCTAGGGAATATAAAAAACATTTTTTTTTTGCTAGAGTTATATCCAACATCTAAAGTAATGAGATGTTACAGTATGCAATCTTTGAAGCACAGTATAAGACATGAATACATGGACTTAGTATATAAACAAAATCACTATCAACCTTGAAAGTTATAATAAGAAGAAAAAAAAGTAGAGCAACGACCATTATACAAGATATTTTCACCCTGTAGTAGTGTATGCATGCCTAGGACAGTGTGCCAAGAGCACATGCTCCCCTGATTTTTCCAGCGTAATACATATACATCATGTCAATACAAATTCATATTCTCTAATTGTTGTTACTAATATTTCTTTCTTAAAATCCAATGCACATAGGCATGCATCTCGTTTATAGAAAAAATCCAACTAATTACATACCAGTAAAATATGTGCATAGCGAAGACTGATTTGCTTCCTCTCTCTTTAAAGGGAACAATCCAGTATTTTTTTAGTAAGTCTTTCATCATAGCCTCTACCATCCTGTTGCGCACCATTACGACAAATATATGTAATATTTTATGACCACAATTTCATGCAATTGATTTCCCTCGCCCACCATTGCTGCAACCCGGACAAAGAGATGGGAAAACCATGTCATTTCCTGGTTGGTGCAAATTGTTGGCCATTTTCATCCAAAAGGGTTCATTATTCATCTGGAAGAAAAACTATACAAATCCCTTCTTTCCCAAGAAGCAAGGAGGCAAAAACTCAAACCCTAACATAATACCTCAATCCCTTAATCCTATACAAATCCATTCTTTCCCAAGAAGCAAGTAGGAAAAGAATCAAACCCTAACTTAATCCCTCAGTCTGAGACAATAGTGCTAATCTCAAATCTTCATGAGAAAAACTATAAAAAATCATAAGGTAGTTACAACCACAACTTATTCTTTCCCTAATTTCTCACTAATCTCTAAACTACCCTAAATGAGTCATTACTCACTCATAAATGATCATTCAGTCATTATTACATTAAGTACACCCGCCTAGATACAAATCCTAGGATCTATCAAGCGCCGATAGGGATCAAATCTCCCGAGGTGCAAACCTCTCCTCGAAAATATCCTTGAGTGCAATACCTGAGAAGAGGTTTGCACCTCGGGAGATTTGATCCCTCTCGGCGCTTGATAGAGCCTAGGATTTCGATCTAGGCTGGTTTCAGTTGTGGGCGGTGACACAAAACTGGAGTTTGATCAGCATTGTGAGGAACAGGTTAAGTTGAAAACACAGATACATTTACGAGGATTATCATAATGTAAGTAATAAGTATTAAGGATTGATTAAATTGTTAAACTGGAAAATAGAGACAATTCGCCTAACTTTGTTTTTCGATTCTCTTTTTGTTGATCTGCGTTTTGTTTTATTTGTTCTTCTCCTTCTTATGCCGCCATTTCTTCATTTCATACATTTTGAGTTATTTGTTGTTCTGCAAACTGATTTTTTTGTTCTTCCAATTGCTTCAACTTTCTCTCTTGATACGCTCTTTGTCGATCAACGTTTCGTTTTCTTTGTTCTTCTCGTTCTTCTACTGTCAATTCACCTAACTTTTTTTCAATTTTCTTTTTGTTGATCTGCGTTTTGTTTTGTTCGTTCTTCTCCTTCTTCTGCTATCATTTCGCCATCTCGTACATTTTTTATTTATTTGTTGTTCTGCAACTTGATTTCTTTGTTCTTCCAACTGCTTCAAATTTCTCTCTATATACACTCTTGGTCGATCAACGTTTCGTTTTCTTTGTTCCTCTTGTTCTTCTGCTGTCAATTTGTCTAACTTTCTTTTTCGATATTCTTTTTGTCGATTTGTGTTTCATTTTCTTCATTTTTCTAGTTCTTCTACTATCATTTCGTCCAACTTCCTTTTTCGAAATTCTTTTTGTTCTTCTGCTTTTTGTTTCAAGTCTTCTTCTCGTTCTTTTGTTGTCACTGAAATCGATGCATCCATACATTGAAATCAATGTGTCCATACATTGAAATCTATGTGTCCATACACTAAAATCAATGTGTCCACATAATAACATCTACACTGAAAAATATGCAATAAAAACCCCATACACTGAAATATATGCATCCATTCACTGAAATCTATGCGTCCATACACTGAAATCAATGCATCCACAGAATAACATCTACATATGTTAATATGCAATAAAAAACCCCATACACTGAAATCTATGCATCCATACACTAAAATCAATGCGTCCACAGAATAACATATACACTAAAAAATGTGCAATAAAAAGACCCAATACACTGAAATCTATGCAAGTATAAAACTTACTTTACATGATAATGAAATTCAATTTATTTACGAAATTCTATATTGAAAAAAAAAAGTAGGTGATCTGGGAGGATTGAACCTTGGACCTCACGCCCATTATCACAACATTCTTACCATTATACCACATGTAGTTCTTATTATACATAGTAAAGAACTTATATACTTCTATGTAAACATTAATATATATTTTAATAGGTGGACGGAGGGAGGGAAGGAGGGGTGTGAGCTACACCGAAAATTATGCACTTAAAAAACCCTATACACTAAAATCTATGCATCCAAAGAGTAAGATCTACACTAAAAAAAAAATGCATTAAAAAGACCCCATACACTGAAATCTATGCAAGTATAAAACTCACTTTACATGAAATTCTATATTTTTTTTTAAAAGTAGGTGATCTGGGAGGATTGAACCTTGGACCTCACAACCATTATCCAAACATCGTTACCACTATACCACATGTAATTCTTATTATACAATGTAAAGAAGTTATATACTTATTTGTAAAAATTAATATATATACTAATTTAAATACAAATTTAAATTAAATGTTAATTTAAATTGAAATTCAATTTATATTATACATTCTAAATATTACACTATATTTTTATTTTAATCTAAATATAAATTTAAATTCTGAATATAAATATAAATTTATATTTAAATTTAAATTCTAAATTCTAAATTTAATTCTAATCAAGCACCGGCTGCCAATTTAATCTCGGTACTTTAAATCTAATTCTAAATTTAAATTCTCTTGGATTCTAAAATTTAAATTGATTATATCTGCACAAAAAAACATAACCGTAAAACTTCATTAAATGTAATTTTTTTGGCCTTCATCATTTACCAAAACAACTAAAACCATTTTTAATATAATATATTGCATTCTGGATAGAGCTGTAACTTACAGAGGCTTACAAAATGTTTTATGTCGGGAATATGGCTTACAAAAGGCTGCAAGTTGAGAAGGATTAAAAATGCATATAATACAACTTTTCTCTCTTTTCTGCTTTCCGAGCTTTCTTCTTCCTCGGAGGCGGAAGTAGACTTGGATTTTTTTATTTTTGCGCCGAGAAGCGCTCTACAGCCCAGTATGAGGGAGATCTTGTAACACATGTGTGTTTGTCGAGTAACAAAATAATAATACAAAGTAAACAAAAAATAATAATACAAAGTAAAAAGTAATAAATATGTCGACCATAAACAAAAAAGAATAATACATAGTAAAAAGTAAATATGAGACTTAAACTTGAGACTTTAGATCTTAGGATTAGATGGTAAATATTATGTCGGCCATAAACAAAAAAGAATAATACAAAGTAAAAAGTAAATATTAAACTTAAACTAGAGACTTTACTTTTTACTTTTAATACAAAGTAAAAAGTAAATATGAGACTTTAGAGTGTTTGTCGAGTAACAAAATAATACAAAGTAAACAAAAAATAATAATACAAAGTAAAAAGTAATAAATATTATGTCGGCCATAAACAAAAAAGAATAATACAAAGTAAAAAGTAAATATGAGGCTTAAACTAGAGACTTTAGAGCTTGGGATTAGGTGGCTCAAGTATTGGCCTCAAGGAGCTATTCAAGGAGAGGTTTGCACCTCGAGAGATTTGATCCCCCTTGGCGCTTGATAGAGCCTACGATTTGGATCTAGGCTGGTTTACCATTTATTATTTTCGAACAAACTTTACATGTTACATCCGTTACATGTTACAAGATCTCCTTCATACTATTATTAATTTTGACAAAGGGTACATGTTACTTTTTACTATTGTTAATATAGATATTTAAATTAAATGTTAATTGAAATTGAAATTCAATTTATATTATACACTCTTAATATTACACTATATTTTTATTTTAATCTAAATTTAAATTTAAATTCTAAATTTAATTATAATCAAGCACCGGCTGCCAATTTAATCTCGGTGCTATAAATCTAATTCTAAATTTAAATTCTCTTGGATTCTAAAATTTAAATTGATTATATCTGCACAAAAAAACATAACCGTAAAACTTCATTAAATGTAATTTTTTTTAGCCTTCATCATTTACCAAAAAAACTAAAACCATTTTTAACATAATATATTGCATTCTGGATAGAGTTGTAACTTACAGAGGCTTACAAAATGTTTTATGCTGGGAATGTGGCTTACAAAATGTTGCAAGTTGAGAAGGATTAAAAATGTCGTGAATGTGGACGTCGTTGGATCTCAGGAAATCTACAAAAATATAATACAACCTTTCTTTCTCTTTTCTGCTTTCCGGGCTTTCATCTTCCTCGAAGGCGGAAGTAGACTTGGATTTTTTTATGTTGTTTTGATTTCCATTATATAGCTATTGAAAATACACGTCATTTTAATGGCCGACGTAATATATTACTTTTTACATTTTATTAATTTTGACAAATGTTACATGTTACTTTTTACATTTTATTATTTTTTACGGTTTATTATTTTCGAACAAACTTTACATGTTACAAGATCTCCCTCATACTATTATTAATTTTGACATATGTTACATGTTACTTTTTACATTTTATTATTTTTTACGGTTTATTATTTTCGAACAAACGTTACATGTTACGTCCGTTATTATTTTTTACAGTTTATTATTTTCGAACAAACGTTACATCCGTTACATGTTACAAGATCTCCCTCATATTCACTTTTTACTTTGTATTATTCTTTTTTCTTTATGGCCGACTATAAGGACAAACATGGACAAATATTACAAGATCTCCCTCATATTCGCTTTTTACTTTGTATTATTCTTTTTTCTTTATCGCCGACTATAAGGACAAACATGGACAAACATTACAAGATCTCCCTCATATTCACTTTTTACTTTATGCCCGACTATAAGGACAAACATGGACAAACATGGACAAATGTTACAAGATCTCCTTCATATTCACTTTTTACTTTATGCCCGACTATAAGGACAAACATGGACAAACATGGACAAACGTTACAAGATCTCCCTCATATTCACTTTTTACTTTATGGCCGACTATAAGAACAAACATGGACAAACATTACAAGATCTCCCTCATATTCACTTTTTACTTTATGGCCGACTATAAGGACAAAAATGGACAAACATGGACAAATATGGGCAAACGTTACAAGATCTCCCTCATACTGGGTTGTAGAGCACCTCTCGACGCAATAAAAAAATACAATCCATAATTTGGGTACCAACAATGTGATTGGTTACATGGGGGAATTGCACATTAGAAGCTTTGATTTTTTATTATTAGTATTTGCATGATATATGTGTATACTAGCTATGTATACATACCCAATGTGTGTAAACTAGTATAATTGCATTGAAGCATTAATTATTGAACTAGATTATTAATCATTTAATGAATTGATTGGTGACTTAGGGAAATTATATTCTATGCCTCTCAATATCAAGAAGCATGATGTGCATGGTTGAGCTTACAGGTTGGTTGGTGTGATTATATAAATGAATATGGTTGGTTATTAATAATTTTGGATGAAAATGTCAATTTTGTTAATGTTAGCCTTATTTTATTATTATTTTCTCTTCTTTCATTTATTTTGTAGGTCCTTAAAGGGTAGGTTGTTGGCTTATTAATGATGGTGGTTAAGGAGGTTTTGTGGGATGTCTATGGGGAATTGATAAATAATGAGAAGGAATAAATGTTGAAGGGTTTAGAAGTTGGATCTTTCTTGATAATTTTGGGGAAAGCTATGAAATTGAAATCTTTTGGAAAAAATAAATATTTTGTGACAATATTTTTGAGAGGGCTATTGTGCATTGTTCTTCTCAAAGCCTTGTGCACGAAGGGATATGAAAATAAAGGGTTTACTATAATTAGGAAGTCAGATAGACTCCTAGTTGGAAGGGTCGAGGATATTGTTGTTCCACTCTAGGCAAGTGAAAAAAGAAGATTCAAAGGAATATTTCTACTAGTTGGACTTACTACAATGGGACAAATTCAAATAGTAAAATTTTTATTGTTCTTGTTAATTTCAATGATTTCCTACTCAAAATTGAAAGAAATATGCCACCATATCTCTTAGTTAAAATTTCCATTTTAAATTGTTATTTTATGTGATTAAGATTTAAAATTTGCTAGCTGAAAAAAGAAGGTTGATGTTATTAATATCCATGTTATTAGTTTTTTAAGAGTGGATCAATCACTAAAACTGATTTATTGCAACTAGTTTGAAGACCTATATTGCAAAAATTTACTTAGAAAATAATCTAATGTGATAGTTGGTGAATGAAAACACACTCATAAGGATTTAATCCATGAAGGGTGCTACATGTAAAATACCCCATTATGAACAAGCATGTTAAAGTATTGTCTAATTAGTGAACTTCTTGTGGAATAGAATTCCCTATCAATGGTTATTGGGACTATAACAAAACATTTGGTGGAGATAGATATGATGGAAGGGCTCTTAAAGGTCATTGAAATAGTCAGTGTACATACACATTAAATTTACATCTTTGTTTCATCTCTAGGGTTCAAGACCACTCCTATTGGAGTTGTACCCCTCCTTTTAGGTCAAATGTGCTCTTCATAGGTCAAACCCTTATTTTTAGGGCCAAAGGAACCCTTACAATTAGTTAGGGTACTCTGACATTAGGATGCTCTTGAATGAGTTTCCTCCTTTTTAGGGTTTAGTTCACTTTAGTTAACTTTTTTTCCCTATTTAACTACCTAATGTGACCTAGTTGGCTATCTAGGTCCAGTCACACTCCAATTTCACATGCATGTTGAGTTAAACATTGGTTTCTCATGCATGATTGAGGTAACTACCTCATGAGGTAGTTCTAGTCCCAATTAACCCTACCTACACATGCACAAACTAGTTTACTTCCTAAGGAGGATGCACTTGTCTAATATTGACATAATCACACCTCTCTTTATTAGTTATAGGTCTAGTAATCCCTAAAAGCACTTGCATGTTCAACGCAACTTCTTAACGAGAGTGCATTTCCCAATTCATGGTGATTTCTCTTATTTTTAGCTATCCATGGTGATTTCTCTTATTTTTAGCTATCTTTGAGCATTCATTGGTTAATAAATATTATATTGTTTTGATCATTACTTGTATTATTTTATCTTCTATGCATTGCTAATTGGTTTACTACTTCATTTAGCTTCTATATCCATTAGTTTGAAATCTCACAGAAATAGACTTAAGGAATTGTAAATATAGACAAGTTTTGAACTCCTAAAATATTCCCCTATGGTGCTTGATATGTCATGAACAAGGGAAAATGGTGAGGGAAATTTCCCACAAATTGAAGGAATATGGGAATCATGAAAAGTTGAGAAGAAATTTGAATATCAATTCCAAGGAAAATTATCAAGACAATGAAGAGCTAGAAGGGAAGAAGGTAGCCGTGAAAGAGAAAAAAATATGAAACAAAATGGTGGTTTACCTCTCTCTGGAAGTGGCATTGCCCATTAATTATTAAATTGTTTAGTTGGATTCCTCTAGAGAACAAGATACTAACTTGGATAAATTTGATGAAGAGAGGAGGACAAGGGACAAATATTTGTATTTTGTGCATCAAGGAGACTGAAACAATTGATCACTTATTGATCCATTGTGAATTTACAAGACTTGTATGGTTGGAGGCGAGAAAAGAATTAAAGATCGCATATCAATGGGAATCTCAATACTTTGAGTTGAGATTTTATAACTATATAATGGATGCAAATTACTGGAAAGATTTTCCTTATATGGAAACATGAGAATGGGATTTTGTTTGAAGATAAAATAAAAATGTTATGAGAGTCACCTTAAATGCCATTTTTTTTTATAGAATATCATAAAGAAAAGAGAAATGGAAATAAAATAGTAGTAACATATCCTTGTTTTATATCCCATGTTTTCATGTCCCCAAATTTTCCATTGGGTCACAATGGCATAAACCACTTGGCCATACTCATGATAGTTTGTCAAATTGATGCTAAGGGTCAAATAATTGCCAAGAATGATGTCCAAGTTAGTAATAATGTAAAATTAGATCCAAAGGGACAAGGTGGTTCACATTAAGAGAAAAAATACCCATTAAAAGATTGTAATATTCCCATCCAAATGAACTATCATGGATGGAAAATTACTAGCTCCCTAGGTTGGGCGTGGAAGCATTAAAAGTTGGAGTAAAGGAACTACAAGACCCAAAATGACCTTAGACTTACAAATTCACATTAAATGGGTCAATTAAATAATAATACAAATAAAATAAGGTGGCATTTGATCATGAGGGCACATAAGAGGTTGTGGGACCCACATGTGGCAAGATTCCCCACTACACTTGGCATGATTCTCTCACCAATTCGAGTTAAATATGAAGGGTAACATACTTGGGGGAGTTTAAGAGGTATTATTCATGGCATGATTCAATTAAGGTCGAATTGGAGTGGAATAATAACTCCCATGGAAGAGGAAGAGGCATCTTAAAAGAATTGTGACACTTGGAGCTAGATTCCCTAACTCCTATGACAACCACGATGAAGATTCTATGAAACCTATGACAAAGTTCAGACCTGATTTCTGACATATGACATATATGACATGTCAGGGATAAAACTAGCATCCAATAGGGTGCACAAGGGAGTTATGGAAGCCAAGAATCTTCCCCATTCGAATTGAGGGAAGATGGAGACTAGGAATTGTTGGACAAGTGGCACACATTGGAATCTCTTCCCAACTTGAGTTGACATGAGGATTTTGGAAGGAATTTTAACCATGGAGGAATTGAGAAGTTTATAAAAGACAAGAACAAATTAGGAAAGGACCTTTTTGATCATTTCTCATTTTGCAAATTGGAGAGCATAGCTTGTCCATGCTAGTGGAGTGTTTACTCTACTTTCCTTAGTACCAATTTCGAGAGTGAAATATTCTCATCCTAATTGTAAATTGGAGAGGCCATTCAGACCTTCCATTTGTAGATAAAATGGATTCCTTTGTTGCATTTTGAATATGCGGGGCAGCTCTTGATATTTTCTTCTTCAACTTGTTCCCATCTATCTCTCACATTTCTCTCCATATTTTGGCTCTTGGAGGAAGGGCGCACATGGTGAGATTCTGATCTCTTTGGGAGAGTACAAGATACACAATTTATTTTTAATATGATATATTTACTCTGTATTTTATGCTCAGAATATCTTCAGGTCGAAATACCAAGTGAAACTATGTAAAAATACCAAACAATGTATAAAGGGTGCCATTTTCCCTATATCTTGTTGTGGGAGCTTGAAGTTGCTTTATTTCGATTTGTATCAGTCAATATATGTGATTTTGTTTATGTATGGATAGAAATTAATTTCATGAATAATTTTCATACACATTTGATAAGTCTTTGGAACATAAATCTTGAAATTCATAACAAGTGGTGGAGTTTCCTAGCTTTTCCCCCTATGTGAAGACATGTCTACAAACCTCTGATTTATGGGAGTTGCAGAAGCCTTTAGGAACTGATTAATGATGAATTTTGGTGCCCATTTAAGTCATTTAACTAATCCATCCCTCTGTTCTGAAATTTTTTATGGTATTACTGCATTTGGGAAGCCATTAGTGACCTCTACCCTTTGGGGTTTGAACCTGTGCATTATTTTAATCCATTGAATAATAAATTACATCCATGTATTATTATTATGATGACTCCTATGAGTACAATTCTTATTAGCAATATGAATATGATTGTGAGCAATATGAAGCAGAATGTGAATGGTTTGACGAAGAGGTGCCATCATGCAACACTTATTAGAATTTCATAAGGAATGGGGGTTATTCTTATGACCTTGAATATGATGAATATGAGTGTGTCACACTACAAAAGGACAATTCCATGAATAAATTACAAATATTGATATTAACATGTAAAACCTTGCCCCAACAATATCAGGCATATCTTGATTTGTATAAGGGAGGTACACAAAACACCATTCCTTTTGAAGACTTTGCTGATTGGGTGTTTGAAAATAGGCCCAAAAATGAATATGTGGAGTTAGTGAAGAAATTTCTATGCCCTTCTTGCAAAATACCTTGGAGATAAAATCACATATGTTTGAGTAAAAAGGAGGAGACCCATGATCCACCTAGTTCTGAAATAGGTGAAGTAGAAGAAGTAGTACATGAAGAGGATCGAAAGTCACTCCAAGTGACTGAAAAATATGAAGTGGCATCACATGAGCATGAAGAAGACTCTATTGAAAATATTTAAGATCATTTCAAGACACATTCTACCTTGGACATGAATCAAAGAGCATCTACTGATGGATGCTTGAACTATGAAGGAGTACCTACTGATGGGTGCTCACACCTCTATGTTGGTGACATAGAGATCACTTTTGAAAGCGTTGTTGCAAGCCAAACTTCCATCAAGCATGAAAATGAATACCTTGTAGCATTTGAAGAATAAACAAGATCAACTTCCCCATCACCACTTGAGCTTCATGAAGTCGGTCCAAGTAAGAAAAAAGAAGATGAAGAAGTTCATTTGCACGAACCTCATTTTATTGAAGGATCATTAAATATTAATGAAAATAACATCCAAGAGACCATTAGAATACTCCTTGGCACTCAATCCTTGGTGTCACATTCTTGTTGTAGATTTTATTCATTGAAGGATTCATCCTTCCTTGAAGGCATGGAGAAGATTCAAAGAGAAATGTGCAACATCGAAGGTAATTTCATGTCTTTTCTTTTTTATAGAAAAAATTTGGTTGAGCTTAATGAATGTTTACATGGATCATACTTGAATAATAATGAGTATATTCATAATCTCAAAATGCAAAATGAGCAACTTCTTGATAGGTTGCAAGATACTTGTTCTTCCTCCTATGTTTCAGATTGACAAATGGTAGATTGCTTGGAGGATTATCATGACATGATGGATCATAAGAAACATGGTAAATTGAAGGTGCTTGATGAGAACCAAGCACTTGTTGTGGTGGAAGAGGAACTTGAGTTTCATCTTGGAAATGGTTACACAATTTTTGAAGAAGTGTACGATTCCACTACCTTGGAACCAACCTATGAGGAAAGTTTTGCACTTTTGATGGAGGTGCATGGTCCTACCCTTATGGAGCCTTCACATGATGACACTTTTGCATATTCTGATCATTTGGGTGAGTTGGATCATTCTCCTACATCCTATACTTCCATATTTTACAGCATTCATCCGAATGAAGTATGGGTGAAAATTTTATTTTTTATGGTGCCACATGAGGGGTATGAAACTCCTATATCTCCTTTAGATGATGATATTATTAGATCATTTTCTTATTATTTACATTTGTAGCAGCATCCTTTTTTACCTTATGATGATACATATATACACGGATGCACCTATGATGTTCACTTGAGTCACTTGAAGACTCATGATTTTCCTTGCTCCTTGCTTAGATCAATTGATGTTGGAGGAACTTCATCCAATACTTGGGTGAAGAGATATATGATTGGAACAAATTATTATTGGTGGAAACATCCTTTTTCATTTCTTGATGATACACATATCCATGGATGCATAAATGGTACTTCTGTGAGCCCTTTGAAGGCTCATTGTTTTCTTTTCTCCCAAATTAGTTCAGATTTTAGTGGAGGTTGTTCATTCACTTCTTGGATGAAAGAACACATGGATGATTATTTTGTTGCATATTACATTATTTTGGATCAGCATGGACATATTTTCTTGTGGGATGATTCCTACTATTTTGGTGATGAGACATGGTACTTTCACCCTTGTCCTTTGAGCTTCAATGGTCTCACTCCCGATTCTTGTGTGCATTTGGCACATGAGGACTATCTGGTTGATTGGGGGAGAATTGTTTGCATTCATCCCCACTTTGAGGATATGCATTTCATGATGGAAAGTCTCTCTTGGTCTCGACCCAACCTTGAAGAAGTTCATATTTTGATGCAGGGGCCCTCAAGTTTTCAATTGTGCATTGGAAATGTTGAACTTACAGTGTGCTGGTATGATCTTTACATCCTTCCTTGAATTTTTCATAGTGATGAATTTTTATTGTTGTTACTGATGTTTGGAAAGATGCATATGAGACAATGGGATCCTAGCATTCTTTGGAATGTTAGTTTTCCACATGTGACACTGACACTCAAAGATTTGAAACTAAGGCAGTGGGATTTGGGAAATGTTTTTCCTGCAATTTTTTGTGGTAGAGCATGCCTATATTTTGGGATGCAATACAAGAAATGGGATCCTGGTATTGCTTGGTTTCATCTCACTTGGAGCAACAGTTTGATTGTTGGTTTGAGAGGGAAATCCAACCTTTAGTTGTTTGAGTTCATATTTGCATAACAGTGTTCCAGTTTCCTATGTGGGAGACCTTTTGAGAGATGGATTCAATATTCACATGCTTGGTTTTCATGGCATTTCATACCAGAAATTTCAAACCATACATGTATCAGGATCATTTGGGACCCTGGGATCATTTTTGGGTTGAAAATTTGAGAAAGGGTTTCCAAAATATGAAAGAGTACATGAGTGCCAATAATCAGAGTTTTGGAAAGGAAGTTTTGGAAGCAAAGTTTTGGAAATAAAGAAGGTACTTCAAAATCCATGTTTGAAATTGCTTGAGGACAAGCAATATTGGGAGGGGAGGATTTGTCATATCCTCAAATTTTGCATTGGGTCACAATGGCCTAAACCACTTGACCATACTCATGATATTTTTTCAAATTAATGCTAAGGGTCAAATAATTTCCAAGAATGCTATCCAAGTTAGTAATAATGTAAAATTAGATCCAAAGGGACAAGGTGTTTCACATTAAGAGAAAAATCCCAATTCAAAGTTTGTAATATTCCCATCCAAATGAATTATCATGGAGGAAAATTACTAGTTCCCTAGGTTGGGGGTGGAAGCATTAAAAGTTGGAGTAAAGGAGCTACAAGACCCAAAATGAACTTAGACTTACAAATTCACATTAAATGGGTCAATTAAATAATAATGCCATTGGATCATGAGGGAACATAAGAGGTTGTGGGACCCACATGTGGCAAGATTCCCCACTACACTTGGCATGATTCTCTCACCAATTTGAGTTCGAGATGAATGGTAGCATAATTGTAGGAGTTTAATAGGTATTATTCATGGCATGAGTCATTTAAGGTCGAATTGGAGTGGAATAATAACTCCTGTAGAAGAGGAAGAGGCATCTTAGAAGAATTGTAACACTTGGAGCTAGATTCCCTAACTCCTATGACAATAGTGATGAAGATTCTATGACACCTATGACAAATTTCAGACCTGATTGCTGACATATGACATATATGACATGTCAAGGCTAAAAATATCCTCCAATAGGGCACACAATGGAGTTATGGAAGCCAAGAATCTTCCCCATTCGAATTGAGGGAAGATGGAGACTAGGAATTGTTGGACAAGTGGCACACATTGGAATCTCTTCCCAACTTGAGTTGGCATGTGGATTTTGGAAGTAATTCAAACCATGGAGTACTTGAGAAGTTAATAAAAGAAAATAACAAAGAATGAAATGATATTTTTTATCATTTCTTATTTTTCAAATTGGAGAGCATAGCTTGTCCCTGCTAGTGGAGTGTTTACTCTACTTGCCTTAGTACCAATTTTGAGGGTGAAAGATTCCCATCCTAATTGGAAATTGGAGAGGCCATTCAAACCTTTAATTTGGAGCTACAATCTATTCCTTTGTTTCGGGTTGAATCTATAGGGCATCTCGTGATTTTTTCTTCTTCAACTTGTTCCCATCTCTCTCTCACATTTCTCTCCATATTTTGGCTCTTGGAGGAAGGGCGCACATGGTGATATGCTTATCTATTTGGTAGAGTCCAATATACACAATTTATTTGTAATATGATATATTTACTCTGTATTTTATTCTCAAAATATCCCCAGGTCTAAATACCAAGTGAAACTATGTCAAAATACCAAACAATGTATAAACGGTGCCATTTTCCCTATATCTTGTTGTGAGAGCTTGAAGTTGCTTTATTTCGATTTGTATCAGTCAATATCTATAATTTTATTGATGTATGGATATCCATTAATGTCATGAATAATTTTCATACACATTTCATACGTCTTTGGAACATAAATCGCAAAATTCATAACAAGTGGTGGAGTTTCCTAGCTTTTCCCCCTATGTGAAGACATGTATACAAACCTCTTATTTATGGGAGTTTAAGCAGCCTTTAGGAACTGATTAATCATGAATTTGGTTGCCCATTTAAGTCCTTTAACTAATACATTCCTCTTTTCTTAAATTTGGGATGGTTGTATTGCATTTGGGAAGTCATTAGTGACCTCTACACTTGGGGGCTTGAACCTCGAATTTGCTAGTAAAAGTCCCCAATTTCTCCTGAAGTTAAATGAATGTTGAAGAAGTATTTTGAGAGTGTAAAATCATCCATAAGCTTAATTTTTATGTCCCAATACCTTACAAACACTCTCATTCCCAATTCTAAATCCTTGGGATTCTTTTGGAGCCATCTACGCTTGAGGGTTTCAACATCGATTTTCCTAGTAATTATGCCTTTCATTCTCTAATTGTTAATGCAAGTTGCTGAAGTATTTATAAAGTGTCCAAGAATATAATATCTCATTTAGTGTGTCCAAATACACCTTAATCCACTCCATACATCATTCGAAAATATTTGGGATCATTTGGGACAGTTTGGGGCTTCACTAGTCCAAGTTTCAAAAATTTACTAAATTGGGAAAATTTTCAAATTGGGGACATTACACATATGCTAATTGGATTCTTTGATGGAGCTTCACAATATTATGGTGCTAGGTTTGGAGCAGGTATTCTACTAAAATTCAATGATTCACATTTTTTCAAGCTTTGAATGGGCTATGGCAGGGGAACAAATACTAGAGGAGAACTTCTAGCATTGTGGGGACTTTCTTTTCACAAAATAAACATATTTCTAATTTGTAGGTTGTCATAGACTCCAAAGTGATTATAGATTGTGTATTACAGAAAGGCCAATTGCAGGTGGTTCTACTGGATGAATGAAAAGCGAAAAATTTGAAGACTACAAGAAGCATTTATAAATCTCCATATTCAACATGTTTATAGAGTTCAATACTGAAGTAGACACTCTCAAAACAAGCACTGAATTTGTTATAAGGATCAATACACTTTGAAGAATTGAAGGATTCAAGAATGTGTCGCAAGGCACACTTTCTATATTCTAATAGAGGTATTGATTTTGATATAAGTAATCATATATCCGTGGTTGTCATATTTCTTACCATGTTGGAGTGTTTGGTGGATAAATAATAGGATATTTTATGGCTATAAATTTTGTTTTTTGTTCGATTACTAGAAGACTTATATTTCTTTATAGTGACTTGTTCATCTATAGTGGTAGTGAATTGTAATTAATAGAGTTGTTAGTAAGTGAGTGGTGGTCAATTTAAGACAACAAGAATTAGTGAATATTAGTTGCAATGTATGGGAGGTATTTTGCTAGAAATTTTGGTGGGAGAAAAGTGAATTTAGACATGTTAGTTGCTATGGAATATCTAGTATTGTATACTTTGATTCTCAAAATGAATAGCAAGTATAGTATTTTTTTCTGTGTGAAAAAAAAATTCATGGTAGCACAAAATAAAGGTATGACATTAATACCTCCATCCTTTCTATAATAATTGTAAAGTATCAAAGAATAGTATGTAATTTGATCATATGGAGGTCAAAATGGATGAGGATGAGGAAGGAACCTTTATTTTTTCACTATGTAAGATACCTATAAGAGGTAGTATTTTCCAATTACTAGAAGAAACCCTTTTCAAAGAAACATAGGTTCCCTTACAAGAGGAGGGTAACTATGAATTTTTGGAGATTAAAGCTTAAAAAATAAGCCCAAATAGATTTATGTATGAAATCTACAAGGAAGATAAAGCATATAAAATCCCCAATATCAAAAAGTGTGTCTAACTTATTTTATAAAAGTGGGTCATTTACATTATAAAAAATAACTTATTTGTAAAAATGAGCTTATATCAAAAGTTAGAGGAGGGGGAAAAAATTACTCAAAAACCTCATTGTGTATCCATCACCATGTGGTCCAACCTATACCTACCATATGGCACCTTGGATACCTCTTATGCCTTTCTTCAAAATGGCATAACGTTGACATTTCGAGTTCATTTTCAATGTCACTTTTTTAACTACCCAATTTTTCGAGGGATTTCCAACTAGATAGTTAGTTCCTACTTTTTATTTCATTTTACCTACATATTGTAATATGGCTAGTCCAAGTGATATCCTTCGTATTCAAATCACTTCATTAAAATCATGTATGGAGTATTTACTATGAAGTAGGGGACCTTACCAAGTTACACTGTGAAGAGAAATTGTCCCTCTTAATGCATTAAAGAAATCCAAATGGGGTAATCAAAATATCTTTCCTCAATGATATTTAGTTTCACCTTCAAGGAATTTAGAGAGCATATGCAACCTGGAAAAATATGGAAATCGTGTTTAGTAAACATAATGATATTCGAGCCCACCAGCTCCAAAACCAATTGATTGTTTTAAATCCAAATGATTTATCTTGCATTAAATAGTTTATATCTAAGTTTAAAACATGCAAAAGTTTACTTGCAGAATGTAAAACAATCAAGACAGGTGGCCAACTTATATATGTTATTATTTATGAGCTTGGCCTTTTCTATTATGTTTTTGTAGCTAATTTTTCACTTCACCAAAGAAGCTCTTATTAGACAACGGAATATTTACAAAATTCCCTCTTCTGAATCATTTTGTGATTCTTTAATTAGAGAACAAGATAAGCTCTATGGACATTGGAGTGATCAACAACATAGGTACATCTAACAAATACTTAGTGGCATGATAGAAGAAATAAATTCAATAATTTGAAGAAGCAACATCCTTGCAGCGACAAAAAAAACAAGGGTTCCAAACCCTCTCATCCAGATCCTCCTCCCAATAGTGATAATGGAAATAAACCAAAAGGTAAGAAGACTAAGCAACATTGTAATTTTTATGGGAAAGAATATCATTTGGAGTCTAAATGTTTCAAAAATATGGAATCCTTAGAAGCAACAATGAAGAACCACAACATCAAATGTGATTATTTTTCTTCTAATTCTTCTTTTCATGGACATGTACATTCTACTTTTGTTTTTTCCTTCAATGAAATATATACTTCTTCTAATGAGAGGTTCATTGATTCTAGAACATCTTATCATATGGTTAAGGATAAAGACATATTTTATTCTCTTAATGAATGTAACATCAAATAAATAGTTGTTGATGATAAATCTCTTAATGTTGTAGGGTTTGGAATAGTTCAACTAGATAATGGCCATTTTATTTATGTATTATGTGTTCCAAGTATTTCCTACAACCTTCTATTAGTATATCAAATCACTAATTGTTGTGAAGTTAAAATAGTAGAATTTTTACCTCACCAAGTTGTAATCAAAGATTTAAAAAATGTTAAGCATGTCTTATTCAATAGAAGTGTAATGATATTACTAGGTTGTATATATTTGACAAATTTGGCTCATCATTTCTTCCATCAGTTGTTTTATTACTCATAGTGATGACTTTAGAAAACTTTGACATGAGCACTTTGGTTATCTAAACAATATCTCATTGCAACAACTATGTAATTGGAATGTGGTGACTAGTATTCCTCTCATTTTTTGCAAAGATGGTTTTTGTTCATGTTGTGTTCTTGTCAAACATCATCAAGACAATTTTAACAAATGTGCCTCTTGGAATGCATTAACCCCTCACAACTTGTTCATAGTGATTTGTGTAGTCTGCTTCATTTTGCTTCTTTCTCTGGGTTCAATTACATCTTAACCTTCATTGATGATTTCTCCAAATGAACTTGGGTTTATTTCTTAAAACTTAAGAGTGAATCTTTTTACATGCTTTAGACTGCAAGGAACTTGTAGAAAAAAATTGGACATCAACCTCATAAGCTAAGAAAAAATAATGGAGGTGAATATGTTAACAAAAAATTAAAAACTTACTACACTAAGAAAGGAATTCATATGCAACATACTATTCCATATACACCACAACAAAATGGTATTGCTAAAAGAAAAAATCACACATTAAAAGAAATGGAAAATTATATGATCCAATCTAAGGTATTAAGTGCTCATTTTTGGGTGAAATACATTACTTTTTCCAATTACATAGTTAATCTCACTCCCAAAAAGGATTTAAAACATATAACACCAAAAAAAACATGGATTAAAATTAAACCATATGTTGGCTCCTTTGTTTTGTAGTAGACCAAGAAGGAAGAAGAACTAGAAAAGGAAGACCAGAAGTTGCAGAAAGAAATGAAGTAGTGGAAGTAGAAGAAGAGTAGTGGAAGTAGCGGAAAGCACGAAAGTTACAGAAATAATTTAACCACTACAACTTTTATGGACCCAAAGCGCAACTATAAAAGGAAGTGGAATATGGAAAGAGGAGAAGAAGAGAGATCACGAGAGATATTGCAGAGCAAGAATACCTAGCCAGCCACAGAAGAGATATCTAGTTCTGGGCTATGAGTTTTGAAATGGGTTTTTAGGGTTCTGTTGTATCCCACAACGGGTAATTCTACAGTGAATGTATGGCATGTGGCCATGATGTTGCGATTGTATTGTGAAACTAGTGATATAATGAAAGAGATTGTTGGCCACCCTAAATTTTTTTGAATGTATCTGTTGCATTTCCACAATTGTCTATGTGATGATATTTGTTTGGTTAATGGAATTTAGTATAATGAATGAATGAAAAATATCTTTTAACTATTGATGTGAGATGATGAACATTGTTGTTAGATGGTGAATATTGTGATTATACTTTTATTGTAAAACCCACATCGCAACCATAAATTTAAATAATCCTTACTCTACGCCGATCTTGGATGTGCTTCGGGTCATACCTTCACCCTTAAGGGGATTGAAAATGCCAGCACACTAGAATAAATAGTTCCATTTTGTTCTCCCATGCACAAGAACCCTGGTCTCCATTTTGCACCAACAAATGGTTTCATTCTTGGTACCTGGTTATTAAATAGGACTCTGTTAATTGTATGGTTGAATTGGTGATAACAAGTTAGATTCAAGATTGGTGGGACAAGAAGCTTGAGGATTTCACAGCTCAGGAGGCTGATCTATGAGGGTGGGAAGTAAAAAATTTTAGGAAATATATTTTCTACTACAAACCATTCCTAGATCAGTAAGAAGTATTGTGGGTTGAGCTCCCAAGATAGCATACTGGTTTTGACAGCTCGCGGAAGCACCTGAGCATCGCAACAGAAAGAGGAAGTCTATGGTTTGGATTGTAAGAGATCTGATTTGGTTGAGTAAGCTAGACTTTCCCTTGACTAGATTTTTTTATTTATTGGTAGAAAGAACTATGTTTGGTTATATTCTGTATTTTGCAGCTAAAAATAATCAATCTGCATTGAAATTTGGGAACGAACTTAAGAGAGGAGCTTGTAGAATACTGTTGAAAGAAGTTCCCCTATGGATCAAGAACAAGTTAGTGGAATTTTGGTTTTTTCCTCTATATTAGATTAGAATGGAGGATTAAAACCATCCTACCCAATGGGAAAATTCAGGGTGATGATGCTACGTTGTGGAAGTCAGATATATCATCAATGGAGAGTATTGACAGTGGGGAATCTAGGGCCAAGAGAGAAGAGCGAAGAGCAGTGATTAAATAAAATTGGTTGAAATATCAATTAAGAGAAGCAAATGGGAGAAGCACACAACTAGAAGAAAATATAAGGAATGGGGAAAGTAGTAAGTAAAACCAAGAGGAGCTACGTCAGATGAAGTGGAGAGAGGAACTAACTAGCACAAAATTGTGAGAAAAATGGATGGATGTGTTAGACATATCAGTAAGAGGAAGCTAGGAGGGATGCACCAGTGGAAGGCATGATCATGAAGACTAGATGTAACTGAATGAAGTGCTCCATCATACACCAGAATCAAACCTGAACCTAGAAGAAGATCATCAATAGCTGTCAGGACCTACAGAAAATGGAAGTACTCCAAAAAGTAAGCCCCTCATTGAACAAGAAACCGGAAGCAACGAAGCCAGCACACCCTTTACTGACCCCCAAGCGCCCTTGCAAAATATGGTAACAAATTCTAAACATATTGTTTTAAAACAACCATGGTATGGTTAGATGAACAGCAGTAGTAATAGTTCTCAAAGTAGTTCCTTAGTAGGAGGAAGTAGTAGTAGTTCTCAGCTAAGTAGTAGTATTCCTATTTTGCAACCAATACCACAAGGTTTTTTTTTAATAAGTACTCCATCTACACCAATGGTGGGGGTACCCACATGACCTCCTTTACAATTCCCGTATTTTTCAGAAAATGGGGAATGTTAGATTTTCATCATTTAATTCAATATGATCTAGGATATTATCTGAGAGAATAACATGCACAGCAAATCAAACACAAGAGACAATAGACACAAATCATTTCACCGGGGAAACCATAAAGGAGAAAACCCTGCAGCTTCCTCAGAGATAGAATGAGCAATAATACAAAACCCCAAAACAAGAAGATGGTCTCCAGCAATATCCTCCTCCTCCACTTGTGCGAACTTGTCTCTCTCTCACTTGTACGAATGAGTGAGTGAGTGAATGGTATAAATGAGAGATTCACACTCTATATTTATACTTTAATTCACTTTCATTTTACCCTAACTGGGCCGAATTCTCCTAGGAGAGTCTAATAACCCAATATAACTCAACTCTAGGCCGACCCCACTAGGGGAGTCTAATAACCCTATCAAATACAATAATATTTCTCCCAATTGGAGGATTGAAACCTCTCCGTTGGAAGTACAATGACATATGAGTACAATATAAAATATACAAGTGAAATACATTCCGAAGTTACAAATACATCAACACTCCCTGTTAACTAGGAAGGTATTCTCTTGACACAGTTCATCAGCACAAGTATTCATTACTGGATCATCATCAAAGTTGGATCATCATCGTCACTGCTGCTGCTATCTCGACCATCAATCTCCAATCTACTCGTCATAGGAAGTTATACAAAGCCAGCCCTTTTTCAAGATGGATGTAGGCCTAGCCTCCATGTAGGTCTTCATCATCTCTGGGAGCAAGCCATCAAGTAGGTACATCTCAGGACTTATAACATGCTTCTACAAAACCTGCAAGATCTCCTAGGACTGATTATATGCTACTGCAAAACATGAAGGAGCATCCCAGGATTGATTATATGCCTCTGCAAAACCTGTGTACCCTACTATCACCTCATCATATTCAGATCATCTTGTCGCCAACGGAGCACAACCCAGATGCACATAACACAGCACTTACACTCACCGGCATGGAAGGAATTTCCTATCATCATACGAGAAAGGCTCAACAATTACATCAATGACCATGGAAGGACTAAGCTCTCACCATGTCAAAAAATATTCAGCAATTACATCAATGACCATGGAAGGACTAACCTATGACCATGTTGGAAAATCTCGATAATTACATCAACGAACATGGAAGGACTGGCCCCTGACCATGTCGGAAAAGCCTTGGCAATTACATCAACGACCATGGAAGGCCTAACCTCTAACCATGTCGAAAAATCCCATCCCTTACATCTACACCATGGGAGGATTTCCTACCACATTGTGAGAATGGACCAGCCCTTACATCTACACCATACGAGGACTTTCCTACCACTATGTGAGAATGGATTGTGTGCATCTGTGTCTTCCGGACACATCACTTCACCTTAGAAGGAACCTCAATCTGAAGTACACCAAGATTCTCTCTGAAGTATTCAAACTTCACTCTGGCCAGTGGCTTGGTCAATACATCGGTTATTTGCTCGTCCATCGCAACATACTGAAGCTTCACTGCTCCTCTCTGCACCATATCCTCGATATAGTGATACTTGATCTCAATGTCTTTTGACTTGTCATAGAACACTGGGTTCTCAGACAACTTCACACAACTCTGGTTGTCACAATGTATACAAGTCACGTCCAACTAGAGATCAAACAAATCAGACAGTAGCTTCCTTAGCCATACTACCTCACAACTAGCTGAACAAGCTGCGACATACTCTGCTTCAGTTGTACTCAGTTTCACGCAAGACTGCTTCCTGCTAAACCAAGAGATGAGATGTGATCCCATACTGAAGCAACACCCCGAAGTGCTCTTCCTATCAATGGAACTTCCTCCCAATCTGAATCAACATAACCCTCCAGGTTAATCTTCTGATTTGCATCATACTTGAGCCCATAATCAATCGTACCCTTCAGGTACCTCAGAATGTGCTTTGCAGCAATCAAGTGAACATGTCTCGAATCCGTCAAGAACTGGCTCCATGTGTTATTAGCAAAGAAAATATCTGGTCTCGTGTTCGCCAAGTACATCAAGGACCCAATCATCTGACGATACATCGTGGCATCAACCGACTCTGATGAAGCATCACACAATAGCTTCAAGTTCGATGCCATAGGTGTGGCCATGGCCTTGCAGTCCATCATCCCAAACCTCTTCAGGATCTCTACTGCATACTTCCCTTGTCCAAGTAAGATTCCATATGCGCACTGCCACACCTCCATGCCTAGAAAATAGTGCATCATACCCAAGTCCTTCATCTCGAACTCGGCAGCAAGATTCCTCTTTGTGTCGTCAATCAACCCATCCTCACCTGTCACAAACAGGTCATCTACATATAGTAGGAGTATAACTGGATTTCCTTTCTCAACCTTGTAGTAAAGGTTGGAATCCTCTTTACTCGTGGTAAATCTCAAACTAGTCAAGAAGCTATCAATCCCACCGTACCATGTCCTGGGTGCGTGTTTCAAACCGTACAAGGCTTTCTTCAGTTTGCACACATGAGTCTCTATGTCATGTGTCTTGACATCCATCTAGTGTATCTTCCACTTCATTACTACAACCAGAGCAAGTACTAATATGATGGAAGTGTATCTGGCTACAGGTGCAAATGTCTCTTCATAGTATATCCCTTCCTTCTGGGAGAAGCCACGTGCCACAAATCTTGCCTTGTATTTCTCTATGCTGCCATCTGCAGTGTGCTTGATCTTGTAGATCCACTTGAAAGTCACCACAGACTTCCCTTCTGGTCTCAGGACCACATCCCAAACATTATTCTTCATGATCGACTGGTACTCCTCGATCATGGCATCCTTCCATTCCTTCTTCTCAGCTGCTTCCTCATAGTTGGAAGGTTCTTTGTTAATGATGTCACATAGCAGGGCTACATAACTGGTGTATGGCCTAGGTCTCTTGCTTTCTCTATGCATTCCTTCTAGAGCGCCATATCTCTCTGCATCTTGGATTGCTTCTCGTACCCATGTTGGTTTCCTCTTGTGAGAATTCTTCTCACGGGGTGGATCTACAAGTTCCTGTGGATATTTTATCCCACGGTCTTTGTGAAGAACCTACAACAATTAATTAATGAGAATATGCAAAATAGCAGAAATAACAGAACTCGGAATCACTTTTATTGATCACAGGCCACTTCGAGGGGGCAACCTCCTTTGAGCAAGCTCAATACAAATAACTTCATGGTGCCTTCATTGGTCTCAACACAAACTTATATACTAAGTGTACGTGGCAATACCATGTGTCAATACAAACCATGGGCCAATACAAAATATGGATCAACAATTACTACGGGATGACTTACAAAGCATATGTGTCCAACAACAATAAGACAAACTATGGATCAACAAATATTAAGGGATGACTTACAAAGCATATGCATCCAACAACAATATACTAACAAAGTAAATAGAAGGGTTGAACCGGGTTCCTAACATCCCCTCTCCCTTAGAAAAATATTTGTCCTCAAAGCTTTAGATGTGGAAATTGATGGAGAATCTGAAGGAGTGGCTCCCCTATAGCATCCTCGGGTTGCATTCTGGGCCACTGACGCCTTTTGAGTTTCAGGGAGGGTTGCTTGGAAGGCTGTAGATGACGAAGAACCATATCAGCTATGTGAAAAGTGTGCTCATAACGATGTTGATCATCTTGTTGTTTCAGTTGAATTCTTGCCATGTGAAGATTGTCCTGCAGAATGAGAAGAATCTGAGCGCGGTTTCGAAGAACCGAATCAATTGCCTGAATTGGGGAGCTGCTGGGGGTGTATGGAAGAAGAATTGGCAGTGCCTATCCATAGACCGCTTCATATGGTATCCTTTTAGATGTGGTATTGTACCACTGGATCACTTCTAGGAAATCCATAGAAATAGTTATCCAAAGCTAGGTAGGAATGGGCAAGGGTTCGAGCAGTCTCGAAAGGAGTGTTGTTTCACCCTTGTTGACCTGGCAAGTATCACAGCTAGCCACCATCTATTGAATTGTCATTTTCAGTCCCTGCCAAAAGAAGTTACATTGTTTCTGGTCATACATTTTGAGGAACCCAGAGTGCCCTGCTGATGAAGAAGCTTAGAGTTCATAGAAGAGATAGCCCTGTTGAACAAATTGCAACCAATTTGGAACAAGCCGAGAAATAGCTATAAGAGAAACTGGGTCATCAAATGTGCAAGAAGGAGAATCTGCCACCATATTGTCCTTACCCTTCTTGTAAGTGATCGCATAGGCATGTTGGATAACCCATTGCAGGTGTGCTGGGGAGGAGACCCATTGTGCCAGGAAGTTTTCCAGATTCTGGAGATTAGTCTTGATGCAGAAATAATTCCATAATAGGTATGGCTGCCACTTCTGTACCGCATGCAAAATAGCCATCATTTCCTGCTGAGATGTAGATGCAGCTAAATTCTTACCGGAAAGGTCTCTTGAAGGCGACAAGCCCATTGGTTCAGCAAATACACCTGTACATCTATCCAAGGAAGTAGGGGAGACCGTTGATGGGTGCATCTGAATGGAATGGAGTTGAGCGATGACACCATGTGAATTCTTCTTAAGGATCTTTTCTAGTCGATGTGAACTGATGATGCGAAGAGACCCTTGTTGTAAGCCCTTAAATTTGTGTTGTTTCCCATTGACTAAAAACTGCATCCAAAGTTTAGCAAAATGCCATAAGATGGGGCCAAGTGTGCATAACCATTGAATGCCCAAAACCACATCATATCCGCCTAGGGACAAGGCAAACATGTCAGAGTGCAGGTTATAATCTTCCAGAGAGATACACACATTGTGACACTTCCCCTTGCAAGGTAAAGTGCCCCCATTGGAAACCATGACTTCAAAGTTGGAGCAAGGATGGACAAAAAAATCAACTTGTTTGGCGATGCGAGGGTCAATGAAGTTATGAGTGCTACCAGAATCAATGAGTATTGTAAGAGGAAGATTCTTGAAGTAACCCCTGACCCACATTGTTTAGGGGGTGGTGACATCGGATAAAGCATGGAGAGATATCTCTAGTTGTTCATCCTGAGATGGGGGGATCAATAGGAGGCTCCTGAATGTCGACCTGATCATCCATTGTATCTGGAGCTTCTTCACCAATTTTAGAGGCAGGCGGAGAATCCATATCCAAGAGATAGAGCTTTTGTTGAACACATCTATGTCCCCGAGTAAATTTATCATCACAATTATAACAAAGCCCTTTTTCTCGGCATGCCTGCATCTCTGTTTCAAAAAAATGCTTGATAAGAGTTGGTCGAGGAGCTGGTGGGATGGGAGGCCGCTGAGAACCCATATTTCGGAAGGGAACAAAAGTGGGTTTGGAGTGTTGTTGGGCTGCAATCTTGTCTTCTACCAACTTAGCCAACCCTAGGACTTCCATCATTGTGTTGGGACAAAACATTTTAACCTCTGACCGAATTTCATTCTTAAGACCACTGATAAAACAACTCTTGTAGAATTCATCAGACAATCCTTCTGTGTGATTGGCTAGTTTCTCAAATTCTGTCTGATACTCTCTCATAGTGCCAATTTGATGAAGTTTAGTGAGTGCTCCGGTGAAGTCATAAAAAACACTAGGACCAAATCGTTGCAAAAGGAGTTGGCAAAAATCTGTCCATTTTGGCTCGCCTTGAGCCTTGATGTACCAATGGCGCCATTGAAGGGCTTCCTATTCCAAATGAAAGGATGCAAGTGGAACTGTTTGGACATCAAAAGTATTATGCAGACTGAAATATTGTTCTGCACGATAGATCCATCCAGTCGGATCAGTACCATTGAAGCGAGGAAATTCAAGCTTCGGACCACAAAAATTGCTGGAAGAAGAGAACCCATTGGCTACAGATTATAATTCTTGCTTTCGGTTATTGCTCATGGTTGAATTCTGAAGATGGAGGCTGAGAAATCTTTCATCCAGATCTTGGAGTTTGGTTTGGATGGTTACAAGTGCTTCCTCCATGGTTTTTACTCCTGCGTAGGTGACAACCATAAGTAGGAGTTTTTTTTTGGGGGGGGGGGGGGGGCGGGGGAATGGATAGAAAAACACAAACAAAAGCTTATTTAGTAAAGGGAAATTTGGATTTGGGAAAAACTCGGATGGGTAATTGGGGTTTGACTAGGTTTTGGACACTTTCTGATGGATAGGGAAGCAAAAAATGGGGATTTCAGAAGCGGGGTGAAAGAATGAGAAAATTTGTCAAATAGGGACAAAGAAGCAGAAATATAGAATGAACATGGTGGCAAAATTTGGAGGCAAGTGGGTGAAAAATGAAGAAGTTATGGAAAACCCTAAAAATAGACAAATGTGAGATTTCTGGCTTTGGGAAGTAGAATTTGGGATAGGTTCCTCAGAAATGAAATATGCATAATGGAATTGCAGGGGTGTCGGGGAAGTTTCAAGGGAAACGGAGTTAAAACAAAGGAGATATGGAAAAAAATGGATTTTTTTTTTATGGATCTACAACAACGCGGAAGGGATCAGAAACAGATAGATCTGCAACAGCATGGAAGAGATCGACAACAGATGGATATGAAAGGATGCCGAATGGATAAAAAATGGCTGGATCTGAAACGGCTCGGAATGGATCTGAAATGGTTGGATCTGAAACGACTCAGAATGGATCTGACACGGCGCAGAAGTGATCGGCAACAGTTCAGCTGAAAATAGATATGGACCCCAGGTATGTGCGGCTTCCTATCGGTTCAGGGGATTCACTCAGCCACCAATGTTGTCTGACGGATTACGTATTGGGGCAGTACCCCTCACTCCACGGCTCAGGTAAAAATGATAACCACTTTGCCACAAACGACAACTCTTGGTTTACCTCACAAGTGGGAACTAGTCAATCAGGTAGGGGTCGTTGACCTTTTTGCTAGCAGGTCCTCTTAATGGGCGAGATACTTCGGGGTTCCTGTGGTACTCCTCACAATGCGTTTTAGGGCTTATGCCCAAGTACTTCCCACAGTTAAGCAGATAGGGATTATTCCTAGATCCGAAGCTACGACGGATGCGAAAAAAAAAAAAAAAATTGGCATAAATTTCACCCAGCAAGCCCAAGAAAGTGCTCTGATACCAGATGTGAAGAACTTGCAACAATTAATTAATGAGAATATGTGAAATAGCAGAAATAACAGAACTCAGAATCACTTTTATTTATCGCAGGCCACTTCGAGGGGGCAACCTCCTTTGAGCAAGCTCAATACAAATAACTTCACGGTGCCTTCATTGGTCTCAACACAAACTTATATACTAAGTCTAGGCGGCAATACCATGGGTCAATACCATGTTTCAATACAAACCATGGGCCAATACAAAATATGGATCAACAATTACTACGGGATGACTTACAAAGCATATGCATCCAACAACAATAAGACAAACTATGGACCAATAAATACTACGGGACGATTTACAAAGCATATGTGTTCAACAACAATATACTAACAAAGTAAATAGAAAGGTTGACATGGGTTCCTAACAGTCTTCTTCTGGATTTACTTCATTCATCGTTGTATCTCGTATCCTGGGTGCTTCTGGTTCTTTAATGTCTTCAACAGGTAGCTTTCTGGATTTGTTGTATGCTGAGTCTTCATCAAATGTTACATCCCTGCTAATGTCGATCTTCTTGAATTTTGGGAAGTATATTCTGTAATCCTTCGAGCTTTCAATAAATCCCACGAATATACCTTTCTTTCTTGAAGCATCTAATTTTGTTCTCTTCTCTTTCGGAATGTGTATGTACACTGGGCAGCCAAATATTCTGAGATGGTTGACCTCTAGTTTCTCGCCAGAGAAAGCTTCTTTTGGTGTCTTGGTGTCAAGTACTCTATGTGGAGTACGATTCTGTACATACACAGTTGTCCTTGCAGCTTTTGCCCATAGATGCATAGGAGGATCCTGGTCATGAATCATCAACCTTGCTGCTTCCATAATTGTTCTATTCTTCCTTTCTGCAACTCCATTCTATTGTGTATTATATGGAGTGGTCAACTCCCTCTTAATCTCTGAATCTCTGCATAATTTCTTGAAGTCTTCTTGTTAACACCCAAAAAGTGCTCACTAGCTCATTTCCCTATTCACCTGACCCATTTGTCCACTTTTTCCACCATTTAAGCCTCTAAAACCTTCAAAATGTCACCAAAAAGACCAAAACCCATCTTTTTCCCCTCAAAAAATATAAAAAACCCTCAAAAGGGGTCCAAAATTCCCAAAAATCAATTAAAAGGGAATAAAAATATAAAATATATTCAAAAAAGGAAAAAAAGGGTAAAAGAGACCTAAACCATTTTTATCAATAGCATTGGTTTCCTTAAACCACAATGGTATTCTCCATCACCAAAAAACTATAAAAAGGTGATAGGGGCTCCTCACTATTCATCCACATTCATCCTATCCTTATGCTGCCAAATTCTCTTTGAGAGCCCTTGCCTCCCTTTTGAGTTTGAAGATCCCCATTAGCACCTTGGAGAAGAAGAGATCATTGGAACTTTGGAGCACCTCACCATTGTAGCTGCTCAAGCTCAACCATCCTCACCCTTTGAGGTAATAGAAAAATATTCAATTTTTTTTTTTTATTTCTGTCTTTCATAGATCTGATTTGTTTAATGTTTTTAATCTAGAATTATTTATTTGCATATGTTAGATCAAGATTTACTGTTTTCATTTATTACTTTTATTGTTTAATCTAAACTGCTACTACAAGTTAGTAGGTGCTCATCAGCACATGCTTGGGTGAAAACCCAAGCAACAGTTTTTGGTGACTCTGCCGGATTTCGAACATTTGAATCTTTGATTTAGATCTATATTTCTTCATTTTTTAGTTGTTATTTACCTTTAATACTGTAGATCTGGCCTGCTACCCTGCCCACAGCTTACTGTCCTAGCCATTGGCCTTTTCTGCATCCCAAACAACCCAAAATTTCAATTTTTGGGTTCGTTTTCGGTGACTTTTTTCCATCCGCAAATTGCAGTATTTAGCACCCACAGCCGCGATTTACATCGCGGGTTTTCTGCCTGTTAGCTATGATTTACATCGCAGGTTTTTACCTATTTTTCATGATCCCCATCGCGTATTTCATCCCTATAAGCCGCGATTCACATCGCGCCTTTCACCCCCCGAAGTTGCGATTCACGTCGCACCTTCTTCCCATATCACCGCAACATAGATCGCAGATTTTAGCCCGAAATCCATGATCCAGATCGCGACTTTCGACTCAGACAGCCACAATTTTGCATGTACTGTCTGATTCGTTTTTCCTAAGTTTTGTTCATTTCGTCCCACATTTTCCCGCCATCTCCCCTGCAATTTTTGGATAGCCTACTGTTTTATTTCTTGTATCCTTTGAGATCCATTTTCCCTTTCTACTACTTGCTTTACTACATCATTTTTAAAAAAATTCAGTTTATTGAAAGAAAAAGTTTTAAAGCATTTTCAGTTAGAAATTTCATATTTTGCAAATTGAAGCAAGAATTGTAATTTGCTTTATATTTCGCCCAGGCGAGCTCATTTTTATGCTATTTGATTTACCTTAACATTTTAAAGAATTTCACATATTTTTTGAAAAGTTTTTAAAGCATTTACATTTAAGTAGATAAAGCATTTACATTTAAATCGTTTTCATATTTACATTTAAATTGCTTTCATATTTTGCAAGTTGAAATCATTATTTTAATTTGTGAATTTTTCGCCCAAGCGAGGCTTCTTTGTTTTAGTACATAACCACACCATCACACAAAATATCACAATAAATCAAAGTGAGCCTTAAAATATATCTAACTCAACCAACATTCTAACCCCACTTGGGGAACACCAAAAGAATATTGTACTTAGGTAAGATTGGGGGGATAGGTATCCAAATAACACCCCTCACTCACTTTCGTTTTGAGACATAGTGATTGACATTTAGGGTACCAAAATCCCCTAGTATTTATTGGCACGGTTTCAAACCAATTTGTCGGAAAGGCCTCTCCCTTAGGAGGGTCGAAGTAGCCAGACTGGTTCCAGAGGCCTGAGTGGACTACCGCAATCCATTCAATCACTAAAGGATACCTAATCGTTGTTCTCATTGTACCACCCTTGTGGGAGTACAACAGTGATAGAACAAGAGCTGCAGATTCACCTTTCTGGACGTGTCATGAAGGGGGTATCTTAGTGGCCTATCTTCTAGGATTGTCTACCCGGTGTCCCTCCCGGTAGGGGGATATCTAGCCTTTGGTTCTACAATTCATATTTTCTGACTTGGATTTCATCACCTTGCAAAGGATATGTCTTGTTGAATCATAATACTTTTTAGTTAGGTGGTTGCATTCTCTATTACCTCCCCTTGGTCAGTGAGTCCACCATTTTTTATTTTTAGGAGTCGTTTGCATGTTGGTATTTTGACAACATTTTTTTAATTACTCCACTTACTATAGCACAGCTGTTATAGTAAGTGTTTTGAGTTTGGTTGTTGGCATGAGTGCCATTATTTTTTACGCTCCCCTCTTACACACACAGTTGCATTAGGGTTTTCGAGCTTTCCACTCACCACCACCCATTAGTTTTAATAGACAATTGTCACCATTGAGTCCCCGATACTTCACATTAGTGAGAGAAGAGAAGGATACACATAAGTGGAGTAGGAGCATGTTGCTGAATATATCTATCTCTTGGGTTTGATCATGGCGATCCTTGTATTGATGCTTATTCTATCTCTGAGGAAGTTGCGGGGTTTTTCACCTTCTTGGTTTTCCCCGGTGAAATGTTTTGTGTCTCTTGTCTCTTATGCTTGATATGATGTACATGTTGTTCTTTCAGTTAAGATCCTAGATCTATTGAATTAAATGATGAAAAAATAACATGGTATCAGAGATATCCTGAAGGAAGGCATGGTATGGCATTTATGAGACTTGTTGCACTTGCGACAAATTGCAAGCTAGGGCTTGATATAGAAAAAACCAGTCATCGTGGAACTTTTGCTATAAATCCATTTTGGATAAGGTTAAGGTTCTGAAAATTTTACGGGTCGTAGATAACACCCCCATGTACTTTTTTTCCGAAGCACAACATCTGATTCATTTTATTTTGTGTTTTATGATCTATACAATCTAGGGTTTCTGCCTCTTCCAGATCTTAGTCATAAACAGGTGACCTGGGAAAAAAGGTCACAACTTGGGCTAGAAAGCTCCAAATGAAATTTTGTAAAAAGTGATAGGTAGGGAACGGAATTTATTTTCTCAGGTAATTTTTTCAGAGGCCGAAGTTGAAACAGCGACACGTGGAACTCCGTACAAGTTCGCTCTCTTGTTTTATCCCATAAACAGGTCAAGTTGCGACACTTGGCATAACTCTCTCTCAAAAACTCCAATTGAGGTCAGACCTATGGGGTTGGAAAGAAGACATTTCAAGCTACCATAGGTCAAAGTTTCAGACCCTTTGGATTCGTAATCTCAGAGATGCACCTGAAACAATCAGGTGCATATTTCTATCAAAACAGATTTGGATTCTTAACACCTTCATTCTTGGCTTATCACTGCTGCGGGAATTTAGGGCTTCAGATAAAGTTGGAATTTTTGGAATCGGAGACCACGGCTCCTCATCAAAATCAAAATTTAGAGACCAAGATCAAATTTTTTGGTTGGTCAGAAGGTCAGGCTTAATCAAACCCTAGTTTGGGATTTTGATCGGAAAGATGGAAAATTAGGGCTTCTGCAAAAGTTTGAATTTTTGAAGTATGTGACCACGACTGGAAGCTCCTCGGAAAAATTGAAGCTTAGATATTTGGATCGAACTTTTTGGTTGGGTAGAAGGGTGGGATTTATCAAACCCTAGTTTTAGGTCCTGTCTAGTGAATCCAAAAGTTTCAAAGCCAATTTTGAGGGGTCAAATTTTGCAGTTTTCAAAATTGAAATATACCAGCTTGATCAGCTTAGCAAGCCACATCTTTCCATCCATTTAGAAGTTTGAATTTTTAGGGTTTCTCTAACAAACCCTAATCTAGATCCAGATCTAGTTTAAGCAAGTCAAAGTGGATTGGGTTAATCTTAGAAAAGAATGAATTGGACACATGCATAAGTGAAGAAGTTCTGGTTCCAGAGGGAGATGACGCTGAGGCTTTACATGAGAAGGCTACAAGCAATCCCGACAGGTATGACTTGAAGAGATACAAGTATATTTTTACATTTGTTCATGATTAAGTTTATGATATGTTTGTCTTCATATTTGAGGTTAGTACAATCTTGATTAATCTTAGACTTGTCTCATCACCCTAGTAAAAGTATGAATGCATGTGAATGATAGAAGACATTCATTGATGATTGTACTAATGCACTGTGGTGTTGTATGACGTTGATGTTGTTCGCTAAAGGTACAAATCAAGTTCTAGATCAAGAACATATGACCATGGTGACATAAAGACAAAGACTCATGGATCACATAGAAGCTCCATTTAAGAGGTATGTATAATTTGTTTCTACAAAGGTTAACTTATGAGTTATGCAGGTTACTAAGCACAAGCCATTGAAGAGAACAAGAAGACATTGTTTGGGTATGTTAGACATAACTAGCCAACATGATATTCCAGGTATGTTTTTCCTATATCAAGTTAGAATCCTACCTTGTGTTAGGATCTTATACTTTTGTATGAATGATTATTCTTGAAGTTAGAAGTTTAAGTAATCAACAGTTTATGCATATTATGTTTCTTGCTTTGATTGATGATATGACTATCCAGAAGAGTCCTATGGTCAATAAGAATATGCATAAGTAATAGAAGTACTCCCTAAAACCTTGAATACTAATGCTTGTGAAAAATTACCTGTGTGTGAAATAATCATGACCATACATGTTAAGTTTATTTAGGATCATAATGTTTTGATAGTATTGAGATTATACTAATGAATGTATGATCATGTATGAGATCTTGAGGATGACACTAGTGCACACGTAAGCATGCATTGTGGTCCAGGATGAATAAAAGTTCAAGGACAGGTAATCCAGGAAGCAAAGATCAAGAGGGGCACACTCTAGTAGTTCCTGCAAGGAAGCAAAGATTGAGAGGGAGTCCACCCTACAACTAAACAAATATAAGTATTTGAATTGTTATATATATGACTACTTAAATGATTTATGATGTATATTATGCATTTTAAAAAAGGTTGCATTAATGAACACGATACGACTAATATAGTAATGGGTAAGTGGCCTATGGTACTGTACAACATTCCATTGCTACCTATCTAGAATGAAACCTCTTTGCTAACATTTTGGGAGTTGTGCACACTCTTAACAATGTACTAGTAGAGATGGAAGGCATCTAGAAAGTTACAAAATATGGAATAATGTTGTATTGAAGCATTGGCTAAGATAATTGCATGACTATATGACATATGTATTTATGAGTGAGAATTTGTTCTGAAATATATAAGATGCTTCTAATCATGCAATTGAACTTGTCTTGTAGGAAAGACTGTGTACCTACAAAAGAAGGACTACAACATTTGTTCCAGCAACAAAGTTCAAAGAAAACTATCTATTGAAGATACTTCGAGGAAGAAGTGATGGGACACATTTGCAGGAGCCATTCCAAGCATGGTGAGAGGAGGATCCTTCCCTTGGCTTTGGATGTAAGCGTTGTGTGATGAGCATCAAGATGATGCTCCAGTTACTGCTTTTGATATGCATCAGTTGGATGCTTTGTATGATCAGTTGGTTCATGTATGTTGATATGCATAAGTTGGATGCTTTGTATGATCAGTTGGTTCATGTATGTTGATATGCATCAGTTGGATTCTTTGTATGATCAGTTGGATCATGTATATGCATCAGGACGAAGCAGGTGACGATGATCAAGATGATCATATGTGATGAGTATTAGGACGATGCTCTGGATGGCATGCATAAAGATGATGCAGTCACGATGATCAGGATGATCATGTGTGATGAGTATCATGATGATGCTCTAGATGACATGCATCAGGACGATGCAGTGACGATGATCAGGATGATTATATGTGATGATTATCAGGACGATGCTCTGGATGATGTGCATCAGGATGATGCAGTGATGACAATCAAGATGATCATATGTGATGAGTATCAGGATGATACTCTGGATGATATGCATCAGGACGATGCTATGATGATGATCAAGATGGTGCATTACTTTCTAGGCATGGAGGTGTGGCAGAGTGTAGATAGAATATTCCTTGGAAAAGGGAAGTATGCAGTAGAGATCCTGAAGTGGTTCGGGATGATGGACTGCAAGGCCATGGTCACACCTATGGAATCGAACCTGAAGCTTCTATGTTATGCTTCATCTGATTCGGTTGATGTCATGGTGTATCATCAGATGATTGGGTCCTTGATGTACCTGATGAACACGAGACTAGATATTTGCTTTACGGTGAACACATTGAGCTAGTTCCTAACGGATCCCAAAGGTCTTCACTTGGTTGTTGTAAAGCACATTCTGAGGTACCTAAAGGGTATGGTTAATTATGGGCTCAAGTATGATGCAAATCAAACGTTTAACCTGGAGGGTTATGTTGATTCAGATTTGGCAGGAAGTGTTGCAGATAGGAAGAGCACTTATAAGTGCTGCTTCAGGATGGGATCAGGTGTCATCTCTTGGTTTAGCAGGAAGCAGTCCTGCGTAGCACTGAGTACAGTCTAAGTAGAGTATGTTGCAGCTTGTTCCTCTAGTTGTGAGGAAGTATAGCTTAGGAAGCTACTATCTGAGTTATTTGATCTCCCACTGGATGCTACCTGTATCTTCTGTGACAACCAAAGTTGTGTGAAGTTGTCTGAGAACCCGGTGTTCCAAGACAGGTTGAAGCATATCGAGATCAAATATCACTATATCAGGGATATGGTGCAGAGAGGAGCAGTGAATCTCTTGTATGTTGCGACGGATGAGCAAATAGCCGATGTGTTGACCAAGTCGTTGTCCACAGTGAAGTTTGAATACTTCAAAGAGAGACTTGGTGCACTTCAGATGGAGATTCCTTCCAAGGGGAAGTGATGAATCTGGAGACACAGATGCACATGAGCCATTCTCACGTAATGGTAGGTAGGTCCTCCTATGGTGTAGATGTAAGGGCTGGAGCCATTCTCACATGGTGGCAGGTATGTCCTCCCATGGTGCAGATGTAAGGGCTGAGCCATTCTCACATGGTGGTAGGTGTGTCCTCCCATGGTGCAGATATAAGGGTTGGGGACATTCCGACATGGTTGAAGTGTGTCTTCCCATGGTTGTTGATGTAACAGTTGTGCCATTTGAGCATGGTTGAAGAGTGTCTTCCCATGGCTGCGATATAAGTGATGTGGCATTCCTAGCATGGTTGAAGTGTGTCTTCCCATGGCTACGATATAAGTGATGTGCCATTCCTAGAATGGTTGAAGTGTGTCTTCCCATGGCTATGGTTATAAGTGCGATGCCATTCTCGCATGGTTGAATTGTGTCTTCCCATGGCGTAGATATAAGTGTTGAGCCTTTCACGGATGGTTGAAGTGTCTCTTCCCATGTCGATGAATGTAAGTGTTGTGTGATGTGCATCTAGGTTGTGCTCCATGTACAATGACGGTGATCTGAAGACGATGAGGTGACAGTATGGTACACATGTTTTGCAGAGGCATATAATTGGTCATGAGATGCTTTTGCAGGTTTTGAAGAGGCAGTGTAATCAGTCCTGGGAGATCTTGTAGGTTTTGGAGAGGCAGTGTAATCAGTCTTGAGGTGTACCTACTTGATGGCTTGCTCGCAGAGATGATGAAGACCTACATGGAGGCTAGGCCTACATCTAGCATGAAAAAGGGATGGCTCTGTAGAAATTCCTATGGTGAGTAGATTAGAGATTGATTGAGATAGCATCAACAATGATGATGATGGTGATGCTCCGTGATCCAGTGATGATGATCCAGCTCCAGAATTAAATACTTGTGCCTATATGTATTGATGACTTGTGTCAAGAGAATACCTTCCTAGTTAATAGGGAGTGTTGATGTATTTGTAACTTCGCAATATATTCACTTGTATATTGTATTTGTACTTTATTGTATCCCCAACAAAGATGTATTATTCATCCAATTGGAAGTGTCATCATGTGTACTTGCAAGTGTCGGAAGTTATATTGTAAGTATCGTAACTTATACTTGATGGGTTATTAGACCACCTTGATGGGGTCGACCCTGTATGAGTCATGTGGGTCAAAGGGTTATTAGACCACCCTAGAGGGGTTGGCCCAGTCATCATTATATTAAGTGGTTAAGTTGGGGCCGACCTAGTTTAGTAAAAGGCAAGTCAAGTTAGTGTATAAATAGAGTGTGTCTCTCTCATTTTACACATTCCATTATTCACTCACTTCGCATTAGTGAGAGAAGAGAAGAGTGCGCATAAGTGGAGGAGGAGCATGTTGCTGAAGATATCTATCTCTTGGTTTTGATCATGGTGATCCTTGTATTGATGCTTATTCTATCTCTGAGGAAGTTGCGGGGTTTTTCACCTTCTTGGTTTTCCCTGGTGAAATGTTTTGTGTCTCTTGTCTCTTGTCTCTTATGCTTGATATGTTGTACATGTTGTTCTTTCAGTTAAGATCCTAGATCTATTGAATTAAATGATGAAAAAATAACATCCCCTCTCACACATCTTTGGGTGGAGGGCACATCCCTTTTACAGCTAATATTCCCTTTGGGGGCAGTGGCCCGATCCATAATGCTACCATTAGCACTTATGCCCCAACGATAATGTCACACAACTCTGCCACTCTTCCATTTATGGTTAGTCTTAACCTACCAGACCTAGAAAGATTAACAAATGACCATATTAGACATGATCCTAATTGGCCCCCCATGCCCAAAAAACTCCCGTCAGACATCCCAAAGTTTGAAGGGAAGGCTGGTGAAGACCCACAAAACCATATTATGTCTTTTCACCTATGGTGTTCCTCAAACTCCATAGTAGTTGATTCTATTCACCTCTAACTGTTACAAAGGCATTTCACTGGCTCGGCAGCCAAATGGTATATTGAGCATCCCCATGGGACACACCCTAAGTTTACATCCCTCACCTCAACTTTCCTACAGTTCTTTCAACTACCCTCTGCTATGATGTATGAGTAGATATCCTACTGTCTTGTAGACAGAATACTGCCACCCATATCACAGATCATATCCATGAGTGGCGTAAGCGCCATAGTCTATGAAAGATCAAGCTAGATGACCGTATTTTCCTGGATTGGTTCCTGAGATCCCCCATTCCACTCATATCCAAGGATGTAGCTTCTGAATGACCCCAGTCGAAAGAAGAATCCATTTTAAAAGTCCAGCAGTTTGACTTAATCTACGCCCAATCTAGCTATTTATACACCATCTTACCTGACGCCCCGCGCGACGATCCATCCCGGAGCGATGCGCCGGGGGCATCCCATGTCATCGACGGCATCATTGTCCAGGTTATGGCATAAAACAAACCCTTCACCATGATGAGTACCAACAACGTCCCATACCTTTCTAGGGATACATCTCATTCTGGAGCAACAACTTCGTATGCTCCAATGACGCACACCCACGACACTCATGGACCCTCATGTCCACCACAGTATTATGGGAAAGTACCCTCAGCTTATGCACCACCTACATACTATAACCAGCAGGCCAATCATACCCCGGTTCACCCACAAGCCCAATCAACTTATTACCCTCAACAGGCAGCACCTTCTGCTCCAACACTTCCAATAGCTCAAGGTTACCAACAACTGCAACAAGAACCAAGTCCACCCCCGAACCCTACCGCTTACTACCCACCGCAACCTGCACGACCCCAAAATCCTCCTACTACCCAAGGGCAAGTATATGCACAACAAAACCAACCCCAAAACCAAAACAACCAGCATAATCAAGGAGTTCAATAGAATCGTGGAAGAAGATGCAATCGCAGAAACAACCAACAACAAACCCAAGGCGGTCAACCACTTAATCCTCCAAATAACACTAACGCTGCTCCTGCCAATCAAAACCCTGATCGTCCACCGAAACAGGGAAAAAACCCCAACTTAATAACAAACCACCCATGTTCTTTTTGTTCGGTATATGGCCACTACACACATAATTTACCCCATTTGGAGAAAGCACGTAAACTTTGAGCCAATGATTCCCAATGCCAAGGACACACTGCATAACCAGCGCCACCTCCTCAGCCGCAACCCATGATATTGCAAAATCCTTTACCCAACCAAGGAGTAGTAAATACCCGTCCAATGGATCCCCCACAAGGATCTGCTACACCACAGTAGCAAATCACCTATGCTGCAATTGACTACCAACATACAGATTCAGGCACTCACCATTTGCTAATGATGTCATCAAATGATATCAACCTCCAAACTCACTGAAACCAATACAGCTCAGCTCCTGAAACAACGTCTACTAATCGAGACACAAACACCCTCCCAACCGATCATCCTTTACGCATACCCAATATGCCTATGGACGAGGGTCCTAAAGCCCATCGCTTCCCCCTTAGACGAATCAACAACAATCCTAACACTCGTGCAACATCAAATTATAACATTGTAGAAGACTTAGCCCAGTCCCCAGCTGCTATGTTCACCCTAGAAGTCCTCAAAAATTGTCCTAGACAAAGGAAATTATTGTTATCTACCATTGGTGCCATAGACCCCAACGACTCACATATGATGGCATTCGACTTAGACCAAGTTGAACCATGTTTACCTTCGACATTAGCTTTTTAGGTTTTTGTATCCATTCAAAACCTTGTCGTTCATCGGTGCATCATCAATGAAGGTGCCTCCACCTGCGTAATGTCAACATGTGTTTGGAATAAACTTGGATCCCCCACACTACAGCCATCAACTACCGCATTATGAGCTTACGATGGTCGTTCAGCTCAACCACAGGGCCTTTTAGCTAACGTACCTGTGCAATTACGTGGAAAAACGGTTCTCATAGACATAGAGGTCATCAACGCCCAGCTTGATTACAACCTCCTATTAGGAAGAAGTTACATGTACGCCATGAAGGTTGTCGCTTCATCCATCTTTCACCTCATGATGTTTCCCCATGAAGTACATGTAGTCAAAATCGATCAGATAACATATTGCGATCCTAATGCCCCTGCTGTACCTGAAAATGTTCTACCCATGATTGAACAACCCGTTCAAAGCGCGCCTACATCATTCGTCTCCTGAGTCAGACCAGGGATATATTTAGATACTCCCATGACTTCCATTTTCAAATATATCCCGCCCCCTTTGCGGATAACTGGAATATTTGATTTTTGCACTCTTTCGCAGAACTCACAACTACCTACTCAACAACCCACATTACTGCCACAGCCACCCTCAGTGCCTAGTCATATCGGAGTCACACCGATACACACTATCCCATTCTTATTTCCTCGCTCTAGAGTCATCAACACGCCAGTAATGGCTACGCTCAATCTTCCAGGGTTAACATTAGGACTACCTATATGGTACCTACCAGCCCCATCCCCCCCGACACCAAATGTCATTTTACAACCAGTGCAACCCATCAATACTTATAACCTTCCACCTCCTAGTGTAGCTAACATCCAAAACCGACCACCTCCAATAAGGGTCACTGCATCGACACCTAGTAATGTTCCCCCTCGACCCCGCTACAATGGGAGCAGGGGCCCACAAACCTACACCACTGGACCCACAACCCGCACCGCCCCACCGACTCCCAAGTTGGTGAAAAATCCCCCAACAATCAGTGCTCCCCCCAAGTGCTCTTTGTATGACGATATAGGCCATGCTACCCATCAATGTCCACAATTATCGGCACTTCAAGAACACATGCAAATGTTTGATGATGACACTAACATTCCAGTTATCAAACTAGAACTGCCCCCTTCAGCCTTGTGATAAATTGCTGCGTACCAACCACCCTTGTGCGATATGTGGCATTTACGACCATTACTCACATCACTGCCCTGATCTCCCAGATTATAGAGCAGCTCTATATGAATTGAATAATATCGACCTAGAGATATCCCCTCCCATAATCGAGGAAATATATCCCCCAAAATCTTCCTCCTCAGAAGAGATCAATACCATTTATATGATCTCGTCAACCAACACACCCGAGTCAGCCGATTTGACAACACAATGCTTCTGCAATGATGAGGAAATCCTTGAAGCACTTACTACACTAGACTACCCCTGGGATGATATGCACCACTGATCATACTTCATCCCTGAAGCATCTACCTCTCCCACGGCAAATCAATTCTCCATTGAAACCAAATATTTCCTTCCTACTAAGTTAAACTCGTTCAAGGATCCAATCCCAGCCCCTATTGCCTTTGAAGAAGGAAATATGGCCAACATTTCTCTTTTTATCAAAATTGACATCTCTATTAAGCCCGGAATACCCGAACTTATTTCCCTGGGTGAATCATGTACAGAAGATGAGGTACAAAATTACAAAAAACTCTTCCAAGAGTTTCGAGATGTATTTGCATGGTCATACACAGATATGTCGGGTCTTGATCTCGCTATTGTAGAACACCATATTGACACTTGGCCCAGTGTACCACTTGTCCGCCAGAAGCAGTGACCCATCCATCCATCCAAGCTTCCTGTCGTCAAAGCGAAAATTGAAAAACTTCGAATAGCAGGGTTCATTTACCCCATATCCTACACCACATGGGTTTCTAACCCAGTACCAGTTAACAAGAAGCAAGGCACCATCCGTGTCTACACTGACTTTCGCGACTTCAACCTCGCTTTCCCCAAAGATAACTTTCCAACACCATTTATCGACCAACTTATTGATGCATGCGCGGGGCATGAGATACTATCTTTCATGGATGATTTCTCTGGGTATAACCAAATTCAAATTCGTAAAGAAGACTAGTAGAAAACTGCCTTTACAACCCCATGGGGCACTTTTTCTTACCAGGTTATTCCCTTTGGCCTTAAAAATGTTGGAGCCATTTTTCAGCGAGCCATGACATATTGTTTCCACGACTTGGTCAACATTATCCTTTTCTAACTAGATGACCTCACGGCTCGATCGAAAAAATGATCTAATCATCTTAATGACCTCCGGCAAGTCTTCATACGTTGTCGCAAATACCAAATCTGCTTGAACCCCCCAAAGTGTTTATTTTGCATTCTAGCAGGCCAATTGTTAGGTTTCATTATTTCACAGAAAGGTGTCGCAGTTGATCCATTAAAGGTCCAAGCCATCTTAGACCTCCCATCACCTCATACGCTTCGGCAATTACAGAGCCTTCAGGGACAATCAAATTTTCTTCATCGTTTTGTACCTGATTACGCCACAACGGTCCATGGTTTCCTTCATTTGCTTCATACCCACATCCCTTTCGTGTGGGACAATCAAGCACAAGGAACCTTCGATGAATTGAAGAAATCTCTCACCAACGCCCCCTTGATCTCCCCTCCGGATTTCTCTAAAGATTTCATTCTTTACATTTCGGCATCCGACTATGTCGTTTTAGGATTCCTCGTTCAAGAAGGAACTGCTCGTCAAGAGCACATCATCTATTATGTGATCCAAACCTTATCTGGCCCACTGCTACGGTACCCACACGAAGAGAAACTAGCCCTCACCGTCGTCTTTTCAATACAGAAATTGCGACACTGCATCCTTCTCATCCATACTACAGTTGTTGCAAATTCCAACCCAATGGTCTATCTCTTGAATCGCTACCTTTTGCAAGGTTGTGTTGCCAAATGGGTGATTATCCTATAAGAATATGACCTGACTTTTAAAACCCCAAAGAGCACCAAAGCCTTAGCACTTGCTCAACTTATTACGAATCTACCATCCTCATCGTCATCACCAGCTAATAATATTGATCTAACTGACGACCATTTATTCATCATCTCGTCAAATGACCCTTGGTATGGCGACATTTTGGTTTACCTCCATACATAGAAGTTTCGACCCGATGTCGACTACAATGGACGCCAATGCATCTGCCACCATGATTCTTGTTATCTCCTCTTACGTGATGTCCTCTATCGATGTGGTTTCAACACAATCCTACGACGTTGCCTCTCTTGAGAAGAAGCAGAGCAATTCCTTAATGACTGTCATAGTGGCGCCTGTGGCGGCCATTTCTCTAGAATGGCCACTGCCCAAAAGGTGATCCACACAGGTTATTTTTGGCCCTCACTAATTACCGATTGCATCACAGCAGTCAAACATTGCAAAAATTTCCATCTTTTTTCCCCCAAGGCAAGAACCCCCCGACCCCCTTCATCCAGTCGTCACCATTAGACCATTTTGCAAATGGGCCATCGACTTCATGGAGTGTAATCCTGCATCAGCTAGCGGCCATAAATACATTATTGTGGCCGTCAATTACTTTACCAAATGGGCAGAAGCCATGCCTACATTCAATTGCAAAGCCAACACTACAGCCCGCTTCTTCTTCAATCATGTTATCACCCGTTTTGGAGTACCAAAGAAACTCATCTCGAACCATGATTCTCACTTTGAGGACTCTGTTTGGCGAGAATTGTCAACCCTCCTTAAGTTTGAACACCATTTCTCTTCCGCCTACTACCCCCAAGGGAACGACCAAGTCGAAGCTATTAACAAAATATTGAAGACCATCCTCCAGGGCACTGTCAACTAACATAAGTCCAATTGGCATCACATGCTTTTTCCCGCACTGTGGGCTTACCGCACATCCACTAAAACCACCATTGGTTTCACCCATTTCAATTTAGTTCACGGCGTGGAATCTGTCCTCCCCATTGAGTGTCAGATCCCAACATTGCATATCGCTATCGAACTCCTCCCAGATACTTCACCAATTGAACAACGCCTACTTCTTTTGGAACAAACCGACAAAGATCACCGCATAGCCCTCCAAACAATTGAAGCCACAAAGAACCAATCCAAAGTCAGTTATGATAAACATGTTCACCCACGATCATTTAGTGAAGGAGACCTTCTACTCATTTATGATCAAGCCCATGACAAAAAGGGCAAAGGAAAATTTGAATCAATGTGGCAAGGCCCATACATCATACACACTTGCCTTGGACATGGGGCATACATTCTGACCGACTCAAAAGGTAAACCCATGCCAAACCCTCGTAACGAGTTGTACCTCAAACGCTTTTATCCATAAAAATCTTCTGGACACCACAGTCCATATAGTATAGTTTTAATTCATTTTTTCCGTAAACTTTCAAAACCTTACATTTTCATTTTTTCCTGCATGACCATAGATGGATCCTATTCCACTTTACTATGTTGGCTTCATTGACGGTGCAAGTCGTTGGTCCCCAAATCTCGCCTCCGCGGCTTGGGTAATCTATTCCCCCTCACATGAGTTGATCCACCTTGACGGAGTGTGTATATGCGCTGCTACCAATAACCAGGCTGAGTACGATGCTGTGACCGGTCTCCTAATCACTGCCTTCCAGATCGACATAAGTCACCTTCACGTCTTCCTCGACTCACAGCTTCTTATTTCCCAAGTCAACAATTGTTACCAGGTACGCGATCCCTGTCTCTTTATAAAATACTTGCACACTAAACAAATGATTCGACACTTTGAATCCATTTCATTCACTCATGTACCAAGAAATCTCAACAGTGTAGCAGGCCAAATGGCCAACAACATTCTACATTGGCACGTCAACCAAACCATGTAGGACATCAAAAACATGCATCACATAGGCATCAAAAAACCAAATAAAAAAAAAAAATAAACCATCATAGTAATTACATCCACGTGCATAGAATGTGCCTCCACGGGCATATAAAAAACATAATATTGCATCCACGTGCATAAAATGTGCCTTCAAGGGCATACAAAACACAAACAATTACATCCATGTGCAACAACATATAAAAGCAACTACAGATGTGCATCCACGTGCATACATGACTATATAATCAAAAAATGCATCCATGTGCATAAATATATATATATATCATCATATAGTCATAAAGTCAAGAGTGCACTCAGCACCCAAATACACAAAAAGTACACCAGACGTACATAATACATATCAAAAACGTCCCCATATGCTCATCAGCATTTGGGGGCAAGTAAAAGACATCCTAATCCTCGTCATCATGACCTGCCGCCTCCTCCAGATCATACTGGTCTCTAGCCTTCCTCTCTGCTGCCAACACAGCTATCCATTGCAAAATCGATCTCCACTCACGCAGAGCATCAAAACAACGGTCTAACACACGCTGGTCCAACTCTCTCCAGCCATCATCCAGCACACCATCCAACAGCTCATCGATGATCTCACGTATATCCTCTACATCATCATCTCGGCGGCGTACAACTCCTCGTGCAAGAGGTGGTGGTGCCACAACCGGCGGAGGTACCACCGCCACCACACGACCCCTACGTCCCTAATGATCCGGTGGAGGCCTCAAACCCATATCTGCAATAACCAACAACAAGAGACATCAGCATCATGACAAACACCTCTAGCTATCATCATAGCAAAACATACAAACATGATATGATAGAGAAGCAAAAACAAATACGTACCATCTAGTACCTGGGCCTGACCTGGAGAACGGGGCATCTCTATATCTCCCTGGAAATCCATATCCCGGGATGGGTAGTCATCGAATAGAACTGGCATCTTCTCCCACTGCTCATACATCTCTGTAGTAAAAAACTATCCAGGTGCACTGCCACCACTCCAGGGCATCATCTCTCCCCACCGCACCATCCAAGGCTCGCTTCTCAAACCGTCCCAAACCGGCACACGAGGCCGCAAGGTAGGCACCCACTTGAACAAGAAGCAACACAGAAATGAAGCGTAGTTGAACTCCCCCCCCCTATAGCCTCACCTTGTTCAGTTCACAATGAACACAAGCAAGGAACATCTGCCCCCAACCATAATAGGTCTCATTCATCACCCTATGAACCATCAACACCTGTCCACCCAACAATCGGTGGGGCACCTATGCCCCAAGTACCCGTAGTACGCAGGCCAAAACCACCTGCATCACCAGATCCTGCAAGTCACGAATAAGCAAAGCACTGGCATGCACCTCAGACCCCGCGCGAAAAAATATCTTAAGGAGATCCTCTATATCAACGTCAGCCGGTATCCTAGTGTTACAACGTAATTTTCCACCTTGTGAGCATCAGTACTCTTTGGCCTGCAAGATCCATTTCACTGACTCAGATGCACTTTATGTCCTTCAGATACACTTTTCCCTATTTTTCTTCATGTATGCTAGTTGTTCCACTTTAGCCAGCGTACCCGCGAGCTGTTCCACTATAGCTCGCGGGTGACAAGTAAAATAGTAAAAATCACTAGAAAATTACTTTTTACTCCCAAAAAGCGGTTTTAGGGTGAGCTTTGGCCCTCCATTTTCCCCGAAACGTCTCTATGTGTCCTTTCACTTACCTTTGGAAGTCTATATATTGATCACTTATGGCATATGTAACGGAGGAGAAAGAGAGAGCAAGATAACTCTACTGGATTTTTGTCGTGACTTGAGTCTACATTCATTGATCCTTGTTGTTGTGAACTCCTTATGTTCACCTACCAAACTCCTATCCTAGTTTGAGTTTGCCATTACATGGAGGATTGAAGTGGTGGAGGCACAAGTGGAGAGACCCAGTTCTTGGTTCAAATTGGTTGTCGGCAAGAGGTTGTATCATATTGTACTTGTTATTCATTAATAGAAATACTCATATTCTCGTCCATTTATGTTGTGAATGTTGTTTATATTGCATTGGGTTTCATTTACTTATGATATCATGGACCATTGCTATTGATGATGTTAATGTCTTTCATATATTATATGTGCTTGTTGTGTATTGGCTGTCAAGACTAATTTGCAGGTTCAAGTGCATAGATTGAAAGCTTCAACGGGGATCTACATCGAACGTCCAGTTTCAGGTTGGTTATATTCTCTATTATCTTAGCATTGTCATTTATATAGCATTGCATTGGGAATTGAGTCATTTTCTGGTAGTCAGTTGTCTGTTGTGGTTTTCCCCAAGCCATATGATTTTTTCTCCGTAACACCTGGGTTGCGTATCCCCTATCTCACCCAACCGGGGTAGTCCAGTCAGAAAATACACGTCAGTCAAGGTGAGATCCAGTCTCTCACCTTGAACCATAAAATCCTGCATACTCAGATCCCATAAATCAATCAACTTGTTCAGCAAAAAATTTGTTGAATGCATAAGAGGAATCTGAGCAAACTTTAGCAGTCCGCCCAAAGCCAAAGCCTCCTATGCATGATGGTTCTCATGAATGATCTCCATCAAAGCCTCTAGAATCTCTCTCTCCCGCCATGACGCCCTCGGCTGCCTGAGCATCCTTTCAAGTCAACAAGAAAATATTAAAATATAGAAAAATGCCATAAAAATCCCCCCCCAGCAAACGATCCAGATCGCAGGTGTGGGGCCCACAGTGGCGATCCGGATCGCGCCTGTGGAATCCCACATCCGCGATCCACATCGCGCCTGTGGAGGCCCACAGCCGCAATCCACATCATGCCTATGGATACCCACAACCACGATCCACATCGTGCCTGTGGAATCCCACAGCTGTGATGCACACCGTGCCTGTGGAGACCCACATCCATGATCCAGATCGCGCAAAAAGGCTTGAGAGCCGTGATAATCCACATTGGTCACCCAGCGTGACCTATACGCCACCCCTGAGACCCAATTCCCCCCCTGAAAGTAAATAATGTTAAATCGTAGGGATAATAGGCTTACCTGGAACTCACGGAATAAAAATTTGACAATCGGTTCTCCCACAAATGAAGAAATTGCTCTGACCAACTCAAATCTCCTTTCAAACTCAACCGTGAAAATGACACATGTCACTATGGGTCCACTTGTTATTTATAGACATTTGACCAATTTTTAATCAGCCATACAACGTCCGTTTTCCAAACCGTTGATACCATTGGATTCAGCGTGGTGAGAACTTCACGGTGGTATAGTCAGTTTCCCAATTCCATCAGTCCCATTTTTAGGCATTTTTAACACACACTCCTCGCCTCGATTTGTGTGCCACATCGGTCGTTGTCCATTTTTGACAAATTGTATATCGTCGGATTCATTTTTCCACGCTCGTGATGATGCTTGAGATCATTTCTCGCTCTCACCAGAAACCTTTTTTGACATTGTGTCCTCACACCTGCCGCCTCAATTTGCATGCCACATCAGCAGCTGTAGGATTTCACAAAATTTGTGCATCACAACTTATGCATGAGCCCTTCACTACATTCATACTACAGTTATGGCATTGCTTTGCTATCATTCATCAACCTGCAAGGAGGCCTCATCATTGTTCCCCCCCCTATGCTTAATCCCCATACTCATCCTTCGATTGAACACTTCCTCCTTGCCTCACCATTACTTTTGTTTGGTATAATTTTATCCCTTTTTCGGGCCAATCAATTCCTTTACGAAAAAGGCACTTAGGGAGTTTATGTTAAGCTCTTTTCTGACTCCTAAAACAATGAAAAGATCGATGAGCAACCTTGCTTCCTTTCATGCTCGTTAAACGTATCTAAAAGGGCGTCTACTTGGTATAAGTTTAACCCTTTTCCGAACCATGTAGACTAATTACGAAAAAGGAATACTCTAGTCACACCGGCTATAAGAGTTCTTCACTGCATCCTTTTATGCTTTTTTGGGCCTTGAAGACTAACGCACAAAAAATAACCCCCTTGGAGTGTACTTATCACTTTCAGACTCTCTAAAATTGAAAGCAACCACGAGCATGAACTGTCCTAGGCTCGTAGAAAACCACACGATAGTACCATTTCTGAGCACACTTTTATCCCTTCTTCGAGCTCCTTAAACCATGAAGAAGGCCCCAACGTTGCCTCTCGACACCATAGCAAAGCATATATAATCACACTATTATGGAAGCTTCCCCAATATGGTCGCCTTTGTTCAGAGTATTCTGCAATATGCCACCTTGAGAATTTCCCAATACAATACATTAGTTTTCCCTCCTGAGAATCTCTCCCATTGCAGTACATACCCCCGATCCCTTAAGCTATGATCCCCATACCTAAATTCAGTTTCATATGCTACCAGGTCATCCATGTCATCATACTCTGAACAAAGGAAGTTTGAGTCCCCCCCACTCTGCAAACCCAGTTATCCCCCATCCCCACAGTGTGTCAGTCCCATTATCAGATTATCCCCACTCGGTTGTACACCTCACACTCCTATCAAGGAAACATCATTGCCTTGGTAGTTGCAAGGTATCCCTTTGTCAACGCCAAACAATCTATTCCAGAGGATAGACCCATAGATCCCTGTGCCTTGGACTCATCACCATTAGTGGTGAGTGCCTACGGATCATTTTGAAAGGAGTCCTTAGTGCCTCTCCAAATGATTATTTCTCACATGCTCGACGTCAACACCTTGATCGCATCGTCAAGATTTGTACAGGGTATTGGTCGTTTCAGTTATTAGTTGAAGACCCTAGATGTCACCTAACTCTAGCACATTTTCGAGTCTACTTGAGGAAACAACCAGTTACATGTTCCTATGGATATCTGGGTTGCGCTTGGCGACAATATTCAGAAGTACCCCAGTTTTATACTCCCTCGAGTATACAGTTCCCTATACTCCTCAGAAGTTGACTCACAGTCATTGAGTTCCTACAAATGTTGGACACCTTCATATTCAACAGTTCATCAACCCTTCTGACACCTTATTCAGATAGTTGTTGCTCTTTTCTAGTGTATTAATCTTTCAGATCAGTCATGGTATGACCATGAGTATGTCCCAGCATTGTGTCCCCTATGGACCATTATGATGTACACATCAGGCTTATATGTATTGTTCAGGTCCCCCTTTTTTGGGCCTCATTGTTATTTATATGTCTTGATACGAGCATGGGTATGCCCGCCTCGTCCATTATCAGAGATTATTCCTCATTCATTCTAAGGACATGTATTTTTATTTTGTGCAGTTTTCATGGGCCCGGTGTTCCAATCTCCAATCAATCTCTTCTCTCCTCCAAACCCCAAGAAAAAGACAAAAGAAATATGATGTCTATCAGCCATACGATGAGCTTCTTCCCTCACACATCAGGGGGCAATCTGTTAACCCCCAAAAAGTGCTCACTAGCTCATTTCCCTATTCACATGACCCATGTGTCCACTTTTTCCACCATTTAAGCCTCTAAAACCTTCAAAAGGTCACCAAAAAGACCAAAACCCATCTTTTTCCCCTCAAAATATGTATTTTTCCTCAAAAAATACAAAAAAACCTCAAAAGGGGTCCAAAATTCCCAAAAATCAAGTAAAAGGGAATAAAAATATAAAATATATTAAAAAAAGGAAAAAGAGGGACAAAGAGACCTAAACCATTTTTATCAATACCATTGGTTTCCTTAAACCACAATGGTATTCTCCATCACCAAAAAACTATAAAAAGGTGATAGGGGCTCCTCACTATTCATCCACATTCATCCTATCCTTATACTTCCAAATTCTCTTTGAGAGCCCTTGCCTCCCTTTTGAGTTTGAAGATCCCCATTATCACCTTGGAGAAGAAGAGATCATTGGAGCTTTGGAGCACCTCACCATTGTAGCTGCTCAAGCTCAACCATCCTCACCCTTTGAGGTAACAGAAAAATTTTAAATTTTTTTTTATTTCTATCTTTCATAGATATATTTTGTTTAATGTTTTTAATCTAGAATTATTTATTTGCATATGTTAGATCAAGATTTACTGTTTTCATTTATTTACTTTTATTGTTTAATCTAAACTGCTACTACAAGTTAGTAGGTGCTCATCAGCACATGCTTGGGTGAAAACCCAAGCAACACTTCTGATGTGAACTCTCCGCTATTGTCTGACCGAAAAGTCTTGATTTTCTTCTCTGTGTGGTTCTCGATCAAGGCTTTGAATTCCTTGAACTTACTGAATACTTCATCTTTTCTCTTCAAGAAATATATCCATGTATTCCTAGAAAAATCATCAATGAAAGAAACATAATATACATACCCACTTAAATAATTGGATGACATCGGACTGCATACATCGGAGTGGATGATTTCCAAGATTCCTTTTTCCTCGATTTCGCTACTTGGAAATGTCTTCTTTTTGTTCTTTCCTTTCGCACATCCTTTGCAAATGCCTTCATGCTTTTCCTGGATATCTGGAAGACCTTCAATAGCTTTGCTTGCGAGAGGTAGTGCTCTATAGTGCACATATGCAAGGTTTCTATGCCATAGTTCACTTGGCTCCATGGATTCATGGACCAAGGCTTGTTCTGGTTGGCCCTTCAGTTTTTATAATCCTTCCTCTTGCTCTCCAATCACTACTAAATCATCTATAGTCTTTCCTTTAGGCCACATAAGAACTTGGCCATCTACAAATGCAACCCTCATACCTTTTTCATCCAATGCAGAGATGGAGAGAAGGTTCTTCTTTAGTCCTGGTACAAATAGAACATCTTTTATCTTCATAGAATTTACAGAGTCTAGCTTATAAGAGGCTTCACCACTTCCTTTTATAGGATACTGGTAGTCATCCCCAAGTTTCACTTTGTGGGGTGACTCCTGTTCAGATAGATTCATAAAGGATTCCTTGAATCCAATCATTACTTCCATGTGTAACAATTCCTATGAGGGCAGAAATCAAAACATACTCTTCATCACTTGAAGAATCTTCGCTTTCTTCTTTGGCTCTCTTCCTGGGAGGTTCATCATCCTCTGCAGTGTGAGCATGATTCCTTTTTTTTCTCTTCTTGTGAGAGCCACCTTTATTATTTCTAGAACAATCCCTGGATTAGTGTCCTTTCTCATCACAGGTATAGCATCGAATGGTGGACATATCTCTTCGGGGTTTAAAGTTACCCCCCTGATTCTGGTGGTGGTGCTTTTCTTTATTACTGTGGTGGTGCACCCTCTTGCCATCATGCCTTTTGGAGTATGCTGTGAGAGCTTGGTCTTAATTACCCATCTTCTCTTCTTGATCCACAAGTCGAGCTTATTCTTGTGAGCATTCCTCCCACAGCCTACTGAATGAGATGAGCTTCTTCCTAGCATAAATTCCTTGAATGAAGGAATCCCATGACCTAGGGAGACCATTCAAGATGGTCATTACAATTTCACCATTCTCTATATATTCTCCCACAGCCTCAAGTTGTTCTTTTATCTGAGAAACCCTTGTGGAGTAGGATTGCATGGTCTCTGCATTTTTTATCTTCACATTCTTCAATTGGTTCCGCAAACTCATCTTCTGATTTATGTTCTTTCCTTCAAATAGCTTTGTCAAGGAATTAAATATCTCCTCGGGTGTCTTTAGAGAAAACACATGAGGTTTGAGATGGTCTTTCATATAATCTACAATAATCCTCTTGGCCTTGACCAATTTCTTCTTATGGAAGGCCTTAGCCTCATCTCCCTCTAGAACTAGAACCTCTCCACTTATGTAGGTGTCCAATTCAGTCTCTTCTAGGATTAACCCAATCCTATACTTCCATGCTCGAAAGTTATCAACCCCTTCAATCTTATCCTCAAGCTTGGTGTGGTGAAACATCTTAATGAGAAACTGAAATGGAAATAGAAAATTTTATAGGTCTTACCACTTTGATTTGTTGAAACTGGATCTGGAGCTGGCTAGGGTTTGATAGAGAAACCCTAAAAATCTAAACTTGGAATTTCAAACTTTTGTTTGTATAGGGAGATGCAATTGACTGAGGAGAGCAAGCTGGTGTGCTCAAATTTTGAAAACTCCAAAAATTGACCCCTCAAAAGTGACTTGCGAATTTCGGATCTGCAACTTCTGACAAATTCTGGTTTTCTGGTTTTTTTGGTCCAAAAACCAAACTAGGGTTTGACTTTCCCGGAGATTCACCCAACCAAAAAGTTCGATCTTGGTCTCTAAATTTCGATTTTGCTAAGGAGCTCAATCCTATGCTGAGATCACTCCAAAATTCCACTTATGTCTAAATCCCTAATTTCTCGCAGCAGTGACAGGCCAAAAACTGAAAATGCTTGGAATCAAATTTTGTTTCGACAGAAAGATGTGCCTTCCTTAGGAGATTTAGCCTAGCCTCCTGCCTTTGATGATCTGTGGAAAGACACCCAAAAATTAAGAAGCCCTAGCTTCTGCAGCTGCAAAGTGTCTTCTTCTCAGGTTAGCTCTGATACCATGTTAGATTTTCATCATTTAATTCAATATGATCTAGGATCTTATCTGAGAGAATAACATGCACAACAAATCAAACACAGGAGACAATACACACAAAGAATTTCACCGGGGAAACCATAAAGGAGAAAACCTTGCAACTTCCTCAGAGATAGAATGAGCAATAATACAAAATTCCAAAACAAGAATATGGTCACCAACAGCTTCCTCCTCCTCCACTTGTGCAAACTTGTCTCTCTCTCACTTGTACAAATGAGTGAGTGAGTGAATGGTCTAAATGAGAGAGTCACACTCTCAATTTATACTTTAATTAACTTTCCTTTTACCCTAACTGGGCCAACTTCTCCTAGGAGAGTCTAATAACCCAATATAACTCAACTCTGGGTCGACCCCACTAGGGGAGTCTAATAACACTATCAAATACAATAATATCTTTCCAGAATGGAGGAATGAAACCTCTCTGTTGGAAGTATAATGAAATATGAGTACAATATAAAATATACAAGTGAAATACATTCTGAAGTTACAAATACATCAATAGGAAAGATGATGCGGCTACACATTAGTTTCTTTGTGAGGCAATATGGAACTCCAAAGCTACTCCAGTGGAATCCAAGTTGGTGGAATCTCCTACAACCCTTCGAGGAAGAGCCTTGTAGTGGTATGTGAGAATAATCGAAAAGAAGGTCTTGAATGCACCGAATCCTACTCTAGCGGAAACTATGAATCTCTTCTTAGATACAAAATCCAAATAGAAAGGTGTTGCAGAATTAATGGAAATACAATAAAGGGTTGGAGAATCCACCTAGGCATACGCACAATGGTTCAGAGATGTGTTGACGAGGTTAACATACCCATTTCACTATGCACATAATAAAGAATGGTTCAATCATGGTTTGTTTCCTCTCACGATGATACCCTTGTCACAATAGGTAATAAACTCTCCCAAGACAACTCTAGAACAAGTGCACCAAAAATTAGAAGAGATAACAAAAATAATTCGGGACATGAATGCACGTAAGGCACAATGACCATAGGTATGGTGAACTGGTTTTATGGCAGAGGTGCATCAAACCGATGAATGTCTGCAAGCACAAGGAGTACAATTTCTGCCAGGGGGACCATTCAACAATGGGCCTAGCGAAATAATTGCGCAAGTTGTTATGGAAAATTAATTCCATTCTATAGGATGGTCGTTGTATCCAAAACCACCAACCAAGAACCGTATTGACTACTGTGAAATTTGTAAGTCATTCAGTCATCACCCACATATTTTTCCATTATATTCTAGAATTACTTAGCAGTTCCTAACACGGTCTACTATGAATTCTCTGGGTCTACTACTCACCACACTGAGAAGCGCAAGGCCTTAGATGCCTTTACAAAGAGACTGGACTATTCTATATTCTGTGTGGCCGATCAATCACAAGGTACAAGAGGAGAGGTATGAGGAGTGGGTATTGGGGATAGACAAGGAGGAAGATTCAGAGTCGGATGAGGAGGAGTTCGCATAGAGCCATTGCGTTGCTACAATTGTAATGAGGTGTATATTTTAGTCAGTGATTGTCCTTTTCCCAAAAGATCGCAGTGTACCTATTTCCACACCAACACTCATACAATAGAAGAATTCCCTAATCTCATTTTTAAATGGGAGGATTGCACAAGGAGGCTCTCCAACTTCATAAATTTTGAACCTCATCAAGAGAAAATAACAACAGGTTTTGTGGTCACTCAGGCAGGTGCGAAAGCTGGGGTAGATCAGAGACGACCAAAATCACTTGTGATTAAGAAATCAGCCCCTAAAAGAACTAAATGCATCCCAGTACAATAGAAGGAGATATACAGAGAGGCTATAGACATGTTTGGTTGAATACCTACTCCAATGTCCTGAGAAGGTCCAAGATTGCATCAACAATGTTGTCCAGATAACACTAGAGTTGAGGGAAAGGGATTGGGAATTGATAAGACAAAGGATTATATTCTTCTATGGTTTCAAATGTTTAAATATATTTTGGAACATGAGAAAGCTACCCAAAATTGCGAGGTACGCTCTATAATTTGGTTAATGTGGTGGAAAATGATGAATAAATACATGCTCCACTCCCAGAGCGGAATATCTAGTTGGTGCAACAATGAAAAAGGAAATGAATGGGATGAGAGTTCCTCTTGAATGTATAAGTACATGATTATGATATTAAAAACCTTGGTTCAGCTATGAACATATTACTTAAGAATTCATTGGAAGCAATGGGTTCCTTGAAGCTTGTTTATTCTCTTATCTATTTGTGGATATCCAACCAGTACCGTATCTTCCCCATTGGCTTCCTAGAGAATGTTGAAGTATATTTAGGAGGTGTCAAGACAAATACAAATTTTGAAGTCATCGAGATCATGAGAGAAACAAACCCATATCCAACATTGTTCAGTATTGACTAGGCGTATGAGAAATATGGCATCATCAAATTAAAGAATATAATGATGAACTTCGAGGAAGATGGTATAAATGTGACACATCCATTATATCCCCACCAAGGTCCTGTGTACACCAACCCAATTTAGGAGAAAATGGAACAAGATATTATAGATGGGATTTATACTCTGGATACTAGACATAGAGATGATTATGTGAATCCAACTAGAAAATGTTCCATAAGTTGGCGAAGCATTCATTCTTTCGACAGTGATTCTGAGGATGCTTGGGACAATTGGAGAACCAGACATCATGAGATTTCATCTAGACTAATGGTAAATTCTGTCAGATGGATCGGGGTGGGATTTAGTAAAGCACCAACCTATGATGGAACCAATCGGCTTGATACATTCTTATAGGAGATAAAATCCATGGTAGAGGAACAATACCGTGTGGATGTATTGGACATGACTCTTAAAGGAACCCATGTGATATGGTGGGTAGTGCATAGGGATAATTTTCCTGACTGGTATACCACACAACTTACCATGATGGCTAGATTTTATCGATCCCTGCATGCTAACATGGAAAAATAAGTATACATGGGGGAGTCTAATCATTATCTACACATCGATATTTGTGAGCACTAGTAGTAATCTCAAGGATTACAACTGTAGTATTGGGTCCACCAATTCTTCATACCTATCCCAAAGGCTTGATATATGCACAAAGAGACGAGAAGGAAAAATGGTTGTTGGAAGAAGTTGCATGCAAAATTTTGTCAGGAATTCTCCTTCTCCACAATGAAAGACATGGTAATGAAATCCTTAAATACTATTAAGGGAACGCTATTTACTGACCATTTGTGGATGCTCATCCATCCATATATTTACCCAGTACATCAAGAATTGGCAGAATTCCATGTAGATATTCGACAACCTATATGTTGCGCCAAGGTAGAACAAGAATAACTAGAACTAGATGAAGTCCAACAATTGTGACACCTTCAATTTAAAGAATCGGAAGGATCCTGAAAAGTACAGCACACCATGTGAGAATTCTATATATTTTTAATACCATTAAATAATTATAATAGCCAAGAATCTTGAAGCAAAAAAGTCCTCACAAGAATTATTCAAAGATATGCAAGAATAAGAAGAATAAATATTGAGATGGAAACATAAGAGAAGGAACTCAATTGGTGGAAATATCATGTCATATATTATTCCTCAATATGAATAAAATATATAATACATCTCAAGAGAGAAAATAGAATTCCTTAAAGGCAAGTTGAAAAGCTCACAAAAGTAAGGCTTACTAAAAGCTAGAAAAAACCCCTAGGTGTCAAAAGCATTTTCCAAATCAGTCTAAAGGCTCATGAATTAGATAGATATGGTATGGAAGATAATGAGTGATGAAAATTTAATGTAATGATGAATTTAGGAGATAATAAAGTGGTGGAGGTCGAATTGGTCAAGTGGGGAGAGTTTTCAAGTTAACTAGCTTTACCTTATCCACTAGAAAGTAGAAAAAAAGGATAAAGCTATCTAAATCAGGAAAGTGTCTTTCTAATTCAAGAATGGAATAAAATCAGACAAAATCCAAGGAAATATTATCCAAATTCATTTTTGTGACTTAGGATTGAATATGGAGGCATAAAAGACAAAACTATGCCAACTACATAGTCTACACCTAGGAAAATTAATATAGATGACTAATAAAATATATCCGAAGTATGGAATGGGTTTTTAAATGTTCCAAAACCCCCCCTTTAGCCTAATTGTATGTGAGTAAAATATAAGAAATACAGGGCCCGAGAAACAAGGCTCATGGTCACCCCATTACAATTATTATGCCCATGTAAACTGATGAAATAGGGAAAACCTCATGGGAATAAAACCCTCCCTCAAAAGTGGACATGTGCACACAAAAATTGTTGCTACTCCAAAATCAAGTAGGTGTGAACTTGATCAGATGTCTGGAGGAATCTTCTTCTTAGGAAGAATTGTATCATTCTCCAAAAACATGTGCTTGAATTCTCCACCAGTGGGTGCAAGTGAAACTGGAGGCTCTCTGAACTTGCTCTTGAAGAGAACAAATCCATGAATATGCAGACCATTCTGGAACTTGAAATTCAAACCAATTGAGGTAGGATAAGCTCCAATAATATATGATTGCTCTTTAAAATTGAACTTATGATCAGTTGAATTTAAATCAGCTCCAATAATTGATATATGGTTCCTTGAGATCTCCTTTGAACCAGCAGGGGTGAGATCATAACCAAAATCACCAAAATATGTGTGAGAATTGAACCCCAAGTGAATGGTAGTGTCCTCCATATTCAGTGAAACTATGAGAACATGTTCCAATGGTCATATAGAATTACATAAGAAGTATATGATCAAGTAGGGAGAATGCATCACCTCCAAATTCTGATCTAACCTCCAAAACATTCATAAGATCATCATTGTGCACACCAGCAGACTCATGTGAAAGAGAGGATTCAAGAACCTCTTCATATTCTAGAGCATAAAATGGCTTATATTTCTCGTAATTTATAATAGAATACTTATGGGATAATAAGAGAGAGAGAGATGTAATTCTTCATCTTCAACAACTATATGTATTGAAGAAATTTCTACCATTTGATCTTCAGGACCTGCATAACAAACTCTCTGAAATATTATATTGGAAGACTAATTTATTCAAGATATCCCAAGGATATGATACCATGTGATAATTCTATATAGTTTGAATACCATGAAATAATTCTAATAGCCAAGTATCTTGAAGCAAAGAAGTCCTCACAAGAATTATTCAAAGATATGCAAGAATAAGAAGAAGAAATATTGAGACAAAAACCTAAGAGAAGGAACTTAATTGATGGAAATATCATCTCATATATTATTCCTATATATTAATAAAATATATAATACATATCAAGAGATAAAATAGAATTCCTTAAAGGCAAGTTGAAAATCTCACAAAAATAAGGCTTACTAAGAGCTATAAAAACCCCTTAGGTGTCAAAAGCACTTTCCAAATTAGTATAAAGGATCTTGAATTAGATAAATATGGTATGGAAGATAATGAGTTATGAAAATGGAATGCAATACTGAATTTAGGAGAGAATAAAGTGGTGGAGGCCGAATTGGTCAAGTGGAGAGAGTTTCCAAGTCAACTAGCTTTACCTTATCAACTAGAAAGTAGAAAAAATGGGATAAAGCTATCTAAATCAGGAAAGTGTCTTTCTAATTCAGGAATGGAATAAAATGAGACAGAATCCAAGTAAATATTATCCAAAATATATCCAAATTCTTTTTTTGACTTAGGATGGCATGTGGAGGCATAAAAGAAAAAACTAGGCCAACTACATAGTCTACACCTAGGAAAATTAATCTAGATGACCAATAAAATATATCCTGAGTATGGAATGGGTTTTTAAACATTCCAACACACCAAGCCAGAAGATGTGATGTACCTGCAATAATTAATTAATGCAAATACACTAGATATCAGAAATAATAGAACAGAATCGCTTTTATATTGATCACGGGCCACTTCGAGGGGGCAACCTCCTTTGAGCAAGCTCAATACAATTAACTTCACGGTGCCTTCAATGACCTCAACACACACTTATATACTAAGTCTATGCCCAATACTATGATTCAAAACCATGGGACATATAATACTATAGGACGACTTACAAAGCATATGCGTCCAATACTATGGGTCAATACTATGGGCTAATATAAACTACGGATCAACAAATACTACGGGACGACTTACAAAGCATATGCGTCCAACAACAATATACTAACATAGTAAAGAGAAGGGTTGACATAGGTTCCTAACAGAAGACACCATATCGATATATACACAACCTCTGCAGTTGAATAATATCAATATTGGCACTGAAGATAATCAAGAAGATGGAAGCAATCAGGGATTACTGGGATTATTAGGCAGTCTCAAAAATTGCCTCTCTTTTGAAAGAGTATGAGGAATTATTTTCGCAAAGTTTCATGAAACTAAAGGGAATTCAGAGAGATCTTGGAGAAATGAAGATTGTTTTGAATCCGGATGCAAATCCTATCAAGAATCGTCCATATCATTTAAACCCTCGTGTTAAACATAAGTTTAAATAGGAGATTGATTGTATGTCAAATGCTGGCTTACTTTTCCCATTTGATGAATCTAAGTAGATTAGCCCTATTGTGATATAGAGTAAGAAGGATACTGAACATATTCGGGTCTACATCAATTACCGCAACCTAAATGTTTCTTTTGTTCATTACCCCTTCCCAACTCCTTTCAACGATGAAGTGATAGACCAAGTGGCAGGAAACAAAGCATATTCTTTCATAGATGGTTTCTCAGGATATCAACAGGTAAGGATCATTGAAAAATACAAGAAGAAGACTAAACTTACTACTGAATGGGGCTCTTTTGCATACAATGTTATGTTGTTTGGACTCAAGAATGCACTAATAGTCTTCTCAAGAGTTTTCATAGTTCCTTTCTGGGAGTTCCTTCACAAATTTTTAGAATTTTAATTGGATGATTGGACCATTTTGCAGTATGCTCAAATACCATGTTGGGATACTTTGACTCATGTTAGATCGATGCAGAAAGAAGGGGATCTCATTGAACCTGTGGAAGTGCATATTTTTCATACCCTTTGGTAACCTACTGGGATATATTGTCTATAAGTATGGTGTGTTGATCAACCCTATGAAAATTGATGTTACTGTAAACTTGCAGGAACCAGCGATAGTAAAGAAGTTACGATCCACTTTGGGTCATACCAGCTATTATCGAAGATTCATCCGCAACTATGCATCCATTACTGCACCTTTGGAGAAATTGTTAAATAATAGTGATCTTTTCTAATGAAATGAATATTGTGAACAAGCATTCAATACACTTAAAGAGAAAATGGTAGACTCCCCAACCCTTTCATTTCCTGATTGGCATAAGGAATTCCATGTTCACATAGATGCATCAAGGATCGCCCTGGGAGCTTGTTGTAGCCACAAAGATCCCATCATGTTTGAATAAGATGGGAGCCCCTTTATTTTTATTGTTGTTTAATTTTTTTTCTAAAAACTATTTCGTTATTCTCTTTACTTAATCTTGTTTGAGATTTCGTTTAATAAGGAAAAACTTGAGACAAATTGAGTTTTAAATGACACTAGTTATGATCTTGCTAGTAGAAGAACAAATAAATCAGAATTCGGAATGATTTTTCCCCGACTCCCGACCCCTTACTTTCATGAATTTTTGAGGACCTACATCGGCACTCATATTTGTGTCACCAAAATTAATATTTTCCAATGCACCAAAATATTTCAAGAAAGTGGCCTAATTAATGTGATCAAAGAATGATTAAGATCTAACCATCGATTTTAGTGAAGTTCAATAGTAATTAATGTGCACTTGATTGGTCATAATCCAACATTTAATTAATCATTTTTTTGAATTTCATTCGCCATTACAACACAGTGAATTTTGAACTCATCCTACTAGTGCCCTCTGCCTCTGCAAGTGAATTCTATCAATTTGGTCCAATTTGTTTCAAATTTTACAAGTATTGTATTATTTCATCAATTTTTAACCCGATTTTTCTTATTTGAGTGTCTTATTTGGGTTTTTATTGCACTAGAGGACGATTATCCTTAGCTATGGCTAAAAGGACTAGGTCTAAAACCTTTATGGAGGAATTGAAGCTCCAAGACCCTAATTTTGGTTTCTACTCTAATACAAATGAACGAGTCGTCGATACACTCCATCTGGATTAGGCCTGAATATATAGCATCTTTCACAGTGATGACTTCTTAGAATTCAAAGAGGAAGCCCCTATCTACCAGAACATCAGCAACTCACAGCTTCATGCCATTTTCACATGCCCTATAGTCATGCCATACACCGACCTGGTAAAGTAGATGATTGGTTATGCATATATCCCAACTAGTACGTTCAAAGATTCCAATAAGGTTGTTTATGCTTCATTTAAACCTAGCACATTTGCGAGGATTTATGCACTAAAGGCTCCACAGTAGCTTCTCACACAGGATTTTATAAAGGATTTTGGAAATACATATGAACCAGATGTTCTCTTAAATACTTGGATGGCTGACCCTAATACCTTTATACTCATACCAAACAGGAAATACCCAATTGCCTTTCTTAGAGAGCCATACAAGTTCCTCATGGAAATTTTATTTAGGTTTTATGGTGTCGACACTTTCCAGTACTTCAAACTAGAATGGGACCCCTTAGCTCACTACGCCTCAACCATAGGTAAAATATTTAATTGGGCCCAAAAAAAAATTGTTGCCTCAGATATGCCATTTCCCAGGCAAAGAAGACACCAACTATCAAGAATCCCAATTTTTATATGCATGCATACTTGATGGATATTGTGTGTGTTGCTTTTGCTTATCCTTCCATGAAGTGGAACTGGACCAGAGAAAATCCCCCAATTCACATCTATTGTTCAATTCTCTAGGAAGATAACTACAATCCCTACGTCTACGACATTTGTGAAAATTTTATCAGTGTCGTATGTTTTTTTATTTTCAAAAGGAGTGCCCCTAGGGTTTCAGAAAATTTCATTTCCCTAATTTCTACCATGGGAAATTGGTATGTGGGTGAGTATTTCACCTACCTCAAAATTTGTGGTAGTAATTCTGTGCACCTATTATCGAGACTTGTTCTTGACAACATGATCCTTGTTGAGGTAGGATTTCAGACTGTCTATGATGGAGTTCATGGTCAATTCCATTCTTCAAAGAGAATAGAATGGCCTAAATTACCCTTGTATATTGGACATTTGATAATCCAGAATGAAACTCATGGTATTATGTTGCCGGAAGAACTCAATCGGCACAAATTTTCTTTTGCAAAAAAAAGGATGCATGAACCTAAAGGGTTTATAGCAGACCATTTCATATAGGCACATTTCAAAAATACCTACGTACATGAGCAACAGCCTAATGATTCTTTTTATCATAATGCACATAGTTTTGAAGAATTTTTTGGCAAATTGGAAAATGCATATCAGAGGATACTTAAACATGAATCCCAGAGGAAACAAAGGCTTAGAGTCATAGAGGAAAGAGGCGTGATTTTCCAACAACGACAAGAAGCTACCAAGGAAGAAATGGAGGATGCCAATAACGCCATAGTTTTCATTCAAGCTTCTTCTCAATCCCATGCACATCAACAACTAGACATGAAGTAGGGAAAGCAACATATGTTAGAGGCTCAGTCTTCTATTCCTAAGATAATACCAAATATATATGTGAAGGTTGAAAAACAACCTAAGTTAGTTGTTAACCCTCCACTTCAAACATCCATTAGTGATATCATTGATTTGGAAAAGGAGCAACCTATAGAAGTTGTCAACCCAACTCCAGTAGTTCAAGAACCTCCAGAGACATCTATTGCTGAGAACATTCAAATTTTTAATGGTAATAATCCTCATCCATATCCTGATAGTGGCTTGTCAGAAATGCCTATTGTTAATGACCCTATTCAGCAGTCCACTTCAAATTCACCTCACAATTTGTTTTCTACTCACAACCCTTCTAATTTATCTATTCAATCTCCTAACTCACTTAATCCAATTGGGTTAGATACTTTAGTCGATACCATTACTGCAAAACAACCCATAAATTCTAAGTTAGATACTCCATTGGCCCAAAATGTTACTCCTACTATGCCTTTACAATTTGAAACTAGTATTCCTCTTGTTCAACCCACTGGGCCCCCTTATGAAATTTATCCTATATCATATTCTCCTCAATTTATCTTACCACCACCACAAGATTCACCCCAGTTAACAACTTCCATTACCATTCAACCATTTCCCATTATTCACTTGAAAAAACTTCTAGCTCCCATAGTTGAATACTAAACGGACTTTGGTGAGTATGCAGTAGTGATGCTTGGAGATTATTGTTTCAGCATAAGGAAGAAGGTAGTATTAAGGAAAGGTTCCAAGATAATTAGGGAAGGGGAATTCCAAGTTGTACCAGTCCCAAACCAAGTTATATGGAAGCAGGATACTGATGACCCTCAAAGGGAGGCCATAGAATTTGATGCAACAATGAGAGCTTTTGTTGGGGATAATTTTGATTCTATGTCCACTTTGAATAAAGAATTGGAATAAGAAAAGACTAAGAATGCAGCATTGTAGATAGAGAAGGACTCTCTCCATCAAAATTTGGTCAAACAAATGGAGGACTTCAAAGCCTAGCATGATTCAGTGGTACAAAGTTTGTAGGATCAGATTCAACATCTTTTACAGCATAAAACAATTGCATTATCCAAGTTTATTGAGAAAGATTCAAGTCTTGTTGACCTTAAGATACAGCTGGAACAACTTAAGGATCAGAATGCTTCTTCTGACTTCTTCAATTTGACAATGCAATAATTCAAGGATGAGGCCATCTCCCGTAAAAATAGTTTGAAGCAGATTCATACCTTATATTTTCAAGTCTCAATGAAGTATATGATGAGTTCAATTCTTTTGAATGTTTATTAGATGTTCTTTTGGATCATATAGATAAGAGGAAAAAGGCTCACTCAGATTATGAGCAGCTTTGTGAGTGGAAGATTCATTTGAAAACTACTCCACAGACCTTGTATTGACTAAACTAGGTAAAATTAATGAGGACCCAAATTTCAATCAAGCCTTGGGAATTGGTCTACGATGAGGTGGATCACATGAAATATTTGTGCCGGATAAAGGATGTTAATAGACGATCACATGGAGAGTATGGGTATGTCCATCTTTGCTGAGTTGGAAGAGTCTGTACTAGTCAACTTAAGAATTGTTTAACTATATGAAAAAAGGGACCAAACTACAAACATGATTTGGGATTCTACTCACCTGGATATTTCCTCATTCAAACTGTTTATTTCAACCCTAAATCAATTGCAAACCATGTTGCAATATTTCCTTAACTCTTGGTCCAAAATATGCAAGAAGGAAATTAGATCTTACAATTAGAACATGCCAACTATCCTGATGTGGATGAGATGTGGAATGTATATTCCAAATGGAAAGATTATTTGACAAATCAGGATCAGGGTAATTAATATATCCTTCTTAGATTCGTGGGGTTTGGCCTTATTTTGTGGCTTTTTTGTTATCCACTTAATTGTATTTATTTTGATCCCTTGAGGAAATACAGGGGTGGACACTATCGAACCGCTAGTGGAATGTATTTATACCAGTTATTGAATAATTTTATGTCTTTTAGAAGCTAGTTATGCAATGTTTTACAGACTTGTGAATGGAAGGTGGAATGTTTCCTGCATGTGGTTTGGGCATAATGTGAGATCAAGTTTCCTTTTTCTCCTTTTGTTTCCTTTCAAGTTAATGATTTCTTAATGTGTTTCAGACGTTAATAAATGCATAGTTTGACTAAATGTGAACTTATTTATGATGATCTATTGTAACAGGGTGGAATGAATTTCTTCATCCATTTCTGTTATGGCAGGGTTCTCTGCAGATTATCTACATTTTGAAATATTAATCTACTAAGTTAGTTATTTATGTACTTGTTAACAATTATTCTCACCATTTGATTTCATATGTTTGAATTGGTTTAGTTGAATAATGTTTTGTTTAATAGTTGACAACATGGGTTCTTATGAAAAGATATAGATTTTTCTTTCTTTTTTTCACTGCATCCTGATTAATCATTAAAATCAAGTGGTATAATTTTAACACACATCAAGTGGGTTTCCCTGCTTGAATTTCTAAGTAGAATCAACCTCAATTTTCATTAGGTATTGTAGGGTTACTCAATGTAGTGTTTACTTAGATCATAAGTCTTATTTTTAAGAAGAAAAACCCTAAACCTAATAGAGGCTTATATCTGTCAGAAGCAGTCACACCAAATGACTAGGAAATAGGGAAATTCTTGCCAAGGTTTTTTGAAGTTTATGGATCGGATTGCTTTCCTTGCATTGTCATCTACATCCATCCATCCCCAACGGAATCAACAAATGGTGCTAGAGGGAGGGACACCTAAGGATTAATGGATAAATTCAATAAGGATAAAACTCCTCCAACCCATTCCCCAGTTGCAACCCATATCCATTCCAACCCACCAACCTCATCTGATATTGCTACTTCTTCACAACCTGAAACCATTTCCACACCACTCCTACATTCGACTCAACCTAAAACAGGTATTTCCATTCTTAATCCTTTACTTGCAAATCCTGACCTTAGGAACTAGATTGAAAATTCCCAACAATTCTTGGCTAGATCAAAATCTAGAATTTTCATAATTCAATAAATCTGAGAGTGATTGGCTTGTCGTTTTGAATCTTCTACTGCCAATAGTACAAACCCTAAAACAGATGTAGTACCAAAACAATTCCCTTGGTTGAATGCTCTAAACCATCATTTACATGACATCCTTACTAGTCATACCAACCCTAGATTTAACTCAGAGTGGGATAACCCTTTGTGCCAATTTGATTATCAGTTCGGTGAAGCTTCGTCACCCAACCATAAAACGTTAGTTCCCGGAACAGGCAGATCGGGGATACCACGATGTCCACCTGATTCCCCACCTAATTATCCTCATGGTAATAATTCCCAAGGGAATTATTCTAATCATAATTCTAATGATTCATCTAAAAATTATGGTGTTGGAGACAAAAACAGTCGACTCATGGCTAGCAACCAAAATAGACCTTGGTTGGATCAGGATGTAGTGGATGTCTCAAGTCTGAAAGATCCGTTACCAAAGAATCCTAAGAAAAAATTTCCCAAATTTGACCCAACAATAAAAAAATTGTAATGAACCTGAATTATAAATTAGGATCACTCACTACATCACTCCCAAATTTGGCTTTCAATCCCCCCTAGGGTTTACACAAATTGGCATTTTTTTGTATTTTTCCAAACCCAACGCAGAATATGTTCTGCAACAGTCACCTATAGGTATGAAAAATTTTTATCAGAATCTAGGGATACTCATAGGTGTGCAAGGATTGGAAAGGATTCCATACGCTCTGAAGTGGGCACATTTTCTAGGTTCATCACACCCAAATTGGGACTTATGTGTTACCCAATGGCTCCTAGTGCATACACTAGGTGTATCTAGACTAAAGGTAGGTTGGTATAGAAGTGGGTAACCCCTAGTAATAGCATAAGTTCATATAAATTCATATTTATGAATTTGGAGACAAAATAATAAAGTGGGACTACTCAAAAACCCTGTTTCCAAATCGATCCAAACAATAGTAAAGGATCTCAAATTTTCAATATGAAAGTAGGGTGGGGTCCAATTTGGCCTATATACCTACAAGTACCTCCATATTGTCATTTGAGTGAACAAACTTTATTTTTCCAATCCAAATGTGAAAACTAGTCAAAATTGGAGGCACATTGAGCAGGGGTAAATAAAAATTTGCACATGAGGCAAAAAATTGCAGAACTAGATTTGAAGATTTATTATGGATATTATGAAGAGAGACAAATAATATCATATATGTATTTTTACATGCATGGTGACCCAATTTCTCTTCTACACATAGAATGCTTCACAATATCATCAAAAATGACATAGAAATGCAATAATATCAAAATTGTGGAATATGCTTTTCCACCACCACCACAGATATGGTAGATAATATTTTAAATATATTAAAAAATATCAGTGAATGAATATGGATTCTTCACTCTTGAATCAACAAGTGAGGGGCCTAAGACCCTATGGAATTGCAAGGGGCACACCACCCAAGCAAAGTTATTTTCTCAAGAAAAATCTCAATAGAAATCAATCCACACACTATCCAACCCATACTAGTGCACCTTTATTCTCCTTTTAATATTGATAGGTATCCAATACTACATTCCAAAACCATGGACAAAACTAGTTCATCCACTTTTGCCAATACTAGGGACAAATACCATGGAACATTCCAAAACCATGCACTGGTTAGTTAGTGGCTCATAATTGCTCCACTCTCTTCATGAATGCTCCCTCTAACCACCTTGACCACTTTCTCCCCTCATTTAATGAGCCTCTAATGATTAAAATGGTGTTAGTTCCATTATCATAATAGTGTTTCCACCACTACACTGCAAAGTGTCTGCATAAGGAGCCTCATAAATACTCCAAGTCCATCAAGCATGAGAATACTAGGTCCACCTCTCAAATGGTTTCCCATACAGGAAACTGGAACACCGATTTGCATAGATAGACACATGCATGTGTGGGTTGGCTCGCTCTCTCAATATAACACTCAAACTACTGCTCCAACTAAGCTCTCGCCAAGCAATGCCAAGATCCCATTGCTTGCACTTCCATCCAACAATTATCCATGTTATCCAAGACAATCCAACATTCCAAGGAATGCTTGGATCCCATCGTCTTAGTTGCAACCCATACAATGTCACTGTCATATAGAGGGATCTATCATCATGAAAATACTAGGATCCCAACACCATATTGGAAGTGCATCACTCCCAACCAAGTGCATCACTGTTGTGAACCTATCCATCAAGGTATGAGACTCCTCATATTCCAGGTCCATGATAGAACTAAGTCTCACAACACTGCTACATGTCTTAGATGACAATCCGACATTGCAAGGAATGTCGAGATCCCGCTGTCTCAACTGCATCCTCCAAAATACCACAATCAGTTGGAGGAATCTATCATCAGGAGGGATTTCAAAATCACACCACCCCACTCAAAGTTGATCACTTCCAATGCAAAACTGAACATCTATGAAACTCTCCCACCAAGCATGGGACTCCTCAATGTGGGGCTGAATCATATTGAGTCTCTCCAAAATATGACACTTCATGTGCAAGCTAGCACTGAAACTCGCATCACTGTTGCTCCAAAGAAACTCGTGGTGATCCCATGTCCATCCATGTATACTGAGAGCATCATCTAGTAGTCATATATTCTCATGCAACTACTCACAAAATATATGTGATGTGTCAAGTGTCTTTCCACTAATGCAAGCATGAAACTTACCCCTTGGGGTACCCATATCCAACGTGTATCTACTCACCCAATCAATGGATGAATAAAAACTCCAAATGAATGGTCCAAATGGAAAGCTTGTAGCTTCCTCATGTGCACTAACACAATGGATCAACTCTCTGCCACCGGTTCCACTTAAATGGCTCAAGTGGAAATCCCATCCAGTGCTGCACATGATGAAGGCATCAAAGAATGAAAGTGGATGCATCAGTTGCTGCAAGAAAGGGATTGGTGCGCTTGTCAAACCACATGGATTGAACATTAAATCATCAATAGTGAATGTGGGAGCCTCGTACTCCTCATGTGGCACCAACAAAAAGAATCCCTTCACCCAAAATTCATCCCCATGTGCTATGGATGACATAGATGTGTGGGATGAAGGATAGTGAACCATTGTCAACTCTGAAAGGAATTTATCCATAGCTGAATAGATATCACTATTTCCGCATGGTCCAAGTTGAATGCACTTGGGTACATCCTCCATATATGAGACTTCCTCACATAGAGAAAGCTCAATATACTTCTAATGTGAAACAAGTTCCCTGCAACCAAAATCCATATCACTGCTACCGAACACACATGCAAATAGCATGAGAAAAACTTGGAGCATGAATATCCAATAACAGTGGATGAATAGCATTAAAGTAATCTATAATATCTACCATATGGCTCTGTGACAAGGTTTGGGTTCCTCCCTCCTCACTCTATCATCCTCAACACATGAATCTTGAGTTTCACCATCAACAGACTCAATCATGCAAGTATCCTATATGTAAGTATATGCAATCTCATGATGACACAAAGGAATACAAAAATCAGAAATTTGTTTATACCTTTTCATCATATATTCATCCTCATGTGGTGTAGTGGTGATGGCATTTTCTTCCACCAAACCATCTAGTGCACAACCAACTGATGAATGGATGTTTGTTGCTTCACTATGGAGCTCAAATTCTCACTAGAAATCGAATTCGTGTTCTTCCTTTGGATCTTATCCAAAAAATGTCTCATCACCATAAATCCCATCTTCCATCTCCTTTGTAGTGATATCAAACTCACTAACAAAGAAGCTTGGGTGTCCATGAGTGGATTCGCTCTCCACATTGTCAACAGCCTCTTGCATTGTGGCTTGCCCTTCTATCTTGTAATGTTCTTCAGTCTATCCCATCTTCCATCTGTTAGGATATTCCTATACTCCATCCTAGTCCCACCAGTATTTTTATCATTTACATTTTCAGTCATGCATGCACTTTTAGGGTTTGCATGCATCCTAGTCATCAGTCCAGCACCTAGCCCTCAGTTATCCAGCCCCCAGGAGCTTCTCACTATTCATTTTTAGCCCTCCAATTGCTTAATGCGCCCTTCTTCCTTGATTTTAGGGCGAAACTCACCCTTCTTCACCTACCAGTCCAGTTGTCTTCAGTTTATACTCAGCTACACTCAGTTACACTTAGTTACACTCAGCTACACTCAGTTACACTCAATTACACTCAGTTACACTTAGTTACACTCAGTTACACCTACCAGACTTATTTTGACTGATGGTTGACAGTTACTTGAGCATTGATGACTCCACTGATGATGATGAAGACTTCCAGTTGTGCTCCAATGACACTCTATTGATCTTATGATCACTCTGAGAGGCTAATTCGAATTTCCACCTTAGGCATTCGAATCCTCTCTACCATTTTACTATTTATTTGTCCATATTGTGATTGATTAACTAGTGTGTGTGAAGTATTATTGCTTCTATCCGAGTTCTACTATACCATATTATTATGTTTCTCATTATACTGTATTGACCACTCTTCTTCTATTTTCTTGCATAATCATAATTACTCTTGTGAGGTATACATCATCTCTTAGATCTGCTATGAGGATTTTCACATGGTATCATAGCATGTTGAGAGTATTGTTTATCTCCATTCTTGAGAGTTTTTTGCAGGTTATTATCCAAATTTCGAGTGCAGCAGTTTCTGCATTTTTGAAGCAGTAGAAGTTGCATTTATTCTATATTGTTTTTGCAGGTCCTCTACAGCTTCAATGTATTCATATTTAGAAGGACTCCCTCTTCTTTCTCCATTCAACTATGATGAATGGAAACCAAAAATGATAGCATATTTGAAGAGCCATGATCTCTTTGATTGTTATTTTGAAAGAGAGTTCGAATCCTCTGAAGAGAATATTGATTGGTTGAATAAAGGTGACATGGCCCTTGGAAGAATGATGTCTGCTTTGCCTAAATACATGCTTTACCAAAATCATTGATGATGTTGAAACTCCAAAAGAGCTATGGGCCCATCTGGATTAAATATTTGGCATACAGAATGAAGGATTTGGTCCAAACCCTTTTGAGAACAAGCAAAGTGATGCATTCGCTCCCCTTGATGGTCTCTCAGATCATGAACCAGTATCATCTCATATTGAAGTTGTTGACAAAGAAATTGCAGATTCTCCACTCATGCTCCAACTTTCTTCTCTTTCTGTGCCAGCTCACACTCTAGATATTGCAGAAGGTCCTAAATCCTCTCTTGCACCAGAGTCTGTTGGTTTATATCATGATCACATGATTATTTCGGAGGTAAAATTATCTATTGGATGTAATGCATTCGCTCCTGTCAAGCAATCATCTCTTATTTACTACTATATGATCATTAGCACATGATTTCAAAAGGTTATTGAAGAATATGGCCATTGCCACCCGCTTGAGATAATTTCTCATGCATCCATTGGTTTTGATCTCACCTCTTATGGTTCAAAGGAGATCTCAAGAAACCATTGACATTTGCTTGGGATAATTTCTCATGCATATGATAGTTTTGATCTCACCCCTGCTAGTTCAAAGGAGATCTCAAGAAACTGTTCTTCAAGTCTTAAATCTGATTTGGATTTCAAGCAATTATTATTTGATGGTTCTTTTTGGCATAATCTCACCCATGATGGTTCGAAGGAGAAGACAAAAGACTATCTGCATATTCATGATTTTGATCCTACCTTAGCTGATTCAAATCACAGGTTCAAGGATCATCCTCATACTTTTGGATTTGTTCTCATCACATTCGATCTGAAGAGCAAGTACAAGCACATGTTTTTTGAGCATGATCCACTTCTTCCCAAGAAGAAGATACCTCCAGACTTATGACCAAGCATCACACCTGCTTGAGTTTGGAGAATTTATTTTTGTGTGTGTCTTACAGTCTGTTTTTTTAGGAGGGGGTATGTTTCCCATGAAATTTTCCCACTTCCTTGGTTTATTGATTGTTATTATTCATTGTATTGGGTGACCTTTGGTCTTAGTTACCAGGGCCCAGGATGGATTAAGGGGGGGTGTTAGGATATTCCTATACTCCATCCTAGTCCCACCAGTATTTTGATCATTTACATTTTCAGTCATGCATGCACTTTTAGGGTTTGCATGCATTCTAGGGTTTTCATGCATCTCAGTCATCAGTCCAGCACCTAGCCCTCAGTTAGCCAGCCCCCAGGAGCTTCTCACTATTCAGTTTTAGCCCTCCAGTTGCTTAATGCGCCCTTCTTCCTTTATTTTAGGAAGCAACTCTCCCTTCTTCACCTACCAGTCCATTTGTCTTCAGTTTATACTTAGCTACACTTAGTTACACTCAGTTACACCTATCAGACTCAATTTGACTAATGGTTGATAGTTATTTGAGCATTGATGACTCCACTGATGATGATGAAGACTTCCAGTTGTGCTCCGATGATCAAGAGGACACCTAGTTGTGCTCTGATGATACTCTATTGATCTTATGATCACTCTGAGAGGCTAATTCAAATTGCCACCTTAGGCATTCGAATCCTCTCTACCATTGTACTATTTATTTGTCCATATTGTGATTAATTAACTAGTGTGGGTGAAGTATTATTGCTTCTATCCGAGTTCTACTGTACCATATTATTCTGTTGCTCATTATACTGTATTAACCACTTTTCTTCTATTTTCTTGCTTAATCATAATACTCTTGTTAGGTATACATCATCTCTTAGATCTGCTGTGAGGATTTTCACACCATCTCCTTTGTAGTGATATCAAACTCACTAACAAAGAATCTTGGGTGTCCATGAGTGGATTCGCTCTCCACATTGTCAACGGCCTCTTGCATTGTGGCTTGCCCTTCTATCTTGTAATGTTCTTCAGTCACCTTGGTAGGTGCCTCAATGGAATGTCCATAATTCTCATTTGATGAGTAGCCTTCATTAGGAAGGGATATATGCATGCTTTCTAATGGTTGCAATTCACTTTCCAATTGCTTGTGGCATGCATCCACAACATCACATTCATCCTTAATATCCACATTAGCATTAGAAAATTTTATGATATCATTTGCATCATATGATATGGGGAATTATTCATATTGATTCAAGAAAACATTGCTTCTACAAAAATCAGATTTACCTTCATACCTTAGCTTGATGTTTTCTTCTTTCTGCTCAATGCATTCACTATAGGAAGCACATGGTTCTTCCTTTGGAATACTATTGCTCTCTCCTTTGATGGTTGATTTGTACTATGTGTGTGATCCTTCAAGTGAGATGATGCATCTTGCCCCTTGGTTTCCTTAGGATCAAGATTCTTGGAGTCTCTCTTTGAAGAATATCCAAAAGGTCTCTTCATGTTAGAAACAATGGAATCCAATGGAACTTCACATTGGATTCCCCTTTATTCCTCTTTGCTTGGAGAAGTGGAACAAATTGGTTCTTCTCTTGATGTTTTGTTTTTATCATCATGCTCATGTTCTTTTGAACATTTCCATTCTTTTTTTCTTGAACTGAATTCTCGGAAAGATAAGATTCCCTGGAGTAATGTTTCATAATTTTGGAAGTACTCATAAGAATTGACTTCGGCACTAATGATCGGTCATTCTCAAAAAAATTCTCATCTACACCTTGTCCCAAAATCCATGCATGAAATAAAAATATTATTTGAAATAAATGGTTGCACGAAGATCCTTATCCCATGCTATGTATCCTCGGTGACAGTGAAGCAACTTTTTCAACTTTTTGTTTGTTGTAGATACTCTTGCTATCTCTTGAATAATTGGTGCAAGTCCATGGCTGCAATTTTTCCTCTTCTCTAAATAGTGGAAATTTAGTGTTGCAAATCAAAAGTGCAGAGGAACATTCTCTAATACCATTGTAATGAACTTGAATTAGAAATTAGTCTCACTCACTATCTCACTCCCAAATTTAGCTTTCAATCCCCCTTAGGGCCTACACAAATTGGCATTTTTTTTGTATTTTTCCCAACCCAAATCAGAATATGTTCTGCAACAGCCATGTATAGGTATGAAAAAATGTTATCAGAATCTAGGGATACTCATAGGTGTCCAAGGATGGTCAAGGATTCCATACACTCTTAAGTGGGCACATTTTCTCAATTCATCATGCCCAAATCGAGACTTATGTGGTACCCAACGGCTCCTGGTGCATCCACTAGGTGTATCTAGAATTAGGGTAGGTTATTAAAGCATTGGGTAACCCCAAGTAACAACAGCATATCATGGAAATGCATATTTATGAATTTGGATACAAAATAAGAAAGTGGGCCTATGCATAAACCTTGTTGCCAAATCGATCCAAACAATGGTAAAGGCTCTCAAAGTTTTTATCTAAAGGTAGGGTGGGGTCCAATTTTGTCCTATATACCTACAGGTACCTTCATATTTACATTCAAGTTAACAGAATTTAATTTTTCAAGCCAAAAGTGAAAACTAGTCAAAATTGTTGGAGTCACATTGAACATAGGTAAATAAAAACTTGCACAAGAGACCAAAAATTGCAGAAACGGATCTGAAGATTTATTATATAGGTGTTGCAGAGAGTCAAGTAATATAAAATATTTCTTGATACATCCCAGGTGTCCCAATGGTTCTTCTACAACATAGAATGATTCACAATATTATCAAAAATGACATAGAAATGCAATAATATCAAAATTGTGGAATATGATTTTGCAACACAAATAAAGATATGGTAGATACTATTGTAAAATGTCTACAAAAATATCCGTGAATAAATATGGATGCTTCACTCATCAATCAACAAGTGAGGGTCCCAACACCCTCTGGAATTGCAAAGGGAACACCACCCAAGCAAAGTAATTTGCTTAAGCAAACTCTCAATAGAAATTGATCCAGACACTAGCCAACCCCTACTAGTGCACCTTTCTGTTATAAAAACAGGATCATAGAGAAATAAAAATAAACAAGCTGCAAATATAAATCACATAAACACAATACAAGATAAACACCAATATAATGTGGTTCACCCAAGATGGGATACCTCCACACAAAAATTACCAGTCTTTATTATTATACCATCCAACAAATGAAGGGATACAACCTGTAGTGCATCTACTGCAACTTCCTCTTCACTCTCTCACAGTCTCTCTTACAAAATCATAGAGATATTTACAATGCTACAATACTGTAATATTCCAACTGATATTTATGTCTGTTTGTGGAGTTTATGTTTCTTGCTAGTAGTCTTTATGGCTTAATACTTGAAGTAAATATGAATGCATGTACTAAACTATGCTTGCATGAGCATGCATGTTGATGCATGGGTTTTCCAACACCTAAATAACCCAAATAATTAAAAATTCTATAAATTAGGGAGAGAAGAGATGCATGTGCATACCAATACTTGAAGTAGTGGACATAGATCAATATGAAGCCAGCATGCAGAATATTTTCCGGTGATCGAGCAAGATATGGAGTTCCCTTCCTCTAAGAATGTGCCCTTGTAATTAATGTGCCTTTCCAATCTTATGAATGATTTAATAAGGGTGGAACTAATGTGAGAGTACTCTGGATGTGGTGCAATAGGGTTATTCTCCCCCTCTGATCAATGTGGAAGGTGCATGTATACCATGCACTAGCTCCCAAGCCTAAATCATGACCCTTTTCAAGGAAAGTTGCCCATGCAATAGAAGACGTCCTCTGAAAGGCGTTGTTGATGTATATGTAACTTCGGAATGTATTTCACATATATGTATATTGTATTCCTATAGAGATGTTATTATTCCTCTATACGGAAGTGGTTGTATTCCTATAGAGATGTTATTATTCCTCTATACGGAAGTGTCGTCATTTATATTGTAAGTGTCGTAACTTATACTTGATGGGTTATTAGACCACCTTGTTGGGGTCGGCCCTGTATAAGTCATGTGGGTCAAAGGGTTATTAGACCACCCTATTGGGTGTCGTCCCAGTCAGCATTTTGTTATGTGGTTAAGTTAAGGCCGACCTAGTAAAGGTTATTAGGAAATTCAAGTCTAGTATAAATAGAGATCGGGAGATCTCTATTTCATCATTCTATTCACTCACTCACACTTTGGAGAGTGGCGCACTTGTGGAGGAGGAGGCTCTGCTGCTAGGAGAAGACTATTTCTTGTATTCTGGTTGTATCATTGCTCTATCTATCTCTGAGGAAGTTATTGGGGTTTTTCACCTTTATGGTTTTCCACAAGTAAACTTTGTGTCTCTTGTGTGCTTGAATTATTGTATCAATGATTGATATGGTGTAGATTTGATGTACATGTTGTTCTCTCAGTTAAGATCCTAGATCAGATTTGTTGTACGTGGCACGTTGTACAAGTTCGCTCTCCTGTTTTATCCCATAAACAGGTCACGTTGCGACACTCGGCATAAATATCTCTCAGAGAATCCAATTGAGGTTAGACATGTCGAGATGGAAAGATGACAGGTCGGGATATCTCAGGAAAAATTTTCAGACCCTGTGGATCGAAAATTTCAGAGTTACACCAGAAACAATCAGGTACATATTTTTGTCATAACATAATTATTTTTGAGCACCTTCATTCATGGCTTCTGGAATTTAGGTTTTCGGATAAAGTTGAAATTTTTGTAATCGGAGACCACAGCTGAATGCTACTCATCAAAATCAAAATTTAGAGATCAAGATCAGAATTTTTGGTTGGGAAGAAGGCCGAACTTGATTAGACCCTAGTTCGGGACTTTGATCAGAAAAGTGGAAAATTAGGGCTTCTGCAAAAATGGGAATTTTTGAAATTTGTGACCACGGCTGGAAGCTCCTCATAAAAATAGAAGCTTAGAGCTTTGGATCAAACCTTTTGATTGGGAAGAAGAGTGGGATTCATCAAACCCCAGTTCAGGGTCACATCCAGTGAATCCGGAAGTTTCAAAGGAAAAATTGAGGAGTGAAACTTTGCAGTTTCCAAATTTTGAATATACCAGCTTGATTAGCTCATCAAGGCGCATATTTATATCCTTTCGGAAGTTTGAAATTCAAAGTTTGAATTTTTGGGGTTTCTCTGACAAACCCTATTACAAGCTCCAGATCCAGTTCCTGCAAATCAAGGGGATTGGTTTAATCCTAGAAGAGGATGGATTGGTCACCTGCATAAGTGAAGAAGTTCCTATTTCAGAGGGAGATGAGGCTAATGCCTTACATAAGAAGATTACAAGCAATCTCGACAGGTATGACTCATCCAGGTATGTCTCGAGATTTGTTCATGATTAAGTTTATGATATGTTTGTCTTCATGTTATTATGGTTAGAACAATCTTGATTTTAGACTTGTCGTATCACCTTAACAAAATTATGAATGCATTCACTTATGATTGTACTAATGCATTATGGTGTTGTATGAGGTTTATGTTGTCTGCTAACATGAAAGATACACCAAGAAAGACAAATCATGTTCTGGTTCAAGAACATATGATCATGATGACATGAGGACAAAGATTCATCCATTGTCATGGATCGCTTAGAAGATCTACTTACGATGTATGTATACTTGGTTCTACAATGGATAACTTATGAGACATGCAGGTTACTAGCACAAGTCATTTAAGAGAACCAGAAGACATTAAGTGGGTATGTTAGACATAACTAGCTAGCATGCTAATCACGGTATGTTTTTTCTATATCAAGCTAGAATCCCACCTTGTGTTAGGATCTTATACTGTTGTGTTGTTGATAATGATTATTCATGAATTCATAGGTTTGAATAGTCACGGTTGTATACATATTATGTTTCTTACCATAATTGATGATATGACTAACCAGAAGAATCATGAAGGTATAGGTTTGAGTAATCACAGGTTTATGCATTGATGATTTAACTAATCAGAAGAGACCTATGACAAATAAGAATATGCATGAGTAAAAGAAGACTTCCCTGAAACCTTTAATACTAATGTTTATTATCTGTGAATGATCATGACTATACATGTTTAAGATTATTGTGTTTTGATAGTATTAAGATTATACTAATAAATGTGTGATTATGTATGAGACCTCAAGGATAACACAATGATGATACTAATAAGCATGCATAGTGATTAAGGATGGATATAAGTTCAAGAACAAGTAATCCATGAAGCAAAGATTAAGAGGGAGCACACTCCAGTTGTTCATGCAAGAAAGCAAAGGAGCACACTTCAGTAGTTTCTGCAAGGATGCAGATATTCAGAGGGAGTTGACCACTTCTCACAATCCACATCAAAATGGAGTTGCAAAGATTTAGAGGGAGTCCACACAACAACCAAACAAAGATAAGTATTTGAATTGTCATTTCGTACATAATGTTGTTCAATGATGTATATGCTTATGTTCCTAGAATTAGGTTGTGTATTATGCATATTAGAATAGTTGCATTAATGAACAGTATACTACTAATATACATGGGTAAGTGGCCTATGGCACTGTACAACATTCCATTACTACTTATCTAGAATGAAACCTCTTTGCTGACATGTTAGGAGTTGTGCACACTCTTAACAATGTTCTGGTAGAGATTGGAAGGCATCTAGAAAGTTACGAAATATGGATAAATGTTGTATTGAAGCATTGGCTAAGATAATTGCATGACTGTATGACATATTTCTTTATGTGTAAGAATTTGTTCTGAAAACTATAAGATGTTTTTTAATCATGCAATTTAAATTGTTCTGTAGGAAAGATCGTATGCCATCACCTACAAAAGAAGGACTACAACATTTGTTCCAGCAACAAAGATATCTATTGAATATATTGAAGATACTAAAGTTCCCAGGATCTGGGATGAAGAAATGGAAGAATACCATGATCCATCGATCATGAAGAATGATGTTTGGGATGCAGTACCAGGACCTAAAGGGGATTCTGTAGTGACTTCCAAGAGGATCTACAAGATCAAGCATGTTGTAGATGGCAGCATAGAGAAGTATAAAAGTGATGAAATGGAAGATACACCAGATGGATTTCAAGACAGCTTTCTTGAATGGTGTAGTTGAAGAAGAAGTGTATGTGGAGCAGCCACTTGGTTCTGAGACACATGACAAGGATTCATATACGTGCAAAAATTGGTATGGTAGGATAGACATATTTCTATCCAGTTTGGGCTTTACCAAGAGTAAAGCAGATTCCAACCTTTACTACAAGGTTGAGGAAGGCAATCCAGTGATACTACTTTTGTATGCGGATGACCTGTTTATCACAGGTGAAGATAGATTGATTACCAACATGCAGTGGAAGCTTGCTGCCAAGATCGAGATGAAGAACTTGGGTATGATGCACCACTTTCTAGATATGGAGGTGTGGCAGAGTGTATATGGAATCTTCCTTGGACAAGGGAAGTATGCAGTAGAGATCCTGAAGAGGTTCGGGATGATGGACTGCAAGGCCATGGCCACACCTATGGCATCGAACCTGAAGCTTCTATGTGATGCTTCATCTGAGACAGTTGATATCTCTATGTATCATTAGATGATTGGGTCCTTGATGTACCTGACGAACACAAGACCAGATATTTTCTTTGCTGTGAACACATTGAGTCAGTTCCTAACAAATCCGAGGAGTGTTCATCTGATTGCTGTAAAGCATGTTCTGAGGTACCTGAAGGGTACAGTGGATTATGGGCTCAAGTATGAAGTGAATCAAAAGTTTAACCTGGAGGGTTATGTTGATTCAGATTGGGCTGGAAGTGTTGAAGATAGGAAGAGCACATCTTGATGCTGCTTCAGTATGGGATCAGGTATGATCTCTTGGTTTAGCAGGAAGCAATCCTGCGTAGCACTGAGTACAGCTGAGGCAGAGTATGTTGTAGCCTGTTCAGCTAGTTGTGAGGCAGTATGGCTACGGAAGCTACTGTCTGAGTTATTTGATCTCCCGTTGGATGCTACTAGCATCTTTTGTGATAACCAGAGTTGTGTGAAGCTGTCCGAGAACCCGGTGTTTCATGACAGGTCGAAACACATAGAGATCAAATATCACTATATCAGGGATATGGTGCAGAGAGGAGCTGTGAAGCTCCTGTATGTTACGACGGACGAGTAGATTGCAGATGTACTGACGAAGCCACTAGCCAAAGTAAAGCTCGAATACTTTAGGGAGAGGCTTGGTGTTCTTCAGATTGACGACACTTCAAGGAAGAAGTGATGGACACATTTTATGAAGCCATTCCAGGCACGTTGGAAGGAGGATCCTTCACATGGCTGTGGATGTAAGCGCTGGATGATGAGCATCAGGATGATGTTCTCGTTTCTGCTTTGTATGATTAGTTGGATCATTTATATGTATATGTATGTACGCATCATGTTGGATGTTGGATATGATCAGTTGGATCATTTATATGTATATGTATGTATGCATCATGTTGGATGTTAGATATGATCGGTTGGATCATTTGTATGTATTTTGTATATGCATCATGTTGGATGCTTGGACCATGTATCTGTATATGTATCAGGTGGATACATTGTATGATCATGTAGATCATGTATGTTGATATGTATCATGTATTTATATTTGTATCAAGTGGATACACTATATGATCAGGTGGATCATGTATGATGATATGTATCAAGTAGATACTTGGTATGCATCAGGTGGATGCATTGTATGATCAGGATGATCATGATGACGAGCTTCAGGGTGTTGCTCCAGATGATATGTATCAGGATGGTACAGTGATGATGATCAGTGTGATCATGAGCATCAGGATGATGCTTTGTGCGATGATGATCCATTGGATCATGAGTATCAGGTTGATACTCGGAGGTCAAAGATGATATGTGGCAGGTTGTGCAAATAGCATGTAATCAGTCCTGGGAGATCTTGCCGGTCGTGCTGCGGCACATAAATGTTCCTTGGATACTCTTTTTGGTATTTCTATGTAGTATGTAATTAGTCCTCAGATATCCGATAGGTTGAGCTGTGTGCTCGTAATCAGTCCTGGGATGCTCTTTAGAGATCTTTCCGGTTGTGCTGTGGCACATAAATGTTCCTGGGATGATCTTTAAAGGTTTTGTATATCCACATGTAATTAGTCCTGGAGATCCGAGAGGTTGAGCTATATGCTCGTAATAAGTCCTGGGATGCTCTTTAGAGATCTTGTCGGTCATGCTGCGGCACATAAATGTTCCTGGGATGCTCTTTAAAGGTATTGTGGAGGAGATGCATGTAATCAGTCCTGGGAGATCTTGTCGGTCGTGCTTAGGCACATAAATTTTCCTGGGATACTCTTTTCGGTATTGCATCTGCACATAAAATTAGTCCTGCCAGGCCACCTCTATCAGACCGTTCGCACAGATGATGAAGACCTGCAAGTGGTGGGCCTACATCCAATATGAAAAAGGACTAGCTCTGTAGAACTTCCTATGACGAGTAGATTCAGAGATTGATTGAGATAGCAGCAACAGTGACGATGATGATGACTCGATGATGATTATCCAATGATGATGATCCAGAGAAGATGACTTGTGCTAGAAGGCCTGTGTCGAGAAATACCTTCCTAGTTAAGAGGGAGTGTTGATGTATATGTAACTTCAGAATGTATTTCACATATATGTATATTGTATTCCTATATAGATGTTATTATTCCTCTATACGGAAGTGGTTGTATTCCTATAGAGATGTTATTATTCCTCTATACGGAAGTGTCGTCATTTATATTGTAAGTGTCGTAACTTATACTTGATGGGTTATTAGACCACCTTGTTGGGGTCGGCCCTGTATAAGTCATGTGGGTCAAAGGGTTATTAGACCACCCTATTGGGGGTCGTCCATGTGGGTCAAAGGGTTATTAGACCACCCTATTGGGTGTCAGCCCAGTCAGCATTGTGTTATGTGGTTAAGTTAAGGCCGACCTAGTAAAGGTTATTAGGCAAGTCAAGTCTAGTATAAATAAAGATCGAGAGATCTCTATTTCATCATTCTATTCACTCACTCACACTTTGGAGAGTGGTGCACTTGTGGAGGAGGAGGCTCTACTGCTAGGAGAAGACTATCTCTTGTATTCTGGTTGTATCATTGCTCTATCTATCTTTGAGGAAGTTATTGGATTTTTTCACCTTTATGGTTTTCCCCAAGTAAACTCTGTGTCTCTTGTGTGCTTGCATTATTGTGTCCATGATTGATATGCTGTAGATTTGTTGTACATGTTGTTCTCTCAGTTAAGATCCCAGATCAGATTGAAGTAAATTCTAAAGATTTAACAGGTGTAAATGGTGATAAATTTCTTCTGGATTTGTAAGGGAATCCCTTCTTCAGGTATTAGAGTAATAGTGGTGCTCTTGGAAGAATGAAGTCAACATGCAGACGAAAGGATCCTTGTGTGACAAGATATGAAGATATCTCACTTATGCAATTCGCCCATGTAAATATAGCGAGTTCCCTTGATATGTATATATATTGAACCCTACATAATGTTGAAGAATGATACCTGATGATAGTAGTAATGTTGAATCTGGATGATCCAACCCTGATAGTGACTAGGGAAGATAGATCTCGTTGTCGAAATACACTGAATGGTTGAGTGGTGTGCCCTCAACCCTAAATGGCTCGATGAGCTCTCCAAATCGAATTCTCAAATCAATAATAATATAAGAATGACTTACTCACTCACTTTACATTTCTTTTATAACTTTCACCTGGCATGACCTAACTTTTGCATGAATAGGTCGCTTTCTCTTCTAATTTCTAGTTGACTTTCATGTAGTGTTTCTTGTGTGCATGGAAGCTAAATAAAGGTATTTCAATGCATTCAACATTAAATATGGCCCACATTCCATGCATGAAGGTGTCCCCTAATTCATGTGTCCCTTATTTATCTCTTCATGATCTAATAACCATGATTAAGATCTTCTTATGGTGTAAATGGCATCAATCCTTAATCAATTCCCTGAATTTCAGTGCCCGCTCAAACTTGTGGGAATCAGATAGGTTAGCGGGATGATCCTCAGTGCTTAAGAAGAAGAGGACATTATAGAAGTTACATTTACCTTCATATTTACATTCGAGTGAACAAAAGTTAATTTTCCAAGCCAAAAGTGAAAACTAGTCAAAATTGGAGGCACATTGAACATATGTAAATAAAAACTTGCACAAGAGACCAAAAATTGCATAAATGGATCTGAATCTTTTATTATAGAGGTGTTGCAGAGATTCAAATAATATCAGAGATATCTTGATACATCCCAAGTGTCCCAATGGCTCTTCTACAACATAGAATTATTCATAATATTATCAAAAATGACATAGAAATGTAGTATGATCAAAATTGTGGAATATGGTTTTTCACCACAACTGCAGATATGGTAGATACTACTATAAAATGTCTACAAAAATCTCAGTGAATAAATATGGATGCTTCACTCATCAATCAACAAGTGAGGGGCCCAACACCCTCTGGCATTGCAAGGGGCACACCACCCAAGCAAATAAATTTCCTCAAGCAAACTCTCAATAGAAATCGATCCACACACTGGCCAACCCCTACTAGTGCACCTTTATGTTATAAAAATAGGATCGCAGAGCAATAAAAAAAAAAGATGCAAATATAAATCACATAAACACAATACAAGAGAGACACCAATATAATGTGGTTCACCCAAGATGGGATACCTCCACATAGAAATTGAAAGTGCTTATTATTATACCATCCAACAAATGAAGGAATACAACCTATAGCGCATATGCTATAACTTTCTCTTCACTCTCTCACAGTCTCTCTTACACAATCATAGAGATATTTACAATGCTACAATACCCAATCGTATTACAATGTCTTCCTTTTAAAGAGGGATTACCATGGAAAAATACTATGGAACACCCAATACCATGGGCCCATAAATCACCCATTATTGAACAAGTCATGACCATGAAATTACAATATTTTACAAGTCATTTTTTCCAAATTCTTTGCTACGGGAGCACTTCCCCTGAACACCCACTAGGGGGGGCTCCTAAAATGTAGTATTTACCCCCTTTGGACACCCCATGGTGACTATATTGGGGGGAAGCCCCCCCAAAACCCTCGTCATGGGATGGGATCCAAATATGACTGAAACACGACCTCTGAATAAGGAAGATCAGGCTCCACAACCAACAATCTCCTACTTGGAGACTGATCACAGCAACTCCACCGCTGTTGCACTTGCTAGACTATGATCTAAACCTTGGACATGAAAAATTTCTCATATTCACCTTCATGCTTTAAGGCCAACCAAAACCAAGCAGGAACTCAGTTTCTCTCAGTTACTACCTTTTTCAACATGCCTGCAAGATTCTGGCTAGTGTGTATATTTTCCATCTTCAACATTTCATATTCCAGAACAGACCATATGAAATGGTACTTGAGTTGTATATATTTATTCTTAGAATGGAAGGTTGATTTCTTTTCAAGATGAATGGAACTCTAGATGTCATTGTACAACTTGCTACTTTCCTTCTTCTTACCCAATTCCTCCATGAACCTCTGTAACCAAATCATCTCTTTACTAGCCTTTGTAGCAGCAGCATAAGTTCTACTTCCGTTGTTGAAAGTGCAGCAACCTTTTGTAGTTTTGAAATCCAACTTACTGTTTTTCCACCTACATTAAAGACATACTTTGTGGTGATCCTCTTTCTGTCTTTATCACCTTTTATATCTACATCAACATATCCCTATATAACAGTGTTTGAACCACCAAAACATAATACATGAGTGGTATTACCTCTCAAATACATGAGAATCCATTGTACTTCCTTTCAATGTTCTTTACTTGGATTTTTCATATACCTACTCACAACTCCCACTTCATGTGCAATATATGGTCTTGTGCACACCATGGCATACATCAAGCTACCAACTAATGATGAATAGGGAACCTGGGACATGTAGTCTATCTCTTCTTGTGTCTTGGGACACATCTCCTTACTTAGTTTGAAATGGATTTCCAAAGGTGTACTGACTAGTTTTGAAATCTGCATTATGAACCTCTCCAACACATTTTCTATGTACTCACTTTGAGACAATGTCAATTTGTGATTCTTCCTGTCTCTTGTTATTCTCATACCAAGGATTTGCTTTGCAACACCCAAATCCTTCATCACAAATGAATTAGCTAACTTCCTTTTGAGAACATTTATATCCTACATGTTAGACCCTGCAACAAGCATGTCATCCACATACAATAAAAAGATAATATATCTTCCATTATCTAGCCTCTGAAATAAACATAGTGGTCAAAATGACATCTACTATAACCATGTTCTGTCATAAACCTGTCAAATTTCAAATACCACTGCCTTTCTTCAGGCCATACAAGCTCTTCTTCAACCTGCATACCAAATTATCCTTCCCTTTGACCTCATACTCCTGTGGCTGCTGCATATAAATATCTTCCTTCAAATCCCCATGGTGAAAGGTTTTTTTTATATCTAACTATTCAAGATGCAAATCTTCTACTACCACTAGACTTAAAATAGTTCTAATTGAAGTCATCTTAACAACATGAGAAAATATTTCATCAAAATATATATCTTTCTTCTATGCAAACCCCTTTACAACAAGTATGTCCTTGTACCGCTTCTTTCCTCCATCTTCTTCCTTCAACCTGTAAACCCATTTATTCTGTAATTCTCTTTTGCCTATAGGAAACTGAACCAAATCCCAAGTTTGGTTTCTTAACAATGAGTCCAACTCTTCATTCATGCCTTGCTCCCACTTATTTCTAGTTTCCACCTGTATTTATTTTTCATAACATTCTGGTTCACCAGAATCAGTCATCAATAAATAATACATTGAAGGAGAGTATCATTCAGGAGGTCTACTTGACCTGGTGTATCTTTGTAATACCCCATTTTGACCCTTAAGATATATTAGATTTTAATGTAAATAGTGTATACATGTGATGTATGTTTTCCTAGTGTGGAGCTCAAGGCCAAGGCCCCGCTAGTGGATGCTCGAATTTTATTTAAAAAGGAAAGTATTAGATATTATGTTACCCATGTGTTATTTAGCCATGGAACATTGCAAAAATGATGTAAATAAACATCATGCAATAAAATATCAAAAATGGCTATTGAAGCAACTAATGAGAAGGGGCCATGTGTATCCACTAGAGAGTGGTCAGGGGGTTGTGGAATTGAACCATAGGCTTCCAAATGTCATTTTGAGAACCCATTTGACTTTCCTTGCTGACATTTAATTATGTGTAAGAAAGTTGTTGAAGAAATCAGTCCATGGTTTCAATGGAGCATGGGCAGCCCAGAAATTCGTATGGGAGGGTATAGGCTTTGTTTCCTTGACCCACAAGTCACTCTACCTCATGGGAATTCATTTTTTCCTCATTCCCATTCCATGGTTGAAAAGCTAAGCTTCGATTTTCATCCATTACACATGCCTAGCAGTGAGAAAAAACAGAAATCGCAACTGTGAATTAACCCACATTTTGAAGTGCCAAAAACGCCCAAAATTTGGTATTAACAGTAAAATTCAATGGGGAATCCATAGACATGAACCTTGGGGAGAATTTGAGAGTGTTAGATGCCCAGAAATCCATAGTAAAACCCATTTTTGATAGCCCGAAAGTCCAATTACGGGATTGAGTTACTTGGTCACCAAATTGTGAAGATCCAGGCGTGAATGATAGAAATGAGGTTGGGATTGCTTGATAAACCCAACCATGTGTTGGCTTAGAAGGATGGTTTGTGTGAGATCATGGTTGCGAGTGAGCCTGTTTAGTTCCTCCTTAGTGGATACACAACCCATCTCGAGGGTGATCTCTCAGCTGAAAGAATATAGGCTGGACAAAGATCTATGGTTGGGTGGAACGTTGCTCTCACATAGCCAGTTGTTTGGATAGCTTCATCACAAAGATAAGTGTTCTCTGTGGTTTAAATTATATGCATTATGTATTCTGCAATGTGTTAATTCTGAATGATAATTATTCATGTTAATGGATTGAAATGATTATCTTACTATGGTTGATATGAAATATGTGCATAGTATTGGAATGGGATTGATTCTCTGCATGTTGAATCATCCTCTGCTTGTGATAGATATCTTGATGCATTACCGTTTGTGTGTGTGCAAATATGTTTTAATTCTGTTGTGTAATTTCAGTATGCATTTTATTTAAATGGTAAAATTCAGTCTTATGGCTTTGGGGAATAATCAAACACCCCCATGTTACAGTCATGTTCCCTCTGTGGTTTGCAATGATGGGAGGGGACGTGACAATATTATAACACTTGAAAGATTTTAAGGTACCTGTTGTTGTTCTTGATTTTACAACACCTTTGGAACTTCACTTTCTTTGATTTCATCAAGCACCGTGTACTCTGTGTTTTCCTTTTCCTGTTTCTTTCCCTGCAATTGATCTTTGTACATGAACTTTTCATTGAATACCACATCTCTAATCCTAGTGATTTTTTTATTTTCATAATCCCATAAGTGATAACCAAAATCATCAACCCCATATCCAATAAAGGTGCATTTATTGGATTTAGATTCAATCTTTGTTCTGTTTTCTTTATCAATATGGACAAATGTTTCACAACCAAAAGTTCTCATAAATGAGTAGTTTACCTTTTTACCTGTCCATTCCTCCTCTGGAATACCACCATCCAAAGCGCCTGAAGGTCATATGTTTATTAAGTAAACAACAGTATCTACATCATCTGCCCAAAAATGTAAGGGAAACCCTGCCTGCAATCTCATACACCTTGTACGCTCCAGGATTGTTATGTTCATCATTTCTAACACACCATTTTCTTGTGGTGTTCCTGAGACTGTATTCTCTCTATGAATCCCATGGTATGAACAGCAACTATCAAATATTGAGACTGTATTCTCTCTATGAATCCCATGGTATGAACAGTAACTATCAAACTCCTTGCTGCAATATTCACCTCCATTATCATATCTGAGACACTTCAACCTTTTTCCTGTCTCATTCTCAACCAAATATTTCCATTTCTTAAAAGTATAAAACACGTCATATTTATGTCTAATGCAATAAACCCAAGTTTTTCTAGTTGCATCATCAATAAAAGTAACATAATAATGAGAGACACCAAGAGATTGCAACTGATCCAGTCCCCATACATCTGTATGCACAAGCTCTAACTTTTGACTCTTCTTTTGTTTCCTAACACTGATAAATCTTACTCTCTTTTGTTTTCCATAAGCACAGTTCTCATAGAATTCTAAACTTGCCTGCTTCAAATTGTTGGGTGTGTGTTATATTCTTTGCATGTATGTGGAGGGGAGAGTGCGCCTATTAGTGGTGCACCTGAAAATCCTGACGGTGCGCCTGAGTGCGGGTGTTTTCATTTATTTTGGGGGAATTTTCTAAAAATATGTAATTTAATCTTGGTTAATGGATTGGGGTCTATTTACTATGATGGGTTAACATATTAGGGTATTGGATGTTGTGGAATACCTATATTGTATTGTGAATGATTCATAATGATTGATGAGAAAAATAGGAGTTGTGGCTCCAAGGTTTGTTGGTTTTCCCAGTTAAGGGTTTGCAGGGTAAATCTATGTGTACTATGTGTGAATGTTGTGGTGCAATCTCTATTTTTCTTAAAATAATCAGCATGTTTTGCTTCTCTGCACAAATATAAAACTTACACAAATATGGTAGCAAATTCCTTGAGTGGATAATTTGCATCCCCTTCTCACTCATGTGGCCAAGCCTATGATGCCACAATGTTGTATATGTTCCTGTGGAAGCTAAAGAGATAGAACAGTCAGTATTATGAGGACATAAATACAACATACATATCATGTCTCTTGTTGTTATTACCATCGATCCTTTAGTGATATTCCACCACATTTTTTCAAACGTAGATAAACAACCACCATCTCACAACTGCCCTGTTGAGATCAGATTTCTTTCCATAGCAAGAATATGCCTTACATATTTCAACAAAAATTCACCTCCATTTTTTAACTTTATCCATACCTTACCCATTCCAACAATTTTACATGGCTCATCATCACTGTTGACTGAATCGCGACCTCACAGTCGATAGGGGTCCACCGACTGTCGACCCATACCACAATATCCCTAGGCACCGGCCTGGGCAGGTTTGAGCCCGCCCAGAAACACCCGCAGAGCGGATGAGGTCTCACCCAAGGTGTCCAGGAAGAGCAAACGGAACCATGTTTCTGTCGAGGGAGGAGGCAAGTTGCGGCACTATGATACCGACATCAATTCCAAACATTCACCATGAAGTTCTAACATATCGCAGCATTTAACATTACCAAAAATAGAGATTGCATATTACTTCAATTGCATCATAAACAGATAACACATTATCGCAGCATTTGTATTATAGCAATAGAAAATAGATAACTGCATTAAGAACAAATAACATGAATATCCAGCAACATTACGCATAGATTGCACCAAATCATCATCCTTATATTACTCGGCAAACCAAAAGCAGTACATAAACATTCGCATTATATCTGTCAACTCCGCATATAGCACTTCTCTTCATTCTTCTATCCATCCACGCCTTTTCCCCTCTCTCTTTAACACTTACAATTCTCATCTATTTATAGGCTTCCGCCAATTGCAATACTTTTCCACTTTCCTAACCGACACTATGGACAATCTATTAACTGACTTGGTCTAATGACCCAAAATCCCGTGTACCGTGGTAGAATGACTCGATATTACAAACTACATGACCAAAAACCTGCCAACTACGGTATACTTAACTCAATACTACAAAATATGTGGTCCAAGTGACCCAAAACCTGCCAAGTGCGGTATACTTTGGCCCAAAATACTCCTTTCGCACCTTCATCCAATGTGTCGCGGTGTCAGCAGTACCGCGACCTTTCCTCATCAACCCGCCTACCAACAGGCCCCCAACACAATCTTGTGGCTCACCCTCGAGCCACGTCAACTGCTGGATAGAGTATACATCGCGGTCTTTGTCTTGAAATCGGCATACGACTGTTCAACGTTCCTCACCAACTCCTGAGCTTCCATGACTGCTGCCTAACTTGTGACCACATCTTCGGTGGATGGATGATCAACAAGCCTCTCCATGACCTGTTGTCGATACTTTTGAATGGCAGGAAGTGCTTCACTTGCCTGCACCATCAACTTCCCGCCAGTTTCCTGGAATTCTTCTAACTGGTCTGCACGCCAATTCTGTCGTTCCTCTGCCTTGGTAACTCACTGTTGCAAGTCCTTTAGTTCACGCGACTTAGTGACTTGCTCCATTGGGGGAAAGATTCTCATTGTAGCCTTCAATGTCGTGACCTGACTCTCCGCTTCCTGCCGAATCCTAGTGAGTTGTTCAATTTGGTCATCATGAACAATGCAGCCCCAAAACTCAACTGTTTCCGCGGTGAACCTGGTTTCCTTTATCTCCAGTTGCTCCATCTGGTTGGAAACTTCCTCAATTGCCCTTCGTCGTTCATCCACTTCGGCCTAAGGCGTACTTGGTTTCAACTGAGTCGTCAGCCGGTCGTTCTCCTATTTTAACTGAATAATGGAAGCCCCCAATCGCTGCATTCGGTGGAGCATGTCTACCTCCTCAGTATGCTCTAGGACATGCTAATACGCTTCTGCAACCACTTGGTCAATCCGAGCACTTTCATCCCAAATGCGATCCTTTTCCGCAACAAGGAAGTCTTGTTCCTTTTTTAGTGCCTCAATGGTGCGAGTGTTCTCGTCCCACTCCTGCTTCAGGCCAGCGTTAAGGTCATCCACTACTTTCTGTGCTTCAGTAGCTTTGTTTGTCATCTCCTCTTTCTCAGCGATCACAGTTTCCTCTTTGTCCTGTAATTGTTGACAACGCTTACTGATTCTGTGCATTCTATTCGCCATTTCCTGGGAGGCGCTCTTCTGCATTGTCATCAGGGCCATTGCCAATAGTGCATTAACATTGACAGTCACATGGTCAATCGACTGCAGCATATTTTTCAACTCCTCATTATCGGTCACAACCGCAGTTGGGGGAATGGTGACGTTCTTTTCCTGCGACGTGGTGCGGATCGTGACCATCTTTTGCATGGGTACACTACCAGGTTCCGCCTTACCCAGAGAATCCATATGGGTAGCCAGCATAGAGAATCCCTCCTCCACTTTGACAGACATTTTATCAGCAACTGCCATGGAGGCATTATTAATGGCTGTGACTAACCGACCCAAATGCACCTCCATCGGTAAGGATATCCCGCTGATAGTGGCATACTCGTGGTGTTGCTTTGTCCGATTTTCCTCCAGATCATGGTCACTGTCATCCTCAGTTGGTGTTTTCTTTGACTCTTGTGTGGAACTATGATGACTTTGCTGATCTTGAGGGGATCCTGGCTCCGGAGGGCCCTCCGGTGGACCTCCAACATCAATTCCTGCAGGACTCATGGGTTGTCGCCATGCCTCCGGCCACTCGTTCATGATGGCCTCCAACTCTGTTGTTGTCACTTTATACTTTGTCTGCAACCATTGGCGATTGAGGTCACGGCGAGCCTGGATATGTATGACACTCGATCGTATTGCAAAGGCCATGACCGGTGTGAATCGTGCCACAATGTCTACAGATATCCGTGGGACCTGAGTTGCAGTGTCACAAAGCATTTCTAAATATAGCCAAAACTGTAATTGGCACTCCCAGGTTCTTTCAGGCTCTCGCACAGCACACAGATTCTGATAACGTGCCCCGCGTCGTTCCTTAGCAGTCGGGCAGTCCATACCCGAGTATGTATCAGGCTCTTTCCATGCAACTAGAGCAATGAGCAGCAACAACCAACTATATGAAAAGGCACCTCTCCCCACTTGGACGTCTGCGGCATCCTCCATGAGCTGGTTCATAAGATATAGGGACCAATTCATTTGAACTCCTTCCGTGCATTGCTCAGCGCAAGCAACGATCCCTGCATTGCATTGATTAGGGCGACCTCCCCGAATCACCTTACAGCACAGAATCTTAATGCCTATGAGTACCGCTTTATTATTGCAGCCACTATGCGATATCCCCGTCCATCCGATTCCAAGTCATACTTCCGTGCTAATTGACGTGCCCGCTTCCGCTCAATGGCCTTTCCTTGAAGAAAGTCTGCCAGATCAACACCATTCTTGGGCAAGTCGGTAATCTCAAAAAGCAAGTCAACAGTGACTGGGACTTCTCTATCCAACCATAATGACCCGCAATGGAAGCACGACAAGAGCTGCTTTACACAAGAATTAACTTCCGTCAAGCGTCTGAAATGCGGCATGTTAATTAGCCCTAACAGGCCGGCCTGCCTCAAGCCGCGTGCCCATTCATGAAACATTGGTTTCGGTAAATGGCACGTCTCCCTGACATAGGGTGCGGAGGCAATTGTAGGCTAGGCCACCATGTCATGATCAGCATAGTGCAGGCGCATCAAGGCCGGCCCGATATCCGTCGAGCACTCCAATCCTGCCTGGAGTGCGGGTATCTTCACATTGAATTTCGGCTTTGAGGTGATTTTACGCGGGGTGACATCTGATCGAACAGGAGGGATTTACCCAAGAATATTAGCACCAGACTGGCCCAGCCATAGGGCAGATGTAGTCACCGGGCTACTGGACGGGCCCCCTTGCTCCATAACTCCTCCAACCACCGTAGATCGTGTTAACCTCTTACTCTTTGGGGATTCAGAGGGATGACCTCCTCAGCGCTTTTTAGCAATAGCGGATGTACCCACCGACATGTTGGCGACCTCTACTCCAAGATCAACAGTGGCCAAAGATGTACCTTCTTGCTCAACAATAACCGGAATAAGCAGGGATTCGACTTCACTACTAATGTCGACGAGCTCGAATTCACCTAGCATACCCCAATACTCGTTGTTATATCCAAAGCAGGGAGTATCTCAGAGCACTATAACAATTCACAACAATACTTCTTACTAATTCCTACATGTCTTCCGACCGACGCAAGGCCATACTTATAGCAGTTCCCTAAATCCACCCTAATCATGACTTAATCATGCATTTACTCAACCAAATCCTCGTATTAATGAGAGAAATCCATCGACGATCTTGTCCTCCCCTTAGCCGTATCCATCATTAATGCCCATAATTCAAATGCGTCATTAATTAACTATCTCCACTTTTTGCAGTTATTACTGATCTGACTGGGCCACCATGCTGCCATATTATGCTAACTGTGCCAAACTTGCGGTAGAAGCCTCCTGCTGTCATATGTCATACTTCCGTTGGTGCGCCATCTGCCACCAAGCAACCATCATCATCATCCATTTTATCACTTTTTTTTCACGATGCGACTCAGACATCGCACAACTCCAAGCCCGTTTGATAGGGCTTCAACTTGTGACCATTTACCAGCTTGGGGAGCATCCCCCCATCCAATCGCTGCAACTGAACCGCTCCTCCTGAAGTAATATTATTGATGTGGTAGGGACCCAGCTAATGCATCTGTAACTTACCTGGATGTTTCATAAACTTATTGTCATATAGTAGTACCAAGTCACCTTGCTGAAACAGCTTGTTTTTTATGTGGCAATCATGCCATGCCTTGTGTCGATCCTTCTCCACCCCTTGATGAAAGCCAGCGATAAATCGATCTTCTTCCAACTGTACCAATTACGCTAGATGATCCTCTAATACTGCAACATCATCCATGCTCATAGCAGCCGCGATGCATAGACTTGGGACAATATACTCCATAGGCATAATTGCTTCCTTCCCATATACCAACTTGAAAGGTGTCTGACCAGTCAACCTTTTACATGTGGTGCGATAAGCCCATAACACCGCTAAAACTTTCAAATCCCAATCGTCGCGGTTTTCATTGCAAACCTTTGTCAGTGCATGCTCCAATACTTTACTAAATGCCTCGACCGTCCCATTCACCTATGGGTGATAGGGTGTACTCTTCTTGTGCTAAATCTGCAATTCCTTCATCAATGCGCTGATGGTGCGGTTGAGAAAATAGCTTCCTTGATCACTTAGCAAAATCCTAGGGAAGCCGAACCGAGTGATAATGTGGTCGAACAAGAACCAAGCAGCCGTTGTTGCGGAACAATCAACGACAGGGGCCGCCTCCACCCATTTGGTCAAATACTCTATCGCCGTGATAATATACCGGGCACCTATACGCTTCCCTGGTGGATTGATCGGACCTGCAAAATCCATAGCCCATTTCTCAAATGGTTGCAATGTTACCTGCAGTAGCAGCGGCATCTTGTCTCGTCTGGACGGTTTGCCAGTTCGTTGACAAATCTCACAAGACCGGGCATAGTCTATCGCATCATTGTGTAATGTAGGCCACCAAAGCCCTGCACGCAACACATTCCGGGTAGTTGACCGACCGCCATAATGTCCTCCTGCGACTCCACCATGTGCCTCAGCCAATATCTGCGCCTGCTTATGCAGCAAGACACATCTGCACAAAATCTCATCAACACCCAACTTATACAAATCGCCCAGGATCAGTTGAAAGTCTACAACCTTGACGACCAATTGCTTCTTCTGCGAAGTGGTAAAGGCATCAGGTGCAGTGCCGGTCACCAAAAACTGAAGAATGTCATCAAAGTATTGATCAGCAGCGGCAACATGAAACAACTGGCTATCTGGAAACCCGTCTTCGATATTAGTCGGTTCCTCCCCTGTATCAATCTGTGACAAATGATCTGGTCCAGCATTCAACCGCCCCGGCTTCACAATGACTTCGAAATCGAAATCCTGAAACAAAAGTAGCCATCGGTAGATCTTCCCCCCCAACACAGGATTATTGACCAAGTATTTTAATGCGGAATGATCAGTAAACATTTTAAAATGGCCACCCAACAAATAATGCCTAAATTTCTATAATGCATAAACCATGGCCAGGCCTTCGCGTTCTATGGTAGTGTAATTGCGTTCTGCCGATGACAGTTTTCGACTGGAAAAAGAAATAGGATGATCAAGGTCACCTTCGCCTGGTTGAGCCAATACAACCCCTAGTGCAACCGATGAGGCATCAACGTGGACATGGAATTCCTTGCTCCAGTCGGGAAAAACCAGAATTGGAGTCGATGCCATTTTCGCTTTGAGTGTTTCAAAACTTTCCTGAAATTCTGGATTCCACTGGAATACTGCATCCTTTTTCAACAACTTCTCCATAGGGGTCGTAATCGCAGCATACCCCCGAATGAACTTGCGATAATATCCAGTGTGACCCAAGGTCGCACACAACTTCTTAACCGTAGTCGGCGTTTGCAACCCCAAAATAAGCGCAATCTTGGCTGGATCGACCAACAATCCTTGCTTACACACAATATGCCCCAGCAATATCCCAAACGGAGCACAAAAAATACATTTCTTTAAATTCATCGATATCTGGTGTTGTCGGCATCACTCAAGCATTAACCGTAGGTTGGCCAGGTGATCGCGAATCAATCCATAAACTATCCAATCATCCATATATACCTGCAGAAACTTTTAAATAAAATCTTTGAACACGGAAACAACGACTCGAGAAAATATCGCAGGTGCATTCTTCAACCCAAATGGCATGACCGTGTACTGAAAGCAACCCCATTCAGTAACAAAAGTTGTCTTATGGCGATCTTCCTTAGCAATACGAATCTGATGGTAGCCAAAGAATCCATCAGTGAAAGAGTACATCTCCTGGCAACCCACTCCTTCAAGTACTTCATTAGTAAATAGAGCCGAAAAGGGGTCATGCAAGAAGGCATCGTTCAACTTCTGCAAATCAACGCAAATATGCACTTCGCCTGTTTTCTTGTCCAGCACCACCATAGGACTGATCCATTCTGACTCTTCTATAGGTTCAATAGTACCAGCATCCAACATCCGATCAAGTTCCGCCTCGACCTTTTCTCTATGTTGCGGATTTAGACAATAAGGTCACTGTCAGACTGGTTTAGCGTCTGGTTTCAATGGAATCCTCATCTCGCCTAAATCACCCAAGATTCCCTTCATTTAGGAAAACTTTGTGGGAAACACGTCCTAAAACTCATGCAATAACTCGATAACCTTACTCATCATCTCATCATCCCAATAATCCCCTATATTAGCAAACTTGGGAGTAGCCTCAGTGCCGATATTTGTTTTGCGAAATTGCAATAGTTGATTGAACAGATTACTTGGTGCAACAGGTGGTACCACATCACGGCTTCCTTCGGATTCGGGAATGTTGATATTTTGGGGATCATCATCATCCTCTAGCCCTCCACTGATATTGAAACACTCCATGAGAGATTGCATCTGACTGTGTGTGTGCGGGTCAACAGTGCATTTCACCGAAACAACCTAAAATATCACATCGTGGATGAGCTGCAGGGCATTATGGACATCAGGGTTGGCATCCACAAATGTGAAGGTATGAGTGAAATAGATCGTGAGCTCCCCCTAGGTGGTAATATCTCGGCGCAATTCAGCTGCAGTATACCACGAGCGCAGTATCTCCTCCAAAGTGTGGACAAAAGCATGAACCCACTCATCTCTGGGTCGCGTTACCCATAATCGTTGACATTCCATTACGTGATCATCGAGATCAGTTCGGCCATCATACTTGCCAGTGTGATAAACCTCTATATTTCCAAATCAAACCGTCATCAACCTTCGACATTGTGACCAATCTTTGATAAATTTCTTATGCGTCACCCACTAGCATGCTGGAGCAGCCTTCAGTGCTTCTTCTAAGGCCAGCTGTCGCTGTGGTTCTGGAACACGGTCTTCATATTCTGCTACAAAAGTGTCTAAGCCAGGAAACCCTTCATAGATAAGCAACGTGATTGTTTCTGTCGCAACCCAACATAAAGATTGTGTAACTAAACCACACTTCCAGACGGAGACTTCATGCATGTGATTCTACCACTGTTCCAATGCATCGTCAGAGTCGGAAGATACGGAGCTCTCACTGCAACACTCCAACTCACCGTGAACAGTGGGATGAATGTAATCCTCAGAAATATTAAATGCATGATCCCATCCAATGTGATCGTCATCTTTGACAGGTTCAACATATCGGTGTCCTTCAGTCGGATCCAATGGAGTGATAACTCTGAAATCGTGGTTCTCAAAAGTCAACATTTGCTTCTTAAAGTTAATTATATCTCCACTATCATTAGCCCATCCTATCCCCAATAGAGCAAGATAGGAGCTTCCTCCATCAACTACCTCAATGACATCAAAATCGACATAAGTCTTCATTCCCTCAATATCAATTGTGAGCCGCAGAACTCGCCCAATAGGTGTAACCTTCGCATGGTTAGCCAACCAAATCTATACAGGAGACCAGCTCAATGGGGGACTCCCCATTTTCTGCCATGCCTACTTGGTTAAGATGTTAACATCCGAACCAAGATCAAGGATCACAGAATCAACATCGTAATCCTCGATTTGAATATTCATTCGCATTTCCTTGCCAGTCTTCCTTCACTGTAAGGAGTTTACTGCCGACTCCTGCCATCCTTTCAGAAGTTGCTGCAACCATCCCTCAATCTCAACCAGGGAAACCGGATCTCATGCCAATGACAGACAGCTTTCAAGGAACTTCTGCAAAATCCCCAATAGTAGCGGTCGATCCGCATCATCGGTAGTATCGAATACAGGTGGCATATCACAAACAATAGCCTTACCGCTATCTTTCTCCAAAGTGTGACGTGCCTCCATGAATGTCTCCTGCTCCGCATCAATGTCAAAATTTACCATCTTTTGACCAGCTAGGCGAATGAGCGGTCCCGAACCATCTTCCCTAATCGTTTTACCTCCACGAGTGACAACAGCCACCGAAGCATCTTGCAGTTGCGGTTCTGCCGAAATAGTCGCAATATTGGCACCTTGTGTCTGATTTTTCGACAGATTCCCTGGTTGATTAACATTCATATTAGCGTTCGGTGGTGGTCGCGGAGGTTGGTTTCGAACTGATTGCTACACCGGCTTCTGCATTGGTTGTTGTACTGGGTTCTGTAGTTGTGGAGTGTTTCCAACTTGCCATCTGGCAATCAACTACGGACAATTCTCGACTATATGATCATTACCGGACTAGAACGTACATTGATTCTGTAGCAGTGGGTAGTCGTGCTGATAATGTCCCCATACTGCATAGTGGTAACATTGAACAAGTCCACAACCACCTTGGCCTCCTCCTCCATGACCAAATCCACCACCGCATCTACCCCTGGATCCTCCTTGATAGTCGCCCTGTTGTTGATACTAAGGTTGGTTAAACTGCTGCTGCATGGGTGTTGGCAGCATCCCTTGCCCTTGTGGTGCATACTGTGGTTATTGCACATACTGAGGCTACGGGGGGTTCACCGGTGTATATTGCGGTATAAACTGTTTTGGTTGCTGCTGTTGCGGTATAAACTGCATCTGCGCTTGAGGCATCGGCTGAGCTACCTGCAGCTATAGCGGTGCAGTACGCTAATCATCTTTGACATAGAATGCATCACACATTCTCTCCTATAGCAACCCATATGCACGATAATCCTTGTCATCATGTCCTACCGACTTATAGAAGGTGCAATACAAATTTCATGGAGTTGTAACCATTTTCTGCATATACAGGAAACTATCATGACTATGCCCAAACACCGAGCAAACACGACACCATGGCATACTGCCACCATTTAGCGGGTTTGGTGCACCTGCCACCAAATAATTATGGAAATCTGGACACCCATCTTTCGTATGCCCTTCTCTTTAGCAGCGCGTGTACCATACTTCATCATGTGGTTCCTTGTTCTTCTTTAAATCTTGCAACTGTATAGTCAAATTAGCAAGTTGTGTCTGTATATGTGACATCCCAGCTGCATTATCACCAATCGGGGATGCCTCCAACTGCATTGTGATTTCTAGATCTTCACTAGGCGTCGAAATGTTTTGCTGCATCAGTGGCAGCCGAATATGGGGTAACAATGCCGCAATGAACCATTCTTTATGTTGGACAGTGCTCATATCAAAACTAACCTTTTCCATCAGCGTCTTGAATCGCTGATCGAAATCCCATACTGTCTCGTTAGGATACTGCTTAATTTCCTTCAGTTCAGTAATATACTGGGCCTCCGACTTAGGTCGTCTAAATTCAGTAATCAGCCCATCCCGAATCTCATTTAATGACTTATCTGGGGCCCCTGTAGGGACTAAGACAAATTTCATGAACCAATCGAACGCATGACCTTGCAGAGTCGTGGCCAACTGTCCTTTCTTAACATCGTCATCAGTGATCTATTTCACAATCCAGACTGCTTCACACAAAAACCAATACTGTTCTAGGTTTTCTGTCGCACTGCCATGGAACAACAGTAGCTTAGCTTAGGCTTCCTTCCTCCTGTCGTTGTACTACTACTACCAATTAATGTTTGTGGTGTCGACGTACTCGGCGGTGTCGAAGTAGTTTTCCTTGCTGGTTGAGAGCTAGTGAGCGAAGGTGTCGGCACGCTGGTGCTGGGGTTCGGTCCTGCCTCTATCCTGGGTGTAGTCTGGTCGTTCCTATCAGGACTATGAGGTCGCTTCGTCCCGTGTGGCCTTCCTTCACGGTCTTGCAATCTGATCGCAGCAGGACCTTCTCCTATCCTCTGCCTCTTTTCCTGTCGGAACGTCGCTCCTCCCCTCGTAAGGCCACTTTCTTCCTCGGCTTCACTCACAGTCTCCTCATGGTCTGTACCCATCTACCCCTTTACCATTTCATGCCCCATTCCCCAACAGTCGCGGTACCCACGGCCTCCTCCCACCAGGCTGTCTACTGATCAAGGTGCATCTTTAATATACCTTTCTCGCAAATTAGCATCTTAATCGACAATTGGAGCGATAACAGAAACATTCCCCTCGGCCCGTCGAAGAAGTATCTTTCAACTTCACTATAGGATTTATTCTTATCGACCGCAAATTCCGTGATTTATCCTTCCAAGATGTTGTCAAGCCAAACCTCGACAGCCCGTGATGCCTTATTATCGACTTTCTATAATTCCTTAATCAAGTCTGGGGTCCAGGTCGTCGGTTCACCACCCTGGAAGTTCCTCTTCTGAAAGGCCAGTTTTGACAACCACTCATACAAAATGACGGGGAATTCATAGAAAAACCATTCATGCGGTCCATTGTGAATATATCTTCCCACCCACTGATCTACCGTAAGTCGTGTGTTCTGACTTTCTTCTTCAACGAACTCCTGCAACCTCTGATTGAACCATTTTTCTATATCCGGCTTCGTTGGGTGCCACAAGATGGCCTCTTCCTACTCTACACACGGTCCTGGCAACGGAACCATTTGTTGACCGAATCGCGACCTCACAGTCGACAGGGGTCCACCAACTGTCGACCCATACCACAGTCTCCCTGGGCACCGGCCCGGGCAGGTTTGAGCCCGCCCAGCAACACCCGCAGAGCGGATGAGGTCTCACCCGAGGCGTCCAGGAAGAGCATACGGAACCATGTTTCCGTCGAGGGAGGGGGAAAGTTGCAGCACTATGATACCGACATCAATTCCAAACATTCACCATGAAGTTATAACATATCACAGCATTTAACATTACCAGAAACAGAGATTGCATATTACTTCAATTACATCATAGACAGATAACACATTATCGCAGCATTTATATTATAGCAACAGAAAAGAGATAACTGCATTAAGAACAAATAACATGAACATCCAGCAACATTACGCATGGATTGCACCAAATCATCATCCTTTTATTACTCGGCAAACCAAAAGCAGTACATAAACATCCGCATTATCTCTGTCAATCTCCGCATATAGCACTTCTCTTCATTCTTCTATCCATCCACGCCTTTTCTCCTCTCTCTTTAACACTTACAATTCTCATCTATTTATAGGTTTCCGCCAATTGCAATACTTGTCCACTTTCCTAACCGACACTATGGACAATCTATTAACTGACTTGGTCTAATGACCCAAAAACCCGCGTACTGCGGTACAATGACTCGATATTACAAACTAGATGACCAAAAACCCACCAACTGCGGTATACTTGACTCAATACTACAAAATATGTGGTCCAAGTGACCCAAAACCCGCCAAGTGCGGTATCCTTTGGCCCAAAATACTCGTTTCCCACCTTCATCCAACGTGTCGCGGCGTCAGCAGTACCGCGACCTTTCCTCATCAACCCGCCTGCCAACAATCACCCAATCAAACATGTCCAAAATAAACTTGAACATAATCATAAAGAAATTTCTTATGGGGTGTAGCATAACATGAATACCCTAAATATACTACCCATTAATCACTAGTATTATCAAATGCAAGAATCAAAGCATCTTGTAACACATCACCTACTACATTTTCTTCCTAAGTAGTCTCATGATGTCCATCTCCTTTCTTCTTTAGATATATGCATTCTTTCTTCGGATGTCCTTTCTTTACACGGTTCCATCACTCTATCTTTCCAATTTTGGACTTGGATCTTCCCTTCCTAGACTTGTTGTGATTACCTGGGCTCTTTCCTCTCTCCCTTTGTCTTCCCCTGCTCTCCATGGTCAATGCATTACCTGATGTCTCACCTATGATTTTCCTTCGCATTTCCTCACTAAGAATAACACCAACAACATCATCAAATTTCAAAGAGATTGAACCAGAGACAGAGTTACTTACATCCATGACCAAGCCGTTCCATCTTTCTAACAATGAGCACAATATTAGTATATCCCTAATCGCATCATCAAAGTTCACATTTACATAACTTATCTTATTTTTAATCGCATTAAATTCATTTAAATGCTCAGCAACATATCCACCTTCTAACATCTTCATATTAAATAAATGCTTCATTAGAAACACCTTGTTGGATGTCAATGGTTTTTCATACAATTTACCCAATGCACTCAGCAGACCTTATGTTGTATTTTCTTTTGAGATATTGAAATTGACCGACAAATCCAAGCACAGCGGTATTGTTCTCAGTTCCTTTCTTCTGAGAACATCCCATTCTTCATCCTTCATAGCCGCCAAATATTTTTCTTTTCCTCCCAACGGTAGGAATAGATCCTTCTAATATAGATATTCCTCCATTTTCACCTTCCATAACTCGTAGTTTTGGCCATTATATTTCTCAACCTTAAACTTCCCTTCTTCTGCCATTGCTCCCACTCGAACCAGGAACCCTTTTTTCCTATGAGTTTAACCACCAAATAGACCTTTGGCTCAAATACCAATTGTTAGAAAAATAGGATTGCGGAGCAATAACAATAAACAAGATGCAAATATAAATCACATAAACACAATACAATAGAGACACCAATATAACGTGGTTCACCTAAGCTAGGCTACATCCACATAGAAATTGCGAGTCCTTATTATTATACCATCCAAAAAATGAAGGAATACAACCTGCATCACATCTGTTGCAACTTCCTCTTCACTCTCTCATAGTCTCTCTTACACAATCATAGAGATATTTACAATGCTACAATACCCAACCTTATTACAATGCCTTCCTTTTAAAGAGGGATTACCATGGGAAAATACTATGGAACACCCAATACCATGGGCCCGTAAATCACCCATTATTTACCAAGTCATGACTATGAAATTACAAAATTTTACAAGGCATTTTTACAAAAAAAATCGCTACGGGTGTGCCACCTCTGAAACCCCGCCATGGGCGGCTCCTAAAATGTAGTCGCCGCCCGCCTGGACCCCCCATGGAAACTATATTGGGGGGGAAGCTCCCCCAAACCCCTCGTCATGGGCTGGGATCTAGACACGGTTGAAACACAACCTTTGAATAAGGAATATCAGGCTCCACAATCAACACTTTATGATCATTTTAAGCTTGAGAGTTCTCCAATACTACGTTCCAAAACCATCGGCTAGAGAAAACCATGGACAAAACTAGTTCATCCACTTTTTCCAATACTAGGGACAAATACCATGGAACATTCCAAAACCATGCAGCTGTTAGTTAGTGGTTCATAATTTCTCCACTATCTTCATGAATTCTCCCTCTAACCACCTTGACCACTTTCTCCCCTCATTTAATGATCCTCGAATGATTAAAAGGGAGTTAGGTCCATTATCATAATAGTGTGTCCACGTGCACTAATTTGAATTGGTCCATGATCTTCCTCATTTCATGGAGATTCCACCAATGCATCCTCTAACCTCCTTGGACCACTTACTCCTTATTCAATGCCACCACTAACTTCCTTAACCAACTTTTTCCCCTTTTAAGGAGTCAAATTGGGTTTTGTCCACTTCTCTTATCTTGTTGTCCACTAGCTTCCCTGGTTTAAGTAAATGCCTATTTTTATCATATAAGAACTTCCAATGGGTCCAACTTCTCTCCTAGGCACCCCCTTGACTTGATTGACTCATTCAATGCATTATATAAGGTTCCTTAGCACCACAATGACCCTATTCACACCTTGGACCAACTTTGCTAGTAAAATGTGGACAACTTTTTCCTAGCAACTTGAATTGGGAACCTTATCTTCTTCATGTGGCTTACCCAAGTCCAAATAATATTTAATTTTTTCCTTGGACCATTAAAATTAGGAGATATTTATTCTTTAGCCACCCATTTAATAGTTTTAATGGTTTTTACCTATTTCACTGGGCCAAAATAATATAGCAAAAATTGGGAACATGACACAACCAGATGAAGACCACATAAAGAAATTTATGTTGGTCGTTCAATTACAAAATGTTGAGAATGAAGACATAGTCTGTAGGTTATTCCCCTGTACCTTCGAAGGAAAAACTTTGACTTGTTATTTCACACAACAACCTCAGGTGATTCAATCATGGGGCCAATTTGAGAAACTTTTTCTCAAAAAATTCGGGGTTGATAAGACACCAGAATATCTGGTTATGGACCTATCCACCATGAAAATGAAAAGCAAAGAGAGAATTAAATATTTTAATCAATGATTTTTAACCCTGAAAAATAAAATTCTTTCCAAGTCCATACCAGTTGAAAACTTGATTGTGGCATATTATGCAAAAGCCCTTCTTGTCCCTATAGCCATGTGGGTTAAACGATCCCACAAGGCCACTCTACAGGAAGTATTTAGTGAAGCTATTCTAGTTGAGAAATATATGTTGAGCCTCAAAGGAAACCTCGACATTGATATTGACCAACCCACAATATCTCTAAAGAAACCTAGATAGCCTCCTAAACCTCCTTCTCCTAGAAAGGATCAAGGAGCACTAGATATGGAAAACCTTCAAAAAGTGTTGCAACAAGTTTCCAATGAAATAATTGATCTCAGGAAGAATGTGAATGAAGGGTCCTCAAATCGGGGATTCTTCAGAAATCCTTATAGAATACCTTATCAGTCATCGCAAAACCAAAATATGTCTCCTTCTAAGGGAATGAATATTGATGACTTAACCTTGGTCCTTAGGGCTATAATAAATGGTCCTCAACCCCCTTCAGATGAGGATGAAACCAACTTTGCCAACAATCAGCAACATCACAACCAACCTCCTGAAAGCCATGATCATCAAGATACCCACACCATCAACTATTTTTCATAATTACCAAGGAACTTTGAAGATGATGAATCTGAAACAACCTATGATATTCAGCATCCCTTGAACACTCATGGGAAGGGAAAATTGTCTCAAGATTCTCCATATACTTCTAATCAAAACAAGAATCCTCCTACAAACGTTAGGTTCACTAAACCAAAATAAATTTGTATTCTCGATTTGGAATATGATCCAATAGAGGACCTTAATAAAACACAAGATAACATTTCATTGTATAAATTAATGAAGATCCCAATGATTCAAGAAAAGGTGCAAAGTATATTTATGCCTAGTAGTACGGTCAAACATAACATGCTCAAAACCCCAGCTAACAATAATGCTCGCCACCCTCCTTCTTTTCCTCCTACAGGAAAGAAACTCAAAACACCTATGTTTCTTCTATCATTTGAAATTTTTAATGGAAACGTGCATAACTGTATGACAGACTCTAGGGCCTCTTTGAACATAATTCCCTTATCTGTGTCTAGGAAGTTGAATGCGAGTCTTGATCCATCACTTACAAATATTGTGCAGTTGGATAGATCTAAAGTGAAAGTGGTAGGAGGACTAAAAAAAAAAATTAATTAGACTCTCTTCATATCCAAGGATTCATCAAACTATTGGCCTTATAGTAGTTGATGTCCCTGAATCCTATGGGATGTGGTTAAGTCGAGATTGGTCAAAAAATATTAAAGGCTATTTTTCCACGAACTGGTCACACCTATGGCTACCATACAATGGTAAACCCAAAAAAATCAGAGTCAAAAGGGAACCTTATCTCAAACAAACAGTCACTAATCTGAACGATCCAAGTGAGCCCGCTCAAGTCCCTACCCCTATTATAGGAAATTATACCATGGATACTTTCTTTGTGGATATGGCAATGGATATTTCACCTTATGCAGAATCTTATATTCAATCAGAAATTATGTATTTCTCTCAGTTAGAGTCATCCCAGACCGTGTTACATAATGTATATAATCTAAATACCAATTTTAGGTTAGATACTAACTTGTTGGACTTTATTTTTCGACGGTTCCATATCTAAGGAAGGAGCTAGAGCTAGTTGTGTTATAATTGATCCAATGGGTAATAAAACAATGATATCTTGCAAATTAGAATTTGAGTGCACAAATAATGTAGCTGAGTATGAGGCTTTGACTCAGGGCTTCAGAAAACCGATTGACCTCAAAGTCAAGATTATTAAAGTTTATGGAAACTCAAAAATAATCGTTCGATGGGTAATAAATACAATTCATTGTGTTTCAGTTCACTTAAAGAATTATAAGAGAGAAGTTCAAGACCTGATTAATCACTTTGAAGCCTTTAACATAAAATTTATCCCATGATCATAGAACTTTGACGTTGATTTACTCGCCAACGTTGCTTCTAAGTTAATTCCTGCTGAAGGTTTTTCCCCTAATGCATTCTCTATTGAATTAATGTACAGACGTTCTATTCCCAACAAATTCACTAACTGGAAAGTTTTTTATGATGATCGCCAAATATTAGATTTTGTCACATCCCAGGACACATTCAAGGACATGGCTATTGATGAAGACAGTCATGATCGATCTTTGTCTCATTGCCAAAATCCTCTCTGTAATATCCTGGTTTTAACCCCATTGCATTAAAAATGTAAATGATGTAATATTGTTATAAAATCGTGGTGAGGATCTCAAGGCCAAGGCCCCACCATCGATTTAGTGTTAAAATTGATGCATATGGTTTGTGTGCTATCCAAGCACAATATAAATTGTAAATATCATGTAAATATGCATTTTAATAAAATACCCACAACTAGCTATGCAATGCAATGAAACAAGAGTATGGGGGCATGATTTTTACAAGGAATTGAGAGGAAAATATTCAAACCTTTGAACCAATCAAGTCAAGCAAAGTGTCAATGAGAAAACCCATGAACCATCAACTACCCATGTTGAATTTTGTACCCAATCATTTATTTCTTCCAAGAGTTGGTTGAGATAGTTAATGCTTTGGGATTGGATAGGTATGGTTGTCCAAATTTGGGTATGGGAAAGCCATCAGTTTGGAAAAATGTGTTTTTGATTCTTGGGAAATAAATGACCCATGAATTTTCTCCCCAATCCATTATCCATCAACCAGTCTGGCTCTCTCACGTTTTAAGAGCTACCTGGGCATTTTCCCTCCATGTTTTTCTGGTCTTTCCTTCATTTTTAGTTGGGATAAGGGCTTTTTTGTGATACAGAACAATGGGGAAGAAGAGGAATAGGTTTTGGGGTCCCTGGGGTTTCATTGAGGCCGTTTTTGGCCATTGGAATGCTCATAACCCATGGGAAAAAACGTTTTTTCTCCCTGTGGTTATTTCCCCATCCCATAAGTCATTTTTGTTGTGCCACAATTTGGGAAACACCCATGGACATCTTGTTTGTGAATCCCATAGTTTAAAACATTTACCCATGCCAACATCTGTGCTTGTTGTGTGTAGAAAGAGTATGTTGGGCTGTGCATTATGGGTATCCATTGCTTTGGCTTGAGCTTGAGTGCAAGTATCCAAAAATAGAAGGGCTCACATTTGGCTTGATAAACCCATATATGGAATGTATTGGCTTAGATGTGATGCTTATTTGGCTTTGAATGAGATTGAGTGTTCCCTTTCCTTGTAGAAATCATGCCCAGCTCGGGGGTGGCAGTTGTGTTGAGAGATTGATTAACACAATGTGCCTATGGCTGGGTGGAACGTTGCAGCTGCATAGCTAGTTGCTTGGGACAACTTCATCATTGCAAGATAATTATTCTCTCTATGTGTTTTACTTCTGCATTGTTTTATTTGATGCATGCTATCAATATGGTGAATGCATGTGAAATGTGTGTGGATATTTTATTTCCACTGTGCATGTTTATTTTGATTTGCATCTACACACATGTATTTTATTTGTATGAATCTAATGAATGGGGTTGAGTATGTTGAAAATCCCATAATGTTAGTCATGTTCCCTTCCTTGAGCTGAATCGACGGGAGGGGACGTGACACTCTCCAACCCGCCACATACACATAAATACCTGCTACGCTGAGTCCCAAATCAATCGTAAGACTGGAAAAATTTTATGATCTACAAGATAATTTTAAAAATGTGACAAATTGTAAAAGTAACAGCTCTTGTATGAACTATCAAATAGTGAATTTGGGAATTGAGCAAAATCCACAAAACATCAATCTTGGCATAGGATGTACCCCTGCCGAAAGGACCACTTATATCGGGTTATTTAAATAATACAAGGATGTTTTTGCATGGACTTATGACAATTTAAAAACATTCGATACAAGAATTACGCAGCACAACATACCCATGAAACCTAATGTCAAACCTTATCAACAGAAGCTTAGAAATATGCATCCCAGCTTAGAGCCATCAGTTAAGAAAGAACTAGATAAACTTTTTTCATCTAGGATTATCTTCCCCATTAGACACACCAGTGGGTGGCTAATCTGGTCCCGATACGTAAAAATAATGGATACATTTGTATATTTGTTGATTTTCGGACCCTGAACAGAGCTTCTAAGAAAGACAACTACCCAATACCCCCAATGGAGCAAATGCAACAAAGGTTATCAAGATCATAAATGTTTTCATTATTAGACGATTTCTCTAGTACAATCAAGTATTGGTATCTCATTCTGATCAATTAAAAATTGTGTTCAGAACCCCATGAGGAAATTTCACATATAGAAATATGCCTTTTGGATTAATAAACACAGGGGATACATTTTAGAAAGTGATGGATATTGTTTTCAAAGGATTGATTCATAATTTTGTTGTCATTTATTTGGATGACGTTACCATTTTCTCCAAGAAAATACAAGAACATATTTCACATCTGAGGAAAGTATTTCAGCGATGCAGAAGGTATGGTATCTCTCTTAACCCTAAAAACATGATTTTCATAGTCATGGAAGTTAAGTAACTTGGATTCATTGTTTCTAAACACGACATGATGATTGACCCAGAACAAACCCAAGCGATATCTCAAATTAATTTCCCCATTTCAAAAAGGTCTATGCAATATTTATTGGGGAAATTTATTTTTGTGAGACATTTTATTCCTAGTTTTTCTCAAATTGCTAAACCTTTACAAGACATGATTAAGAAGGAAGCAATGTTCAAATGGAATGATTTACAGAAAGAATCTATTTTTAGAATTAGGGAATCTATTGCAGAAGCACCTGTCTTAATGTCCCCTGATTTTTCAAAATATTTTATCCTATATACATATTCTTCTGACATTTCATATGCCGAAATCCTAACACAGCGAAATTATCCGAAGGGAACGAGATATCGATATCATTTATGAGCTCCAATTTGAAGCGATTTGAGCTCAATTATCCAAAATTTGATAAGTAGGCTTATGTTGTCTATAAAGCATTCAAACATTTCATGTCTTATATTTTGAAGTCCATGACCAAATTTATAGTCCTGTATTCAGTGGTCCAGAATGTGCTAACTCAAAAGGAACTAGGAGAGAAGCATGCGCATTGGATTACTGCATTGCAAGAATAGGATTTGGAGATCCAGTCGTACAAAGTTGTATGAGGAAAAGGATTGTATAAGTTGGAAGAACAGTCATATAATACAAATGATAACGAAGAATATGGGTCAATGAAGAATATTATGGTGATGATCAAATTCATATCACTCATGAAGTTTCAAATGCCCGGTATGGTGACATTATTTTTTTCTTAACTCGCGAGTATGCTCCTCAAAACCTTGAACCTAGAAAAAGGAGATCACTCAGGCTTAAGGCCACTCCTTAAATTTGATCAATCAAGTTTTTTATAAGAAAATTTTTGATGAATTTTTATCACGATGTGTTGAGAAGCACGATGTTGAGAAAATACTAATTGATTTACATGCAAGACCTGCTGACGGTTATTTTGGGGAAGATACCACAGCACACAAAATTATAATGGATGGTTATTATTGGTCAACCTTGTTCAAAGACGCCCACGATTTCGCTCGTAAATGTGAATATTGCAAGAAATCTGTTGGAAGAGTTAAGAATTTTGACGTTCCTCTTCATCTAGTTACCATGGATGCTCCTTTCAGCAATGGGTTATGGATATTGTTGTTCCGATCAATCCTCCATCCTACATGCAACATAAATACATTCTTACTACTACAGACTATTTCACTAGATGGGTGGAAGCACTCACGCTCAAAGTAGTCAACACCAATCAAGTGATTTTTTTCCTTAAGAATTATATAATAACCAGGTTTGGTGTCCTTGAATTCTTAGTCTTTGATAATGCTTCATAATTTTCTTTTGTTGATCTCACTCAATCTGCATTAGACAAAGGTATCAAGATAAAATATTTCGCTAACTATTACCCTCAGGGAAATGGTTTGGATGAATCCACTAATAGGAATTTAATCGAAATCATAAAAAATATTGTAGCAAGTAATCATAAAAAATTGGCACACTCAATTATTCAATGCTCTATGGGAAGACGGAGTAACTCCTAAAGTTGTCATTGGTAACTCACCCTATTGCCTAGTCTATGTCAAAGAAGCCATCTTACATCCAAACCTAGCCTTTCCTTCACTTCAATTATCCAAATATGTTCAAGAGGATAATTGATTTGCCTTAGAGCATAGGATTAATGAACTACTCTGATTAAAAGAATAGAGAGATAAATCTAAGAATAAATTTTATCAACACCAGCATTTATTCAAACGTTGGTTTGATCAAAACTCCTCTTCTCGGTGAGATTTTCAAAGGGGAGACCTTGTCCTGAAATGGGATAAACCCCATTAGTAAAAGGGTTAGCATACCAAGTTTCGATGTTTGTGGCTAGGGCCATTTACTATTTCTGAAAATTGGGCCCTGACACTTTTTTATTGCAAACACCGGAAGGGTACCCTAGGTCTTGAAAAAGTATTTTTCCTAGTTTTCTTGTGCTAGGCTTGTACATAGTGTGGTGTTTTTTACCTGTTTTATTTTTTTTATTTTTTTTTACAGCTTAGCATTGTGATTTCAATAAATTGGCTTAATCATTCTCTTGGGAATTACTTGTTTCTGTGGAGAGTTAAAGGAAAGCATAATTGGTTTAAGAAGGTCATCCCATGGTGAAATTTTGGCTCACTCATTCCTTCTTATAGTTCATTTACCTTTGATATTTTGAAATATCTTTACCAAGTATCATTTATCAAAAAATTTAGGCAAAAACCTTCATATGTAACTAAAGTTCAAGCAAGGATTAAGGTACTCTAGATAGAATTTTATTTGAAAAGAATACCCTTGACTTAGTATGAGCATGGGATATTTTCAAGTGGAAAATATTTAAATCCTTTATGTCATTCCTAGCTCTTAAGGAGCACTTGGAATTGCTTCCCCATCCACTAAAGAGATTTATGATTAATTGATGACTTAAATCATTTATTCGAACACAAAAGGGTCAACTGTAAGATAGGGGGTCTCATTACAATCCAGCCTATCATGTTCATAGGTGCTAGTGGAATGACATATCTGCACCTGGTCACCAAGTTGGTGAGATGGATTTCATCTTAATAAACTAAAATGCAGGAGATCTTATTACAAGACGGACTATTCATGATTCGTGAGTACTGGTGAATGACACTGCTATTAATTGGTTACCAAGCCAAAGTGGTGTCTTGTAGTTATCCCTTAGCAAATAATTTTGTAAAATAAATAAACAAATGTAAGTCCAAAATTTGACTTGAAGGAAAGGATGTCTTATTACAAGCCAACATGACCATGATCATGAATTATTGTGGAATGACATTATCATCAGTTGGTCACCATGCCAGGATAATTCCCTTTCAGTTTTACTTGGAAGGAAGGGGGTCTCATTACAATCCAACCTGATCATTTTCTGCAATTCTTTGTGAATGTGCTTCCATTAGTTGATCACCAAGTTAGGGCAGTTTCCTTTAGTTTTATTTTGGGAGACATAACATACATGATAATTTTACACCAATATATCTAGTGGGTGGGATAAAAGTGATTCTTTGCATTAAAAGGAAACCCTGTCGAGGCTATGGATTCCTGCTGGCAGTAGTGGCAATGCCTATGACATTTGGATTTTACTTTTAATAAGATAATCCGGGAGTTATTTTAGACAGTGGTATCAGAGCTCCATAACTCATGCATGTATGTCTGCCTGTCTGCCTTCCATTATCCTTCTTTTAGTCTGCCAGGTTCTCAGCCCTCTGCTCTTCAAGACTACCGACTCAGCTCTAGAATATTCCCTATGCTCCCTTCTACGTCCTCGTGTAGATTCCAATGGACTTTTTAGGAAAAGTAACAAGTTCCCTATGCTCCCTTCTACGTCCTCATGTAGATTCCAATGGACTTTTTAGGAAAAGTAACAAGTGTCCTCTCATCCATGAGTTGTGTAGAACGTAAAGCTTGCTATGCTTATGTGAATGACTATTATTTCTAGTATCGTTGAATGCTAAGACTATAAATTTTTCCTTGGATTCTCTCAATATGGTCTAGTTTGAAGTTGTTCCCACTCTACAATTAATATCAAAACCCTAATATTTTGTGTGGTATGCGTCCTAACCTTTATGGAGATATGTTAAAGCGAGTAATGCCTCATTTTTTTTTGGAGTCACTCTCCATTTGCATGTAAATCTAGTGTTGTGTTGTGTGTTGGTGAATACTGATGTGGGAGATCGACTATCACGAAGTTGGTGCTTTCTCTATCATGAATCTAGTGCCTCATCTTCCATGTCAGATATGCAACAGTGAACCCTATCTATGTGGTGTGTGCAATGGTACCATTGGGTGAGTGTGGGATCTATCACCGTGAACCCTTTCTCTCGATGCGTGTTGGCTCTCCCATGGTGGTGAGTTATCAATGTTGCATTGGTAAAGAGTGTGCCACTTGAATTGTCCTTGCTCATGTTCTAGTTTTGATTATTCTTAGCAAAGGTAATTCTCTATTGTCCTTCTCTCTTGTATAACATCCCAATTATATTTTCAAATTGGTTTCATTATACTCCTAGATGATATGGATTATTCATTATTAAACTTGGAAATATTTTCTAAGAATCTCTCAATTTGGTGATCTTTAAGAGGTGAATTAGCTATGTCTCAAGCATCTCAATCTTGACTAGAGCTTAAAAACACTTGTGCATTTTTTATGACTGGATAGATATAATTGGTTCTTCTCAGTGAGCCACCATTTGTTGTAGCCACAATGATCCCATATTGTTTGAGTAAGATGAGAGACCCTTTTATTTTTAGAGTTTTTTTACTTAGTTTATTTTTCTCAAAACTATTTCGTTATTCTCATTATTTAATCTTGTTTGAGATTTCGCTTGATAAGGAAAAACTTGAAACAAATTGAGTTTTAAATGACACTAGTTCTGATATTGATAATTCACTTAATTAAGTAGAAGAACAAATAAATCAGAAGTCGGAATGATTATAATCCCTTATCAACTATCTCGGCGTTCCGATCCAAACATCTCCATTGGTTTAATTGTGGCAGTCGGAAGTCAGGAACATATTTCAAGAAGGTTAAGTTAAAACTATTGAATTTACGACTTCGACGTTTGTGGGAGTCAAAAGTTGGCATGAAATCGGGTTAAAAGTATTTAAAGTTCCCCGACTTCCCGACTCCCGACTCTTCTCTTTAATATCGACAAACGATAGTCGGGAAAGATAATTTATTTTGATTGAAGTCCAGTCCCAATTCCCAACTCCCGACTTTTCCCATTTATCACAAATTACATAGGTCGGCAGTGGGGATCATTTATGATTTGTCATACTAGTTTCATCCCTGACTCCCGACTCCCAACCTTTAAAATTATGCTCAACTCCGGAAGTCATCAGTTGGGACGTTATAAATTCACATAGTTTTTTTTTCCCCGACTCCCGACCCTCCACTTTTACGAATTTTTGATGACCTACATCAGCACTCCTATTTGCACAGCCAAAACTCATATTTTCCCACGCGCCAAAATATTTAAAAAAAAAGGGCCTAATTAACGTGATCAATGAATGAGTAATATCTAACCATCGATTTCAGGGCAGTTCAGTGGTAATTAATGTGCAATTGATTGGTCCTAATACAACATTTACTTAATCAATTTTTGAATTTCATTCGCTATTACAGCACAGTAAATTTTGAACTCATCCTACCAATGCCATCTGCCTCTGCAAATGATTTCTATCAATTTGGTCCAATTGGTTTCAAAGTTTTACATGTTTTGTATTATTTCATCAAGTTTTAACCCAGTTTTAACCCAGTTTTTCTTATTTGAGTGTATTATTTGGGGTTTTACCGCATTGCAAGACCATTTTCCTTAGCCATGGCTAAAAGGACCATGTCTTAAGACGTTGTGGAGGAATTGAATATCAAAGACCCTTATTTCGGATTCTACTCTGATATGGATGCATGATTCTTAGATAAACTCTGTTTGGATTGGACCTGAATCTATACCATCTTTGACAGCGATGACTTCTTGGAATTCAAAGAGGAAGCCCCTATCTACCAGAACATCAGCAACTCATAGTTTTATGCCATTTCCATGTGCCTTGTAGTCATGCCATACACTGACCTAGTAAATTGGATGATTGATTATGCATATATCCCTACTAGTACATTCAAAGATTCCAATTAGGTTTTTTATGCTTCATTTAAACCTGACACATTTGCAAGTATTTATGCATTGAAGGATCCACAGTAGCTTCTCACACAGTATTTTGGAAATACATATGAACCAGATGTTCTCTTGAAGACTTAGATGGCTGACCCTGATACATTTATACTCAGACCAAATAGGAAATATCCAATTTCCTTTCTTAGAGAGCCATACAAGTTGCGCACGGTCATGTTATGTAGGTTTTATGGTGCCTACACTTTCCAGTACTTCAAACTAGAATAGGCCCCCTTAGCTCACTACGTCTCAACCATAGGTAAAATATTTAATTTGGCCCATATTTTTTATGTTACCTTCAAAGATGCTATTGCCTAGGCACAGAAGACATGAGCTATCAAGAAGCCCAAATTTTATATATCGTCATACTTGATGGATATTGTGTGCATTGCTTTCGCTTATCCTACCTTGAAATAGCACTGGACCAGAGAAAAGCCCCCAATTCACATTTATTGTTCAATTCTCTAGGAAGATAACCACAAGCCCTACATCTGCGACATTTGTGACAAATTTATCATTGTGGTATATTTTTCTATTTTCAAAAGGAGCGCCCATAGGGTTTCGAAAATGCCATTTCCCTAATTTCTATCATGGGAGATTGATATGTGGGTGAGTATTTCACCTACCTCATAATTTGGAGTGGTAAGTATGTGCACCTCTTACCGAGACTTGTTCTTGACAGGATGATCCTTGTTGACTTAGCCTTTCAGATTGTCTATGATGGAGTTTATGGTCAAAGAGAAGAGCATGGCTTAAATTCCCCTTTTATATTGGACATTTGATAATCCATAATGCAACTCCTGGTATTATGTTTGTTACACCCAAAATCTAGTCATCATAAGATTCAGTGTATACACCCCTGAAGATACCTAGACTAAGTAATCATCCTGGGAGGATTTGTACCCAATTGTGCTAGGTTTTGAAGGGTCGTCGCAGGTTTCACACTAGCAACATGCGATGTCACATCTTTCTCCACTGCAGGGTGCGACGATGTCAATTAATGGGAAAAAATAGCTTATTCGAGATCCTTCTCGAAACTTGCCCATTTAGGGGCTTATCCCTGACCTCTAGGGGAGTTGTTACTCGACTCCTGACTCTTTGGGAGGATCCCCTATCTCTCTCCTACCATCTCTCAACCTATCCTATCCATACCCTATCCACTTAGTCCTATATAAGTAAAGCTCACTCCCATCCCAAAGGGGGGGAGACTATGGTATCTACATGCTGGTGAAATCATTCTTAGAACATCTCCACTCATCCATTGGAGAACTCATACTTCCTTGGAAGGATATGGCAATCGGCTTCATCGGAGAAGGGCTACAGCGTTAAGCCTTGGTTGTGGTTCTATATCTCTATCATGTACTCCTCTATTTGCAGTAATACAAATGCTTTCCACCAATATTGTTCATGTGTGCAATGATATTGAGTAGTTTACCTGCTTAACTATTTACTTAGATCGCTTATTGTATAGATGTCTTTAACTGGTTTCTCTTGTTTCTTGTCTTGATAGGTCTTGCAGCTTGGATCTAACGACCATGGGACATGGATCAACATTCAGGAGAACGGATTGCGTAGTAAAAAGGTAATACATCTAGTACTCGATCCTTAAGTAGATCTAGGAGATGCACTTGTTGTCTGTTCTATTTGTTCTAGACTCACTTTGAGCTAGGGAGATCCTGCTCGCGTCCGCTCGAGTGGATTGTCCGATAATAAATATGGAGACCATACTGGGGAGTATATAGAGTTTGGTCAGTAGTTGTCAATCTGAGAGTCATTTTCAGTTGATTGCTTGACACAAGCCTTTTATTTTTTTTTCCATTCACTTCTTGGATTTGATTTCACTGTCAGATATTCGTATTGAAGACTCTGATCTACTTCCTGTGAGTTTATACAACTCATTCCCAAACCATTTCATGGTTCATTACTGAGAGATCTTATTCATTTTTTAATCTAGACTTCGCCTGTCTCACTTGGGCAATGGAAATAGAGCGACACTGTGTCATTCTGAGTCTATGTTCTCTACCTGTTAACTACTCGTCACATCCCTTGCATTGGTATACTGCGACATCGTCGCACTTCCCGTGTATGCAAACTGCGACGTCGCACTGTGTACAAGAACAAAGTGCGTCGATTTGTCAAATTTTGGCATGCAAGCATCTCTTCTCTGTTTGACAGTTTGGACTTTGGTTTGTTGTATGAACTCTCTCTATGCTGCAAGATCCAGCCAAGGATCCCACTTGTGATTTGTGTTTTGTGTGTTTGGTTCTGTTTGGATTGATTTTGGGTTCCATTTTGGACAAGCTTGACGACCGGTAGTGGTGGATACTCTTATCTCCTCCACCTTCATCCATTCACCCTTGCATTCCCTTATTTCCATCCCTGATCTAATCAGTACATTAGATCAGCTTCCAAACCTCATTTACATTTTTTTTTAACTTCGCTTGCTTAGTTTACTTGTTGCTGCTTGATTTTGAGTTAAGTGTGTCTTTCATCTTGGTTGAGTGCTTGTCTTTTCTGGAGTTTTCTGAATGTGCTAGTGCTGCAAGTAGTGTGTTCTTTTCAGTCAGTTAGATTTGAAAGCTCAATTGTTATCAAGTTTACTCTTTGATGCATCCATTGAAAAATTAAAAAGTGCTTCTTTCCCATCATTTCTCGAACACTATTGAAGAAAATTGTTGTGCATTGGAAAATTCTCGTGTATGTTTTGGAAAAGTTGAATGAATGTATGATCTATTGTGTTTTTCTCGAATTATGAATCGCTCATTTTCTTGAAAGGCTCAAAGTACACTTCGATTTTTGTAAATTTGATTCCATGCTAAGGAAAGATAGATGCATTTTTAATTTTTGTTGCTTTTAGACCATTGAAAGTGAAATTGAAAAACTTGCATATTCTATTTCAGAATCCTCTCTTTTCATTACCTAGTGTCGTTTTGATTTGAAAAGAAAAAGAAAAGAAAAAATGCTTTGATTTGGATAGTAGTGTTGTATTTTTTGTGTTTCGCATAAAAGGAAAAGAATACTTTCATTGTCAAATTTGTTTGAATTGGGAATTGTGTTGCATTGAGTTTGTTTTGGCAATACTATTGGAAAAAGCTTTCTCCTTTCCATAGCTAGAATTCATTGAAAGAAAAGAATATTTTGTGCATGTGGACAGGGCTTGCATTATGCTTCCAATTATGTACTCACCTCATTCATTCACCTAACCGTCCAAGATAAAATTAATGGTAGAACTAGGTAAAAAATTTAGCAACTTGTGTGTAAGCTAGAGACGTGTTCCGACGTCGTTAAGCGTGGCAGCTGTCATTATTTGTCAGCATTGTATCCCGGGGGTATTGTATTCTTCCACGTACTTATCGGTATATTGAGCTCCTTCAAATACCCACCAAGTAACATAATCCATACTTGGCTTATATTGAAGGGTGTATCACGTACTTGGTAGTATATCAGAAGGTCTCTTGCCAAACGATTGTGCATTAGACAGCACCACTACGGATTTGAGCTCCCGCGTACCTTACGTATATCAGGAGACACCACTAGGATTCCTGAAACCAACTGAGTTAACCATTTGGCCATCTTGGAAAAGCAATACACCGAGAACAGCACTCGGGGAGATTAGCACGCACATAATGTCCAGGTAATCGGGTATGCAAGCAAGGATACGGTCCCTGTAATGTCCCCAGTTCAATCCCATGGCATTAAAATCGTAAATGATTTAATATTGTTATAAAATGGTGGTGAGGAGCTCAAGTCCAAGGCCCCGCCATCGATTTATCAATGCATATGGTTCACGTGCTAGCCATGCGCAATGGAATTGCGAATATTATGTAAATATGCATTTTAAATAAAATAACCATGACTAGCTATGCAATGCAACAAGAGATGGGGGCATGTTTTTACAAGGAATTGGGAGGAAAAACATTCAAACCCTTGGAGCCAATCAAGTCAAGCCAAGTGTCAATGAGAGAACTCATCAAACCCTCAACTACCCATGTTGACCTTTGTACCCAATCATTGATTTCTCCCAAGAGTTGGTTGAGGTAGTTAATGCCTTGGGGAATGGGAGGTATGGCTGTCCAAATTCGAGTATGGGAAAGCCACCCTGCATGGAAAAATGTGTTTTGCTTCTTGGGAAAGAAAGAACCATGAATTGCTCCCCAATCCATTATCCATCAACCAGTTCCTCTTCCTCACGAGTGGGGAGCTACCTGGGCATTTTCCAGCCACGTTTTTATGTGTTTTTCCTTGATCCCCAGCTAGGAGAAGGGTGTTTTGTGTTGTATACCAGTGAGGAAGAAGGGGAATCGAACTGGGGTTCAATAGAGACCGTTTGGGTTTTGAATGCTGAGATATTTGGGAAAGAAATCGTTTTTCCTCCCTGGGGTTGTTTTCCCCATCCCACAATCTGTTTTTGGTTGGAAACGTTTTGGGGAAAAACCCATGGCCATATTATTTGTAAATCCCATTGTTTAAAATGTGTATCCATGCCCAATGTTTGTGCTTACTCTGTGAGAGAAGAGTATGTGGGTATGGGTTATGAGTATCCATTGCTTTGGCTTGAGCTTGAGTGCAAGCATCCAGGATTCAGATGTAGCCTGATAAACCCAGCTGTGGACTGGCTTAGCTCAGATGAAATGATTAATTGGCTGTGTGTGTGAGCTTGAATGTCCCCTGTTCCTTGTAAGAATCATGCCCAGCTCGAGGGTGGAATTTGTGTCGAGATATTGATGAACACAACTGGCCTATGGTTGGGTGGAACATTGCAGCGACATAGCTAGTTGTTTGGGACATTTGCACAATGAAGATGAGTATATCCTTATGTGTATTTAATTCCGCAATGTCATTTCATTATTGACTGTTATGTTTATGAAGAGCAATGCATGTTGTATATGCATGTAGTGTACCTTGCTTTTGCTGTGTTTATTTGGATTATACACCTGCACATGTGTTTTTTGGTTTTATGAATCTAATGAGTGGGCTGAGTTTTATGAAAAGCCCCATATATTGGCAACGTGTTCCCTTCCTCGAATTGGGTCCAAGGGCAGGGACATTACATTTGGTATCAGAGCGAAGGTTGCAACATTTGGGCCTTCATGGGATACCTATCACAGCTTGCAGGGGTAAGTATGCTTCCTGCTCATTATAGACCATTAAGAAAAATTTCAAACTTTCAAATTTTCAAAAAAAATTCTAAGTGTTTTTGAAAAAATTTCTAAGTCTGTATCGGGAAGAACTTACGAGTTTTCACTGAAACAACGGAAGAACTTAGCGATTTGGTCCGCAACGATAGAAGGACTCGATGAGTTGGTCCGAAAAATTTCAAAATTTTTCTAAGTGTTACGGCGGAAAGAACTCGTGATTTTTTACCGAAACGGCGGAAGAACTCAGCGAGTTGGTCCGCAACGACGGAAGGACTCGGTGAGTTGGTCCAAAAAATTTTCTAAGTGTCTTTCGGCGGAAGAACTCGGCAAGTTTGTCCGCAACGGCGGAAGAACTCAGCGAGTTGGTCCGCAACGACAGAAAGACTCGATGAGTTGGTCCGAAAAATTTCAAAATTTTTCTAAGTGTTACGGCGAAAAGAACTCGTGATTTTTTTCCGAAACGGTGGAAGAGATGGGCGAGTTGCTCCGCAACGACAAAAGAGATGGGCGAGTTGCTCCGCAACAGCGGAAGAGATGGGAAATTTCGTCCGCAACGGCAGAACAATTTGGCGAGTTTGCGCCGCAATACCGAAATAACTCAGCAAGTTTTTCCGCAAAGGGGCGGAAGAGAATGACGAAGTCCACCAAAATAGAGAAAATACAGCAGTTTTTCAGTGAAATTTTTAGGTGCCCGAAAGAGAAAAATGCCATGGAACTTATGCGCCAGATTGCGCGAAATCGAAGGATTTACAAAAAAAAAAATATGAGGGCGCTTCCCTCGACTCGCCCAAAGCCACAAGGGGGAAATCCCCCTTGACCCCCGTCATCCCCTTGAGACATCGTCAATGATGAGAAAGATTCTATGGGAGCTAAGTAAGACAATGATGATAAAGAGGGAAGCTTCTCACCTTAACTATTTCTGTTATAGCATAGGAATTGCATGCTTGCAAAGTAGCAACTAAGAATGTTTTACATTTGTATTAAATTGCTACTTGGTGAGAAATGACAGCTAATGATACCTTGTGTGCATGGTAGAGAGCCCATGAAACTGGATCAGCTATGATGTGGAAGAGGAAATTCCATGCTATTATGAGGAATTGGAAAGGGACAATTCCTTAACTCCTCTCTTGTTACTGTATTTAAATTTCCCGAGTTTTATATACTGAAAATTACGGCATAGGGATGCTGGAAATGCAAGAGAGTAATGCATATAAATTAGTGGGCATGATTAAAGAATCATTGCATGGTGCATGTGGATTGATTATGCATGAGCATGATAATGCATATGGGTAAAGGTAGTGAAAGTTACATATGCAATAGCCCATTAATGGTATTGCTTATGGTTGATCACCAGTAATGTTGTTGATAATGGTTGTATGAATCAGACCATAGAAGCATGATTGAAAATGTAAGAGATTAGATAGCTAAAATGAATATGCACTAGATGGCATATTGATAAACTTTGCACAGTGCATGTAAAAATACTTGTGTATATATATGATATTGCATATTGGTAGAATAATGAGGTTTTGCATATGCAATGAGCCACTTAAAGATGATTATGGTGGTTGTTAAAGAACTAGTCGTGCTTGCAATGGTTATAGGACCAAATAAAACCGATGACCAACAACCTTATGAAGAAAATATGGTGCAACAAATCTACGAGCATGAGGTTGGAAAAAGGACTTTGTAGCATTGGTAAGAGGCCAACTGATCAGGTAACATCAAACAATGTTAATAATAGCCATGCAGGTGATAGTTATTCATGCTTAATTGCATGAATGTTGGAAGAGGATTTGCTAAGATCCCTTCAACTATGTTTAAACTATGTTGAATTGTTTGCATGTGAGACTAAGTGCCTGAATGTGAATATAATCCTACCAAGTATGGTCAGGTGTGGGGTAAGTGAAGGAAAGGAGCCTTACACCCTATAGTTTCTTAGAAACCTCAATGCATTCATATGAAATTATATCATACCATTTGTGTATGTTGGTTGTGAGTTTAACAACCAAAGCAAGTGATGACTTATGGTCTTGTTGTAGTGTATGCCATATGAGATAGGCATGGATAGGCCATAATATGTTGAAATTCCTAGTATTCATGGATTAATTCCTGGTTGTATTGAGGGGTTATGCATTGATTGAATGCACACTAAAAGATTATGTAAATGTTGTGAATGTGCATGCATATGTGTGGGTGCACATGTTGAGATGCATTATGTGAATGCATGAGTGTGACATATATATGTTTCAATGCAGTTAGATAATAGATGAAATGGTGGAATATTGCTAATCCTGAGACCATTTCATGAGCTGCTATGAATGCAGGAGAAAGACTGCATGAAGAAGGTAGAAATGTGATGGGCTACCAAAGCACTCTATTGGAAGGACAGAGTTGCATGGAATATGAAGTAATGAGTATTTACATTTTATTTAAATTGCATGGATAGTGTGACTGTGTCTTGCAATTTTATTGTGATAATGATGCATATATAGAAATGTATATATTTCATTGCATTTCAAATGTTAACAGCTGAAGGTGTTTGAATTATTGAGTGTTATAATTCTGAGATCACTTTAGTGACTGTTGTGGCAATGGAAGGATTATATGCATAGATACTCACAACGTGTTTGGCTGATTGAAGTTTCAAATTTCAGGTAGAAAAGTCTTGCGTATGGAAATAAGGATAAGTCCATAGCAAAGACCAGGATCTACCATGTGCAGAATCCAAAGGTTATGAGAGGGTTCTCATGGCTGTGAATTATGCATGAAACAAATCTGAAAATTTTCTGGTTTAAGTTTATGAGAATAATCTCATGGTTGCAAATCTAATTTTCGTAGGAAAACAGATTTGAAATTTTGCTAATAATTGCTAATGACTGTTTGGCTTACATAAAATTGTGTCCGGAGGACATGTTGTAGGTGGATGTTCATGTATGGTAGCAAGGGTGAAACCATAATGGACAGAGTGATACCACTTGCAAGAGCCAATTGATATGAGGGTAGCCTCATGCTAAGAAAATCAATTTCTGTAGTATACAGAATTGCAAATTCATATTGAATTTAATTATTAATGCCATTGATTGGTTATGAAGCAATCAGATTTGAAATTATTGTTAAGTGTTGTTGACTGTTTGGCTATTTGATAAATGTGCTAGGATGACACATTGCAGGAATACCATGTGTGATGGCCTACATAAGCCAAACTAAATGGGGAGGATCCCATGCTTTGGAAATGGGTTTCGGGTGAAACGCCATTGTAAGTTTTGTTAATATCCCAACTGCACTACATGTTGGAAAGCCATGTGAGTGAAATGGAGAAATTATGCCAAGAAGGCATGTGTGGGTTATGGAACGTGAAAATATTGGGGTGGCAACCTGTCATGTCCCAAATTTGGTATTGGGTCACATTGGCTCTATTCATTAGAGTTTGTCAAATTGATGTTAAAGGTCAAATAATTGCCAAGGAGGAAAATTACTAGTTTCCTAGGTTTGGGGTGGAAGCTTTGGGATTTGGAATAATGGGGATAATAAATGATGTTTGAACATTAGAATGGCATAAATATTTAATAAAGGATCTAAATAAATATATACAAGTGAAAATCAAAGTGGCATTTCATCATGAAGACACATGGAGGAAGTGGGACCCACATATGGCTAGATTTCCCCACTACATTTGGCATCATTCTCTCACCAATTCGAATTCAAGGTGAATGGTAACATACTTGGGGGAGTACAAAAGGTATTATTCATTGCATGACTCATCCAAGGTCGAAATATAGAGGAAGAGTAACTCCCATGGAAGAGGAAGAGGCAATTTGGAGCTAGTGAGACACTTGGGCTAGATTCCCTAGCTCTATGACAACAATAATGAAGATGCTATGACACCTATGACACAAATCAGAACTGAAGGCTGACATATGACATATATGACATGTCAGGGCTAAAAATAGACTCCAAGATGGCGCTCAAGGGTGTTAGGGCAGCTAAGATGCTTCCACATGTGATTTGGTGGAAGTGGGAGACTAGGAATTGTTGTACAAGTGGCGTTCTTTGGAATCTCTTCCCAACATGAGTTGGCATGAGTCTCTTGGAAGGAATTCGACCCATGGAGGACATTAGAAGTTTATAAATGTCAATAACAAAGAATGAAACCAGCTTTTGATCATTTGTAGAATTTGCAATTGCATTTGTGAAGAGGGAGAGCTAGTGGATGACTAGTTTCTTGCCTTAGCCAATTTCGAGGGTGAAAGATTCCCATCCAAGTTGGTAATTGGAAAGGCCATTCAGACCTTTCATTTGGTGCTTTAATGGAGTCTTTATTTGCAGGTGTAAGCTACAGGGAAGCTCATGGTTTCTTCTATTGCAGCTCACTCCTTCAACCATTTCCAGTTTTGATGGCATATTCTTGATCCTTGAGGGAGGGCGTTTTTGGTGAGCTATTGTACTCTGTGGGGAAGATTTTAATGCCCCATTTCTTTTGTAATATGAATTAAATACTCTGTTCTTCATCTCCAAAAAGTTTCAGGTCGAAATTCCAAGTAGAAATGTATAAATCTCATTTTTAATGGAAGAACAATGCCCTTTTCCCCACTACCTTGTTGTGAACCAATGTATTGATGATGATTTCGAATGAATGGATGATTATCTGATATATTTGTGATCAATATACTGCCATGGATTTCTTCTACAAGTTTCATGTACTGTACTTGAGCATTTGAAGCATTTTTACTCAGTTTAGTTGTATTGGGAGGTGAAATAGTGTCATTTCCCCAAGGGTCGAATTGGGGATTTTTGCAGTTGAATGGGAGAGGGTGAGAACAGTTGTAATAATCCATTAATGGTGCATATGAGACTTTAATAAAATAATTAACACATTACATACCTCTTTTCATAAATTTGATTGGGTTTGGAGGCATTTGGGAAGCCATTTTCAGTACTTACCCCAGGGGGATTTGAACCCCAAATCACTAGTAAAATTGCATAATTGGTCCAGAATATTAAGAGAGTTTGCAGAGGTCTTTTGGTGGACATATTTCATCCACAAACATCATATTCAAGTTCTAATATCATTCATACACCTTCCTTGAAGATTTGAAGGCATTTGGAGTCAATTGGAGACCTAGAGGCCAATACTAGTCAAAGGAAAATCACTAGTAAAGTTACCTACATTGATCAGAATTGAAAGAGGATTTGCAGAAGTATTTTAAAGGTCCAAAGGCATCCCTTAAACACATATTTATGTTATAATATCATTCATATACCTTCTCAGAAGATTTGGGATCATTTGTGGCAAATTTGGGACCTAGAGATCAAAACTAGTCAAAGGTCGAACTAGGGAAAAAAAGTGGAAAATTGCAATTTTAATAAAATTCCTAACAAGGGTCATTACACAACCCGAAGTACTATTGACTCAGAGAAGGGAGCCCGCATTCTTTCCAAATAAAGGAAAGATACATCTGTGAAACGAATAAGTATTCTATAACCCTAACTAAGAATATACCTGTCTGGTTATTAGATTTGATATGCAGAGCATGCTTCATTGTTTCATTCTTATTCCAGACTGCTTGAGTGTGACTAAGGCCTACATGGCTCACATCGAAAAGGGATGCATACCTTTCGGGTGATGGGTTATGTTAGGGTTGTCAATATTGACTACACCCTAAGGGAATGGACTCATTCCTGGTGTTTCAATACTTGATAGTGAATGTTATGAAATATGCTTACAATTTTAGAGCAGCAATACTGATGAGCCTGCTTATCCTTCTTGTGCTACCAGCTTACACAGATGTAATTTGGTGTTGCATGTTAAGAGGCAAAGTGAAGAAAGGGTGCTCAAGAGAATTCTATGGGAAGTGGTAACCTTTCTAAGAGATGGATAGACCCGAGGAGCTTTGTTGCAAAAAAGGGGTATCATCCTTTTGTAGTGTGAGAGGGTATTGTGGGGCCATGCTAGCCTACAGCCAAGCCAGTCACCTATGGATTTCCTGGAGGGAACCACTGGTTTTCATAAGAGAAGGAGCCACATAATCATATTATGTTGTTCTTATTGCCTGATAAAACCAGTCGGTGTACTGGCTTGGCATTGGTTATTTGGATGTTGTGGTGAAGGGTTGTTGGATGCTTGACAAACCTAGTCAGTGTACTGGCTTTGCATTGATTAATTGTATGTTGTGGAGGTATTGGTGAAGGGTGTTATTTCCTGACAAACCCAGTCGGAGAACTAGCTTGGAAATGGTTGTTGAATGCTTGATAAACCCAGTCGGCATATTGGCTTAGCATACTGATTTTTGAAATGCTTGATAAGACCAATTGGCGTACTGGTTTAGCATACTGATTTTAGGGATGCCTGATAAACCCAGTCGGCGTACTGGCTTGGAATTGCCTATTCGGATGATGTTGTGGAGTAGCATGTTTGCTGGCCAAGCATCCACCCCACAGATGATCCAAGGCTTGTAAAGCAGAGAAGGAAACTTGTGGAGTAGCAAGGAAAATGCACAATACAGATAAGTATTTGGTTATCTTGCAACTTCATGCTTATTTATTATAAATACACGTGTGTATATGATTTGATTATGATTTCTTAAACTCTTGTCTAGAGATAAACCCTATGAAAATACACTAAATATTACTGGAAGCAAGGACTATGAAAGCATCTGTAGGTATTACTGGAAGCAAGGACTATGAAAGCATCTGTAGGATGCATGTGGACATGTGACCATCCTAAAGAGAGCTCAGTATGATCAATAATGAAAGATGGTGCTAGTGGAACTGTGTGGGTCCTAGCAGCCAAAGGTTCTGTAAGCAACAATGGAGAAGGGTTCCCTAGTTGAAAAGCATTAGACAGACCTTAGACACTAAGTGTCATAGCCAAGAAAGGGCAAGGCAAGCATTCACATTGAAATGAAAGAGGCTGAGGAGCATAAAACCACAAGTGATAGTGTGGCTCCGGATTGGAACAAGACTAAGAGGGGGAAAACTCTTACTCTTCTCTTTCCTTTTGACTGATGCATCTTAGAAACAAAATATTGTTGAGTGCATGTCATAAATGAAAACAAATTGTGTTTAATTGATAGAAATGAATTGTGAATGCTGAAATAGTTATTTTCCTGTGAAAGGATAAACATGAATGAGTTCATGTGTATGTGGGAAAGAATGAAAAGTGTGGAAGTCTCATGAGTAAAGCATGGGCGTTCCAAGTCAATTGGAAAAATAATTGACTAATTTTGATATTGTGTTATACTTGTCCTAACAGGAATAGCCATGATGAGTCTCATAGGTGAGACGTTGAAAGCCATTGTTGCAACTGTTACTAGCCAAATAATTGCTAGTGAGAAAAGTGAGAGCCAGTTGTGCACACCGATCATGGCAGCGGACCAACAACTATTTGTTTTGGATAAAAATATTCCTCAAATAGTTTCCAGGGCAGCAAGAAAGATGGTACCCATGAAATTCTAGACTTGTAGATCAGCTAGAAGGTGAATAAAAGAAAGGGATCGTTGTAGATCAATGCCCACCTGCAGAGATGGAAGATCAAAGCCAGCAGGAGCAGTTGTGGAAGCCAAAGGACTTGGTCCTGAAAGCTCAAAGTGAAGAGATGAAATGCAGGACATACCTGCCACCACTTGTGAATTTTGAAGCATGTGTAAAGTGGGTATTTATTCCTAAGTGTTGGAACACCGAGGACGGTGTTATTCCAAGGGGAGGGGAATGTAATGTCCCCAGTTCGACCCCATGGCATTAAAATCGTAAATGATGTAATATTGTTATAAAATCGTGGTGACGAGCTCAAGGCCAAGGCCTCACCATCAATTTATCAATGCATATGGTTCACGTGCTAGCCATGTGCAATGGAATTGTGAATATTATGTAAATATGCATTTTAAATCAAATACCCACAACTAGCTATGCAATGCAACAAGAGATGGGGGCATGATTTTACAAGGAATTGGGAGGGAAAACATTCAAACCCTTGGAGCCAATCAAGTCAAGCCAAGTGTCAATGAGAGAACTCATCAAACCCTCAACTACCCATGTTGACCTTTGTACCCAATCATTGATTTCTCCCAATAGTTGGTTGAGGTAGTTAATGGCTTGGGGAATGGGAGGTATGGCTATCCAAATTCGAGTATGGGAAAGCCACCCTGCATGGAAAAACGTGCTTTGCTTCTTGGGAAAGAAAGAGCCATGAATTTATCCCCAAGCCATTATCCATCAACCAGTTCCTCTTCCTCATGAGTGGGGAGCTACCTGGGCGTTTTCCAGCCACGTTTTTATGTGTTTTTCCTTGATCCCCAGCTGGGAGAAGGGCGTTTTCTGTTGTGTACTAGTGGGGAAGAAGGGGAATCGAACTGGGGTTCAATAGAGACCGTTTGGGTTGTGAATGATGATATATTTGGGGAAGAAATCATTTCTCCTCCCTGGGGTTGTTTGCCCCATCCCACAATCCGTTTTTGGTTGGAAACGTTTTGGGGAAAAACCCATGGCCATATTATTTGTAAATCCCATTGTTTAAAATGTGTATCCATGCCCAATGTTTGTGCTTGCTGTGTGAGAGAAGAGTATGTGGGTATGGGTTATGAGTATCCATTGCTCTGGCTTGAGCTTGAGTGCAAGCAGCCAGGGTTCAGATGTAGCCTGATAAACCCAGCTGTGGACTGGCTTGGCTCAGACGAAATGATTAATTGGCTGTGTGTGTGAGCTTGAATGTCCCCTATTCCTTGTAAGAATCATGCCCAACTCATGGATGGCATTTGTGTTGAGAGATTGATGAACAGAACTGGCCTATGGTCGGGTGGAACATTGCAGCGACATAGCTAGTTGTTTAGGACAATTGCAGAATGAAGATGAGTATATCCTTATGTGTATTTAATTCTGCAATGTCATTTCATTATTGACTGTTATGTTTATGAAGAGCAATGCATGTTGTATATGCATGTAGTGGACCTTGCTTCTGCTGTGTTTATTTGGATTATACACCTGCACATGTGTTTTTTGGTTTTATGAATCTATTGAGTGGGCTGAGTTTTATGAAAATCCCCATATATTGGCAACGTGTTCCCTTCCTCGAATTGGGTCCAAGGGCGGGGACATTACAGTCCCAATCCTCCTTGTCGCGTCATATTGTTGGACCCTGCAGTATATCGCAGTTTGCAATGCTTTGATAATCCTGTGAGGTTCCAAACTTTTGAATCCACTCTGTCACATAAGTTTGCTTATTGCCTTAGTTGAGTAGGTTTTTCTGGACTACTTTTCTTTTAGCTACCCTTAGGAGAAACATTGTTTCAGCCATCCTGGCTGATTATCCTGACGCTTTGGTGGATTTTCCCTGGAGAAGGTCCCGTAGGATCTTAAACTTATCGCCCGAATATCCCCTTAATCTAGGGGTTATTTTGAGGGTAAGAATGGATCAGCGTAACACGCTCGTAGTTACTGAAGTGGAAAACCCCACTTTGAATGTTGGAGGACTTTTGTTTCCACAAACTCCTCCAGATTCACCTGCCTCTCATCCCCCGCAGGATGAAGGAGCACAAACTCCCGCTTCACAAGACCTTTCTCCCGTCATCTTGGGAGAACCTGGATCGTTGGAATGGATAAACTGACCCCAAGACAACCCTACTGCAGCTGTTGGTCCTTCAGCATCTTATTGGACATCTTCTACAGACCACCCAGTGGCTCATTTTGCCATCTCATCCCCACCGAACTGGACTACTCCAGAGTTATCTAGGCCTTACCATAGGCCTAACCCCGCTGATATTTTTGGCCCCATCCATGAACGTTTGGAACAGTTACGTATTAGAGGTGATGAGCTTCGAAGACAAAGTCTCAAGCAACACTCTGAAGAGTTTCGAAATCGCCATTTCCAAATAAGATTTGACGACGGAAACATCCTAGTTCATCCGATATCTTTCGGATCACCTGAAGCACCCCACCATGAGACCACTAATAAGACTGGTCAACCCTCACAAGAATTCAATCCTGCACCTCAAGTGAACCAACCGGTGGAAGGACAACAGTCCAACACACCTGTCACTACCACAGTTACTTTACCAGTTCCTCCCCCACCTCAAAATTCAAGGGGAGGGTATTCCATTCCCATGGATTATCTTATTGGTAATGTTATTACTATAGTAGCTAGTCAAAAACCTACGTTGGTTCAACCTTTGAATAGTGGTCAACCTGTTGTGGCTGGGGGGAAACCCTCGTTTCCTAACTAGAATGTAGGCAGTGGAATCCCCCATGGACCTTCCGTGGGAACTTCCCAACCCGCTAGACCATCCACCATGGGATTATCTCATGTTGGCGGGCCGTCAAATGTAACTCAACCCTCATAGAGTCAAGCGTATCCAGGTTCTGTTAACCTTGTGCCGGGCCAACCTAATCCCAGAAACGCACCATACGGGATACCTTATCCTAGGAATCCATACACTCTATGGGGGAAACAACCTGTGTTGCAACACGGACCCCAACCAACTATCCCTCAAGTACCACCACCCCCGATCGGTCCTCCCCCCACCTCCTGCTGGAGGCGGTAGGTCCCCACCTAACCTTGGTGGAGGCCCACCTCATTTTACATACAACCTCCCTCACCCTTCCGGCGGTGGCGGGAATGGTCCACCACCCCCTCTCAGCGGAGGTGGCGAGGGACCACCCTATCATGGTGGAGGAGGACATTTCCCTTCGAGTGGCAGCGGTGGTCCACCACCCCCTCTAGGCAGAGGCGGTGGAGGACCTAATTACTATGGTGGTGGCGGTGGTGGTGGAGACCCTCATCCTTCCAGCGGCAGAGGTGGTGGGGGCCCCCATCCTTCCAGCGGCGTAAGTGGTCCCCCACCCCCTCCAGGCGAAGGCGGTGGTGGGACACCCCATTACGGTTATGGACCCCCACCTCCTCCCGGTGGTTGCGGCAGACCTCCACCCCCTCCAGGTGGTGGAGGTGGATCCCCACCTTATTTGAATGGAAAACCTTTTGGTGGCGTACCTCCTTACGGTCCGGGCAGCACAACCCCCTACAGTCAGTTCCCTCCTGGTACACCTTACGGTCAGTTTGGTCCTTACATGCCTTATCCGTATTATCAAACACGCAGCCTAATCCACGACTTCCCTTCATGGCTACTTTGGACCTGCCTGACCTATCCCGTTTAACCAACGATCCTATTTACCACGGATCTAACTAGCCACTAATTTCGATGAAACTTTCGTCTTATATCCCCAAGTTTGATGGCAAGCCGGGTGAAGACCCTAAAAACCATGTGATGACATACCATTTTGGTGTTCATCTAATTCCTTAATGGACGATTCAATTCGTCTTAGGTTGTTTCAAAGGACTCTCATTGGTTCGGCTTCCAAGTGGTACATTGAGTTGCCACCACACTCTTTTCCTGATTTTGGTTGTCTTGCCATGAACTTTTTGACACAATTCCAGCTGCCCATACGGTATGAAACTGGTATCGAGCTTTTAACCTTGCTCCGTCAGAATACAGCCACTCATATTTCGGATCATATCCACGAGTGGCGAAGGAGATGACGTCTCATTAAAGCTCCCATTCCAGATCAACTCCTAGCAGACTGGTTCACAAAATCCCTCATCCCTACCATAGCAAGAGACGTTGCTATGTGAGGTGCTATCACCGAATAACAAGCCATCGCAAGTGCCCATGTGCTAGACCTAGTCTACACTCAATCCGACACTTTGTTTGATATTCTACCTGACGCACCCCATGACGTTAATGACCCTGCGAAACCACATAAGGGACTCCAAACTGATGGAATCATTGGTTCCCTTAACACCCAGCCTGCTACTAGCACTGTTGGATCATCCAACCCAACTCCGGCTGGCCACAGCACCACCAAGTCCACTGCTCCTGCTGTAACTGAAGAGGTGAATTATGTCAAATCAGCTTCATCTCAGAAGTCCGACGATAAAAAGAAGAACAAGGGGAAACCCAAAAATTATTCTGCCCAGCAGGAACAAAAGATCACTCCTGATGATACTAAGTAGAAGCGGAAACTGAAGTATCCTTGTTTACTGTGTGGAGATGACCATTTCTCCAAATAATGTCCCCATAGAGACGAAGTACAAAAGTTTCTTAGGGGTAAACCAACTCCCGCAGTCCTGAATGATCCGTTTCCTACTTAGAACCAGCAGATGATTGCTCAAACCCCCCTAACCCAGGGGGAACCATCCAATACCACGCATGTTCTCATGCTACGTAACGAGACGATCAATTTGAACATTCACTCACGATCTTACGAACCGGTCCCTTCGAAGGAATCCACTGGAAGTAATGCTGAAAAATCTTCTGACTCTTTAACTAATGTCACTGTACCATCAACTTCTCTCACCATTGAGAATCCCTCCTTAGACTCGATATTGCGACCGCCCAAGAGTACGATTTGAAAATTTGTTTTCAATCCCAATGCTTGGGTGGCACAAAATTACAATATCGTATAGGACTTGGCACAAGCTCCTTGTGCCATGTCCACCTTGGAAGTTTTGCAGAATTGTCCTAATCAACGCAAAACTCTCCTTGCAGCCATCGGTGCAGTCGACCTGGATTCCTCGAATACCATCATGTTTCGACATGACAACTTTAAGTCGAGGCTCTCACACTAGCTCGCATTCCAAGTTTCTACGAACATTGCTGGGAAGATTGTCCATCGTACCCTTTTAGACGAAGGTGCCTCCACTTCTATCATGTCGATTGCCTGTTGGAGAGCCATTGGCTCCCCTGAATTGAATCGTTCTCCTACCACCTTGAAAGCATTCGACGGGCGTGGCTTTCAACCTCATGGGCTCTTATAAGCTCTTGCAGTTGAATTGGGTGGAAAGACTGTAACCATTAACGTGGAAGTGGTCTCGGCCCCGTTAGATTATAAGCTCTTGCTTGGTCGCAATTGGTTTTACACCATGCAGGCGGTAACCTCTTCAGTCTTCTGCATAGTACAATTCCCCCACCAAGGACGAATTGTTACTATCCACCAATTAGATTTTTGTACACCAGACGCTACTACTCATCTTGGTGACCATGTTCCTTCCATTGGACAGATGTCAAAACTGTATGAGAGTGTAGGGGTTGGCCTTTTGAAAGATTCATCTCTCATGGGCGTTTTTCCAGCCACGGACCCCCCTAATCATGTTGCTACGGTGAACATGATCTCCATAGAGATTTTATCTCACTCTACTGATGCTTGGCTTGTACCAGATGAAGCCACAACACACTTGCTTGGAGATATAATGCCTCTTTCACCCGCTGAACATATTTACGAGGCTATCCAATCAGCACCGGAGGACCATTTAACCGTGACCTCTCCATCCTATTCTCTACGATGGACGTCATCTCTACCAGATCTCTTACTTTGGACTTTTCATTCAGATGAGTCCATCATGGAAGTTATGAATGTTGACGACGGTCCATGGGATGATCTCCATCATAGGTCATCTTTTCTTCCTCCTTTGGAATACATAGAGGACAACATACACACCCTCTTTTCACCAGATATCTACCCATCCCCTCATTCCCCCATCCTTACATGTCTTACGGACACGGAGGACAACGTGGCCAATATTGAGCCAACCATCCCGGTAGACATCTCGGTGAAACCTGGTATAGTGGAACACATTCGCATAGGCCAGAAGTGTTCCCCTGAAGAAATAGCTGCTGGCACGGCCTTATTCAAGCAATTTCGAGACGTATTTGCTTGGTCCTATGAGGATATTCCTGGGATAGACCCCGCAATTGTTTCTCACGAAATAAAAACCTATCCCGACATCAAACCTGTACGCCAAAAATTGCGACCGGTACACCCTCGGAAGACTGCAACAATTAAGGCAGAAATTGAAAAGATCTTAAAAGCTGGTTTTATTTATCCTGTCCCATTGACAGATTAGGTCTCAAACGTCGTCCCTATGAACAAAAAACAGGGCACCATTCGTGTCTATTTTGATTATCGGGATCTTAACCGGGCTTGTCCAAAAGAAAACTACCCGACCCCCTTCATCGACCAGATCATCGACAATTGTGCTGGAAGCGTCATCTTCTCATTTATGGATGGCTTTTCTGGTTACAACCAAATTGAGATCAACCTAGCCGACCAACATAAGACGGCTTTCATATGCCTGTGGGGAACGTTTGCATACCGCAAACTCCCATTTGGCCTTAAAAATGTTGGCGCCACATTTTAGCGGGCTATGTCGTACGCCTTCCATGACATTAAGGACTTTGTGGAACCTTACCTAGACGATCTCCCTGCTCATTCAAAGCAGCGTGAGTTCCACATTGATCATCTGACAGCCATTTTCCTCAGATGCATATGGTATAATATCCATCTGAATCCTCATAAGTGTATCTTTTGCATTGAGTCCGGACGCCTCTTAGGATTTATTCTTTCGAAGGATGGGATCCGCATTGATCCCTTAAAGGTGGAGGCCATCATCAACCTGCCACCCCTAACTAATGTGACGGAACTTCAAAGTCTCCAAGGGAAGGAAACTTATTTAAGATTTTTTGTTTGCAATTTCACGGAGAAGACTTAGGGGTATATGATACTGCTCAAGAAGGACGTCCCGTTCATTTGGGATGACCAAGCTCAAAAATCCTTCAATAGTATCAAACATGCCATTACGCATGCCCCCGTGCTCCAACCGCCTAATTATTATCAAGATTACATCTTATATCTTGCCGCTTCTGATACCACTATCACCATGGTTTTGGTACATGAGGATCAAAATGCCCAGCAACATGTAATATACTATGCAAGTAAGGGTCTGGCTGACGCTGAAACTAGATATTCACATGTCGAAAAACTTGCATTTGCGGCGGTCATCGTCGTCCAGAAGTTCCGCCACTATATCTTGCTCTGCACCACCACCATCATCGCCAAATCAAACCCCATGTACCATGTCTTGACACGTCAGGTGCTTGGGGGAAAGTACTCACGCTGGATCGTGATACTGCAAGAATTTGATCTTCTTTTCGAGAAATCCAAGTCTAAGAGGTCTTTGGTGTTTATCAAGCTGATTTGTGACCTTCTTTGTCCTGATGTAGAAGTTGAGCACAATGACTTCTTTCCGGATGAACCATTGTTCCTCATCGGTACGAATGACCCATGGTATGGAGATATCTTATTGTATCTTCAAACCCAATACTTCAATCCTCAACTCTCTCGCGACGACCGTTGTAAGATACGTCACCATGCAAAGTATTATTTAATCATCAATGATACTTTGTATCGTAGTGGCATTGATTCAATTCTTCGACGTTGTCTCACTCACGATGAGGCTGAACTCGTTCTGAATGACTATCACATTGGGGCATGTGACGGTCACCTCTCTGGGATGGCTACAGCCCCGAATATTTTGCGCGCGGGATATTTTTGGCCTACTATCTTCAAAGATTGTATTGAGGCCATAAAAAAATGTCCTCCTTGCCAACACTTCCATACGAAGAAGCGCACTCACCCTGCCCCGTTACATCCGGTTATTGCCGTTGGCCCATTCGCAAAATGGAGCATTGACTTTATGCATTGTAAACCTACCTCGGCCGGGGGGCATAGTTACATCATTGTAGCTGTGGATTACTTCACAAAGTGGGCCGAATCTATGCCTACATACCAAAACGACGGAAAAACCGCCGCACTCTTCATGTTCAATCATGTAATAGCGCGTTTCAGAGTTCCTTAGGCAATTGTTACCGATCATGGTTCCCATTTTCAGAACCATATGGTTGATGAATTGAGCGACAGGTTTAGTTTTCGTCATGAAAATTCAACACCCTACTACCCGCAATCCAATGGATAGGTTGAGGCCATTAACAAGGTATTTAAAACTATGGTCCAAAGGATGGTAGGGACACATAAGTCTAATTGGCACAACATGCTCTTTTCAGCATTATGGGCCTACCAAACTTCCATCAAAACCGCCATAGGCTTCACTCCTTTTCAATTAATATATGGATTGGAGGTTTTCCTACCTATAGAGTGCGAAATTCCGTCTCTACAACTCACTATCGAACTTCTTCCTAACACTACTGTTGAGTAAGAACATCTCTTGCACTTAGTAAAACTTGACGAGTCCTGCCGAGATGCCTCTCTTGCTAATGAAGCACACAAGAAACGCATCAAAGCCCAATATGACAAGTCAGTTGAACCTCGTATCTTTAACGAGGGTGACCTGGTCCTCACTTATGACCAGAAGCACGACAAACTAGGAGTAGGAAAGTTTGAATCCATGTGGCATGGACCTTACATAGTCAAACATGTTTTGGAGAAGGGAGCTTACGATATTGAAGACTATGATGGAATCTCTTTGGGTGAACCCCGCAATGGGCTTTACCTGAAGAGATACTATGCTTAAATTCATCACGCTTAGACTTTCTTGTATATACTGTACATGGCATGTTTTTGTGTTTTTGTGTTTTTGTGATGCTTTTGTTTTTGAATGTCTTTAGATCTTGTTTCTGCTTCTTATACCATGTTCTGTCTGCGTGTGCAGATGGCAACGTGCTAATTCGCAGACGGCGCCAGCCGACATACCCCTAACCTTGCTTCGGCAACCTGGGTACTATATTCCCCAACATGTGAGCTCATTAGCTCAGGAGGAAGTTGCCTAGGGTTTTCAACCAATAATTCCGCAGAGTATCAGGCAGTAATCGAAACCCTAACTAACGCCATTTCCTTGGGTATGAACCACATTGTCATCCACATGGATTCTCAATTAGTGGTTTCCCATCTGAACCGGGTTTACGCCATCCGTGATCCCACCTTACTCTGTCTCTTCAGACGAGTACATCTCCTGGAAAGGTCATTTGAATCCGTTCAATACCTACTCATTCCACGAGAGTTAAACACAGTTGTTGATGCGATGGCCAATTTCATTTTGGATTGGTACATCACACACACATAATATTCATAATATGTAAAAGCATTCACAACATGTAAATAATGTAATGTATAAAAGCAAACATGTAAACAAGATCACATCACTCATCATTTTAAAACACATAATGTATAAATCGCCGATAATGTCTGTATATATATATATATATATATATATATATATATATATATATATATAAATATATATATATATATATATATATCGCTCAAAAAGTAGTGTCGGTACAAAATCTGAAGCACGATGGCTTTCAGTGTGTCTCTACAAAAATCTGAAGTATCGTAGCTTTTAGTAGTACAAAATTTGAGGCCTCTAAGCTCTCAATACGAGTATAAAAGTGTCATCAGACCGGACGCCTGACCTGTACACCACCCCTAGCTCGAACAAATCGTTGTCGCTGGGTGAGGAAACAGTCTACAGTCTGAGCCACCTTGTGGAGTAAGGCGTTGAAGCGCACGGACACTCCAACCCCAAACCTCTGCATAGGTCTCGGAAAGTCATCAATAGCTAGCTCTAGTACCTCCACGGTCAGTTGGGATAGGTTCCTGTACACCTCCTCCATATCCTCGATGGCAGCATGAGCACCTGCAGGAACGACTGCCTCCCCACCTCTGTCTCTCCTCGCCAGAAGGGAGAGACACACCGTCTGTATGGGGCCCACATCTGCACACACGTATTACGTACTTGTCAGCACTGCATCAAAAAAATGATATAATATACAAAACTAAAAATACAAGGGTAGTTTTGTTCTCACCTATGTCACCCCATGCTGCACCCTCTGGCATCATCAAGTCGGGATCCTCTCTGAAGTCCATGCCACTGTATGGGAATTCCTCGACCATGAGTAACTGGCCTTCCAGCCAGCTGAAGAACTCGGGACCAAATCTAATGATGGGCCCACCACCATGACGGGTCATGACCTCAGGCCATCTGAGCATATGGGGATCCCTGGGCTCCCTGTCATCAAGTAGCAACTACGGATGTAGAAGAGGGATTCGCTCCAAGAGGAATGATACCACGATCGACCCATAACCAAACTGCTTGAGCTCTCCCCGCTGACACTTGGTCAGCAGAGGTCGGAGGTTTGCAAGGAGACCCTCGCACTAGTTGAAAACCATGGGGGACATGCAATAGCCATGTGTGGGGCTTGGCTACCTGCCTCTCTAGTAATAGTAAGCAATATGGTACGCAGTGGGCGGCTCACCACATCCCTGATCAGTATCTTCCTAGTGGAAGCTCGAGAGGATACAGTGTTGCGATATCATGTCATCAACTGTACGGTCACTGGCTCGTGTTCCAATAAGATGTATAGTGTCCCCTCTTCGGGACAAACCGGTAAGAAAGTAAATATCCTCAATGTCTATCGTGAGGATATGCTCACCAATCACAAAGTATTGTTGGGCTACATCCAAACTCTGGAGCATGTGTGTCAGTAGTGGGATATGGGATCTCATCCCATGGATCTCAAAGAACTTCAATAACCCGCAGTTTCTCAAAGCATCCACACATTGTGGATCGTTCGCAGCTTGTTCATCTTCTAGCTCATGTTCTCTCTCTCACCATTCCAATACCATATTGGCTAGCTGGTAACCTGCCAAGAAGGACATTTAAACACTGTTAGGTCCTGCTCCAACCTCCACAAGTCCATTTTTTGGATTCTTTTTTATGTTTTGAATTTGCAAATCTGTGGTCGCACTATACGTTTGCGTACAGTGTGATGTCATCGCACTTCTCCCATTCGAGGCTTGCGATGACTCGGTCTCGTTGCAGGTCCCAAAAGGGCCAACTGCGACGAGACGAGAGCGCAGTAGCCCCCCATGAACTCATCAAAAAACCAAAAAAATGGACCTAAAATCAAAAACTAATCCACTGGAAAGTTGTTGGATGAAGTTTGGGACTACCTGATCTGGACGGTTGGTGAAATGGCGGATCGTAGCTCCCGGAATCAGCAAAGGAGGTTTTGGCTCCAAATTGGTACTTCTCCACCCAAATTGGCAATTGAAACAATGTTTTCTATTTTTGGCCCATTTTTCTATTTATAAATAGAATGGAATATTCCTTTTCAAATATTTTGATGCTCTTGGGCCATTTATCATAGTTTTTAACCGTTTTTTATCATATTTGAGGCTATTTGACACATTTTCTAGTGTGCAGGAGTTGTAAGTGGTCTTTTGTGCCGTTTCTCGTATCACAACGGTCATCACAGGTATGAACACTCCCTTGAATGCTTTGTCGTTATTTTTGCAACGGTTAGTCTATAATTATTGCGTGATGATGAGTTTACTCTTCGTTTGTTCCCGTACTCGCAGAACTATGAGAACAAGTATCGAGTTATGATTTATCACTTTTTTGGGCTCGTTAAAATTCCATGGAAAGGACACCCCCCGGAGTCTACCGTTAAGCTCTTTTCAGGCTCTCAAAAAATGAAAAGATTGCCAAGCGAACTTGTCGCGTTCACGCTTGTTAAAGTATTTGAATGTTCGTCTTCCTGGTGATATTTTACCCCTTTTTCGGACCAGGATGCACTAATTACGAAAAAGGAATACTCCAGACAATCATGACTGGAAGAGTCCTCTCCCGCGTTGTTTTACCCTTTTTTGGGCGATGAGGCTAACTTTACGAAAAAGGACTGTTGGAGTCTTCTTCAGTTCTTTTCAAACTCTCTAAACATGAAATGACTACCGAGTTTACCTTCTATGGACTCGTTAAATTTTCACATTGAAGGGCCCGTCATGGGACGAACCCCTCCTATCCCAGGTTCGGAAAATATTTGGGATTGGACTTATCTATGAGATGAGCTATACCGAGCATCTTGTTACCCTCATTAAGCTCATAAAAAACACATGAGGCACTCATCATTCATGATGGGGGAAAAGGAAAGTGTTTGTGTTACATACCTTATTAGTGACAATATGTAGTCGTTCTTGAACATGGCACTCATTTGCATTTGCATACAGCACTTGGGTCATCCATTTGTCTATGAGTCCCCGCTTACTTTCTAAGTCCTATTACTCCTTTGAGTCATTCAAAGAAAGCTCCCATCATCGGTTGCATTAGAATTTTGTGTCGTACTCATTGTGTCAATACTGCCAAGTCATGTCATGCCCATGTTCAAGAACACATCTATCATTTGTCATCTGCAATCAAGTGTACCCATCACCATATCAGTTTACTTTGCGTCAATCTCACATGTTACTGTACTATCCGATCCACTCTACACATCTTTTGTCGTGTTTCGTGTCGATTGATGGGGGATTCATCATGGCCCTCCTTCGACGGATTCGTCCTTGTTGACCTCAACTCATCATCCGAGGATCGAATCTAGAAACCAACCAAGTACCTTGGCCCTGCATGCCTCAATGGCAGGTTACCTCGCTTTCATCATGATTTTACATCATTGACTCTTGATTGAAATATTTCATCTCACGTTCGAATTCAACTCATTTATTCACGCTTGATGATATGTACTGTGATACCTTGGGAATCATTGACATTAATGGTGATCTCCCTCGTACTTGTTAACGGTTTACATCAATGGCCAATAATCAAGTGGTTTCTACCATGTTCGACGTCAAGACATTTGTAATCACATGGATAGATTCGTGTCATTGCGGGTTCAGCTTGAAGACCCTCGGGAGTCATATTTTACCCAAGTTGCGATGGAGTTTGTATTTGAGTTATATTACACGGATCCACTTTTGTATTGGTCATGGCTATGTTATCATCTCATCATGTATCTACGCTTGTGTTTAGTACCCATGATTGTGTGCAATCGATCATTACTACCATGGATCTGCAATGTATTGGTCAGCAGCCATGTTGTACTTCAAATGAGATTGTCAATTCAGAGTCATTTGTACTGCAGTAGTGTCCTTCGTCCGACAAGTCTATTGCCATTACTTCTATCAAAGCACGTCACCTGTCTATCTTCAACAGCTTCATGCTTTGGGGGGCATTCTGTTACACCCAAAATCTACTCATCATAAGATTCAATGTATACACCCCTGAAGATACCTGGACTAAGTAATCATCCTGGGAGGATTTGTACCTAATTGTGCTAGGTTTTGAAGGTTCATCTTAGGTTGCACAATAGCAACATGCGACATCGCATCTTGCTCCAGTACAGGGTGCGACGAGGTCAGTTAATGGGAAAAAATAGCTTATTCGAGATACTTCTCGAAACTTGCCCATTTAGGGGCTTATCCCTGACCTCTAGGGGAGCTGGTACTCGACTCCTGACTCTTTGGGAGGATCCCCTATCTCTCTCCTACCATCTCTCAACCTATCCTATCCATACCCTATCCACTTAGTCCTATATAAGTAAAGCTCACTCCCATCCCAAAGGGGGGAAGACTATGGTATCTACATGCTGGTGAAATCATTCTTAGAACATCTCCACTCACCCATTGGAGAACTCATACTTCCTTGGAAGGATATGGCAATCAGCTTCATCGGAGAAGGGCTATAGCGTTAAGCCTTGGTTGTGGTTCTATATCTCTATCATGTACTCCTCTATTTGCAGTAATACAAATTCTTTCCACCAGTATTGTTCATGTGTGCAATGATATTGAGTAGTTTACCTGCTTAACTGTTTACTTATATCTCTTATTGTATAGATGTCTTTTACTGGTTTCTCTTGTTTCTTGTCTTAACAGGTCTTGCAGCTTGGATCTGGCGACCATGGGACGTGGATCAACATTCAGGAGAAAGGATTGCGTAGTAAAAAGTTAAGACATACAGTACTCGATCCTTAAGTAGATCTAGGAGATGCACTTGTAGTTTGTTCTATTTGTTCTAGACTCACTTTGAGCTAGGGAGATCCTACTCGCGTCCACTCGAGTGGATTGTCCGATAACAATGTTGGCCAAGGAATTTTATCAACTCAAATTGGATTTTCCATAAAAAATGATGCATGAACCTAAAGGGTTTATGGCGGACCATTTCATACAAGCACATTTGAAAAATACCTATGTACATGAGGAGCAGCCTGACAATTCTATTTATCAGAATGTACATAGTTTTGAAGAAGTTTTGGGGAAAATGACAGATGTAGATCAGAGGATCCTTATACATGAATCCTAGAGGAAACAAAGGCTTAGAGTCATAAAGGAAAGAGATGGGATTTTCCAACAACATCAAGAAGATCTCGGGGAAGAAATGGAGGCTGCCAATGAGGCAATAGTGGTCATTTCAGCTTCTTCTCAATCCCATGCACAGCAACAACTAGGCAGGAAGCAAGGAAAGCAACCTATGTCAGAGGCTCAATCTTCCACTCCCATTCATAATTTGAATACTCTCATACAATAGACCCACATTCTTGAAAGTAATTATGTTTCCCATACTCGGTCTGTTTACAAATCTACTCCTATTCCTAAGATAATACCAAATATATCTATGAAGGTTGAAAAACAACCTAAGTTAGTTGTTAACCCTCCACTTCAAACATCCATTAGTGATATCATTGATCTAGAAAAGGAGAAACCTGTAGAATTTGTCAACCCAGCTCCAGTAGTTCAAGAACCTCTACATACATCTGATCCTAAGAACATTCAAATTTTTAAGGGTAATACTCCTCGTCCATCTCCTGATAGTGGCTTGTTAGAAATACCTACTGTTCATGACCCTATTCAGTAGTCCACTTCAAATTCACCTCACAATTTGTTTCCTACTCCCAACCCTTCTGATTTAGCTATTCAATATCCTAACTCACCTACTCCAATTGGGTTAGATACTTTATTTGATATCATTATTGCACAATAACCCATAACTTCTCAGTCAGATACTCCATTGGCCCAAAATGTTACTCCTACTATGCCTTTACAATATGAAGCCAATATTCCTGATGTTCAAGCTACTAGGCCCCCTTCTGAAAGTTTTCCTATAGATTCTTCTCCCCAATATATCTTACCACCACCACAAGATTCAACCCAATTAACAACTTCCACTACCAGTCAACCATTTTCCATTATCCATTCCACAGAACTTCTAGCTCCCACAATTGAAGACTTAGCAGACTTTGGTGAGGATGCAATAGTGGTGCTTGGATATTATTGTTTTAGCAAAAAGGCATAAGGTGGTATTAAGGAAATGTTCCAAGAGAAATAGGGAAGGAAAATTCGAAGCTGGACTAGTCCCAAACCAAGTTATATGGAAGTAGGCTACTGATGACACTCAAAGGGAGGCCATAGAAGTTGTAGCAACAATGGGAGATTTTTTGGGGGGTAATTTTTATTTTGTGTCCACTTTGAATAAAGAATTGGAGGAAGAAAAGACTAAGAATGCAGCATTCCAGATAGAGAAGGAATCTCTCCATCAAAATTTGGTCAAGCAAATGGAGGACTTCAAAGCCCATCATGATTCAGTGGTACAAATTTTGCAGGATCAGATTCAGCAGTTGTTACAGCATAAAACAATTGTAGAAGCCAAGGTGATTGAGAAAGATTCAAGTCTTGTTGACCTTAAGATACATCTAGAACTTAAGGATCAAAATCCTTCTTCTGAATTCTTCAATTTGACAATGCAAGAATCCAAGGATGAGGACATCTCATGTAACAATAGTTTGAAGCATATTCAGACCTTATATTTTCAAGGTCTCAATGAAGTACATGTTGAATTCAATTCTCTTGAACATTTATCAGATGTTCTTGTAGATCATATAGAGAAGAGGAAAATGGCTCACTCGGCTTATGAGCAGCTTTGTGAGTGGCAGAGTCATTTGAAAACTTCTCAGTAGACCTTGTATCGGCTAGACCAGGTAAAATTAATGAGGACCTGAATTCCAATCAAGTCCTGGGAACTGGTTTACGATTAGGTGGCTTCATGACCGAAAAGGGACAAAATATTTATGCCAGAAAATGGATTCTAATAGACGATCACATGGAGAGTATGGGTATGCCCGACTTTGCTTAGTTGGCAGAGACTATGTCAGCCAAATTAAGAATTGTTGAAATGGACGAACAAAGGGATCGAACTGCAGACATGATTCGGGATGCTACTCAACTGGATATTTCCTCGTTCAGACTGTTTATTTCAACCACGAATCAAATGGAAGCCACATATGTTTCAAGGTTTCCTTAACTCTTGGTCCAAAATCCGTAGCAAGGAAATTATATATTACATGTGTAAAGCACAACTACAATTAGAACATGCCAACTATCCTAATGTGGCTGAGATGTGGAGTGTATATTCCAAATGGAAAGATTATCTAACAAACTAGGAGGCCTAAGTGGGTCATGTCAAAAGCTACACATAAATTGGATTTTACCTATGAGATTTCCCTCGCCTCACTACCTATGATGATGATGTCATATACATATATTACCAAAATAATTATATCACCATCAAATATTTTGACATAATATTGGAACTTGAAGGAATCCATTGGAATGCTTGTTCACCCAAATACTTGTCAATTTTGATGCATGGTGCTATGGGTGCCTACTTCAATCCATAGAGAGATTTCTCTAGTCAACGGACCAAATGTTCTTTCTCCTGGACCTGAAAACTATGTGGTCGATACATGTATACTAGTTTCTCCAAAACTCCATTAAGGAAGGAGCTCTTCGCATCCATGTGGTATAGTTTCCAACCCAATTTCATTGCCATGTCTAGAAAGAAACAAATCATGCTCATTTTTTCTATCAGAGCAAAGATATCTTCATAATCAATTCCTTATTTCTATGTGAATCCCATTACAAGCAGTGTTTCCTTATGCTTTTCAAGTGTCCCATCTGTTTTGCACTTGAATTTATACAACTATTTGGAAATGGGTTTCTTCCCTAGAGATAACTTTGTAAGAATCCATGTCTAATTTTTCATTCATTAGAGTCTCATGTTCAACGTGCATGGCCTTCTACCTTTCCAGTCTTCCCTTGGCCTCTTTATATTCCTGAGATTCATAAAATTCTTAAATGTTATCCATCAAAGCATAATTCATTGTATTAGATTTGTTACATCTTTTTAGTCTTCCTTCTACCATAATCTCATATAGTTGAACATCTCCACTGGTGTCATGCTACCATTTTGGTCTCTTCTTATGATGCTCTTCTTCCATATCAACACTTTCATTTTGTTGATTGAGTACCTGCAACAATTTCATGACCGGAGTTTTCATAGACTCATCCTTTTCTCCCACCCTTTAGGTAGAGATTGTATAAGCATCCTACATGAGCTGCCCGTTCAAACTTACATAGTCTCAAAAAATTTCAAATCCAAATTTGTTTGAAATATCCCTACATACTCATCAACCACAACATCTCAACTCATGCTTACTATGCCAATATCCACATCAATTAACTTATATGCTTTGTGAGTGTCATTGTAGCCTGTGAGCCTCAAATTATTGCTTTTTGGATCTAGTTTGGTTTTTTTCTCTTAGGGGACATGTGCATATACAACTGAACCAAAACATTTGAGATGACTTACTTATGGTTTTTGTCCAGAACATGCTTCATTGGAGTCCTCTTATGCACTGCCTTTGTGAAAGATATATTAAGAAAATAAATTGCAGTGTATGTTGCTTCAACCCAATACTTGTAAGGAACATATATGTTTCTAACATACATTGTGCCATCTCGACAATACTGCAATTATGCCTCTCTACCATTCAAATTTTTGGGGGAGTGTAGGGTGTGTATTACCTCTAAATACCCTCTTGAGTACAAAAGTTATTAAATTTTGTGGAGTGAAATTATCCACAATTATCAGACCTATGAATTCTAATGTAACCCTCAAACTATTTTTCCATTGTTACTTTAAATTCTTTGAACTCAGTAAATACTTCAGATTTTAACTTTGAAAAATACACCCACATTTTTCAAGTGATGTCATCTACGAACAACAAGAATACCAAGCCTTTGAGATGAATTTTGTCTTCATAGGTCCACAAACATCTTCATAAACCAACTAAAGAACTTTCTTTGCTTTCAAATCCCATCCTTTATCAAATAGAGCTCGAAGTTGCTTTCCCACCTAACAAGCTTCACAAATTCCCTTATACTTTTGTTGAATCTCTATAATACCATCCATTAACGTTTCTTTATCCAAATCAGAAAGAGAGTGTGAATTCAAATACTCATACCTTTGATTCCAAAGTGAACTGGTTTCTTGAACATTCTTGGCCAATAGAGCATGTTCTTGTGCAAATTCAAATGTCCATACCTTTGATGCACTAAAATAGAAGTATACGCAATAGTAGAGCTATGGGACATATATAAATAAATCTTCTGGAACTAAGAACTAATTCCCGTAACTAAGAACTAATAGGGAGGCCCATTTAACTTCGGTATGCCCCAACTAAGCTTGTTGTTTGTATGCATGCACCTATGTTTTTTAGGATTTAGTTAGTTAAATGGGGATTGAATAATGTTGTTGTTTTTTCGACTGCTTAATTGGCTAGATCAACCTCTGCAGGATAAAAATAAATATAATAAGAAAGACCTGAGATACGTTAAGTGACCCAACCATGTTGGGGGGCTAGGAAAATATAGAAAGTGAATTAGTTTCTTGAACACTCTTGACCAACATAGCATGTTCTTTGACTTCCTCTATATCAACCAGTCGAAACAATCTGTAATCTTCACAACCAAGAGAAATTGTCTTCTTGTTTCCCTTGTCAACCATGTAGCATTTATGGTCACTGAAAATAACATGTGAGTGGGGGTTTTTCCTCATAATTTGACTTACTGAAAGAAATTATTGTTTCATCCCTGTGACATAGTAGAATTTAAGGAAGACCAACCACTTATCTCCCAAGGTAATTTGTACATTTCATTTTCCTTCTACTATGAACTCCTCCCCACAACCAAAAACCATAGACGAAACACAAGCACCATAGTGAACAAGTCAATCATATCTATTGGTGAATAACATGATGCACTAGAATCAATATACAAAGCAAATGACTCTCCATGATTTGCTTACTTATCCATGAAAGCAAAGAAAGAATTCTCTTCCTAATGTTCTGCAACATGGGCCTTCTCTTTTTGCTGAGAGCCTTGGTTGTTATTTTCATCCCTTGACCATTTTCTAAAAACTTCTTTTTATGACCCACCTTTCAACAAAAATAACATTTGCAAATATTTTGATTATCTAATTCATCGATGTTTCATTCACTGCTTCTTCCATCATTCTTTCAAACAAGTGTGCCCTTACCCTTGAGGTTTGTTGGCAATGCTAGTTATGAACTTGCTATTTTTTAACTGTTGAACTATTTTTCCATTTGTCTTACTATAAAAGATTTATGCATAGCTCCTCAAATTTCAAGTCATTTTCAACAACATTAATATTAATTGTTTCAATCAAATGTTCAAATAAAACTAGTAAACTCTTGAGAATAATTACCACCATGAATTCTTCTTCTATCTTCTACCTAATGGAATTCAATTTTTTTTAATATCCTTAATATTTACCAGATTTCCATGTAAAGATTCATTCATGTTCATCTTTTAATAGAAAACAATATTATTTTCAGGAAAAGGGCTCTACCCTTGGTTAAGACTTCATATAAGTCTTTCAAGTGCTTCCAAATGATTGTAGCATCCTGCGTAGTGCCATCACCTTACACTTCTAGAAGCATCTCATCAATCATAGATAGCTTTATGAGCATTACCACGTCTTTATTTCACTGATCATATTTTTCTTGGTCTTTGCTTCTTCTTTTCGGTCGAGTTTCATTCTGCACCACAAGATGATCCAAACACCTATACTCAAATCGCTAACATACATTATTTCCAAGTATTATATTTTTTTACCAAAGAATTTGTGGTTACCCTCCAACATGATATTGGAAAACCTAGTCATTTTGTTGAATAATTTTGCAGACAAAAGTGTTAAAATAGAAACTAAACTACTAAAAAGATACCTAGAAAACCAAGGGTTTTCTCCCAAACCTACCATGCTCAATGTAATTTCTACCAAAAACTAGATAAATTTTTAAAAATATAGTAGAAAAATGCATAGATTTGCCACAAGTATGCCAAACAACTACTGAAATATAGAAACTTACCTCTAAATTGCAAAAATTACTGGAAAAAAAAAAAATCAAAATCCAAGCTGAAAATAGAAATTACAATGAACTTTCAAAGATCTGAAGCGGCTAAACAAAATCCAAAAATTTTGATCTACGGTACAATTCCATATTATAAATTAAGAGAGCAACATTTATAATGAGATGACAAAAACCTTGATAAAAATTTATAATAATGAGATGACATAAACCTTAATTGCTCAAACCATATTTATACAAACCCTGAAATGGCTTATGTATACTTGAATGAAAATAATTAAACATAAAGTAACCTAAAGTCACTAAGTGACTATTAATATGCCTAAGTATAGTCTATATGAGTTTTATATTATAATATCTTGTACTCAAAGAAAGTGGCATTGTTAGGAGTGAATAGCTTTAGATGACTCATGTACACTTACAATGTAGGGGATTGAGCCTTTATGAAGAAAAAAAGCACAAACTTGTCTCTTAAGATGAGGCTTTGAGTGTAAATAATAATTTCATTTCGAAGTTGGTGTAAATTTTATTTGGGGGTGGTTAGCTCTGAATGTCATTGTTAATGATAACATCATTAAATATTATGTTAGTCTTAAAAAATACAGCACAAACTACTATCAAGGTAACATTTATAGTTCAATGAAAAAGATGGATAAAAACTATTGATAATATAATCATTATCCCACCCAAATGCGGGTGGCATTCGCATTGAGTATACAGGTGTTAAGGTGGCACATGGTGTGGGAAGTGTGATGCGTGTTGGAGGGAGGGTTCCATCATCACCGTTAATGGAGCACTATATGAACTTGTCACAACTAGGAGACAGAGGTGGCTTGCGAGGGGAATGTGTGGTACAGAGGAGGAACAAATATTTATTGTTCCACCTCTAGATAGACTGAGGGGAATGTGAAACCGTCTAGAATCTCAAGCTCACATGTTGGGATATTTACAAGGGATTTGGGGCTATCATTACATGCAAAGGATGGGCTATGGAAAAACCAACGAGGGAGATGGTGTGTTCGTCAGGTGGGGGGTGACGGGGTTTAAATCCCCCGATGTAATCATCGTTTGGGTGCAATGTCTGAACCGTGCTTCTGAAAATGTGGCAGCTTGGGGTAGGGACCAAAGTCTGATGGTGAAGGTGGTTCTTGCGATGGAGGAGAAGGGGGAAGCCAAAGGCGAGCCGAGAAGGAAGCGGGAAAACCGCGAATAGCTCTGGGAAGCCAATGTAACCTAGGTGTATCAAATTTCTATCCCATAGGCCACTCAGGAAGAAATAGAGGGGGTGGAGAAAGAATTATGGGAAGAGCTAGATGAAGAGAAACTTGAGGAAGAATTCGTTTCCCTGGCGCCATGGATAACTAACCCGGGCACAATGAGGGGTCGGTTGGCATTGTATGATAGAGAGGTGGCCCTCTTTTGGGTTACCAAGGGGTTGTTGGGGCATGTGACGCCAGAACAGAATGCTAAGCAATCGAGGGACGAGGTCCAGGTTCAATTTTGGAAGGAATAGTGGAATGATTCCCAATTAATGCATAAAAAAATGATGTAATTTCCCATCACTTGGGCATTAAATTTTGATTGTGTCCTAGTTCGAGGGGGCAGATAAGGTGGATCAAGTGCATGTTGATAATTCAGATGCAATGTTGGGAACACGAGCAAAGATGGGATGGCTAGGCGCTGGAGCTACTTAGGTGGTTCAGGGGTCGGGATCACAAGCTGCTGCGAGATGGACTGAGGGCAATACTATTGGCCCCCTGGCAAGCATCAAGGTTATCAATCTCCCAGTTAGTTCCTTGGTTGGGTATTTTTTATGTTCTTTGGATGTTCTGGTATGTGGGTCCGGGTGTTGCTATTTGGCAGTATAGTGTGTTGTTTGGAAATTTGGACAGAAGCTTGTTATGTAATTATTGGCTTTATCATGTAACTCTGGGTAGGGTATGGGTTGGGTAAAAGAAATTAAGGGGAGGGTTAAACATATTTTGATCATGGTAATGTCACGAAGGTGGAAGACCTGTGGTTTGTGGTTTTTTATTTGCAAGGACAGTTGGTCGGAATCAGTCAGGATGTTTGTTTATCAGATTGATAAAGTTGTCTTAAAGCTCTGTTTCTACATAATTTCTATGTAATCTTTTTTCTAATTATCTAATACAAGGTTCAACTTACCAAAAAAAATATAATCATTATCCGTTACATCAAATAAATGTTCCTTCATACTCCTATGAAACCTCACTACACGTGAATCTTCATATTTTTTGGAAGTCTAACTCGTTAACAATGTTATGCTTGCTAAATGTGACATGTAAGAATACCACAACCCTATCATAATCATATTACCTTCTAAAATGTAAAAAATCCCAATTTGTTATGGACAATATATGTATGGTACAAAAACATTTGGGAATATCCCCCTTGAATATTCTAAAAGACAAGCTAATAACTATGTTTTCGTAAATAGCTAGGATCTCGGTACATATCTTAAAGAAGCATTGGATGTGATCATATTCTTCCATGAATATGTTTCTATTAAAGCGGACATTTGAACATAGTCTATTCTCAATAAATCTACAATATTATTAAATATCATTTTTAACAAAATTATATTTTTCTAGAAACTTTTAGTTGTATATAAAAATCTAAAAAATATAATTTTATGGTATCAATCACCTAACATTTTAATTATGTGTAAGTTTTAATCTTAAAAATATTAATAATAATAAATATTTAAAAGAATGTCATTTTAGTGTATCATTAATCAACTTTTATCAAAATAAATTTTCAATCACATAAAATCTAATGAATTTGTAAATTTAATCTTAAAAAAAAAACATAATTATTTCATGATATTATTCATTTTTATTTTATAAAAAAAATTCAAAAATTTTATTCTCTTTTAAAACAAATGTATCTTTCATATAAAATATATAAACTTACACTTTCAAAACCATTTTTTTAAAAATATATATTTAAAAACAAATTAAAGGAAGTTACACACTCTTTTATCTTTAAATTATTTTCTTTCTTGGAAGTTGTATATATTTATCAAATTTTTCTATTACATTGTTAATCACTTTCAACGATCTTTTATCTTTAAATTATTTTCTTTCTTGGAAATTGTATATATTTATCAAATTTTTCTATAACATTGTCAATCACTTTCAAGAACTCATTTTACATAACCCTATGAGAAAATCAAAATGTTGTTAACCCGGCACCCTTTAGAAAGAATCAAAATATTGTTTTCAATGGAAGAATCTAACAATCATAATATTTAGAAAGAATTAAAATGTCTTTTTCAATGGAAGAATCTAACAATCATAATATATGGCTCATTCCAATTGGAAATACCATCTTTGTTAATATGAAAAGTTATGTATGGTTTAAATACTTCCCACCATTTAATCCATCCAACATTTTTTACCTACCTTAATATTTCAAATACTTTCAACTTAAATGCATCCAACTTTTATATTTTAATCCATCCAACATTTTTTACCTACCTTAATATTTCAAATACTTTCAACTTAAATGCATCCAACTTTTATTGCCTACCTCAATAATTTAAATACTTTTGACTTGCATCCAACATTTTTTACCTACCTTAATATTTCAAATACTTTCAACTTAAATGCATCCAACTTTTATTGCCTACCTCAATAATTTAAATACTTTTGACTTGTAGCATCCAACTTTTTTTATCCACCTCAATACTTGAATTGTCCATCAAACCTTATCTACCCACCTCAATACTTTCATTATTTTGACTTACTCCATCCAACTACTTTGACTTACCCCATCTAAGCTTAGGTACCATCTAACCTTAGCTACCCATCCCTAACTTGGTTCATTCAACATCATCTACCCACCTCAATTATTTTTACTTGACCCATCCAAATTCCTTGGTTCATTCAACATCCTCTACCCACCTCAATACTTTTGACTTGACACATCCAAATTCCAATAAGAAGATAATTATAAACAATAATTGTTCCACTTTTAGCTCCACTTTTTCCTATTTTCCTCTCCCACATTTTCCTATTTTCCTCTCCATTCCAGCTTTTCAGAAAATTTACATAATAAATCCAGTAAACTTTTAATATAGTTTTTCAGAAAATTTACACAATAAATCCAATAAACTTTTAATATGTATAATTTGCACTCTATGATGTAAGATTTGCATATTCTCTCTCTACTTTACTAATTACTCCACATTTTCCTATTTTCCTCTCCATTCCAGCTTTTCAGAAAATTTATATAATAAATCGAATAAACTTTTAATATGTATAATTTGCACTCTATGATGTAAGATTTGCATATTCTCTTTTTGTTTATTAATTACTCCACCTTTTACAGACATCATTTGCTCCACCTTTCTCTTCACCTATATTTTTCTCCCCATTCTAGCTTTTTTTAAAAATTACATCATAAATCCAATAAACTTTCAATATGTATAATTTACACCCTTAGTTAAAAAAATTACATCATAAATCCAATAAACTTTCAATATGTATAATTTACACCCTTAGATGTGAGATTTGCATATTCTCTCCATGCTTTCTCACCTATATTTTCCTCTCCATTCCAGCTTTTTAGAAAATTTACATCATAAATCCAATAAACTTTTAATATGACTAATTTTACATCCTTAGATGTGAGATTTGCATATTCTCTCCTTGCTTTATATTCTTTATTTCTATATTTATTTTTTTATGGTCTTTATATTTGTTTTTGCTTATTTTTTCCAACTTTACATTATTTTACTTCTTTATTTCTATATTTATTTTTTATTTTCTTTATATTTGTTTTTTTTAATTTTTTCCAACTTTACATTATTTTACTTATTTATTTCTATATTTATTTTTTATTGTCTTTATATTTATTTTTTTTTATTTTTTCAAGAAAGTACGGATTCCATATCATATTTAACACAATACAAATGTAATATTTTTTTTTCCAACTTTACATTATTTTACTTCTTTATTTTTATTTTTATTTTATTTTAGCTTTTTTATTTTTATTTTTTTTCAAGAAAGTACAGCTTCCATATCATATTTAACACAATACAAATTACACTTGCTTGACCTAAGCAACATTATTTATTCTCAAAAGAGAATCATACAAAGCAATTAGAAACCTCTAGTGGCTCTACAAACCTATCCACTGCCTCTAGAAATACAGCAAGATTGAAGATGCACAACATATGAAGTGAATAACACATACAGTGATTCAACATCGTGTTCAAGTGCTATAAATGAGATTCAAAAGTTGGATTCACAATGTTAACAAGGACGATATTTCTTATCAAAAATTGTCAATAGCTGGATTGATTGATAATGATAACATTGACAGTGTTTGCACAGTTCCAATGGTTTGGATTCACTGTCAAACGTTGGATTGATTGATAATGATAACAACATTGACAATGTTTGCACAGTTCCAATGGTTTGGATTCACAGTCAAACGTTGGATTGACTGATAAAGATAACAACATTGACAGTTTTTGCTCAGTTCCAATGGTTTGGATTCAGCAACTTCAAGGAAGCATATGTACAATTTCCAAACTTCGTGCATTAAATCTACTTAATCCTCCAGAACTAGGTGATGCCACATGTTGAGGATCTCCATGAATACCTGTGGAAGGAATTTTGCACATACTTAACACAATGTATTCCCGAAGGAGATCACAGGGTTCAATTGATGTGTGAAGCACACCTTTCCAAGGTCATAACACGTTTTGGAGTGGAAAAGACAATGGCTACCCTATAGAGGTAATTTTACTAACCAAGGATGGCATTGATGGGTGGAAAGATTATGTAGTCATCCCCTTTGTAGATATCAAAGTTGGGCAAGTGCATACCACTATCAGCGTTGAGCAAACCATAGGAGTAAATAAATATAAATGGACTTCTTATGAAGTTACTAACAACCAACAGGAGCAGTGACTACCTTGTGGTAGTAGTTGATTACTTCAGTAAAATGGTTGGCATGATACCACCCAAGAACATCAATACAATGCAACATATTCAATGGTTTTTTGACAATGTTTGGGTGCAATTCGGTCTACCATCATTAATCATCTCTAGTTGTGACAATAGATTCTCAAGTTATTTCTAGCAGGTATTATGAGGATTGATAGAAACCAAAATGAAAAGGAGATATGCCTTCCATCCACTAATAGATGGACAAACTACAGTAAATCACACTAGTGTTCAATTGTTGTGTATTTGTAATCATCGACATCCAGAAACTTGGGATATTGATAACTCATATATGCAACATGGTTATAATTACATTATACATAGTGCAGCAAGTACTTCACCTTTTGAAATGTGTCTTGGATCCCTGCCCGAGGATCCATTAGCCATTAAGGGTACCATTTCTAAGGAAACTATGACAAAGAAAATTGTTTCACATGGACCTTATTGACCACATCAAAAAAATACATGTCAAGCTTGTGAAGCTTTGCAAAAGAGTCAACAAGAAAAATGGAGGCAAAATCATCATTTCAATAGCAGAGAGAAATTGTATCTTTAAAAGTGTGCTTCAAGGTCAAAAGGCTCAGACCACTAAGATATGGCCCATATACAATCCCAAACTGGGCAACGTGCGTTGAAGTTGGACTTCCCATCATGTTTTGGGATCCATCCAATGTTCAATGCAAACCATTGGTAGCTTTGGAGTGCATCATTGCTTGATGAACATGAATAGGAGCCTATCAATCGGACTCCCTAAAGAATGTGTCGCTAATGTTAGTGTGACTAGAAGAAGATGTTCTTACAACGCAAACAATTCGCAACCAACCAAAGAACTATGCAAATTTATCAAATCAATCTCAAAGGGCAATTATCTAAATTGACAAGTAGAACAGCTTGGAGAAAAATGAAAAGACATTTCCTAGAAGAGGTCAATTATTTGGGACCAACAACTCTTAAGCAAAGAAGTTTAGTCCCAAATAAGTTCAAAAGGTTGAATAAGTCCATGAGGATTTGGATTAGCAGTAGGGATAAGTTCCAAATTTGTTTGTCTAGTATGGGCAGACACAAAAATGATGGTTCAGATAGAAGTGTGCACAAACAAATTGGTGCAAGCCAACAATGTAGTGAATAATCCTTGGACAATTTCAACGGAATATAATGGTGTTGCAAGGCATGCTACAATTCAAGTCGCGGAGTGTCACACTATGACATAGTTTTGCAAATAACTTGTTGCACAATCTGGAAATTGGCATCAATGCAAATTCCACAACAGAGCAACTCGAAGCACATTGGTGCAATTGAATGAAGTAGTCTAAAACCACAAAGTTTTGCCCATTTTCCGGTGGCTTTTTCTGGCAGAGTTCCTCTATAAATCCGGCGAAATTCCAAGTGGGGATAGAGTTCCAAGGGTGTCATGGCAGAGTTCCTCTATGGAACTCAACACATGGGGGGTTTGGCCCATTTTAAACCAACCCAGATGCTCAAAAAATCGATCAGAGTTCCGGATCGATGGGAACCCTGCCAAAATGAAATTTCCGGATTCTGACCACCAAGGTGCAAATCGTTGTGTTTTTAGACAACACCCAATTGAATAGCTCAATGGAAGTTCACACTAATTCCAACCATCATGATGATTCATCCTCCTACCACCTTATCTCTTCATCTTCTTCATTTATGTACATTATTGTACAATATGGAGTAGACGAGAGACAAAATGTTGTTTTCTATTAGTTAGGTTATTTATATAAGTCTTGATATTGTATTCTGATTATTGTTATTTTGGTCACTTCATGATGTTCATATGGTGTACATTTCCTTTGTTAATATAATTTTCAGAGTTGATTTGTTGCATTTTCTATATGTTGTTTTGTTTAGTGCCTCTTCTTAATAACCAAATTTTTTTCTCATCGTTTCATGGGGATGAAGTAGTCTATTAACATCATCAAACTATCACTGGATCTAACCATTTTGCCCCTCGATGACAAGGTATTAAAACCCAGATTCAATGGATGTTGAAGATGTGAAACATTGCAAATGTACTGAAACCACCTCAATATGCAGAATGTATTACCATCCAAAATTATGTCAAACTACTCGCTGATGATAAGAGAATATTGCTTCAACCAACAACTACACATGACTAGATCACTAACAATCCAAGGAAAATATGGTATTTTCAAAAAGCATGGCCCTATTCAACAACTTCAAGACTATTTTCTTCATTTCCTCAAATTTGTTTAGGTAAATCAAAGGATGGAAGAGTCATTCTTTGTTAGTTTTTGGTTGCTCGAAGGTACTTATGGGCCATGTGCCTAGGTGCAGGGGTTCGAGCACATGGGGTCTCGTTAAGTAATGTAAAGTTACTTTATTAAATGTGTTTTTAATTTGACTTTATAATATTAAAGTGAGTTGTACTTTATTTTATTAAAGTGTATTTTTTATTTATTTTAGGGAAATTTGATTTTTAGAATGTAAAGTGATTTTATATAGCTTTCACTTAAGAGATTGAAGTGAACTTGAGATTAAATCACATCCCTTGATCTTGTGGGCCAAGGTCAAACATTGGGCCATAGAAGACGAAAAGTCATGGGAGTTACCCTAAATGGTAAATAAAAAGAAGCTTGGTGAGACTCATTTGGCACAAATTCCAAGAAGATTTTGGAGATAAGAGTAAGGGGCTTGAGTTTCTAGAGAAGGAGAGAATTTTGGAGCAAGGAGAAATGAGGACCAAAGAGGCAACTTGACTGACATGCATTTCAAGGAGGGGACAGGCAGTTTGAAGGGCATGCATTCCTAGGAAGGAAGAGGCACACATTCCTAGGCTAGAGGCACACTTCTTGAGACAAGAAGGGCACAAATACTGAGGCAAACAGCAACATTCATATAGGCATTAATGAGGCAATCCATACAGTGATTTATGGAGGTCGTACTATACTTTCATGCACAAAAATTGAGGTTGAATTATGCCACTATTCCCAAGGCATATTTTGTTGAGTTGTGGGGTCATGCAGCAGGTACAAAAGATACAAAAAAAAATTGTCCTGGATTTTTTGCCTGTGTGTTCATTTTTATGACTGTACTTTGCTAGTAGTCAAGGTTGTATGGTTGTCTCGCACATTTCCTGAGAACAAGGCAGAGAAAGCACAGTGTTTACTGTTGTTGATATCTATTTGTGTAATCTTTATTTCTGAGAAGCTCCATAATAAAACTCTCTTGTGATATGTTTTCCCCTTAGGGGGGTTTTCCTAGGTCTTAGACCAAAATCACTATGTCTGATTTTTTATTACGGTCTGTTGTCATGAGTTATTTCCACTGATAGAAATGTACTTAGTACTGTGTATTAGCCTACAATCACATTCAAATTGATGCCAGTGAATTGTGGTTGTTTTTTATGCATGTATAAGACTAATATCAAAGTGTACTAAGTGTTTGGCGAAATCTACTAGTGAAGTTAGCACGCAGATTTCAAAATTTTTAACATGGTATCAAAGTTGGTGCTTTGAATTGGACAGTGGGGCAGCACGCCACATGACAGGAACATGAGCTATGTTCCTACCATTGATAGATATTGACAAAGTTATACTTGCAAAGGATGGGTTTGACGTCACCCATGCAGTAGGAGGAGTTGGAAGTGTTAGATTCCAGCTCGAGTATGGGGGTGGACAAAGTGTTGTTTGTACCTGCGCTGAGAAAGAACTTGTTCTCATTCTCAACTTTAGAGGATGACGGATATGCGGTCCTGGTTTACGATGGACTTGTTTTTATATAACCGTTGAGTGAGAGCTTGCATGCCAAGAGAGTGTTGGGCATCAGAGATGGCAGGACATATCGTGTATTGGGTCATCCTGTTGATGGTGAGTCTGGTGGGATGTCAGACTCAGTGGCAGCAGTAGTGGCAACCAATGGAGAGGATTCTTCCAGCTCTGTGAGGAGACCGAGATGGTATGAGGTGAACCTTGAGGGTGAGCAGGAAAGTGAGGGGAACTCTTAGTTCATAGTGGTCTAGCACAGATCTCCAGCATACGATCCAAGGCAGGTAGCTCAGGGACCTTTAGTTTCAAAGGGAGTAGCTTCAGCAGTTGGAGAGAGAAGGTTGGGGATAGATCCAAGTGGAGGAGGTGCCAGCAGTACCTCCCTCGCTAAGAGGGAGTGTTAGTTTTGTGTAGCTCGGAGGTACGTCTACACCATGTGCCTAGGTGTCGGGGTCCGAGCACATGGGGTCTCATTAAGTAATGTAAAGTTATTTTATTAAATGTGTTTTTAAAGTCACTTTATAATATTAAAGTGAATTGTACTTTATATTATTAAAATATACTTTTTATTTATTTTAGGGAAAAGTGACTTTTCGAATGTAAAGTGTTTTTATATAACTTTCACTTAAGAGATTTAAGTGAACTTGAGATTAAATCACATCCCTTAATCTTGTGGGCCAAGATCAAATCTTGGCCATAGAAGACTAAAAGTCATGGGATTTACCCTAAATGGCAAATAAAAAGAAGCTTGGTGATACTCATTTGGCACAAATTCCAAGAAGATTTTGGAGAGAAGAGTAAGGGGCTCGAGTTTCTAGAGAAGGAAAGAGTTTTGGAGCAAGGAGAAATGAGGAGTGAAGAGGCAGCTTGAATAACACACATTCCAAGGAGGGAAGAGGCAATTTGAAGGGCAGGCATTCCCAGGAAGGAAGAGGCAACTGGAAGGGGCATGCATTCCTAGGCTGGAGGAGGCAGACTTCTTGAGACAAGAAGGGCACAAATACCAAATCAAACTATAGCATTCATACAAGCATTAATGAGGCAATCCGTACAATAATTTCTAGAGGTCGTACTATACTTCCATGCATAGAAATCGAGGCTAATTTCCGGCAATGTTCCCAAGGCATATTTTGCTAAGTAGTGAGGTCGTACAGCAAGTACGAAAGATACGGAAATTTCTGTACTGTATTTTTTGCTTGTGTATTCATTTTTATGACTATACTTTGCTAGTAGTGAAGGTCATACATGTATTGTTGTCTCACACATTTCCCGATAATAAGGAAGACAAAGTACAATGTTTATTGTTGTTGGTATATAGCTTTGTAATCTTTATTTCTAAGAAGCTCCATAATAAAAATCTCTTGTGACTAGTTTTCCCTTAGGGTGTTTTCTAGGGTCTTAGACCAAAATCACTATGTCTAATTTTTTATTACAGTTTGTTGTCATGAGTTATTTCCACTGCTAAAAATGTACTTAGTACTATATATAAGATTACAGTCACATCAAGATTTATGCCAGTGAATTGTGGTTGTTTTTATGCCTGTAGAAGACTAATATCAGAGTGTACTAAGTGTTTGACGAAATCTGCTAGTGAAATTAGTACACAAATTTCGAGATTTTTAACATTCCTTCTACAAACATTTGGGTTTGTCTAACAAGTCTAAGCTTGATGCAAACTAAACCACACCTCTTCCCCTATTGCACCACTAGTGAGGAAGGAGGCTTCTTTATCATTTTGCAACACTATTATATTAAAGTCTCCATTAACTACTCAATTTGTTTCAAGAAACTCGTTGACCATCTAGTGCCAAAAGATCGCACACTCTAAAGCATCGTTCAAAGCATGTATATTGGCCACCCTTAGTGCATGGTCATCTATGTTCATTAAAAATCAACCCCACTTGGAAACGTATCGCAAGTTTGGGTGATATCGATTAGTGTTATCGGAATCGTGAAAACCAACTAAAACAATCAGTTTTATTCGTTTTTTGGTCTGGTTCAATGTCTCTCACTGAAGATGGTCAGTTCTGTACTGAACTGATCAGTTTTGTACGGAACCAACCAATGTTGTACGAGTCCATACACCATGGTTTTGAAGATTGAATTTCTATTTAAAAAGGTAAACCCTAGTAATTATCAATAGAAATGAATGGTAATATTAAATTCTTGTATCTTTCAATTTTCTATAATTTTACTTAAATTTTTAACATTACCTTTAATTGTTTTAGGATTTGAGTGGTTCCAACCTCATCGAACTTCATATGCAACATACTTAACAATTTTCGGGATTTCAAGATTGCAACATTTCCACTGGATTCTATCATGTATGAGGGTATGGGATTGTCGTTTAATCAAGCACATCAACTCCTCTATGTACCTTGATGTTGGTGGTGTTGATTGTTGAACTCCTTTGTCATGACCTTGATAAAAATGTACCCTTCACTCAAGCAAAATCACTTATTAAGCATGGGAAGTTTTTATACCTTATTTTAACACTTAGATTAGGAAGTTTTATCAAAATTGTAACATGTTGGCATATCCTTGAAAGATCAACTTTGAGATTCGAGGTAGAGGAGGGGGGCACAGGGTGCTATTGATGAATATGATCCCAATATAGGCAATGATTTTGATTATATGTAATTTTTTGTTGTAGCATAAAAATTTTTGGACTCTAGAGGCCATTTAGAACCTCTTTGTTTATGTATTTTGGGTCATATATGGATTTCACTTGATGTTATTAGTCCCTGCCATAGGCAAGAAACTATATGTTTCGGTTGATTCCATTAATTGCAATCAATATTTTTTTTTTCTAAAGTTAGATTAATGTTAACATAAAATTTGTATTTATAATTAGTTAGAAAAAAGAAATTACTATTTTCTAATTGGACAATCACCTTGAATTGACTATTTTTTCTCATTGCACGACATTAAAATAAGTAAATAAAATAGATAAAAAAATAAAACCTTACCTTAAAACTTTACCCATGAAACTTCACGTTCTAACTTACTTGTCGTGCAAGCAATCACCTGCAATTTCTAAGGGCTGCAACTTCAGATCAAATGATTGCATGCATAGATTTATGTCTGCATGCAGTTGAATGCATGTCCTCCACCTGTGGGATGAACAAATTTCCATCACATGGCTCTGTTCTACAAAGCTTGGATGGGTATGACAACATCAATTTTCATAAGGTATTTTGGCAGGAAGCTTTTGAATTGTACTGAGAGATCTGTGTTGTATGGTATTTGTGTGAAACAAGCTCCCAACTAATCCACCTGAGCAAAAACTTCATGTTGGGGACATAAGAAAATGAAAGTATTTAGTTTTTAAAAAGTTGTGTGTAAATATGAGAGTGTAGTTTGTATGGCAATGTTCTTCTTAGCGTTTAGGAATGGTTAGCATTGTTGTGGAGAGGCAAGAACAACGGAATAAACAATGAGAACGAAGGATAGCTAAAAAACGCAATGAACATCAACAAGTAGCAGCAATAGATAGAACAAAGATGGAGGTAAGTAAATGAATCGCTGAGCACTTTTCTCTCTTCCGAGCAAAATCAAATTTTGAGGGTAATATCATTTGAGGTTCAGATCATATGAATAACCCGAAGGGCTCTGTTGTATTTTGTTTACTTTATATTTTGATTGAGATTATATCAAATATCAATGCCTCTTGATCACCAACCCATCCAACTCATCCCAATCAATGTTGTCTGTTTCTTTGATGTTGAAAACCCATCTAATTTCATCTGCTACCAGTTGGCAAAGATTACATATTATTTAGAAGGTCAAGGTTAATTGGAAGGAAGTTTTTACTGTCCTTAACTCTAAGCCTCTCCATTGTTTCTTACCTCATTTTCAAGCATTTCAGCTCATACAAACAGTATACGAAACATTCTCTGAATCTCGATTTGAATTAGTATTTTCAGCGGTTTGATGGATTTATTGTGAAATATATAGAATGCTCAAACATTCTTTAGAGTGTTATAGAAAATTGAAGAATATTTAAAGAAATACATAGTACTGGAGATATTTTTGCCAGCTTCTCCAGTTAGGATATTTGTTTGTTTGATTTTCACTTTTTTTACTGCCGTGAATGAAAGTGCGTTTCTGATCCTGATTTTTAGGTTAGTTTGAAGGATTATTTTGAAACCTTCCTGTGGATTTTCAGAGCATTTAGTTTTTATTTCATTTGCTAAGATGTTTGCAGTGCTCGTTTTCATCATGAAATGATTCTAAAACCCTAGATCAGATGTGTAGCTGTGGATGTAATACTGTGGAGGAACAAGCAAACCTCAACAAGCGTTCTTGCTGGTGCTACTGTTATCTGGCTCCTGTTTGAGTGGCTTGGATATTATCTACTCACACTTATTTGCCATGTTCTCATACTGGGCATCACGATCTTGTTCGTCTGGTCCAACGCATCAGCCTTTATTAATAGGTAAGTTATTGTGCTCCTTGGCCTTTGTACCATTATAATGTGCTCTTGTTGAAGTAATTTTAATGGTTGTTTGTGTTTAAGGTAATGTTGACCCGAAGGCTGCACTGTATCAGATATGACCACTGACAAGCCACCGATGGTTCGAGACTTCACTGAAGGTTCAAGACATCACCGAAATTTCTAGACCACCACCTTGTCTACAGTGTCTGAGGAACATTCAAGAAGATTATGTAAAATCTATAAATTCATGGTTGGTTAATCAAAATGGCATGGTAGTGGCCATCGATGTTTTTTGAATCTGTGTGTTATCTGTGCTGCATTTTCAATCATGGTATCAGAGCACAATCGATGTTGGGCAGTCTGTGTGTTTGCAAATTGTGTGAGATCGTGTTGATGCTCAGCGGCCTGATGATGGGCCTGTGTGCTGTGTAATGATGGGTTGTTTATTTGATGCAAGGTCTATGCAGGGGCTTAAAAATGAGCTAAGTCGATTCGTTTGTCTGTATTAACTGCAGGCAGTGTGTGAGATCATTGGCAATATGTTCTGTAATTCTGAGTCAAGAAAAATTATGCTATAAAGAAATTGTTATGCACCTGCGTTGATGTTGGACAAAGTTATGTGACTAAGATATGCTTATGTCAAAACTGTGTGCTGCTATGTAAATGCCTATTGCATGTTATGCAGATTTTTTGTTTGTGAATTTGCAAATGACCAGTTGATTGTATGTGGATGTTGGGCGGCTATATTGTGTTTGGAATGTATGTGTAGGCCTAGAGTACTATTGCCTCATAAACAATTGCTACCTGGAGATCACTACATGAAAAGGCATTGCTGGAAACGCCTGTGATCGGTCTTAGTCTGCGCATCATTGTTTAGAAGATAGGACCATTTCCCAAGTTTTATTAAACACTCATTGCAAGAGGTCTTCGCGTCAGAGGTAGAGAGCACGACTACCCCATTCCTTCGACAAAAGTCGTTCTCAGAGGAAGAAGAACTGAGACAAAGCTTGTGAATAAGTGACAAATATTTGATGAAGTTTGTGAAGAAGGATTTAGAAGCATTTTCTCATTTTCTAGTGATGGCATTTAAGTTATGAAGTCTATCATTCATCGGTGGCAGCTGCATTCAATAAAAGTATGAGGCCCATTGTTTGAGAGGATAAGGAATCCAACATCATGTATTCAACTACTCATCTATGAAATTACTGTGGGCTAGTTATGGTTCTGGTTTTAGGTTCCATCATTGGTGCTATTGACTTCATGTTATGCCATATCATTGGCACAATGTTTTGATAATTTTCATATCGAGTAATTTCAAATACAATATGTATACATATGGTGCACATTTTCCTTGTACATGGTTTTGGTCAGGTGGAAAATATATTTGTGCTTTCAACTTCATTTTAAAATCAATTTATTTCAAATTTTCATGTTAAAATAAAATGAACTTGGTTTAGTTTCAAGAATTCCATTCATCAGAATTCAACATTCACATGTCATTTTGGTTTAAAAAAACATTTAAATGTTTTCAAACCCGGTTTTGTATTTTCATTTTCAATAACTAGAACTTGGATTTGTACTTTATTTACATTGTCAAATGTGGCTTTGCAATGCAGCTTTGCATTTTCAATATGCAAAAATTCATATTTGCATTTACTTTATTTCATGTATACAAGAATATTATTCATTTGTAGTTGTCATGTTGCCAACGTTGCAAACAATTTACTTTTATTCATTGTAAATTTTGAATGCTCTCACATATTTAAAAATGCTATATTGCTCCTCTAATCTTTCCTTTGCATCTGGTTTTATATGCCATTCAACTAGTTGCATTAGATCCAAAATGTTGAATTAAACCCGAGTTGTCAAGAGCTTTTTCAGATGTATTCATGGCAACAAATAGATGGAGCTATAGATTAAGCTATAGTTACAATTATGTTTCTAGCAAATGCTCAAACTCATAACAAATATTTTCCTATAAATTTGTAGTCTATTCAAAATTGGAGCAGAACTTTGTTGTAATTTTTTTATAAAAAAAAAAGTTTATAAGATATTTTTATAGTTGAATTTTAATAAAAACATTGAGATGTTTTCAAACCTAATTTTGCATTTGCATCTTCAATACCTAGAAATTGAGATGTGTACCTTGCTTGCATTCTTGAATTTGAATTTGCAATGTGACTTTGCTTAGATTTGTAATTTACTTTAGTTCATGTATACTGTTCTTTTCTTAGGTGTTCTATTGTCATCAATGTTGCACACAGTTTACTTTTATTGATTATAAATTTTGAGTTTGAAACAAGTTTTTTCGTCCTTTATCTTGCCTTTGCATTTGGTTTGGTTTTAGATGCCATTCAACTAATTCCATTAGTTTCAAAATGTGATGTTATAATATATGCTATGCAATCTAATTCAGCTCCAAACATGTCAAAAGCTATTCCAGTTTTGATGTGTTCAAGATACCAAATAGATGGAGATACATTAGATTTCATAATCTATAGCCATTCTTGGTGTATGTGCTAGTCACTTTCTTCCATATTTGTCACATCTTCATAAATTTGAAATATCAATACTTTTATAAATCAAACATGAACTGCAAGACTTTGATTTTCTCTTTTGCAAATAAACTCTATCACCAAAAACCATTAAAAGACATTGCCACCTAGTGACACTTATGTAAATATGCATCATACTAATTAAGAAGCAAATCTTTGTGTAAATTTATAACACACATCACAAATCACTCCTTGAAAGTCTCTACAGATTGACACCATTATGATTGTCTTAAATGTATAAATATAAGATGCATAACCACAATATGATACTGGGATGTTCTCTATGTCCAAACATATATAATAAATTGTATAAAGAAAAAATAATCTTCATTCTCGAAATATTTATAAGGTAGGGACTAAGCTGCACGCAGCTCTTGTTTTAGTTATATGCACCCTTGCTTTATACATGAGAAACTTTGTATATTTGTGTATAATGGTTTGGATTCATATGGATGCACATGAATTTATTTATCTTTCAAATTTTGAATATTTTATGTATTTTTTGGTCGACCGGATTTTTTTCCGGTTCAGATTTTTAAGCTTCACCGGTTTGATGACCGGTCCGGTTCTGATAACATTGATATCAACATTGCTACACCACCATTTAACTCATATTAGGGGATACGTGGCACAATTATTCTAGCAATGTTGGTAACGTTTGCAAATAGGAAGAAATATTTTGAAAGCAAAAGTTGAGGATCTCTTAGCTCAAAGTACGAGACCAAAACACTGAGTTCTTTTGTAAATTCATAGTAACTAGAAGAAAACAAGTAGAATAACCATCATCGATTCTCCCAAAGGAATGTAACGAGAAGAGGAAGAAAGCATCCACTTGTCAAATTACGTTTACTTCCTCCTATCAAAGACTAAATGTACACTAGATGCGGGACCAACAAGAGTTTCTGGAACTCCTTCCCAAGGTTTACCAAGGAAGCTAAGATTATGAATCCAAATAGTTCAATTAACAAGGAAGAGCTAAGGGAAAACTTGAGTATGAATAGAAATAAAATAATTGAACTGGACAAATTTTCAATCAATTTCTATCAACCGCCTAGAAATTAAAAGACGATATTATCTTGGCTATTGAAGAATCCAGGGGATTGGAAAGCTGTTAGCCATTGAAGAACTCTACCTTTATCCTGAAGTGTAAAAATGCTTCCTCGGAAAAAAGATAAGCTATAATGTTTTCTCCTTGGAAAATTTATTAAAATATGTTTCCAACATAGTAAAGGAGGTTCTCCTTAATGTTACTTCAAAATAACAAGGAGGCTTCACCTAGAGCAAGCAAAGAGTAAATAACGTGTTGATATCCAAAAAGGTCACCCACTCAAAGATAAAGAAACGACAGGCTCTCTCAATCAAACAAATTCCTGCAACACAATTGGGAAAGTAGGAGCAGTGACATGTGAGTCAGGGCATCAATGTAAAATCAACTAAGGGGTTGGGAAGCAAATAAATGATAATTTTATCAACTATGACCTCCTCAAGCAGTCGAGAAATCACCTCACACAGGAAGAGCGAGTTAACCAGTAATTTTCCATTAATTAAGAAAAATGACTTATAACTGAGGAATATTTTCACACACATGAAGAAATCTTGAAGAGTGTTGACAGAGGCCTTTTTCAGATCTAAAATGTAAGTTCACGTTGCTATTAGACCTATTATTGATCGGTTTCTGATAAAGTGGGGCTGACTAAAGTTATACATGTTTTTGTGTGGAGATACCTCCATGCAATCTTCTGAAGAATCCCAAGTTTGAGGAACATTTTGTACAACAAAAATAGACGAAGCATTATGCCTTCCAGCTTGTGAAAGTAAACAATAGAAGCTGCTCAGGGAGAACTATGATGAGTTGGTACTATTCTGGTATCTTTGTAATAGTTGCAATTGCTAACTCTGTGACTTTGTCATACTTCTAATCATCTTTAAGACAATAAAATTTCAACTTACAGCTAGAATTAATTCTAACAAAAAGTGTAAATCATTTCCAACTTGCAGCCACTGATAATCGCATGAATAAGAAGGGTTCACAAGATTCTAAATACATATCTTATGGCCTCTAGAAGGGAATAGGTCAAAGATAAATCATGCACTTTCCTCCTAAATGGATCAAACAAGATGCATCAAAGGATTTAACATACTTTTGAGGTTCCAAAATGTGGAGTTTTCCCTAGTTACCTCTCAAAGAGATTCGAGACTCAGAGATTGGAATTAAATGTGGAAAAAGATTTAAAAAGCCCAAAATCTGGGGAAATCTGAGGCCCTCCCTCGCAAGTTAACTGCAGTTGATTAAATAACCCCTGACAGAGTCATATTATCTTCTTCTCTATAATGAAACTCCAACTTCAGGCCTGTAATAATGAAAAAAAAATGAGATCCTCACAATAAAGGAACCACAGGAGAAAAAAACAATGTCGTTCAACTAAAGTAAATCCTGCTTGCACAAACCACAAGAGTGAGTACAAAAGCTGCAGTATCTGAAGCTGTGCATAAATAGTAATACCATGTGGCAAGCTATCCTTTCAAAATACTGAAAACATAATGCGGGCCAAACTGTTGCTCCTAAGAAATTCAGCAGCTATAGGTTTGGGGATTTTGGACCAATATACTGTGAGGAAAAATATCTTATAAACCTCCTATATTGGCATGTTAACAACAGGCATTCTGCAAAGTTTGGGACAAACTCCTGAAACAAGCACTCCATGCTGTCAGCAGATCCAAGCTCGCAAGTAATAATGGCCAAGTTCAAAGAATAGGGAAACACAGATTATGTACTTCATTGAGATAGGAGCAAAACTTTCCAAAGTCTAGAAAAGCTAACTTATATTGAAAGTACATTCTTGACAATCATCCGATTAGTCCAGCGGGTTGGTTAGCTCAATCAGTTCGAACAGACTATTTCAAGGTAGAGTTCACCATGAGTTCCCTGGTTCTAGTCCCAATTAGCTTCAAGTCCAGTTGAGTCCCACTGGGCTACCAACCACTATTGTGGATGGCGGTTGATCTGCCCTCCATCCAGATATCCCAGGGAAAAATGGAGAAACCCACAAGGTTTGCTTGAAAAAAATAGCACTGAAACCCATCTCCAAACAGTTTCAATTCAACCAACACAAAAGTTTCTGTAAAGGTAAAATAGATGTTCAAGTTTGGATTCCAAACAGAAAGGACTGACAACCTAAGGCAAAATGGGGACAACCTACTGTGAAACAGTAGTTAAACTAAGTCTATCAAAAGTACACATTAAGAATAGATCTGGCATCAAACACATGGCCTAAGGTGGATGCATTCTATTAGTTAGCAGTACACAACCAAGTTTTGATGAAAAGCAAACTTACATGAAGACATTTAATAGATCAAATAGGTGCAGTCTTGTCAACAGGATCTAGCTTCGGTGATTAGATCAGGGTGTTGTTATCCTCCTCGCCTAGGTTGAATTCCCACTTGTAAGATGCTTACCCCCCCATGAGTCAATTTGCCTCCACAAGGAACCAGTTCATATGGATGGGCCAGGTGTGATTCCTGGATGACTTTGGCATAAGAGACTTCCCCCACTTACTATTTCTTAGCCAAGATTTGCCTCCACAAGTTTGTGGGTACAATTCCTTCTGTTGACCAAAGCCTTCCAAACAAACAAACAAAAATGAAAAAAGGTGTTGTCTTTGAAAGGAAAGCCAAGTCAATAGTTGCACACTCCTTTTACATGCATCGTCAACCTGCAAAGTAAGGGAGGCAAACTAAGTTGCAGGAAATGCCAGAATAGGGGCTGTACCATGCATGTTTCAGTATGAAAACACAGAAATGCGTGGTATGGCCTGGAAATACGTTTTTGGACGTACGAACACGTCCCACGTGAAACATGTTTAATACAGCAGTAAATGCATTCCTAGGCCATGCTGACATCCGGACAATGCATTTCCTTTCCAAAATCCACCTATTTTGACTTGGTTTGACTCAGTTTTTACTAGGTTTGACCAAAAATGCTTGCAATTAATGGTAATGTTCTAGGTTTTACCAAAAATGCTTACAATTAATGGTAATGTTAAATTCTTAAACTAAAAGTTGACATTTCCTTTTATCTTTCCTTTTTGGCCATTCCGACATCCGGACAATGCATTTCCTTTTCAAAATCCACCTATTTTGACTTGGTTTGACTCAGTTTTTTACTAGGTTTGACCAAAAATGCTTGCAATTAATGGTAATGTTCTAGGTTTGACAAAAAATGCTAACAATTAATGGACATGTTAAATTCTTAAACTAAAAGTTGACATTTCCTTTATCTTTCCTTTTTGACATTTGCTTTATCTTTCCTTAAAGTTGCCATTTGCTTTATCTTTCCTTTTCTATCCTTTTGCTTCAATTTTTAACCTTACCATTAATTGTTTCGGGTTGATTGAGAGTGGATAGTTTCAGGTTGTTTAAGAGTGGTTTCAACCTCATTGGACTTCATATGGAGAAAGAAGAATTACATATCCCATTCAAAACTTCGCAGACTTAACAGCTATCATGTATCAAGGTATGAGCTTGGCATTTAATCAAGAGCACCAAGCCCTTTATGTACCTCAATGTTGGTTGCATTGATTGTTGAAGTCCTCTGTCATGGCCTTAGCAAAAATGTACCCTTCACTCAGGCCAAAATTAGTGACGAGACATGTTAAGCTTTTTCTACCCTATTTTAAGGCTTGAATGAGGCAGTTTCATCAAAATTGGTAAGTGTTGAGTCTGTTGACTAATGTCCCTGGAGGATCAAGGTAGAGGCAAAGGCTAGACAAGAAGGCAGAGGGTGATAATAATGATGAGAATCCCAAGGAATGGTGGAATATTGCTTGTCATTTATGTTTGTCATTTAAATGTTCTTTCTTATTTATTCATAATGCTTTCTTTCCAAGTTTCAATATAATGTGCTGTTTATAAAATAGCACATTATATATATATATATATGGAAATGTGACCCCTTAAAAATTTGGAATCGGGAAAACATGATATATATATATATATATCATGTTTTCCCGTTTCCAAATTTTTAAGGGGTCACATTTCCAGCGTGTTTCCATTTCGGAAACTCGTACCTATTTCCCTGTATCATGCAACTTGGGAGGCAAATGTAGACAAGTTCCAAAATCAGAGATATTGGTGCATAAGAAATCTTATAGATAAAAAGCTAAGTAGCCATGGTACCCGTACCGAGGGGTCGGGCACGCGTGCCAGTACCGGGTACCGGTACCATGTACGGGAACAAGTACCTCTGGGAGTGCCTTCAAAGTACCTGGTACCTCACCTAAGTACCCGGTACATAGTTACTGGGCTGAGGGTACTGGTACTTCATAAAAACGCAACAACCTCAATTTTGGGTACTCCGCGGGTACTTCCGGCTCTAATATTTGACCCTGCCGACTTGAAATTCCATTTTTTTTATTGGATTTGAAGTGATTAGGGGCTATGGCGATGGTGGTGCCCTCTGCCATGTACCTAAAAACTTAGGCATAAGGCTCATTAACAGCTCAACGCAACCCCTTAATTTCATTTTATCTCTGCTGTTCATTCGCTGAATCGCTGTCAAGTTTGGAGGCCTCTCTTCATTCACTGTCAAGTTTGGAGGCCGCTGTCATTTGTGAGTCGAGACATCCCTCTTTTTCACTGTTCAGTATTACTATTTAGTATTTAACGTTCATTGTTCATGCATCACGATTCGCTACTGATCAGTGATGATAAATAATTAATAAATTTACCACTATTGCCGTCTATACAAATTAAGTACAATCATAATGAATAATAAAAAAAATACAAGTATTTATTTCTGTAACATATTTCTATCTTTGAAATAATAAATATTAAACAGAAGATAGAGAGTAAAGACTGTTTATTGTGGTGCTTTGAGGAGGATTAAAGTCATATATGAATAGTGCCAACCTGTTCTGTGACACAGTGCTACCATAACAGTGATGAACAGGTCTGAAAGTAGTGATGCATATGGTCCCTTACTGCTGAAAACAAGATACTCGAAATTTTTTTTAACTTTTAAGCTAAGTCACCTGACACGGGGACACGGGACACGAAGGACACGAAAATACGAGAGTCGGACACGAACACGGTGACCCCCGGAATCAGGACACGTAGGACACGTTTTATATACATATATATTTTTTTAAAAATATATTAAAATTTAAAAATAGACATATAGATCCAAAAATCTTTAGAAACTAGAACATTTACAAATATTCAATAGAAATTAGAATAAAAACACATTAATGATTACACATTGTCATTCACAAATCACGATTCAGTATTCACGAATCACTCACTCTCAACCAATTGCTTCCTTGCAAATGACAAAAAGAAAGCCAAAATTTTGTTTTAAAGCAAACCCGGATGCCTTTTTCTGCGATTTACGTGTCCTGTTTTCTCAGTTCGTGTCCAACAGTCAGGACACGCTCACATTTCGAGTCCGATTCGTTTTCCCAACGTGTCCTGAAAACGGATTCGCTCAAAGTTCGAATCGGACACGAATTCAGACCGAATCGTGTCCAATTCGATCCCGACGCGACACGCTGAGGGTTTTGAGCGAATCCGGTTTCTTAGCTTTTAAGTATGAAAATATACTACAGGAATTATGGATGTATAATCAGCTACAGAGCTCTCCAACAAGATCCTAATCAGTCCACTTCTCATGGCAAGGATCAGGAACCTATGTGATAAATTGTGACTGATCTTATTCTTTGAGGTTCCAAACCACAGAGTCTCCTCTACCTGATGCATGATGGTACTCATTTTCATCATTTGACTTCATGAAAACACACAACAGATCCTTGAAATCCAATTGCAATCCTGATCAGCTATGATGTTTACTTGTAGTTGTTTTATGTTTAGTATTAATCATTTGACTATTTTCATTTTGCTATTTTGTTTTTTTTATTTAGTGTTCAGAAATATGGCAAATGCCATTTGTCAAATTTTGGATGTAGTATGACAATGGACTCATTGAGTCATGGACATATATCATGCTGATGATTCATATCAATATCAATTTTATATATGTAATTTGAATTAATGTGCAATGCCAATGTCAAATGTGTGTTCCTTGTTGAAAACTTAATATATTAATATAATATAAACTTGAAAATTATATATATATATATATATATGTCTACAGTACCCCGACGTACCCAAGTACCATATTTTAAAAAGTGCCGTCCCCGTACCCGTACCCATCCCAATACCCGACTACCCTGGCTACTTAGATAAAAAGGTACTAATAAACTTGTGCTGGACTTCCCAAATTCTCTTTGTTGGCGGACTTCCCTAATTAGAAACGTAATGGTTTTTAAAGATCAACCATTGAACCCCACAAAAACTTGGATAAGACTTCTCAAGTCCCAATGAGAATTATGATCAGGTAAGTTAAGAAAACAAGATGATACCCATTCTTATAGTAGGGAAGAGTGGAACCCACTGAACAAATGGAGCAATCCCAAATTAAGGATACCCCTAAAGAACATCCATCAAACAGTTCAAAATTATGGCGGCTTAACCCTAAATGTGTAGGTATGTATCCTTATTCCTTAATCACTTCTACCAGTTTAACTTAGATGCAGCATTGAAGAAAAAGCAGGGAAAACGAGAGTTTAAGAGCACTATTTTTTGAGTAAAATACAGGTAATCCTAGTATAGAGATAAACTAAGCTACAAATTAAAAAGTCAACTTCATTGTCATGATTCTATGCTTGAATCTCCCCTTAAAATAAATCACAGACAGACCTAGAAGGATACGTGTATGGGCAGTGAATCATTTAGATATCAAGGCTAAAAAATTCACAACAATGAATGAGTCGAGGCAAACTTGAAAACAGTCAGTTCGTTGATGTGATAAATGTGGTGGAGGAATTGATGAACATGAGAAAGCAGATCTTTAAAGCAACAAGTGGTATTTAATTACCAGTTCACTATCAAACACTTTCATTCAGATCATTCCAATATCTAGCTATAAGGACTTTGCCCTTACTAGTTTGCCTGAATCCTTAGCCTTTTTCACCTAACAATAGTCATGGAGTTATCTTCATGTAGGAGAAAGGATGTGCAGACATGCCAAGGGGTAAAGTCAGTGGGCATCGAAAAAGAATGTCAAGGGAAATATCAAATATACCAAATGAAGGACCGTGAATTGAAATGTGGCCCCAACTAAGATTTTTTGCTGCAGATTTTTTTCAGATTCCTATTATTTGTTTTTCAGCAAATTTCGAGCTGTTTTAGCAATTTTTCAGGGTCATTCTGTGTTACAGAGACTGGTATGTGTGTCCCACTCCTACAGAAAACCCTAGCAAGAAATTCCACATGGCTATGTGTGAATTTCTGTGTGGTTCCTCTACATGGCAGCAAACATTGACTGAAAGTCCTAGCTTGCCAGTCATATGGTTTTTTTAAGTCTGCCCTAGCCTGCATTTTTCCAGCAGACATGGCATATCTGCTGGCTATAAATTGGGTATTTTCAGATCTAAGCCTCAACTGATCATAGCCTCACTGTACGATTGCAGCCTAAACCTTCCAACAAATCTATATTTGAAATTTTTCAAACCATGGTAAGCAGATTCTGCACCCAAGCATAACTAAACCCTAGATAGCTTAAGAACTGAAACCTATCAAAACTGCAATCTCTGAATACTAGGATCTACAAACACATGCTGTTGAACCTCTACTTTTGAAATTTCTCAAATGATGGTAAACAGATTCTGCACTCAGAGTAACTAAACGCTAAATAGTTTAAGAACTGAAACCTATCAAAACTGCAATCTCTGAATACTAGAATCTACAAACAAATTCTCCTGAACCTTCCAACGAATCTACTTTTGAAATTTCTCAAATCATAGTAAGCAGATTCTGCACTCAAAGAACAATTAAATCCTAGATAGCTTAAAAACTGAAACCTATCAAAACTGCAATCTCTGAAAATTAGAATCTTCAAACACATGCACTGCTGAACCTTAAGAGTCTAGGCGCTTTGCATAAGAACCTTCCTGTGGTCGGCGTTCCAGGAAGAATACTCGGCGGAGACGAGAACACTTGGATGTAGCGTGCATTTTGCAGGGCACTCAGCAGCGGCAAGTATCGACGGAATACTTGGCAGCAAATATCGGCGGCAAAATCGAACCCGGGTATATAATTTTAGTTATTAAAATGCAAAGCACCTAGAATCTTAAGTTACCAGGATACAGATTCACCAGAGTTTTGAAAAGCCAAGACTTGGGTACGGTGGCGAACAACAAATACAAAAAAATATAAAAATAGTTTTATAATAAATTAAAAAATAGAGTGAAGAATCAAAACCATTAAAGAAACACAAGAGTTGAACCATAAGTTTAACTAAAAAAAGAGTTTTCACACATTACTATTAGTCATAACGTAGTACCATAATTGGTAACTTGATAAGTTATAACAATGATTGATAATTGATAATTTTGAACACCATTTCAGCATGAACATGAAGCAGGTCATAACAGCATTTTGTGAGCCACATCCACATGGCCATATCAGCAATTAATAAAGTGGTTTTCTTGAAGGCTATGGCAGGAATAATTCTGGCCTCTCAGATGGTCAATGCCCTGCGTGCCAGAGATGAGAGACTGGAGACAATTCAACACATCTTTTGGTACTGTAGATTTGCCAGAGACTTTTGGGGAGTTGTGGAGGAGCAGCACTCCGAATTGTTCTTGAACAAACTTTATTGGAGAGCAGCTCTACCAGGAGATGGTTATTCCTTGGTACAGGATTCACTCTCTGGTTTGTGGCATTGCTTGCGGATAGCTGCTTTGTTCGTGATATGTAAACTCAGGTGCAAGTATGTTTTTGATCAAAAAAGTAGTTCGGTTTCATCTTTTATTGCGCTTTGGAAAGATGAGGTACGTCATCAGTTACTAGCCAAGGGCGCCCGATTAATCAAGGATGCCAAAAAGTTGGATCCTATTGTATATTCTGATTTTATTTCTGCTCTTATAAGCTTCAGGAAGCGGTTATGATAGGCATTGTATATACCTTTCACTGCACATTTTTTATTGTAAATAAGTTTATGTGAATATAATAAGTATTTTTCCATATAAAAAAAAAGTGAGCAACAATGTACCTCATAAGGATAGATCAGACCTTGACCATAAAGATATATCAAACGGAAACCTTGAGAGATCAGAGTTCCAGAGCAGATCTTGACATAAGGATAGAACAGACCTTGACCAGGAATGGGGTTTATAGTTTTGGCCTTTAGGTGTCTAGGGTTTTGGAAGTTTCTTCATTAAAATTTATTTTTTGGGGTGGGATCAGTGGGCCACAAAAGCACTAGAAGTTTCAGGATCCATTTCAAAATTTTAAGATGTGATTTATTGTTGATGTAATTGTAACTTCGGAATGTATTTCACATATATGTATATTGTATTCCTATAGAGATGTTATTATTCCTTTATACGGAAGTGTCGTCATTTATATTGTAAGTGTCATAACTTATACTTGATGGGTTATTAGACCACCTTGATGGGGTCGGCCCTGTATGAGTCATGTGGGTAAAAGGGTTATTAGACCACCCTATTGGGGGTCGGCCCGGTCAGCATTATGTTATGTGGTTAAATTAAGGCCGACCTAGTAAAAGTTATTAGGCAAGTCAAGTCAAGTATAAATAGAGTGTAGGAGGCACTCTATTTGATCATTCACTTCTCACTCATACACTCATTGGAGAGTGGCGCACTAGTGGAGGAGGAGAAGCAGCTGCTAGGAGAAGACTATCTCTTGTACTTGGGTTGTATCATTGCTCTATCTATCTCTGAGGAAGTTGCGGGGTTTTTCACCTTCTTGGTTTTCCCCGGTGAAACTCTGTGTCTCTTGCGTGAAGACTATCTCTTGTACTTGGGTTGTATCATTGCTCTATCTATCTCTGAGGAAGTTGCGGGGTTTTTCACCTTCTTGATTTTCCCCGGTGAAACTCTGTGTCTCTTGCGTGCTTGCATTATTGTGTCCATGATTGATATGCTGTAGATATGCCGTAGATATGTTGTACATGTTATTCTCTCGGTTAAGATCCTAGATCAGATTGAAATTTCTAAAAAAACTAACATGGTATCAGAGCTAACCTGAAAGAAGGCATGGTATGGCATTTATGACACTTGTTGCACTTGCAAAGCTAGGGCTTGATATAGCAAAAACCAGTCATCGTAGCACTTTCGCTATAAATTCATTTCGGCAAGGTTTCAGGATCTGAAAATCTTACAGGTCGAAGATAAGATCCCCATGTACCTTGTGTCCGAAGAAGAGCCTCTAATTCGTTGTACTTTCAGATTTATGATCTGTACAATATAGGGTTTCTGCCTCTTCCAGATCTGAGTCATAAACAGGTGACCTAGGAAAAAAGGTCACAACTTGGGCTAGGAAGCTCCAAATGAAATTTCGTAAAAAGTGGCAGGTAGGGCACGGACTATACTTTCACAGGTATGATTTTCAGAGGCCAAAATTGAACCAGTGACACGTGGCACTCCGTACAAATTCGCTCTCCTGTTTTATCCCATAAACAGGTCACGTTGCGACACTTGGCATGACTCTCTTAGAGAATCCATTTGAGGTCAGACTTGTGGGGTTGGAAAGATAACAGGTCAGGCTACCACAGGGAGAATTTCCAGACCCTGTAGATCTGAAATTTAGGAGTTACACCCGAAACAATCAGGTGCATATTTCTGTCAAAACAGAATTGGATTTTGAGCACCTTCACTCATGGCTCCGGGAATTTAGGGTTTTGGAGAAAGTTGGAATTTTTGTAATTAGAGACCACGGCTGGATGCTCCTCGTCAAAATCGAAATTTAGAGACCAAGATCGAATTTTTTGGTTGGGCGGAAGGCCGGGCTTGATCAAACCCTAGTTCAGGACTTTGATCGAAAAGGTGAAAAATTAGGGCTTCTGCAAAAATGGGAATTTTTAAATTTTGTGACCATAGCTGGAAGCTCCTTGGAAAAATCAAAGTGTAGAGCTTTGGATCAAACTATTTGGTTGGGTGAAGCTCCGGGAAACTCAAACCCTAATTCAGGGTCCTCCCCAGTGAATCTGAAAGATTGAAAAGCAAATTTGAGGGGTGAAACTTTGCAGTTTTCAAATTCTGAGTACACTGGGTTGATCAGCTCATCAAGGCGCATCTTTCTATCCTTTCAGAAGTTTGAAATTCAAAGTTTGAATTTTTAGGGTTTCCCTAACAAACCCTAATCCAGCGCCAGATCCAGTTTCTACAAATCAAGTGGATTGGGTTAATCCTAGAAGTGAATGGATTGGTCACCTGCATAAGTGAAGAAGTTCCAATTTCAGAGGGAGATGAGGCTAAGGCCTTACATAAGAAGATTACAAGCAATCTCGACAGGTATGACTTATCCAGGTATGTTTCGAAATCTATTCATGATTAAGCTTATGTTTGTCTTCATTAAGATTAGTACAATCTTGATTAATTTTAGACTTGTCGTATCACCTTAATAAAAAACATGAATGCATGATAGAAGATATTCATTGATTAGGGCTTTGACAATTATGATTGTACTAATGCATTGTGGTGTTGTATGAGGTTGATGTTGTCCGCTAAAATGAAAAGTACATCAAGAAAGACAAATCATGGTGACATGAAGACAAAGATTCATCCATTGTCATGGATCACATAGAAGATCTACTTACGAGGTATGTATAACTTGGTTCTATAATGGTTAACCTATGAGATATGCAGGTTACTAGCACAAGTCATTGAAGAGAACAAGAAGACGTTATGCGGGTATGTTAGACATAACTAGCTAGCATGTTAATCCAGGTATGTTTTTCCTATATCAAGTTAGAATCCTACCTTGTGTTAGGATCTCTTATACAAGTATACATGGCATGATTGATAATGATTATTCGTTGAAGTTAGTAATCATGGGTTTAGGCATATTATGCTTCTTACTTTGATTGATGATACGACTAACCAGAAGAGTTCTATGGTCAAATATGAATATGCATGAGTAAGAGAAGTCTTCCCTGAAACTTTAAATGCTAATGCTTATTATCTGTGTTTGAAATGATCATAACTATACATGTTTAAGATTATTGTGTTTTGATAGTATTAAGATTATACTAATAAATGTATGATTATGTATGAGATCTCGAGGATAACACAATGATGATACTAGTAAGCATGCATAGTGATCGAGAATGGATATAAGTTCAAGGACAGGTAATCCAGGAAGCAAAGATCAAGAGGGAGCACACTCCAATAGTTCCTACAAGGAAACAAAGATTAAGAGGGAGTCCACCCAACAAACAAACAAAGATAAGTATTTGAATTGTCATTTCTTGTACATTTGATTGTTTAAATAATACTGTTCAATAATGTATATACTTGTGTTCCTAGACTTAGGTTGTGTATTATGCATATTAGAATAATTGTATTAATGAACAGTATACTACTGATACGCATGTAATGGGTAAGTGGCCTATGGCACTGTACAACATTCCATTGCTACTTATCTAGAATGAAACCTCTTTGCTGACATGTTGGGAGTTGTGCACACTCTTAACAATGTTCTGGTAGAGATTGGAAGGCATCTAGAAAGTTACGGGATATGGATAAATGTTGTATTGAAGCATTGGCTAAAATAATTGCATGACTGTATGACATATTTCTTTATGTCTAAGAAATTGTTCTGAAAACTATGAGATGTTTCTAATCATGCAATTTAACTTGTCTTGTAGGAAAGATCGTATACCATCACCTACAAAAGAAGGACTACAACATTTGTTCCAGTAACAAAGCTATCTATTGAAGATATTGAAGATATTGAAGTTCCCAGGATCCGGGATGAAGTAATGGAAGAATGCCATGATCCGTCGATCATGAAGAATGATGGTTGGGATGTGGTCCCAGACCAGAAGGGAAGTATGCCGTGACTTCCATGTGGATCTATAAGATCAAACATGCTGCAAATGGCAGCATAGGAAAATTACAAAGCAAGGTTTGTAGCTTGTGGCTTCTCCCAGAAAGAGAGAATAGACTATGAAGAGACCTTTTGCTCCTGTAGCCAGGTACACTTCCATCAGATCAGTACTTGCCCTGGCTGCAGTGATGAAATGGAAGATACACCAGATCGATGTCAAGACAGCTTTCTTAACTGGTGTAGTCGAGGAGGAAGTGTATGTGGAGCAGCCACTTGGTTTTGAGACACATGACAGGAAGTCATATGTGTGCAGGTTGAAGAAAGCCTTGTATGGCTTGAAGCAAGCTCCTAGGACTTGGTATGGTAGGATAGACAGCTTTCTATCCAGTTTGGGCTTTACCAAGAGTAAAGCGGATTCCAACCTTTACTACAAGGTTGAGGAAGGCAATTCTGTGATACTCTTATTGTATGTGGATGACCTGTTTGTAACAGGAGAGGATAGATTGATTGCCGACACGAAGAGGAAGCTTGCTGCCGAGTTCGAGATGAAGGACTTGGGGATGACGCACTACTTTCTAAGCATGGAGGTGTGGCAGAGCACAGATGGAATCTTCCTTGGACAAGGCAGGTATGCAGAAGAGATCCTGAAGAGGTTCGGGATAATGGACTGCAAGGCCATGGCCACACCTATGGCATCGAACCTGAAGCTTCTGTGTGATGCTTCATCTGATCCGGTTGATGTCACGGTGTATCGTCAGATGATTGGGTCCTTAATGTACCTGACGAACACGAGACCAGATATTTGCTTTGCGGTGAACACATTGAGCCAGTTCCTGACGGATCCGAGAGGTGTTCACCTGGTTGCTGTAAAGCATATTCTGAGGTACCTGAAGGGTACAATTGATTAAGGGCTCAAGTATGATGCGAATCAAAAGTTTAATTTGCAGGGTTATGTTGATTCAGACTGGGCAGGCAGTGCTGCAGATAGGAAGAGCACATCTGGGTGTTGCTTCAGTATGGGATCAGGTGTGATCTCTTGGTTTAGCAAGAAGCAGTCCTGCATAGCACTGAGTACAGCCGAGGCAGAGTATGTTGCAGCTTGTTCGACTAGTTGTGAGGCAGTATGGCTCCGAAAGCTACTGTCTGAGTTATTTGATCTCCCACAAGAGGCTACTGGTATCTTTTATGATAACCAGAGTTGTGTGAAGTTGTCTGAGAATCCAGTGTTCCACGATAGGTCGAAGCACATTGAGATCAAATATCATTATATCAGGGATATGGTGCAAAGAGGAGCAGTGAAGCTCCTGTATGTTGCGATGGATGAGCAGGTTGCGGATGTGTTGACAAAACCACTAGCCAAAGTGAAGTTTGAATACTTCAGAGAGAGGCTTGGTGTTCTTCAAATTGATGACACTTCAAGGAAGAAGTGATGGACACATTTGCTGGAGCCATTCCAAGCATGATGAGAGGAGGATCCTTCCCATGGCTGTGGATGTAAGTGTTGGATGATGAGCATCAGGACGATGCTCCAGTTACTGCTCTGTATGTGCATCATGTTGGATGCTTGATATGATCAGTTGGATCATGAAGTTATGTATGCATCATGTTGGATGCTTGATATGATCAGTTGGATCATGTATTTGTATATGTATCAGATGGATACATTGTATGATCAAGTGGATCATGTATTTGTGTATGTATCAGGTGGATACATTGTATGATCAGGTAGATCATGTATGATGATATGTATCAGGTAGATACTTGGTATGCATCAGGTGGATGCATTGTATGATCAGGATGATCATGGATGATGAGCTTCAGGATGTTGCTCCAAATGATATGCATCAGGTGGATGCATTGATGATCAGGATGATCATACTATGATGACATGCATCAGGAGGATGTTTTGACATGATCAGGTGGATCATGAGTGATAAGTCCGAAGACACATATGCACAAAGCCTTTCCGACATGGTGGTAGATGTGTTCTCCCATGTGCGTTGATGTAAGTGCAGAGCCTTTCCGACATGGTGGTAGATATGTTCTCCCATGTGTGTTGATGTGAGTGCTGAGCCTTTCCCGGATGGTCAGAGGAAAGTCCTTCCATGCCGGTGAGTGTAAGTGCTGTGTTGTGTGCATCTGGACTATGCTTCGTGGACATTAGATGATCAGTATGATCATGAGTATCAGGATGATACTCTGTGGTCGTGGACAGGTTGTGCAGATAAGCATATAATAGTGCCCTGGGAGATTTGCAAACACTCTTGCTAGGTTTTGCCGATGGCATATAATAGCTCCCTGGGAGGTCTGGAAAATGCTCTTGCTAGGTTTTGCTTGGAAGGACATATAATAGCGCCCTGGGAGATTTACAAATACTCTTGCTAGGTTTTGTCGTTGGCATATAATAGCTCCCTGGGAGATCTGGTAAATGCTCTTGCTAGGTTTTGTCCGTGGCATATAATTTCTCCCTGGGAGATCTTGCAGGTTGTGTTGGGCACGTAATCAGTCCCTGGATGCTCTTGCTAGGTTTTGCGGGTTGCATATAATGTCTCCCTAGGAGATTTGCAGATACTCTTGCTAGGTTTTGCCTATGGCATATAATAGCTCCCTGGGAGATCTGGCAAATTCTCTTGCTAGGTTTTGTTTGGTCACATGTAATAGCTCCCTGGGAGATCTTGCAGGTTGTGCTGGGCACGTAATCAGTCCTGAGATGCTCTTGCTAGGTTTTGTTGACGCACATAATAAGTCCTGAGGATTCCACAGTATGGCCAGTGATGATGAGGACTTGCAGGTGGTGGGCCTACATCCAACATGAAAAAGGGCTGGCTCTGTAGAACTTCCTATGACGAGTAGTTCAGAGATTGATTGAGATAGCAGCAACAGTGACGATGACGACGATTCGATGTCGGTGATCCAGTAACGATGATCCAGAGAAGAAGACTCGTGCTAGCATATCTGTGTCGAGAAATACCTTCCTAGTTAAGAGGGAGTGTTGATGTAATTGTAACTTCGGAATGTATTTCACATATATGTATATTGTATTCCTATAGAGATGTTATTATTCCTCTATACGGAAGTGTCGTCACTTATATTGTAAGTGTCATAACTTATACTTGATGGGTTATTAGACCACCTTGATGGGGTCGGCCCTGTATGAGTCATGTGGGTAAAAGAGTTATTAGACCACCCTATTGGGGGTCGGCCCTGTCAGCATTATGTTATGTGGTTAAGCTAAGGCCGACCTAGTACAGGTTATTAGGCAAGTCAAGTCAAGTATAAACAGAGTGCGGGAGGCACTCTATTTGATCATTCACTTCACTCATACACTCATTGGAGAGTGGCGCACTAGTGGAGGAGGAGAAGCAGCTGCTAGGAGAAGACTATCTCTTGTACTTGGGTTGTATCATTGCTCTATCTATCTCTGAGGAAGTTGCGGGGTTTTTCACCTTCTTGGTTTTCCCCGATGAAACTCTGTGTCTCTTGCGTGCTTGCATTATTGTGTCCATGATTGATATGCTGTAGATATGCCATAGATATGCTGTACATGTTATTCTCTCAGTTAAGATCCTAGATCAAATTGAAATTTCTGAAAAAACTAACATCTATTTTCCTCAGGATCCATTTCCATGACAGATCCTAGGTGGATCAGGATCCGTGAATCCTACACTGGGATGGCAGATCCAGTAAAACAGCCTAGACTCTAAGTAAGAAATATAACTCGTTATAGAAACAGAACTAAACTGAAAGCTGAACTGAACTACACTAGAACCAAACTGAACTAGAAACTAGAAATTGGAACTTGCTAAATCTAGAACAGCAGTGAACTTAGCTTAACTGAAGGTAGCAAAACTGGAAAGATTGGTGCAAGTGTCCATGCATCCTCTTCTCTCCTACATAATGGTCCCTCCCTCACACTCAGATGTGCACAAGAACCTAGGCAAACTGCTGCTGTACTGACCTGCATTAAATGCACCCTTTGTGCTCCTGATTTATGGACCTGCTGACTGCGTGCACCCAAATGCACCCTTTGTGCTCCTGATTTATGGACCTGCTGACTGTGTGCACCCTGATGCTGTGGAGAAGCCTACGCAAGCTAAACAAGGTACAAATCTAACATCTACAGCATCAAAATGCATGCACCCTCTTCTCTCCTACATAACTGTGCCTCCCTCGCACTCTGAATGTGCACAAGAACCTAGGCAAACTGCTGCCATAACTGCTGCTGTATGCACCTGCATTAAATGCACCCTTTCTGCTGCTGTTTTATGGACCTGCTGCTGTATCCAATGACTGTCTGCACCCTGATCCTGTGGAGAAGGCTATCCAAGCTAAAGAAGGTAAAAATCTAACATCTACAGCAGCAAACTGCCCACAATGTGAAGCCTCCACACAATGTTGTTTCCCTCAATCCACTGTCCAGATCAAACCTCTCAAACCCAAAGTGGAAGCATGCCCTTTTTAGTTGCCAGTAGAATTTATCTACAGCTACAGTGAGCCCAGTCTGCAGTGTATACCTTTTGAGCCCACCTTCCCATAGTGTAATTGCTGCATTCATTCTCCGATTGATTGCTCGGTGAATCCCAGCATGGCCCTTCTTCCTAGGTTGCAAATGTCAGTACAATAGCCCATGCTATTGCAAAGGTTCGGAAAATAATCTATTGTTATCGTGTTTTTTGGTGAAAAATATATATGTTACTTTGTCTACTTACATGAAAAGTGAAAACCTTTTGTTTGGATTGTTATCTTAGGATATTGCTTACATTTTCTTTAAGAGGGAAGTTGTTTTTAAGTAAGATCAACTCTTGAAAAAAAGAGGGAGGGGACTAGTTTTCCTCCAAAGATCAGTTATACACTTTAATCAATTTCTCCTTTGAAGGGGTGGCAATGTTTTAATCTTGAGAACATTATTTTGAAGAAGGGGAACATATTTTTTATTTTGCAGGAATAGATCACACTTCGAGCACCCCAGACAAAAACTTTGCACCTTTTTCCCATCATATTTTTTTTGTAAGCTAGTACCCATGGGGATTTGAACTTGTGACCTTCTCATCTCGTTTAATCATATAACCAATTGCTCTGCCCCCAGTGGGCTCCTTTTGCACATCATATTGATGGTTGAAAAGTACTCATATATTTTCCACCATGGATGATCTTGGTGATGAAGAGAGTGAATTGCTCCGTAAGAATGAAAATTTATTTGGAAATCTCATCATAAGAAGGTTGCTTCTTTGTAGAACACCATTTCCAAACTTAATGAACAAGTTTGTCCATTGCAGGAATATAATACTCAACGTCATAATGAAGTTGCTTCTTTGCAAGATATTAATGCCAATTGGCAAACATATACTCCTCAACTTCATATCAGTTGGAAGAAAGGGACAAGACCAATCTGCATGGCCTCAATACAAATCTTGTAAAAGAAGTAGTTTAAGAGGTACTGGAGAACAATTAATGGATGGTGTTCAAAACATGTCTTGCTATTTTGATAAAGATTCTAATCTGATGTTTTTGAGAAGTATGAGAAGTATCATGAACAAGTTGCTCACTAAACCGTGTATTAATGAGATCGAAAAATCATTAGATCTTGCCTATCAAAAACTCATGAAAGAATTAGGGGAGAAGGAATAGGTACTCGACACCTTTCAAAAGGATGTCCAATCCTCATTTGATGCCACTTCCTCTCATTGACTATACCCCATGGGTCATCTTTCCCTAAATTACTTCATCAAATGGGATATACAAATGGTGGACTTGGTAAACACAAATAGTGTATTGTTACCCTTATTGAGCATCAAACGAGACTTGTTATCACACAAACTAGCATATTGAGATTGAAGCACTAGAATTAAAGATAGCTAATGGATAATCAAGAGGGAGGCCAATGTCACCACACCTAGCCCTCTTCTGCTCTTTAGGCTAGCTCTTCTCTAGCTCAAGGGAGGAGTCCCTAGGATAACATTTAGGATTTTGGTAGATCTATTACTAGCCTAGATCCAAATCCTAGGCTCTATCAAGCGCCGAGAGGGATCAAATCTCCTGAGGTGCAAACCTCGGCTAGGTATATCATTTTTACTTCTTATATTTCTAGTTTTTATGTCGTCTATATTTTTTTTACTTCTTTATTTTATGTCGGGAATAATATTATGTTTCTACTTTTTATATTCACTATAATATTTTTTTAACTTCTTTATTTTATGTCGGCTATATTTTTACTTTTACTATCAGCTATAGCCGACTATAATATTTTTTTAACTTCTTATCCACTATAATATTTTTTTAACTTCTTATGTTTTTACATTAATGGCCAACATAATATTTATTACTTTTTACTTTGTAATATCCACTATAATATTTTTTTAACTTCTTATGTTTCTACATTAACGACCGACATAATATTTATTACTTTTTACTTTGTATTATTATTTTTTGTTTATGGCCGACAATATGGACAAACATGGACAAACGTTACAAGATCTCCCTCATACTGGGTTGTAGAGTGCCGCTCGGCGCAATTATTTTATTATTAGATCATGTGTTTTCCAATGTATTCCATGAAGTTGTCCTCCTTAATATTTCATTTGAAATTTCTGCTCTAGAATTTTCCCCTTTGATTGATCTTGAAATCAGCCCAGCCAAAGAGAGAAGCTAGGTTTGTGCACTACAGATCTAGCCCTTTCTAATCTTTCCTAAGAAACCCTCACGTGATCCTTGGTTGACCCCTTTTGCCCATTTGATAATACATTGATCTCCAATCCCTTCATCACCTATATATTCTCTAATTCATAAAACCAAAAGACTTTGTTCTGCTAGAGTTACCCTTCAATCTCACTTTATGCCTCATTGTTAAACTCTAGTAATCCTATCTAGGGAATCCTCCCTTGAGCTAGAGAAGAGCTAGACTATAGACTAGAAGAGGGCTAGGTGTGGTGACATTGGCCTCCCTTTTGATTATCCATAAGTTATCATTGATTTTAGGACTTCAATCTTGAGATGCTAGTTTGCGTGATAACATTTTGTTTCCATTGCCAAGGATAAAGCTCATTTCCCGGATTTGCAGTATTACTACATTTGACATCAATGAGTGCAAATTTTTGAAGATCCTTTGCTCATATGGCAACTCCATGAAGGGACAAAACCCTTGTCCTTGGAGATTTTTTGAGACATGTTGTTTGTAGGGTGAAGCAAGCAACAATGTAAAGACAATTGAAGATTCACCTTCACTACTCCACACTTTGATAAAGATATGAAGATTATATGTGAATTTCACATTTGAAGTATGGTTCTTTCTTGCAAAGAAGGGAAAGATATGAAGCTTGGTCATTTAGACCTCTCATGCATTCCGGAATTTCCAAATGAATGCCAATATGACTTATAGAAAAAGCATGCTCCTAGATTCTATGGAAAGCATGGTAATGAACCTCAAGTTTTTATTGAATGCTTTGTGGATTTTATTGTAAAGTATAGTTTGGTTCATAAAAATGAAATTACGAAGATGTTTGCTCGTTCTATAAGGAAGTATGCAAGGGCATGGTATTATAATCTTCCTTTGAGAAAGACATCTTCATTTTTTGCTTTCCTCATGCTTTTTCAAGAATCTTGGATGGATATAAAAGATTTATGGGAAGAATTAAATTATGCATCTCTTTGGGCTTTCATTTGTAAAGAAAAGAAGAGCAAGATGAAAGGTATGATGCAAGAATATAAAGTGAAGCCTTTAGAGACTTTCTTAAGTGAAATCGAGGCTCAAGAAGTATTGATATACTTGGTTGATGTTGCTGAATAAAAGTGTGGCATTCTAGGGCAAGAACTTATGAATGAATTGCATGAGGTATTTCAAGAGTATGTGCATGTCCATGAAGACTCCTTTGAAGAAGCACATGAAGAAGAGTTCATGCATGTTATTGAAGCTCCTTGTGACTCCATCGTCCTTGAAGATCAAAAAGAAGAGCATGTGCAAGAAGAAGCCCTTGAAGGTATTGGTATTGAAAACCTAGTTGGTGAAGGAACTTGTTCCACTCAACATGAAAATGAGGGTTTGGTGAGTTTTTCTTGTCAAAAATTTAAAATCTTGAAATATTGTGTGATGATTTTGAGAAAAGAAATGATGAGGTCAAACCCTTAGTTGATCATATGGTTGAAAATGATGGTTGCCAAAAAATGTGAGATAATTGATGAGCATTTCCTAGAGGTAGACCATGGTTTTCATGGGGACTTTTGGAGATCTTTAGGGGATTCCATTTATGATACTTCTAATGTTGAAAGTGTTGATTTTTTAGCCCTTTGGACAGCCATGTTTTGAGGATCTATGTTATGACCATTTCCAGCCATATGAATGCTCTAGTATTGCAAATTTGGAGCAGCATGAGGGGAGTTTTGATGCAGATTTGGGGCAGCCTTGTGTACCCTCTTCCAGGGAAAGTTTGGACCATCATTTCCACCATCTTCTTCAATTGATTAATGTTGATTTGGGGTAGCAAGGGGGTGTTTTATTTGCAGTTTTGGAACAGTACTGTTTGCCCTCTTCAAAGGCAAGTTTGGGGCAGCTTTGGTTGATCTCCTAGGAAAAATATGGGGCACAATTTCCTGCCATGTTCTTCAGAATTAAGTGCTGATTTTGGTGAAGATTTAGGGCAGCAAACGGCTGTTGTTTCTGCAGGTTTTGGGCAGCATTGTAACTCCCTCTCCTAGGGTATATTTTGAGCACTCCTTGCAGAGATATTTCCAGCATTCACCCTCATTTGATGACCCCCTTCTTGGGCCTTCTTCTCTTGGATATTGTACTTGTGCCTTTGACCACCATATTTCATGGATATTGTTAGGGTTTATTAGAGTTAGTTGGAGGATTTTTTAATTTGTTTACTCCTCCTTGGGATAGATCTAGGGTTTTGTTATATCTATTATTATTTTATTATAGAGCAAGTTAGAGCTCATTTCTATATAACAGTCTCTCTTCCTCATTTGTAATCATGTTTGGATTGGGGGAGAAATCCCACTAGACTTCATGAAATATCTCTTGGGTATTATGGATGGTTAAGACTAGCACTCCATTGAAGGCTTCTTATATTCTTGTGTTTGGTTGATGGATGGTTCTTCAAATTGCCAACGATTGAGGTAATAAATAATAGTCTCATGATCATTTATGTGGTTACTATCAATTTTAGGTGCCTATTTTCAATTTTTCTGCTCTAGATCATGTGTTTTCCAATGCCTTCCATGATAGTTTTCCTCCTTAATGTTCAATTGAAATTGCTGCTCTAGAATTTTCCCTTTGATTGATCTTGAAACCAAACAAGCCATTAGAGAGCAGCTAACCTATTTCTTTCTAATCTTTCCTAATAAACCCTAATGAGATCCTCGGTTGACACCATTTTCCCATTTGATAAGACACTAGTCTCCAATCCCTTCATAACCTTTAGATTTCTAATTCATAAATCCAAAACACTTTGTTTTGCGAGAATTAGTCTTCGATCTCACCTTATGCATCATTGTTAAACTCTAGAAATCCTATTCAAGGACTCCTCCCTTGAGCTAGAGAAGAACTAGATTAAAGAGCAGAAGAGGTCTGGGTGTGGGTTTCCCCAAGATATGTATTTCACGAGAATTAACAAAAAAAATAGGCAAGCACTTTATCAATTAAATCATTTTTTGCACAAAGTTCAGTAGAATGGTCATCACCATGTCCATTTGTAAAGACAAATTACAATTGAAACAGAAGTCAATACAGCTATTTTGAAATGAAATATTGCAAGTCATGAACAAATCACACAACAAAAGCCAATAAAAGCACATGATTCTTTCTCTAATTGACATTGTAAAGGGAACTACTTCAAGCTTTTCAATAGTTAAGATTCAGAGTCATATACCTTTGTTGCTGTGAATAATCACAAGATCCAACATATTTATAGAATATGTCGAAAGAATCTTCTCATCATGCACCTGTGCTGGCAAGCATAATCACAGTACAACTACAGTTTAGCTGCAAATATACTCATGAAGTGAAATTATCTGGAATTGAACTGTGTCTGGACTCACTACATTATGACTAACTGTAGAAACCTTCATACATGAATACTCATCATGTTGACAAGTCCAAAAGATATTCCATAGAACAGTCCTCATCCCTGCAATAAGGCTGTAGGTTAAATGAAATAAACCCTTCAGCATTACCTAATCTGCTGCACTGATTTGCTACATATATTTTTTATGTTTATTTCTATCCAAGTATTCCCAATCACTCACTAAATAGGAATCAATGGATGTTTTCATGTCTGCACTTAGATCAACTGTCAAAGAGTTTCTTCTGCACACTAAAAAACACCCTGGATGGAAACTGAGACTAATGACGAATCTATTATGCAACCAATGGGAAAAGAGTGTGTGCAATTTATTTCAATGATGGATCGATGTATTGAGATGGAATGTGCTGTTGTTTTGATGAGCATTATGGAGTTCCAGTATCATGCAATTGTTGCAAACCATTGACAAACAGATTTATACCAAATATCTCAGGAATTCAAATCTTCAATTTGGAATAAAGTTGCTCATCAACCAAAGATATATTTCTAGCTAGAAATAGATTTGTGACATCAAAATGACTTTATACAATATATATCCGGGTCGTGTATGTAAACAACATATATCCAGGTCTTGTATATAAAACACAAGTTCATGCATCAAAGTTTAAACAACGTAACCTGTAACCTCACATTGGAATCTGGTACTCTGCAGATTTAACAAGAGTAATATAGTATAGGTGTGCATTGATGGAATACCCTATGCACAAAGATGTCTTCATCTCTGTGTTTTTCTGGAATTGTTATTATAATCAGATTGACGCATATATATTTGTAATGCTCTCATGATCTGTGACTGCCACTGAAATCTCATATCCAGACATAAAATGTAAGCTTGAAAGCTAACCATTTCAAAAATTCAAAGACCGTTTAAATATATAGAAGCAGCATGTACAGCCTTGCAACGAAAATGAAACTACTACAATACAAAAATGAATCTCCTATCTGAAAGAGTCATTCTAAATAGACAATTCCCCCCCTATTCAAACCATGAGTTTTCAATGCAAAATTTCTAATTTATTCAAATGATTTTGCCCTTGAATTACCATTCCGCAGAGGACCTGACACTTGATATGACTTCTACAATTCACGTCATTTATTTAAGGCCATCAATTTCCAAATCAATCCACAATATTAATGCAAAATGATTTCAAATTTTTGGCATCATCATTGATGCAGATCCTAGATAGAGAAAAGAACAAAGTTCCCATTTCAAGTAATGTTAAACTTCTGCAGTTGCTTATTTCAGAGGATCCAGTCATGCAAGCTTAAGAAAAAAATGACAAAAGGGAAACTATCCCTGGCACAATTATTGACCTATCCAGGCACATGCATCAAAGCAAAAGCATCTTACAAGTTTCTGAAGACAGAAGAGTTATATCATTGAAAGACTATCTTCTGCAACTTGGAATTTCCAGTCTTGACAACATAAGAGGAACAAGCTAGCATCAGCAGAGAACAAAGCTGTGCCATCATACCATTATCAAGGTCTGCTGCGTCTGCCAGCTGTGCCACTAGAAATCTATCCCATAGATTCCAGTAAGGTTCTCTTAGTCTTTATATCCTGATCAGCCTTCAAATGTTGGTGAGTTACCTTATCAGGGACATATAACATGCTGATCTGATGGACAACTATTGATTTATCAATACCATGCCAATATTTTATAACAAGAATCAAAATCAGCTCACTGTGCAAAACAAGAGTTTCCCTCCATCATCGTGATGCCATGCCATTATTTTATAAAGAATCAAAATCAGCTTACTGTGCAAAACAAGAGTTTCCCTTCATCATCATGATGGCCTTAAACATAACGACATCTTTAAATACATGTTTGCCATCATATCTTCGAATTGACTGAGCAAATCAGCCAAAAACTTGTGCTTCGATTCCCAAATTTTCATTAGTCAGTCTAATCTTGTAGTTGCAAACAAAACAGATTAGATAGAGCCAGTGGCAAACCCCCCTCTTGTCATTCTAACTCAGCTTCCCCCTAGTGGCACTGTTACTCTTCGGATTTCTGAGGCTTTTTAGCTACAGAATTCAATTAAATTCCTCAAGTTAGAACAAAGTTGATTCGGCACCCAACTAAATACTTTTAGCTACATATTGATTTGTGACATCAAAATAAATGCATACAACATTATATCCAGGCTTTGTGTACCAATAAAAGTTCATGTACTAAGCAAAGTGAACCGCAATCTTACATTGGAATGGTAGGAAGCAGATTTAACAAGAGCAATATAATATAGGTGTGCATGGATGGAATATGCTATGCACATAGGGGTTTGTTAATCTCCTGTGCTTTTCTGTAAGTGTTGCAATACACAACTGCATGCAGACATATGTGTGAGGCCCTCATGATCTGTGACTACCACTAAAATTTCATATTCAGACCACAAGCTAACCAATTCAAATATACAAAGACGGTTTAAATATTTAGAAGCAGCATGTACAACTTTGCCACAAAAATAAAACAACCTTAATACTTACAATGACCAAGCTAAAAGGATCATTCAAAAATAGATCATTTTCATGTATTAAACCATGAGTTACTAGTGCAGGATATCTAATTTATTCACATGATTTTGCCTCTGAATTCGCATTCAGCACAGGATCTGGCACTGTAAATAAATTTTATGGTTCAGATTCGTTTACTCGAGGCCATCAATATCCAAATTAATTCACAATATTGATGCAAACGGATTTAAAATATTCGGTATTATCATTAATGCTGCTCCTAAATGGAGAATAGAACAAAGTTTTCATTTTATGTAATATTAGACTTCTGCAATCGCTTATTTAAAAGGTCTTGACTCTTAACTGACCTTCAGTATACTTGATCATAATAAGTGGAGAAAGCTGAAGAAAAAATGACAAAAGGGCAAGTATCCCTGGCACAATCTGAAAACCTATCGAGGCACATGCATCAAAGCAAAAGCATCTTACAAGTTTCTGAAGACAGAAGAATTCTATCAAAGAAACACTGCCTTCTGCAACTTGGTATTTCCAGTCTTCACAGTGTAAAAGGAGGAGCTAGCATACGCAGAGAACAAAGCCGGGCCATAATACCATTGTTGAAGGTCTGTGGCAACTGCCAGTTGCATCACTGGCAATCTACCACATAGATTCTAGTGAGGTTCCCTTTAAGTCCTGATCAGCCTTCAAAGATTGGTGACTTACCTTATCAGGGACATATAACTTGTTGATCTGATGGACAACTGTTTGACTAATTTAATACCATGTCATTCTTTCATCACAAGAATCAAAATCAGATCACTGTGCCAAAACAGAGCTCAGTTCCATTAACATAAAGCCTTCAATCATTGTCAGGTCTTTAAAAACGCGTTTTGCTATCAGATCTTCAAATTGACTGAGCAATAAGTCACCAAAACCTCTGCTTCTATTCTCAAAATTTCATACAAGTCAATCTAATCTTACTGTTGCAAATAAGCCAACCAGATTATATCCAGTGAGCACACCCCCCCTCTTGTCATTCTAATTCAGCTTCCCCCTAGTTAAACTATTACTTTTTGGATTTCCGAGGCTTTTTTGGGCCCCATACTTCCATGCGGCCTGCAGGGCATCCACATGGCAATCGAAAAATAAGCACAGCTCTTCCATTTAGAGGTGCCATCCTCCTGAGCTCTGCCTCCAGTTCCTTGTGATCCTCTCCCAATTCCAATTGTCCACCTCCCACCAAATCTTCCGGCGACGGCGGTAAGACCTTCACGCACTCCTCCGATTCCAACTGAATATCAAATTCCACCGCCTTCCTCAACCCCCTGCAGTGTGGATTTTCACATTTCCTCGACTTGTACTGGTAGATTTCCCATGCCGCAATCACGAAAACAAACATCAAGATCGCTCCAGAAGCATAGGCAATCGGCGCATGATAGATAATATCGCCGATCAACAGAAAGGTTGCAGGAAGAATCTCGGCAGCCTCGTGACACACGTACTTGAAATAAGGCGTAAAAAGGAACCCGCAGGCACCGAGTACCAGAACCAATATGACGATATCAACCGCTGCAGAAGAGGATTGCTCACAGAGAGGATGAGTCAGCAGATTGCTGGAATTCTGCTGCTTCCGCTGGCGTTGGTGATTATTGTGTCGGTAGAAAGCCGCCTGCTCGCTGAGGGTCAATGAATTGGCCATGTTGCGGTGCTGCTCGAAAGCCTTGCAGAACTCGATCAAACTACGGCAGTCAACCATTGAAGCAGATTACAGCTACAATTAACGAGAATTACCGGCCTTTTTTCTGTAATTTATCTTCCTTCAGGAACCCTGCACCAAGGGTTTGATTAATAGATAAAGTAATTCTGCAAATTAAGGGTTTCTATGCCCTCAAAAACACCACTCGGCAGATAGCTATAATTCACAAGAATCAACGGTATTTTCCTCTGTATTTGACAGTCCTTCGGTAACCCTATACCAAGGGTTTAAACGAATATATCACAGACGCCGGCGAACAAATAAGATGAAGTAATTCAGCAAATCAAGGGTTTCTGTATCAAGAGAAGCCCTTAATCTAACTATTCCCAACGGAAACTTCCAAGGGATGAATTACAAACCCTGCCGAAGGTAAAGATTGTATAATTATGCGAATTGAATGATTTCTACACCGCCGAAGATAGCAAAATACAGTCTCTTGCCCCGATCGGAATACAAATTTGGGGTCTCTGAACAGATCTGTTCAGAGATTCAATTTGGCAAAAATTCCTTCCCCGCTGACCTTTACAAACCCTCCAAATCAATTCAAATGTCACCTGGTAAGCCGAATTCCGCCGAATTTGAGCACGCGCAAGTCGCCCTGGTGCGCCGGAGACGAATTGAATGATGGAATTCGAAGCCGAGACGGCCTGATCGATGAATTAAAGGAGATTTGTAGCAATATCAGGTAGAAGATCTCATCGTTTCCAGACTCAACAAACACCACACCACGCATATCACTGCAATTGTCATTTGATTGAATGATGATAATCTTAATAAGAGGAGGTGAAGACGAAAAAGACGACTTCGAGAGCCTGCGCGTTTGTCATTTAACTCTTATTTTTTCCAACTATTTTACGTAAACAAGATCGACCGTACACGTCTCTGCACCAAACATGAGGCAGTTTTTCTTATTTTAATCCCTTAATTTCCGCTACATTGCATTAAAAAATTATATAAATATAAAATATTCTTGGAGTAGTTACCCTAGTTTGATTTTACTCGGTCATGAATTCTTCCCATTGGTGCTTTACCTTTGACTTCTTCCCATGGCAAGAAAAATTCAGTTAATTGAAATTATGATCATGATGGGTAACATCTTAAATGTTTAATTAATGGTTTTTTTTATAATTATGAGAAGAGAAATTGATCATTTTTAATGGAATTGCACAAGCCATCATTTTTATTGATTTTGATTGAGGATTTGCATCTAAAATTTAGAGGTTTTTTTGGCAAAATTCTATTGAAATTGTAGTTTTGGGTTGTTGGAATTACAAAATCAAGATGTTTTTGAGTAATCGAGGAAGCCTAATCCATTTTTGCAATCAAAATTACAATTTGAACAATCAAAATGACAATTGCATTGCCGGATTCAAGCAAAAAACGCTATCAAAATAGCAATTGCATTGCCAGATTCAAGCAAAAAAGCTAAAAAAATACAAATAATTTAAAATTTGACTTACTCCGGATTTCAAAGTACAATCATTTAAATAACATAAAATTTGGATTTAAAAAAATCACTAAATGTCAATCAAAAATTAATCAAACAAGCAAAATCATAAAACATTGAAACTACTTCATTTTTAATTTAAAATTCAATAAACATCATTTTTAATTTAAAATTCAATAGACATCATTTTTAATAAAATTATAAATATCAATTTGTAATAGATATATTAAAAAAAATATAAGCATGGTAAATGGGAAAAGATCAAAAACATAACAAGTTCTCTTAAACAAATTTAAGAACAAATTGAAAATATAATATTCATAAATTAAAAGGAATCATTATCTTTATTTAAATATGTTGAGTTTGACATGGAGTTTGTATCATTATTCAGGGTTGAATTTAGCCATTGGGAATCATTGACTTGGTTTATTATGAATCATGAATTTGTTTTTAAATTTGTGTTGAGTTATTGGGAATTTATGTTCTCATGGTTGGAATTGAGTTTTGTGAAGTGATTCACTGTTAGAAAGAGAAGAAGAAATTATGTTAACGTTCGTGAGGCTAAAAATAGTCTATGGCACAGATTGCCTCACACACTCATTTTTGCATTTCAACCATTTTTCTTGTTCAACTTGATGATGAGCGCCCTCAATTTCTCCACGGTCCTATCACTAAATAAATTATCCCAAGAGCGAACTAACAAGATATTTGCATAATTGTCCCTACTATCCTTGAAAGCTTCACACTCTAATGATTATCAATAAATGGTGGAATTGGATTATGAGAACACATAATATTTTAGAATGAGAATGGAGTGGGATAATTTTAATGAAACCATATATTTTATCATAATATTTGTAAATAAAGAGGTCATTACAAAATTTTCATCCAACTATCATAATCATTGTTGGGGAAGCAAATGATGATGATGGTGGTGGTGGTGGTGGTTAACATCCACTAAGACCAATTTTGGTTTATTGGACCTTAAGAGAAAAGATTACTTGGATTGCTGTAAAAAATTATTTCTATGCCAAAAAAGCTTAGAAAAAAGTGTTCCTTGGTTGCCATAGTTTTAACATGTTAGAAGGTTAGGGAGGTTTGTATTGTAGCAAAAATTATGAAATTGCAATCTAATGTGTGTGTACGCGGGGCATTTTAAGAGAAACTGACTTTCATCCTCAACACGCATAGTCTCATAGAGATAGCAAATCCTTTCCACCTACGGTGTTTTAGGAATTGCCCAGCGTTATGTTTCACTATGAAGCTCATGAGAGTTCATTCTCATCTTGGCTACATTAATTTTCTTCTTTGTACTAGTTAACAAAGAGATTTTTTTTGTTTAATGACCTCCTTGTAGTATCTTAATTTTCTGTTAACCTATAATTATTTCTCGCCCCACATTCTATCTTTAAACTTAGACGTTGTGATATTTTTAATGTTATTGATATCTTGCAAAGTGGCATTTTCGTCAATCCTCTATTGGTTTAATCAAGCCGTGGCGTCTTTACACCAGTCTCTCTTGAGTCGTAGGTGGTCTTCATTGGATTTTAAAGCAATCTTAGGAAGTCTTTGGTCTCCCAAGTTATTTATCATGTACTTGTACATTAGGTAATTGGTCATAGCAATGCTCTTGATGGGGAAGACCCACTTCTAGAAGGAGAATAGGGTAGGGTGTATTGCTTTTAATTTTGAAGTTATATGCTATGAAACGCTTCTATATTTGTTCAAACTTTCTCCAAACTTCACAATCGTACAAGATAACGGAAGTGACAAAAGTTTCAAAAAGAAACTTCTTTTTATCTCATATCAGAAGGTTTGTTGATTTACAATTGTTTTCAAGACCAAATAAGCTTTTCACCCTCCATTAATCATTTTCTCAATGTTGTAGTTTTAGTTGAGCTTGTGGTGAATATCAATTCTGAGATATTTGTAAGAAGACACTTCCTCCAAGTTGCTATTCGTATATACGAAATTAGCATAAGTGACCTTCTTGGACTTGATAATCATAACTAGAAGATGACAATTTTCAAAGAATAATCCTTCAAAGACAAACTCCAAAACATCGTATTGAACAATTATGACTAACACTAATAACTTTGCCTCAAATATCTAACCCTCCTTATAAAACATATAATATAAATATAATATAAATATAAACTGAAACAACCATACCTAACAACTTTGCCTCAAATGGCTAACCCTCCCTATAAAGAATGTGATATAAAAAATGTGATGTAGATATAAACTAAAAATATTTTCCATATACATAATAGCCACATTCCAAAATCCCCCATAAGATGAAGATGCATCATAAATGGGAACATTTTGAAATAAAAAAACAACTCTTCAAACAATAAGATATCTAACTACAATTTCATCCTTCGTAAAGTGATGACTCACCAAAAAAAATTTAAAAAACCTATCAAATATACAACCAACATAAATATGGCATATATTTTATTTTTACTTAAATAAAAATTAATCCACCATAAATTATACAAATAAAATTCTACAAATAAAGCTATCAAAACTATATATTATATTTTTATCTATTTAAATAAAAATTAATCGCAACATAAATTATACCAATAAAACATAAAATAAACCTATTCAAACTTGAACTTATTCTCCAAGATACTAGAAAATAAATAAATAAAATTCTTATATTATTAAAAAATGTTTATACATGCCCAATAAAATAAATTAAACATAACACTATTTTATATTTAAATTTAAATTAAATTAATTTTAATAAATGTTAGGATAATATTTTATTTTTATAAAACTAAATTTTAATATATATAATATATTGAAATCTTTGGGTGTTTATACATAAATATATAAGGACTTCACTTGATGCTTCTATCGAATTAGACTTTACAATGAGAAACAAAAAATAAAACTTTTTCGAATGGACCTTATGAACATAGTAACTCCTCTCCAAAATTTAAACCACATTAAAAAAATATATATAATATATTGAAATTATTAATTTAAATTAAATTATATTAAAAAAAATCTTATACACGTCTTCCATAACTAACTATTTAATAAATTGTAATTTTAATTTAATTGATGTGTTTTTTATTTAATTTATTGTTTAACCGTTATTAAAGTCGTGAATAAGACCTTGGAAATTAAACACACAAAGTGAAAAGATAACCAGATTTATTTAAGAGAAAAAAATAAGAAGATTTATTTAAGAAATTAAAGAAAAGTGAAAAATAAAATACAATGATGTTAATTTTACAAAATATGTTTTTTATAAAAATCTTTATATTTTGAATTTACCATCACACGTGTCAAATTTAATATTTGTTTTATTTGGCACATGCAAGAGGGCTTGCTCACTACACTTTTCACATATGAGAATAATGCGAATGGAACTTCACCCGAGTGATCCATATCATATCAAAATACCAAGGAATGAATGTGAGCCCACCTTTGACCCCAAGAAATTACTCAAGAGAATCTATATTCCACATGCATTTTTCTCCAATCTTTGGATATTGATAGGAAAAACATTTTGTCCCATCCTTCGATTTTGATAGGAAAATCATTTGCATTCGCTAGTTGAAGATGATGTAGTAATCTCCTTACAGAGCTCACTTTGGGTGTTACGTTAGTTATAGAAATATTTTGTATTAATAATGGTTTTTTTGTATTTTGTAGATTAATAGAGAGAAAGTGACCTTGCTAGTTGAGCTTGATTATCAATCATTTAAATCACCCAAACTACATTTAACTGCCATGTCCTAGCCAAACCTAAGCCAAGCACATTAGAGTGTACGAAATATTGAAATGTTCATCTCATTGTATAAGGCGATGCTACACCATCATCACCCAACCATAGACAATGTTGCACTATTGCCTCCCTTGAGACAAAAATACTCGACCAACCAACTACCCAACATGAGACCATGATGTCATCTATCTAGGTTAACACATGATAGTCCTTGAAGATCATGTCCTTGTTTCACCAAGTGTTCACATACTTTCAATACAATCATCAACTATATTGCCTTGATATGGATAACACGCAACCACATTATCAAATTGAAATGTCCTTCATCAAAGTCTATTATGCAACACCTCATATATCATTTATCGGTTAGACATCCTTGGTCCTCCTAGCTTACATGCAAGTACACCATCCTAACCATCTCGTGGTTGTCACTTGTGAGTCAGTCATCAAGGCTACCAAACATATAGACTCGCCATGTACCCTTAGCAAAGCTTGCCCAATGTGCACATTCTGTCATGTCGCTATCGATGGCACCTCAAGTAGGGTCCTTACATTCTCCCCCACTTGAATTGTTGACATCCATGTCTATGCAACTCTATTAGTTCCTTTAATGAAAGGGGTATCAATGGTGAAGAGACACTTCCACAATCCCACATTTGAACATGGCTTTGATACCATTTGTCATGGGGATTTACTTTTCGTTCCACTCAAACCTCCAATACCACTCAAGAAACCTAGTCGCCACACAGTACCGACATGAATTTGCTAGTTAGGCATGGACCATCAACCACTTGTATCACCCTAACCACACCTAACTAACATATCCTGATTGAACACAAGTGAGACACCTTACACTTTATAGAATGTTGAAGTGCTTGTTTCACCACAGGTGATGCTACACTATCACTACCCAACCATAGACAATAATGCACCATTACCTCTTAAAAAAATGCAATACTTGAACAACCAACTACCCAACATGAGACCACAATGTCATCCATCTAGGGAAACACATGATAGTCCATGAATATCATCCCCTACTTTTCCACGCATTCACATACCTTCAGTACACTCGTCAATGATGTTGCCTTGCCATGGATAACACACAATCCATCACATTACCAAATTGCATTGTCCTCCATCGAAGCCTGATATGCAAAGCCTCGCTAGTCATTTTCCCTACTTGAATAGACATCATTGGTCCTCCTAGCCTATGTGTTAGTATAATGCCTTAATTATCTCACGACTGCCACCCGTGAGTCAATCACCAAGGCTACCAAACATATTGACTCATCATGCAACCTTAGCCAAGCTTGTGTGTCGCACCTTCTTTCATGCCACTGCTAGTAGCACCTTAAGTAGGGTCCTTACACATATCGTGTGGTGTCTTATAACAACTTCTATGACTATAAAATACCATCTTCTCTTGTGTGTTATCTCTTATTCATTGTGAGAATTGGTCTACAAAAGCATATATGTCTCAACATTCCATAATCTTATGGAAATGAGAGCAACCACAAGATAGGGGTGTCTCCTACTAACATAATGGTTGATTGGTTGTGAGGTGAGTATATTTCTTGCTCAATCTTCCCCTCCTCCTTTATGGGGTGTGTTATGTGTGTGTGTGTGTGTTAAATAACAATCAAATATACTTATCTTTAAATCTCATCTCCACTTGTGTTATATCCCTTACTAGTTGTGTGGGTTGCTTTGCAACAACATATAAGTCTCAACATACCATGATCCTTGTCCAAATGAGGCAACCACAACGAAGTTATGTCTCCTGCTAATATAATGATAAATTAATTGTTGTTCGATCTTCCCCTCCTCCTTCATGAAATATATTGTATAAATGTATATGAAACAACAATCAAATTCAATTCATTCATATATTTTGTAGTATCTTAGAATAAATTCTCTTACTCTAAAATATCCACTTTCCCTTTTCTTCACATAAATATAAAATCGCAACATAATAATTAAAGTAACAATCTTTCTATAAACAATGATTATGTTGTGAGATATTATATGAAAATTATAAACATGGATTATGTTGTAATTATGTTGTGAGATATTATATGAAAATTATAAACATGGATTATGTTGTAAGAGATGATGATATGAAGGCCAAAATATAATAATAAGCTCCTCCATGTATAATAATAATAAACTTTTAAACTCTTCTAACGATCCACAAAAAAAATTAAAAAACTATTCAACTTTTTGGATTTTTTTGTTAGAAAGTATTCAAAGATTCATTCTCTCTCACATATGAGTCACATTTATGTAAGCATGGCATAATTAGTACCCACCCTTACGGTAGGGAACATTGTTTGTGTGGTCTCTCGTGTTAGTTTTAGGGCCCTTGTTTATTTATTTATTTATAATGGTCTACGTCATGAATTATTATTAATGATGTTAAAATCCAAGTTTGGTGCTATAAATATTGTAGATTTATCGAAAATGATTTTAAATCTATAAAAGAATATTATGAAACATAGAAAAAAAAACATGAAACATGGAAAATGTGACTAAGAAAATTAAAAATAAAAGGAAAAATTATATCATTTTAAGTCAAAGTAAGATAAGTTTATGAAATATTTTTTTTCATAGTATTTTATTATAGGTGGTTTCGTTTTTAAGTAACGACTGAATTCTTAGATGTGTTTAAATCAAAATGTTTTTTTGTCTAGTTATATTTACTACTTAAAATCCATTTTAAATTTGGATTTATTAAACACTCAAAGGGATTTAGTTTCTTGAGGTGTAACATTTTTTATCATTTTATTCTATGTCATTATTAATTTCATCATTGTAAACGATAAAAAAAAATTACACATCAAGAAATTGGATCCCTCTTAGTGCTTGATAGATCCAAGTTTAAGATGGATCTATGTTATTGTGTAAAATTTAAATTGAGCCAACATATGCAATAGTATTTTTTGTTGTTGTTGTTGGCATGGATAGATGAACGAACATTTGTACATGACAACATCTCCCCCATACTAGGTTGAAGAGCACCTCGTTACTCTCAATGCAATCATTATGTATAAACAACTTACTCTTACATCATTATTGCCGTGTGTTGGCATGAGTGTCTTGACATGTCTATGTCACGTCCCCTCCCATCATACCAGTGCGATGGAGAGGATCGTGATGCTAAAACCGGGCATCTAGTTCCATGAACTTATTAAATAAGCATTCACATAATATAAAAAGACATATGGAAATGTATAATTATAAGAAAACTTACACATCCATCATACATTTAAGATATTCATCAAATAACTAATTGCAAAGTTAACACAAGAGAATACTTATCTTATAACAAAGTAGTCCCAAGCAACTGGCTATGCAACTGCAACGTTCCACCCATCCATAGGCCAGTTGTGATCATCAATATCTCAACACACTGCCACCCCCGAGTTGGGCATGATCTCTACAAGGAATCAGGGAACAACAGACTCACACATAGCCCAAAGATACACCAAATCAGCCAAGCCAAGCTACAGTTAGGTTTATCAGGCTGTTAGGCAATGGAAGGAAGAATTGCTAAGCTAGTGGGATCATCCATATAGATATGGGCACCCTCTGCAAGATCTATCTAGCTTGGTCCCCACAATACCTACACACCTGGCACAAGGAAGTATTCCCTTCACTCATACACAGTCCCTCTGGCCATATCTTCCATTCTAGTGTTCTTCAAGGTGTGCATAGAAGAGCAACCAGCCCTTTGGATACTCTTGAGAAGTTACCTCCTCACTAGGTTTATCAATCCAATTCTATTCCACTTCCACTCCTAATTCTTGCTCATAATTTCCAACCAACACAGGGATGCACCCTACAACAAAACACAAGTGCTGAAAAACGTGGGCAACCCAAAACGAACTGGTAGATGGGGAATAAACCCTGGGAGAGCCATTCGTTTTCAGAAAACGTTTATATGCATTCCAGGGGCTGAAACGACCTCTATAAACCCCCAAAACGTGACTCCCTTTCTCCTAGCTACTGTGCAACACAAAAACGAGCTCCCAGCTATGGAAAAATGCAGGAAATTGGTAAGAAACGTGATGGGGAAAGCCCAGCTAGCTTAGACTGCGTGAAAGAGGAAAGACTATTGGTTCAAAATGGCTTTGGGCACCATTTCATGGGTGTTTTCTTACCCCATAAGCAAAAGTACGTTTTCCCAGGTTGATGGCTTGCCCATGCACGAATTGGCTGCCATGCCTCTTCATTCCCAAGGCATTAACTGCCTCAACCAATTTCTAGAAGAATTAAATGATTTGGTGCATAAGCCAGAATGGGTCGTTGAGGGTTTATGGGTTTTCTCATTGACACATGGATTAACACCATTGGCTCAAGGGTTTGAATCATTTCCCTCCCTATTCCTTGTAGAATCATGCCCCCATCTCTTTGTTGCATTGTATAGCTAGTTGTGGGTTTTTTCATTAAAATTCGTATTTACATGATGTCTTAATTTACATTGTGCCTATCTAGCACAAGAACCATAGGCATCTATTTTTAATTGCCGATACATAAAATGCTAATTCAATGGTGGGGCATTGGCCTTGAGCTCCTCACCATGATTAAATAACAATATTTACATCATTTACAATTTAATGCAAAGGGGGTCAAAATGGGGACGTGACAGTCTACCAAAAGGCTTGAAGGGCCCATATGGCGTCTACCCTTTCTCCTAAGCTAGATATTGTTGTGAATTTGCAAGGAGTTAACCTACCAGGAGGGAGTGACGGCAACATTTGTTCTAGCAAAATCCTAGCATAACTTTGTGCTCAAAATTTACGACAAGTTAATGAAATTCTCACTAATGAGACTCATGTTGTCATATTTGTTGATGATTAGTTTATAATTTGTTTGTGGAGGCCTCATATGGTGCACCCTCCTAGAGTATTTTGTGGGTCACTATAGTTTATCATAAATCCCTAGGTTAAATAAACATGTGCCATACAATTGAATTTGCGCAACCACCTACGGCCTATCTAAAGGCTTTCTTAGTGCTTGTTTAATAAAGATATTCATTATGTTGAAATGGTCGATTGTGGCCCTTTGATATGTTATAACACTTTAGTTATACCATCATAATGGCATGGTGCCTTCTTTATGAATGAATTCATACAAATTTATTGTCAATTATGGGTAGAGTTCATGGTCTTGCTTATATAACTTTGGGACTTTCTAGATTGCAGATATGCTCCTATAAGGAGGTTCATTTGGCATGATCCCCACATATTCTATAACCCTCATGCATAAAAACGGGTGATTTGCCTCATGGTCAATTAAGGACCTTAAGGATTTGTTTATATATGTTTGGGAAAGGTCTCACGGCAATTGGTTACATACATCAATTTTCCTAACACCTATTTTAGGTGCCAAATCCAAGACCATATAATTAGGGATTTCCCCTTTATAGGTTTCCAAAGCCAAATCCAAGAAGTTCCACCCAATAAATCTACTAAGTATCAAGTTACAAAGTCTCCACCTTTTATTGGTGGAGAATGTTAGGTCCAAATGTTTAAAAAGTTCAATAAAGCATCATCTACACCAAAGGTGCCCCTAGCTAAAACCTCAACTAATTTAGCGGTGGCTCCTTCCAAAATTCTTATTTCAATTGCAAGGAAAGAGCTTGTTGGGTCCTCTTATGCTACTTCCTCCTCGAGGGGAGGGGGGTAATGCCTAATCTCCAACTCCAATTCTAAATCCCCATGTGAATTAAAAGGTTGAGAAATTGTATTGAAAACACAAGAAGAGTCCCCTAGATTCATTGTTTTGACCTATTAGAATGCATAAGAGTATTATTTCACCAAACCCTTATAATTCCATGTTGGGCATGGAGGACAAGGGGATGAAATTTTTTGGATGAAGTGGATGTCATAGAATATTCAATGCCTTACAACCCCTATCTAGAAGACCACGGTGTAAGGGATTTTATTATTAATTTTAGATTTACACGTCTTTTGTTTACTAGAGGTAGAAGGTTAAGGTTGTATGTTTTTATTTTGTTAAGCATGATCCTTCACTTTTATCTAGTTTTGATGTGGTTAGTTTTTACTTGAATCATATTGCATATGTAATTGATCAGATATATTACCATATGCACCAGGTGGTGTGGTTACTACTCAATCTGGATGATGGGGTGCTTGGCCCAACCAATTTTTCTGCTTCTAATGATGTTGATGAGAGAGTGATTTTGGGGACTATCTAACCAAGGACCTTCTAGAATCCAACCATTTATTATGTGGGGACTATAATAATATTGAAACCTAGGATGATAAATATGGTTTGAATCTTGCACCGTGAATGCCTTCGTGGAGGAGAACAACCTATAATGGCCTTAAGGATAGCCCTATCCTACATGGCCCCAATAAGTTTTGAAGACATGAACTATCTGAGCTATGGTTCACATGGTCAAACATTAAGAAAGACAATGAAGGAGTTTTTAAAGATGGACAAAGGCATGCTAGTGAAGTAGATCTCCTTTTTTCCATTTTAGAGGGGGTAGATTGGTGCAAGTGATGGGGAAACTTACCCTCTCTAATCACCAATCCATTATGTTGGTCATTTCATGGGGAACTAATATGACAAGAATATAAAAATAAGATATCTCCTTAATTTGTATGATCACCTGATGTGTGTCTAGGCCGTCGAGGATCTAAAAGCTACTACCTAAGTTGAGGGGTAATGTTGGTTGGATTGAATGGTGGAATGATGTGGTTGATCAAGTCATTTCCTTCATGCATGGTTTTGGACAACAAATTGCAACATTCATAGATAAACAACATAATTTTTCTAAGAAGATCTTGAAGAACTAGCTTGATATCTCCACTTTTCAAGTGGTTGAGCGTAGGCACTTCTTTAATATGGATGAGGTTCAATGAGTTTATGATGCTCACATTTAAGCCTAACAATATTGGCTTACGATCAAAGACCAACCTACCAGGGTGTTTTTCAAATCCTTGGGCACAAAGGAGGCTATCGAGTGGCTTATAGCTCTTAAAATGACCACAAACTGAGTTACCAAGAATGAATGTATTAAGAAAGAAATTGTTATCCACTATTAGAATTTTCTTAGTTGCAAGGGATTGCAAAGGAGCATAGAGAGAGCATGTGTATTGACATTATACATTTATGATTGTCTCTGGAGAAGGAAAGATTGTGGAACTAGGAGTAATTATTCTTAGATGAGCTAATAATGACCTTGATGGCCATGACATATGACAAGTCTCCTAGACTCAATGAATTTTCATGTGAGATCTATAAGGAAACACATAAATTTATTTCATCAACCTTTTAAATGTGTACAAGGAGTTGCTTTGAAACAATAATTAGGAGAGCTTATCAACAAATGACTAATAAAGTTTATCCCTAAAATTAGTGACTATGGATTGATCACTTGTTAGTGGTTTATCAAATTGTTGAATGTTTCATACAATGTTCTAGATAATATACTTGCTTCGGGGGTCAAGTACTTATTGCCAAAGATTATTAAGCACAAACAAACAATTTTCATGAGAGGTTGGTTCGTTTTGAATAATGTCATAGTCATGTAAGAAGTAATGGTGTGGTCTAGGTGCTTGAGCTTGAATTCTTTGTTTATTAAAATTGATTTTGAGAGGTTAATTCATTTTGAATAATGCCATAACCATGTAAGAAGTAATGGTGTGGTCCATGTGCTTGAACTTGAATTCTTTTCTTATTAAAATTGATTTTGAAAATGCCTATGATTGAGTGGAGTGGTCATGCATCCTTGCTATGCTCAAAGCCTTTGGTTTCATCCTTTGGTTTCATCCAGCTTTTTCTAACGGTTGTAGAAAATAATCTTGCAGATGTTGTAGCCCACCTCTTTATTAACCAAGCCAAGTCATAGGAGATTAACCTCTTCATGTCAATTAGGCAAGGGTTCCTTCTTACGTTAGTGTTATATGTTATGGATACTAAGACTCTAAAATGTTTTTTTCATCATAGGGTCTCACAAAGGTTTATCAAAGCCATTTAGTTTATATACAACAAGGTGTCTAGATTCAACTACTCCTTCCTCAAAGGTAGACCCCTTGTGTGACTAGAAATATATCCAAAATAAAAAGGGGGAAAGAGGAAAACAACCATATCTTCATGTCCTTGACCAATCACTTCATAATCCCATCATATATCTTTAAAAAATGTAATTTTAGTTGGGTTGGGTAAAACCTTGGTTGAGTCCAACATGTATGTATACTCTTTACTTGGACAGAGGCTATCAAAAATGAATATCAATCTCTCTTGTTATGAGTAGTTGGGGATATTTTCTCATGTATCTTTTTTGGTTATTTGTATATTTCTCAAAATATTTACAAAATTTAAAGTAAAAATATAAAAGTTGATGTGTTTATATTTATTAGAAAAAAATAATCATAAAAAAATAAAAAAATAGAGATACAATAAGAAAAAGGGAAAATAAATAATCATGACTTTTTTTTTCAACGAAAAAAAACCATACTATTGTATTCATATTAGTGAATCAAATAGTACAAAATAGAATAAGCCTATACAAGACTTATGATCAGTCATAAGCTGATATCCAGTTTATCAAAAAACTTATATTCCCATCTCCATACACAAAAAACCGGTCACAGTTCATCAAAAACAACAAAAACATTAATACATCAGCATTTAGAGATCGAAGATATTGACCGAGCCAAAACCAATCATATTAGAATCTTGAAATTCCTCCCATAAGATTACCCCTTCCTCGCCTTCATAGGCAGCTTTGGAGAGTGTATCAGCTATAGAGTTGTGCTGTCGACAGATATGTTCAAGGTGATATTGCCAAAACGTTGGGCCTCTAGCCCCTTTTATGGTGACCCTTAAGTCTCCAAAGACCGCCAATTCTGAAAGGCCAAAAATATTTGAAACAGTAAGTACACACCAAAGAGCAAGTAATTCAGATTTCTTGTTAGTGCCCCTGCCACAGTTCATCTTCAGTGTATAAAAATGTTCCCCATTTAGATAGATGACTCCACCCACAACACACAGACCATCACATGCAGCCCCATCAAAGAAAACAACAAGTCTGTGCTGAGAAAAGTAGAAGATGTTATTTATTTTGTAACTTGACTTATTGGAATCGATGCAATGATCATAAATCACTGTAATGATCTTGTTGAAAGTACATACCACGTTGGGTGCTTGATTTTCAAAGATAACTTCATTTCTGGTGTGCCAGATTGCCCAAGAGATCACCGCAGGCAGGAAGGGAAGCCCAACACAAATCCTGTGCCATTCTAGAGCACACCGATCAAACATTCCAGTACCCCACTAAAAATCTAAATTAAAATGTTTTAAAATCATAATACAAATATTTCTGGCAAATCCACACTAAAAAAACAATGTAAATAGCAAATTCAGAATTGTTTGTGCATAGATAACACATACTTGGGCCATCCACCCCCTTTTAATAAGAATTAATTGATATATATATCTCTCTCTCTTATTTTCTAATAATTTTCTATGTCCTTCCTAATAAGTCATGAATCATGACTTCATGACTTATTAGGAAGGGCATAGAAAATTATTAGAAAATAAGAGATATAAATATATAAATATATAAATCAATTATATAATATTTTTCTAAGAAGGAGATAGAGAAATATTAGAAAATAAGAATTACACTCATATAAATTCAACTTGATTATATAATATTTCTCAAACAAGAAATTTAAAAAAGAAAAAAGAAAAAGACATAAATTGATTTTTTTTTATAGTTAAAAGGATTTAAAAATTGATAATATCGATTATATAATATATTTGTTTGGAGTTGTTATGAGGAAAATAAATATAAGCATGCTAAAAAAATTAAATAAAAAGAGAGAGAAAAAGATAAAAAGATACATGATTGAAATTTGACCAAATGTTTTATGTTAAAAAAATTATATAAAATTATATATTTTTATCAAGAAGAAAATAAATATAAAAAATCTTATGTTCAAGGTGTTAGTTTAATTAGTTGTTATTAATATTGTTGAGTATTTGACTAGTTTTATATTATTAGGTACTTGGTTTGAATATTTTTGAGTGAGTGCAAGTAATTTATGTCAATAATTTTACTTATGACATCATCCACAAATATAGAAAATCATCTCTTTAAAAACAATTTCAACTAGTCCAATATTTCGATAAAGAGATTAAAATTTTCACATGTATAATTTTCGTCCACCTTTATTATTATTTTGATTACGTCGAGAGGCGTTCTACAGCCCAGTATGAGGGAGATCTTGTAACGTGTGTCGAGTAACGTTACAGGAGTACGAGGGAGATGTTGGTACGTTTGTGGAGTAAAGTTACACAAGTATGAAGGAGATCTTGTAACTTTTGTGGAGTAACGTTTGTCGGTCATTAATAAAATGTAATAAAAAGTAAAAATTAATAATATGAGGGAGATCTTGTAACGCTAAGTGTAACATTTGTCGATATTATTGTCAGCCACTAATAAAATGTAATAATAAAAAGTAAAAAGTAATAAATATTTTGTGGACCATTAATAAACTTTTGTTGAGTAACGTTTGTCGAGTATGAGAGAGATGTTGTAATGTTTGTTCCTAACATGTATGCCATAAAAACTATAAATATAAGAAGAAGAAAAATGATAAAGAAGTAAAAAAAAAATTAGAAATATAAAAAGTTAAAAAGATAAAAAAATAGCTGACATAAAAAATAGAAACATAAGAAATAAAAGAAATACGTAAAAAATATATTATAGTAGCTATAAGAAGTAGAAACAAAATAAGTAAAATAAATATTATAGCCGACATAAAAAATAGAAGAGATTTGAACTTTAATAAAAAAAAATATGGTTGCATTGATTTCAACAACAAGTAAAATAAATACTAGAAATATAAAAAGCAAAAATGATAAATAGTAAGTGACATAAAAAATAAAAACATGGTTGCATTGATTTCAACAATGTGTAAAACAAATGTTAGATATATAAGAAGTAAAAAAGATAAAGAATAACTGACATAAAAAGTAGAAACATAAAAAATAAAAGAAAAAAGTAAAAAATATATTATAGTAGTCATAGGAAATAGAAACAAAAGAAGTAAAATAAATACTATAATCGACATTAGAAATAGAAAAAATAGAAGAGATTTGAACCTTAAGCCAATTATCTCACTACTTACCAATATACAACAAACAAATAGTCTCAAAAAATACAAGATGCATATTGATTTGACTAGTTGTATTGATTTCAACAAATGGATTGTTTTTTTTGTTATTTACATATGTAAATTGAATTCATCATTTTAATAAAAAAACGTTACAAAATAAATATATTATAGTTTACAAAAAAACTAGAAATATAAGAAGTAAAAAATATTATAGTTGACATAAATAGTAGAAATATAAGAAATAAAATAAAGAAGTAAAAAATATATTATAGTAGACATAAGAAGTAGAAACAAAAGAAATAAAAAAAATTATTATAGCCAACAGAAGAAATAGAAAAAATAGAAGAGATTTGAACCTTAATAAAAAACATGGTTGCATTGATTTCAACAATAAGTAAAACCAATATTAGAAATATAAAAAATAAAAAAGATAAATAATAACTGACATAAGAAGTAGAAACATGGTTGCATTGATTTCAACAATGCTTAAAACAAATAGTAGAAATATAAGAAGTAGAAACATGGTTGCATTGATTTCAACAATGCTTAAAACAAATAGTAGAAATATAAGAAGTATAAACATGGTTGCATTGATTTCAACAATGCTTAAATTAAATAGTAGAAATATAAGAAGTAGAAACATGGTTGCATTGATTTAAAACAAAATTACTATAGCCGACATAAGAAATAGAAAAAATAGAAAAGATTTGAACTTTAATAAAAAAAACATGGTTACATTGATTTCAACAATACATAAAACAAATATTAGAAATATATGAAGTAAAAAAGATAAAAAATAACTGACATAAAAAGTAGAAACATAGTTGCGTTGATTTTATTGCCTAAAACAAATATTAAAAATATAATAAGTAAAAAATATTAAAAAAATAACTAACATAAAAAGTAGAAAAGTGGTTTCATTGATTTCAACAATGCTTAAAACAAATATTAGAAATATAAGAAGTAAAAAGATAAAGAATAGCTAACATAAAAAGTAGAAACATAAGAAATAAAAGAAAGAAGTAAATAATATATTATAGTAGTCATAAGAAGTATAAACAAAAGAAGTAAAATAAATACTATAACCGACATAAGAAATAGAAAAAATATAAGAGATTTGAAACTTAATAAAAAACCATGGTTGCATTGATTTTAACAATTCATAGAAGATAGAGAAGTAAACAATATTATAGTTGACACAAAAAATAGAAATATAAGAAATAAAATAAAGAAGTAAAAAATATATTATAGTAGACATGAAAAGTAAGAACAAAAGAAGTAAAAAAAAATTACTATAACCGATATAAGAAATAGAAAAAATAAAATAGATTTGAACCTTAAGTCCAATTATCTCACTACTTACCAATAAACAACAAACAAATGTTCTTAAAAAACAAAAGATGTATGTTGATTTGATTAGTTGCATTGATTTCAACAATGCATTGTTTTTCTTTTTTACATGTATACATTGAATTCATCAATTTAAAAAAAAACATTGTTGTATTGATTTCAATAATACATTGTTTAATAAACCACAAACAAATGTTCTTCAAAAACACAAGATGCATATTAATTTGATTATTTGCATTGATTTTGAAAAATGCATTTTTTTTTGTTATTTACATCTATACATTGAATTCACCAATTTAATAAAAATATGTTACAAAAAAAATATTATAACTGTTATAAAAACTAGAAATGTAAGAAGTAAAAAAATATTATAACTCACATAAAAAGTAAAAACATTTGAAATAAAATAAAAAAAGTAAAATAAAATATTATAATAGTCATAAGTAGTAGAAACAAAACAAGTAAAAAATATACTATAACTCATATAAAAAATAAAAGGGATTTGAACTTTAAGTCCAATCATCTCACTACTTACCAACCATAATAATAGTTAGATTTGACAACTAACTATAGCTCCAAGCCAAAATGGTTTTGAACCTTGGTCTCTAGAATAACACAAATTCAATAACCTTACTGCTTACCAATAGACTACACACAAATGTTGTTAAATAACACAAGATGCATATTTATTTGATTTGTTGCATTGATTTTAGCAACGCATATTTTGTTTTGTTTTTTACATGTATGTATTCAATTTATGAATTTAATAAAAAAGTAAAAGTTTTGCATTGATTTCAACAATGCATTGTTTTTTGTTATTTACATTTATACATTGAATTTATCTATTTAATAAAAAACTATTTGCGATGATTTCAACATATTAAAGTTTTTTTTCTTATTTATTTTAGGGTATATTGTGGATCATCATGATAATATTGCAAATAATGAAGATATTGATGATTAAAAAAGAAAAGTACGACAAATGTATAGAAGAGAGAGAAAAAAAATCATCAGAACATATAGAAGAACTTAGAAAACATGACTGTGAATTAAAGAGATCATGAAGAAGTGTTATTTGTGCAAAATGATTCTAAAAAACATGAATGTGAGATAATTTCAGGGTTATATAGGAATTAATATATAACTACCAATGAATATGACATACTTGGATACATGGAATGTGATAACAAGAAAAATTGAAACTCTAATTTTGTTGATATGGAAACTTCTAATCGTGCACTATAGTTCATATCCGAAAACTGACAATTGAATGCCATTGTTCATAATAATCGTATTCAAAATTATTCAATTGAAATCTTAGCGGAGAAGCAAAGAAAATCATTTGAGATTATTCTTGAGCATTACAGAGGTGGAAACAATGAACCACTACGAATGATTATCCAAGGAACTGCAAGTACAAGAAAATCTTACTTGATTGAAGCTATTAGACAAACACTATAAATTGATTATTTTACAGATAAGTCACCATTACTTATTTTGGCCCCAACCAATGTTGCAACGTTTAATATATCTAAATCAACAGTGCAAAAAAAAAAATGGGGATTAACATTGGAGAAGGAAACTATAAATATTGGAAACAAAGAACGACGGAGACTTCCATTTACAACAATATCATGAGTAAAAGGTTTGGATGATCTTCCTCCTTTCACATATGATCGATACGAGAAGATGCTAAAAGGAGCAGGAGTGGAATCAAGAAAAAAAGAAGAAGAAATATCAAATTTGATCACATTGTAATATATTTGATCAAATCCCTTGAGGTGCAAACCTTTGCTTTCCTTCACTAAAAAAATGTGCAAACCTTTGCTTTAACAATTTACTCAATCCTTGATACTTATTACTTACATTATGATAATCCTCATAATTCTATTGGTGTTTTCAACTTAACATGTTCTTTACAATGATGATCAAACTCTAGTTTTGTGTCACTGTGCACGACTGGAACCAACCTAGATCCAAATCCTAGGCTCTATCAAGCGTCGAGAGGGATCAAATCTCCTGAGGTGCAAACCTCTCCTCGAATAGCTCCTTGAGTGCAATACCTGAGAAGAGGTTTGCACCTCGAGAGATTTGATCCCTCTTGGCTCTTGATAGAGCCTATGATTTGGATCTAGGCTGGTAGATAGAACATTCACACTCACTAATTCATCAATCTGTTATAGTCTTGGAATTTTTGTTTTGCAGCAAAATTTCCCATGAAATGTTTGTGTACATCAATAAAGAAAGTGTTAGAGATGAAGCTCATACCCCTTATAGAGTGTTTTATTATTGTTATTATAAATACAGATATATTTTTTAATATTGTAAGTAATGTACAATCATTTCAACCTTTTTTTTTTAATCCTTAAAAATTGGAATTTGGATTGAATATTCTATATTTAACCTTTTATATAATTTTCTATATAATTGAACCTTCTATATAATTTAATTACATTTTTGTTCATTAGATGTTATACATTAACTGGATGCTTTACATACAATAACATTTTAAAGCAATTGGTTACACACATCAAATTGCCTAACACCTATTTTATATGCTAAAACCCATACCCTAAACTCATGGTTTTGACCTTCTATAACTCATAAGAGCATTGTTTCACCAAACCTTTATCTCAAGTTGGATATGAAGGATAAGGAGACGGATATTCATTTTAAAGGGTTTTGGATGAAGAGCACATTATGAATGTTCAAGGAGATGGATATTCATTTTAAGGGTTTTGAATGAAGAGCACATCATAGAATGTTTAATGCCTTGCAAATCCTATTAAGAAGACCATGGTCTAAAGAATTGTTTTTGGTTGGTTTTAGATTTGCACATGCTTTGTTTATAGGAGGTAAGAAGTTAGGTCGTAGGGTTTTTGTTGAGCACAACCCTTCACTTTTTTCTAGATTGATGTTGTCGATGTTTACTTGAATCATGTTGCACATGTAATTGATTAGAGATATGACCCTATGCATCAAGTGGTGTGGTTACTACTCAAACCAGATGGTGGGGTGCTTGGCTCAACCAATATTTATGCCTTCGATGACGCAAATGAAAGAGTGATTATTTGGGACTATCTAACCAAAGACCTTCTAGAAGCTAGAATCTAACCATTTATTATGTGGGGACTATAATAATTTTAAAACCTAAGATGATATATATGGTTTGAATATTGTGTGAATGCCTCTATGGAGGAGAACAACCTAGAATGGCCTTAGGGCCAAGCTTGGCCTACATAGCTCCACTAATCTTGAAGGCATGAACGATATGAGTTATGATTTACTTAGTTAAACATTAGGAAAGGCAATGAAGAAATTTTGAGAAGGTTGGACAAAGCCATGTTATTGAACTAGAACTCTATTTTTTCATTGTAGAGCGAGTAAATTGGTGCAAGCATTGGGAAACTTACCCTCTCTAATCACCAACCCATTATGTTATCCATTTCATGGCGATATACTATGATGAGAATATAAAAATAATAAATCTCCTTAATTTTTTTTATCACTCAAAGCACCCAATAGTGTGTCTAGACCATTGAGAGGATCTAGAACCCACCAACGAAGTTGAGGGTTAATGTTGGTTGGATTGAATGGTGGAATGGTGTAATTGGTTGGGTCATTGCCTTCATGGATGGATTTGGAGAAAAAATTGCAACATTCAAGGATAAATGACATAAGAATGTCAAAGAAGATCTTGAAGAATTGTCTTGATCCATTCAATTTTCTCTCAACGATGATCCCCTCCAGGCACAAGTTGTTGAGCTTAGGCACTTCTTAAAGGTGGATGAGATTTGGTGAGCACGAGGTGCTCAAATTCAATCCCAAAAACATTGCCTTCAGGCCAGAGACCAACCTACCAAGACAATTTTCAATGCCTTGGGCACTAAGTATGCTATTAAATGGCTTATATCTCTTAAGACAATCATGAACTAAGTTATCAAGCATGAATATATTGAGAAAGATTTTGTTAGCCATCACTAGACTAATTTCTAGTTGCAAGGGATGGAAAAGGAACATAGGGAGGGCATGTAGATGTGTATTGACATTGTATACAAATGATTGTCTATTGAGAAGGAAATTTTGTGCATCTAGGAATACTTAACCCTAAATGAGTTGACAATGATATTGATGGCTATGTCATATAACAAGTGTCCCCAACTTGATGGTTTTCATTAGAGTTCCATGAGGCAACATGGGACTTTGTTGGGATCAACATTTTAAATGTGTACACGAGTTGCTCCAAAACAATAACTAAGAGAGATTACCAACAAAGGACGAATAAAGTTTATCCCTAATATTGGTGACCATGAAATAATCACTTGCTAGCAACTTATCACATTTTTTAATGTTTCATACAATAGATATTGTTAAGGGTCTTGCTTTGTGGGTCAAGTACATATTGCCCAAGCATGAACAAATAAGTTTCATAAGAGGCCAGTTCTGTTTAAACAATGCCATATCCATTTAAGAAGGAATTGTGTGGGCTAGGTGCTTGAGCTTGAATTATGCTCATCAAAATTGATTTTGAAAATGTCTACGATTGAGTTGAGTGGTCATGCATCCTTTACACTCTCAAAGCATTTGGTTTCACCTAGCTCCTTCTTAGAGTTGTGGAAAATATCCTTGTATATGTTTTAGCCTACCTCTGTATTAACCAAGCAAGTCATAGGATACTAGCCTTTTCATGTCCAAGTCATAGGAAATTAGCCAATTCATAGGAGATTAGACTTCCTTCTTGCATTAGTGTTATATGTTATGGATACTAATACTCTAATTTAATGATTTCTTCAGTGTAGAGCTTTGTAGGGGCTTATCTAGGCCATCCCGTTCATATGCAACAAGGTGTCTAGATTCAACTGCTCCTTTATCAATGGTAGACCCCTTACGTGACTGGAAATATATCCAAAACAAAAAGGGGAGAAGAGGAAAGATGACCATATCTTCATGTCCACATCCAATTTCACTTAATAAGCCGACCATATATCTTTAAAATAGGTAAATTGTATATAGGTTGGGCACTAAACTTGGTCGAGTCCAGCGTGTACATGTAATCTTTGCTTGGACAAGGGGTTACAAAAATGAATATCAATCCCAACTTATGGGCAATTAAGTGAAATTTCTCATATATCTTTTTTGGTCGTTTATGTATCAATTATGTACAAAAGTTTCAAGTAGAAATATGAAAAACGATACACTTTTATTTACTGATCAATAATATAAAGATAAAAAGTGAGGGAAATAAATAGATCATGACTCTTTTTTTTTTGTAATGCTACAAAGATCTATTAAGCTAGAAGTAAAAAATACAATAATAAGTACAGTCTGAGGTGGTCTGAGCCAGCCATGAAGAACTGAGAAATCTTGGTAGTTCTGATCCGAATTATACAAAAAAACCTTCCCAGAGTTGGGGAAACAGGATAAACCAAGAGAGACTGCATGTCCATGGAAACAACGAAAATAAACAGAGTGGCAATGTAGCTTAAGCAAAAAAACAAAAAACAGCTTGAGAACCTCCTTATCAGTGAGCAGAAGGTGCCTCAGCATCAGAGGGGGTCTCCTCGAGGATCAGACAGCTGTAGTAGGCATTGTCCTCCACGTCATCGAGCTGTGGCAGAGAGTTATTCACAGCTGGTTGAGTGACCTTCGCTGCTGGCGGAGTGACCTTTGCTGCTGGTGGGGTGACCTTCGTAGCTGGTTGAATGTCCCTCATTGGGAGCTTAACAGGTAGAGGAGATGTCTTCCTGCCACCAAAATCAGTGTTATCCTTTTCATAGCAGGTGCGCTTGGCCAAGATCGGGCCCAAGGTGGAGGGAATAGGGAAGGAGGGTTGGACCGGTTCCTTACCCTTTTGTAAAAATGGAACCTTACCACGGGGATGAACCAGACTAGGACCTATGGGAGCGTTCATATGGTTGCCAACAGGATTGGACAAATTGCTAAGCATCGCCATGGATCTGACCACCGGGGCATGAGCGCTACTCTTGGGCCAAAAAACACGATGGAGGTGGCGGGTGGCGGTCATGTTGGGTAGAGTGGCACTGAGGGTCTGTGTGGCGTGCCTCATCGTGGCCCAATTGGCCACCATGTTTTCCATAAGCTCACCAAGCATATTTTTCAACAACCAATATGGTTCCCATGGCAAACTCTGATTTCCCATGGTGAGGTTGTTGGCGATAATGTGGGCCTCCCAATTGTCAACCAGCAAGCGAACAGGGATAGAGATCTTGACTCTATAACCCTTCCGGGTTTTCCCAGCTTCTTGGGATTCTATCTTATTTTTTCCATGGGGTCCTTTCAGCCGCCCCATGAATTCAAGCTGGAGCTCAAGGAATGTGGTTGCATGGGGGCTCGTGAAGTGCAGGAGCAAGGTAGCAGGGACTCGTAGAGAAGAGGATCTAGGGGAACGCTGGGCAGAAGGGCGAAAGTGCGGAGGGAAATAAGCGTGGGCATGGTTTGAGAGCCGAACCCAGGTGCAGGTGAAGGGACAGGAAAGTCTCGCACGTTTGAGAGCCATGGGGGGAGGTAGCGTGGCAGCCAGTCCAAGCTGGTGGAGGGGACGGAAAGGGCCGAGGATTTAATGCCTCGAGCAACTTGACGTCGCTTCACTTGAGGGCCTAACATCAGCGATTATACCTGTCTATCTAGCCTACTCCAGCCCATGTGTCATGCCAGGCCTAATCCTCGTGTTAGGCCTGATCACCACCCGCATCCGAGGAATAGATCATGACTTATTAACCATGAGCTAAAAAAACATTAAAAAAAGAGCTACGAACATATAAAGAAACATTAGAAAAAAAGAACCATGAACATATAAATTTGATGAAATAATATTTTTGGAAAAAAAAAGCCATGAACATATAAATTTGATGAAATAATATATTTGGAAAAAAAGAGCCATGAACATATAAATTTGATGAAATAATATTTTTGGAATAGTTATTTGGTAAAGAAAAACAAAAAGTGAAAGGGGCATAAGTGGTGAGCTCCCAATATGGATGCCTAATAAGGGCAACTATACTAAGAGCCTACTTTAAATGTCAACCCGGGGGACGTACAAACTTTAGAGGTGCAGGCACTATCTGTGCTCTTATAGGATAATCTTTGTCACAGTTGGATGTCGGTATCAATGTTCTAAGGGTTTCCTACTCAATATGTAAAACTAGTTATACTAGGGAATTAAATACTGGAAAGCAATAAATCTATTTTAAAGAATCAAAGTACTAGAAGCAGTAAATCTGTTTTAAATAATTAAAATGCTGAAAGTAGAAGAGATATTCCTATGAATTTACTTAATGCAGAATGGTAAATCTAGGAAAAATGCCATAACAGATCTATTCTAATATTGGAGAAAACAAGGTCTGTAATTACTTTATGCATAAAAATAGAGTTCTGATCTAAACCATATAAATACTAAACTAAGATTGAAGTGCGGTCGTTTCATGCTACACATCCACTTACTAAGAAGTCAAAGTAATTAATCGCGATGGGAAACATTCATAAATCTTAGATCTAAACCATGACTTTTGAAAGCAAAGCTAACACAGATGTAATCGTTTGTTAAAATGTGCATTGGAAGAAAGCAGCTACAGGACTACTGAAACCGTTTTGTTGTATTACAGAACGTATTATAAACTACTATAGAAATCATAAATCATTCAAGCACTTCCATATGCGATATAACTTTTCATCAATGTAAAACACATAATTGGAAAATACTTGAAAATGGAAATCCCCTGACTTACGTGTTGGAGGGGCCCTCTCCAACCCGTACTCAAGAGAGAAAAAGACTTATAAACGCTGGCTGGAATTTAACATCAATCTCTTATTTAAAATATAAAATCCATGTCTTCACAAAGGTCTGTACTTCCCAGTATCTCAATAGTGCAAAAAAACTTAAAACAATGTTTCTCCAAAATGTCAACAGGGGCCTCTCGCTATCCGAGAGGTCCATATTTATATAGTTCGTAATGCTGAACTTAACTAAATGTCTAAATGCCGAATTCCCTTAAACAGGAGTGCATTCTTTATAAATCAAGAAACAGGGTGCCGAGCTTGGTGATCCCTCAGTCTTCTACGCGTTCATCCTTTAATGCACCTGAACCTACTCAATTACGCTTGGTTTCCACAAAATTATTTTATCGAATATGCATTTTAACATACAAGAATAATCATCAAAAACAATTTCATCAAATAATTAAAGTAAATTTTTTTTCCCACAAATGAGTGTGTTTCTTCGCCATTGCTTGAGCTTGACTGTGGGAAAAAGGTTTATCAAATACCTGAAAATTGGACTCATCATTCTCTCCCATACTTGAAGGATTCACCCATCCTTGGGTGACTTATTCAATTCCTCGTTGACATCCCTGATATCCCATGCTACCACCCTAGGTATCCCTGCCTGCTTGTGATATCCAAAATGCTGATCCTCCCTGGCCCATGCCCTCCTCTCTTCCTCTTCATTAATCTATCCCTTGATGACTGGGGAAAGAAAGAATGGGGGATTCAGCCTCATCCCTATCCATCTGAGTTGATTTCTTGCCAGAGATTCCTTGTAGAGTGTGGCTTTGAAAAGAGCATCATTAAGCTTAAGGGGGGAGTGGAGTTCTTTTCCTTTCAGATCGTTTGCCACTCTGCTCCACCTTTCCTTGATGGACTCATGAACTTCCTTCTGTGTGCTTCGGAGTGTAATGTCAAAATGAGTCACAGCCTCCTGTTGTTTTGCAAGGAGAATGGGTATTAGTTCCTCGTCCTAGGTGAGGATCCTGTGGTTATAGATTATCCCTTCAGGGTGAGTTGGCTCTAGTCTAATCATTAATGGGGTTTCTCATTTGGATGCGACATAGAGATGGCAGTCCTGTGCTCGCTCAATTTCGTGGTTCATCCACGAACATAATGCCCTCAACTGGAAATCGCCCACATATGGGTTTGGCGACCAGTTGGGTGAGCCAGAAACTACGAAATTATGCAAGAAGAATTCACTCAATTGGTCCTTCTCTAGCTCCGTGGAGTTCAAACATGCATCCATAAACTCTTTGGGAGTGCTTATCTCTATAGGGAGCCCTTGGTTCAACCTATGGAACTGGAATTTTGTTAAATTTTCAGAATTTACTTCAATCTGATCTAGGATCTTAACTGAGAGAACAACATGTACAGCATATCAATCATGGAGACAATAATGCAAGCACACAAGAGACACAAAGATTTACTTGGGGAAAACCATAAAGGTGAAAAACCCCAATAACTTCCTCAGAGATAGATAGAGCAATGATACAACCAACCATAAGAGATAGACACAACCTAGCAGCAGATCCTCCTCCTCCATAAGTGCGCCACTCCTCCTTGAGTGCATGTGTGAGAAGTGAGTGAGTAAATAGAGTGCCTCCCGCACTCTATTTATACTTGACTTGACTTGCCTTTTTACCTAACTCATGTAGGCTCGAACTTAACCACATAACATAATGCTGAGTGGGCCGACCCCCAATAGGGTGGTCTAATAACCCTTTGACCCACATGGCCGACCCCCAATAGGGTGGTCTAATAACCCTTTGTCCCACATGACTTATACAGGGCCGACCCCAAACAAGGTGGTCTAATAACCCATCAAGTATAAGTTACGACACTTACAATATAAATGACGACACTTCCGTATAGAGGAATAATAACATCTCTATAAGAATACAACATACATATATGTGAAATACATTCCGAAGTTACATATACATCAACAAATTTGCCCCATTTCTCCTGTATATAAACTGCATGTACTGTCGAAGGTGGTCTGAGGTCCCTCAGTCTATCATATATGTCAATAGTAGTGGCCAAAAAGTCCTTTAATTTGGTAATCTCCTGGTCTTTCTTTGCTAATTCGTTTTGTGCCTCGGCCAACTTTTCTTGCAGCGCTGAATTCTTCTACTTAGCCAACCGCAGCTCTTCTGCATGATGCATCTTCAGGATTTGTATCTTCTCAGCTGAGAATGGGGGAGGTGTGGGCTGGCTTCCTGGCCCAATTCTTAACGTTTCCAACTCATTTATGAGCCTTTCCAATTCTGCCCAAGCCTCAACGAGTTGGGTAATGACCTCGGGGTTTTCATTATGTTCTGGAGGATTCCCCTGGAGGTTTCCTTGCTCCTGTAAGCTCTGCTATTCTTCTTTATCCATTTCTTCTTCTTCATCCCGTTCTTCTTCTTCATTCATTTCCTCTTCTTCTTCCTCTTCTTCATCCTCTTCTTCTTCTGTAGTGGGATCCTTCTAGTCTATAAAAGGATCAATGTCATCATCAGACACATTGGTAACCAGGGGGCTGGGTTCCCTTTCTCCTTCCTTGGAGACTTGGATTTTAGCTACCTGTGTGAATCTTTTGGTGTGCCTCTTCGACTCCTGACTACTAGCAGGAATACCTGGGCCTGATTTGGGGGAGTCATCTTTTGAGTGTTTTATTTTTACCAAGGTGTCGGCCACACTGTCCAAGTCAAATTTTCTTTTTGCCCCTGATACAGAGGTGGTCTTACTTTTTGATTCTGGTGGCAAGGGCGTAGTCTTCATTCTCTGAACGTCCTTAGTAGATACCATGATGAACTCCTCCCAAGAGAGCTCTAGAATATGTGCTTTTAGTTCCTCACCAACTATTAGTTTGATCAGCCCATGATGGGCCAAAGCATCCTCTTTTCCCTTAGCCACCTTCCTGCTCATTTCTGCTAGGGATTGGAGCAGGTAAAACGAAATGCTAATGTTGTTGTTTGCTGAAATGTGACTCCTGTGCTTGAGAAGTTCCAAAATATGAAAATGGAAAATGGGAACATAACTTAACCTTCTAGTGCAAGTAATGTACCTTTGGACAATTGTAGCCATTTCATCCCATGGTGTTGGCATGGAGAGTCTTTTGACTCCATTTTTGTCCTCATTGTAAGCTTCCCCTTGTTCAAAGAATGCTGCTTTTGTTGTGTGGTTTGCTTCCCTATCACTGCTGCTCCAATGCAGGCCCATTGGAAGACTAGTGTATTTGGCAATCATGTCCTCATCCGATTTTATACGCAACCCTTTTACTCAAGTGACGTACTATTCATCTTTGATATGTTTGAGGTTTCTTGCGAACTTCTGAGCTACCCCTGTATCGTATCCTATCAGTCCAAGGATGGAAGACATCCATCCTGAATTGCGAATGATCTGCAGAACTCTCGGGCTCTGATAAATGGCGCTATGATCTTCCGGTTCACTTTTCTTGAAACCCTTTGTCATTTTAGAATCTTCTTTATAATTAGACAAAAACCATAATTTTGGAATATGGTTTATACCTTCAACTGGTCGGGGATCTGCCTACAGGCTCGAGGATTGCAATGCTAGATGAGTGAGTTCATTAGCTTTGGTCTGTTGCTTCTCGAGAATTCTGAGTGGTTCCTTATATGCAAAATCGTGGAATATTATGCAGCCTTACTTGCCGTCTTTCCGCACCTATCCTTTCCATCATTCCTGTACTTGCCTCTTTTAATCCTCTTTTTTCCATGATCGATCTCTGTATTCCCATGATTGATCTCTGTACTTCATATGGTGAAGGTTGCGATCATGATTTGTTGAGGGTGACGGGACTTAAGTAGCGATCATGAGTTATTAAGGTGATTCGACCATGCCATCGATTTAAAATAGAAGCTATCCTCAGTTGACTAGAAACGAATGTATTGTGGGATAATGTTTTACCTTAAGAATAAAATAAAATCGTTCGAGAGATTACCTTGGTATGAATGCGTACCTGCATTGATGATCTGGTGCGTTTTTCATGCATGGCGGTGTTTGTAGTTGATTTATGCATGTCATTAGTTGCGTGTGTGGGCTGCTTTTTCCTTTTTGCCCGTTTGAATTTGATGAAGTATCTTCTTTTGAAAATTGTGCCAGTTGTTGATACGACTCATGTGATGATGCTTCGTATTTGGATGATTGCATGGTTGTATGTAACTTGCTCTCTTGAATAACTTGCAGGCTTGCTTGAATTGATTTGCAGGCTCGCTTGAGTATGTTGAAAAAGAATGGAATGGCGTGTTTGAAGAATTCCGTAGTAGTGATGACTGATCGTTGAATGTAAATGTGGCTGGCTCGCTTGAGTGCTGATATGTAATGTATCTGGCTCGCTTGAATTGAATTGCAGGTTCACTTGAATAAATGCAACCTCGCTTGAATCAATTGCAGGCTCTCTTGAAGTATGGTCAGGCTCTCGTGATGATATGGCAGAGTTGAAATGAAGAGTGTGCTTGAATTGTTCTTGTAGTGGTAGATATTTTTGCTGGCTTTCTTGAATGCATATCCGGCTTGCTTGAATTGTGGTTGATATTTTGCTTGGCGATAGTAATGCTTGATCTTTCATAGGGGTATACGTGGCCCTGTAATTTTCCTGTTACTTTTTATGAATTTTTCATTCCTTTTTCTTTTTTCGGTTTTTTTTATATATATATATTCTTTTGTTTCTTTTTTTTTTGAATGAGTTGAATTTCACTGATTTGCCGCGTCCTCTATCAACATTAACTGTTGTTGGTAGAGTACCTGTGTAAATTCTTCTTTTGACTGTGGTTTCTTGTAAATTTTTAGGCGATGCCCATTCACTATCATGGAGAACTCCTCTTCATCAATTGTAATAATTTTCACAGCCCCATTTTCATAAATTTTCTGTATAATGTAAGGTCCAAGCCATCTAGTGGTTAGTTTTCCCTTGAATGTGTGAAATCTGGAGTCGTAAAGTAGTGCCCAATCACCTTCATTGAACTTTTTATCCTTCAGATGTTGGTCATGCCATTTCTTTCTTTGATGTTGGATGATTTCAGTATGTGTAAGTGCTTCTTTGCGGTATTCATCCAGCTGATTTAGCTGTAGCATGCGTTCTTTTTGAATTTCTGATAGGTCCATCTGTAAATCTGCTGCAATTCTTAATGTCTTTATTTCAAATTTGATTGGCAGCATGACCTTTTTTCCATAGACCAGTTCATACGGTGTGAATCCTATAATGGTTTTCCATGTAGTATTGTAAGCCCAGACTGCCTCACTAAGTCTATCAGCCCAATCCCTTTTGTGAAGTTGGACAGTTTTTGTCAAGATTCTCTCTAATTCCCCGTTGGTTACCTCAGCTTGACCATTTGCTTGAGGGTGATAGGAAGATGACTGTCTGTGCTTTACATTGTTTCTTTTCATCAAGTCTTCAATTAAATTTGATGTGAATTGTGGGCCCTGATCAGAAACTACTTCTCTTGGCACCCCAAACCTGTGAAAGATCTGTTCAGTAAAGAATTTGGCCACACTGGTTTCATTGGCAGCAGCCAGTGCTGCTACCTATGTCCATTTTGTAAGGTAATCAGTGCATACGAGGATGTAGCTCCCAATATGGATGCCTAATGAGGGCAGCTATACTAAGAGTCTACTTTAAATGTCAACCCGGGGGACGCACAAACTTTAGAGGTGCAGGAACTATCTATGCTCTTATAGGATAATCTTTGTCATAGTTGGATGTCAGTATCGATGTTTTAAGGGTTGCCTACTCAATATGTAAAACTGGTTATACTAGGGAATTAAATACTGGAAATCAATAAATCTATTTTAAAGAATCAAAGTACTGAAAGCAGTAAATCTGTTTTAAATAACTAAAATGCTGAAAGTAGAAGAGATAATCCTATGAATTTACTTAATGCACAATGGTAACTCTAGGAAATAAAATTCCATAACAGATCTATTCTAATATTAGAGAAAACAAGGTATGTAATTACTTTATGCATAAAACTAGAGTTCTGATCTAAACCATTTAAATACTAAACTAAGATTGAAGTGCGATCATTCATGCTACACATCCACTTACTAAGAAGTCAAAGTAATTAATCACGATGGGAAACATTCATAAATCTCATATTTAAACCATGACTTTCGAAAGCAAAGCTAACACAGATGTAATCGTTTGCTAAAATGTGCGTTGGAAGAAAGCAGCTACAGGACTACTGAAACCGTTTTGTTGTACTACAAAACGTATTATAAACTACTACAGAAATCATAAATCATTCAAGCGCTTCCATATGCGATATAACTTTTCATCAATGTAAAACACATAATTGGAAAATACCTGAAAATGGAAATCCCCTGACTTACGTGTTGGAGGGGCCCTCTCCAACCCGTACTCAGGAGAGAAAAAGACTTATAAACGATGGCTGGAATTTAACATCAATATCTTATTTAAAATATAAAATCCATGTCTTCACAAAGGTCTGTACTTCCCAGTATCTCAATAGTGCAGAAAAACTTAAAACAATATTTCTCCAAAATGTCAACAGGGGCCTCTCGTTATCCAAGAGGTCCATATTTATATAATTCGTAATGCAGAACTTAACTAAATGTCTAAATGCTGATTTCCCTTAAACAAGAGTGTGTTCTCTATAAATCAGGAAACAAGGTGTCGAGCTTGGTGATCCCTCAGTCTTTTATGCGTTCATCCTTTAATGCTCCTGAACCTACTCAATCACGCTTGGTTTCCACATAATTAGTTTATCGAATATGCATTTTAACATACAAGAATAATCATCAAAAACAATTTCATTAAATAATTATAGTAAAACAATTTTCCTACAAATGAGTGTGTTTCTTCGCCATTACTTGAGCTTGACTATGAGAAAAAGGTTTATCGAATACCTGAAAATTGGACTCATCGATAAGTACATCATGAACTTTTCAAGGAGTTAGAGGAATATTAGAAAAGAATAGCTAAAAAGATATAAAATTAAATTTGATTATATAATATTTTTGGAGTGGTTAGTGGGTCTTTAATGTTTTATTACAAATTAGTAAGTTAGGTTAATGAGAGATTGGAAATAAAATAAAAAAGAGAAATAACATAAAGAATAAAAAAAGTTGAGAAGAAAAAAATATATGATTGAAATTGACTAATTGTCTTATATCTATAGTAAGTTCTTTGTACATCTCAATAGAGATAAAAACTACTTAAAAGTTAATGTTAAGGGGTTGCCTTAATAAATTATCATTAATGGAATTGGGTATTTGACTAATTCTGTAAGATTGTGTGTTTGATTCAAATATTTCTAAATGAGGTGTACTAATGTACGCCAGCAACTTTATTAATATTGTTGTCTTTTTTTTTTCACACATAAATATATCTTACTATTAATAACACGAAATAGTAAATAGGAACATTACATCAGGACCACAAAGCATATAACATACTGTCAACATGAGCGCCAAAGGAAATGACTCATGGACCCCATAAAATGCTGTCATCTGACCACGTCACATCAACGCGGGATCCATACCATCCACACACACAGATAAAAACATCTCCCAGTTGTGTCAGACAAATCAACTGAAAGTCCAAAATGAAACAGACCACATGTCTCAAAGTGTCAAGATGTCAATACATAAATACATAAAATATCAGCCCAAAATAAGTCCAAAACATCCAGAGGCCTGGACAACAAAGATCTATATATCCCATAGAGCCGCATAAACAAAACGGATCAAAAGTCCAACAAGAAGTTGGAGAAAAGATACTAAGTACCTGCACAAAAATATCTGCATAAATACATGTGAGAAATGAGTGCCAAAAAAGCCCAAACAGATCCAAACATATGAGTCAGCTCCAAAGCAGGTCAATCGAGCCCCGAGAGTAAAGAAGGTCCTCGTGCCATTCCTCCCACAAAATACAGCCCAACGATGATTGCAAAGCCCTCTTTGAAAGGCGATCTGCCACCAAATTAATCTTGCGGAAGACATGAGCAAAGTGAATATGTTGAAATTCACAAATATAATTTCTAACAGCAGCCATCCATTTTGTGAGAATCAATACATTCAGTGTGGATGTACCCTGAGCCCAAGAAATAATGGATGAAGAGTCGCCCATTACTACAATAGAGGAAACCTGTAAGCGTCGGGAAAAATATAGAAGGAGCCAGAGAGCACATAATTCGCTGCGAGTATTAGTACCAGGGCCCAAATTTAAATGTAACAAGTAGGAGATGGAGGTGTTTAGATGAAGCACCACACCCGCCCCACTACCCCCACCCACCCAATCCGCAACCCCGTCAAAGAAACCGCAAGGGTACATTAGAACAGGGGGAGCCAAGCGATATCCGGGCACCTTACCAGAAGTAACAATCTTGCCCCCTGAAAATACAGAACCAGAATTGTACTCCATAAAAGAAGCGATGATACGTCCACTCAGCCAATGCAAATTAATAGCAGTCCCCTCGAAAACGAGGCGATTACGCATCTTCCATAGCTCCCACATCATATAACAGGGAAGTTTGAGCCATTGAGCATATAGAGAATCGTTTGTCCATTTACCAAAACTGTCCTGTAAGGAAACCGAGTGCCAATCTGCGTTTATCCCTATTGAATTGACAGTGAGCTTCCAGAGCTCCCTCCATAAAGGACATGAAGAGAAAAGGTGGTCTACCGATTCCTCGTGTGCACAACAAAGAGGACACCAGCCAGGTCCGTTGAAGCCGCGCCGACAGAGGTTGTCCCTGGTAAGAATATAGTTTCCCAAAACCAACCAGACAAAGCATCTAATCCTCGGAGGAATGGCTAGCTTCCAGATCAGAGAGTGCCACCAAACCGCCTTCGGTTTACAATCAACAAATAAAGAATCATAAGCAAGTTTCGCTGTAACCTTACCATGAGCAACATCCCATGACCAAACCAACCTGTCCGGGGAATCGCTGAGAAAGATATTTGCCCGACGAAGAAGCAAGGTAAAATCTGACCATTCTTTCCCCATATCCCCTTGGATGCCAAGTTGACGGGCCGTGATCCACCCCTGATTATTGAACGCTGCAGCATGTGACAGGTAGAAAAGCCCACGGGAACGTAGATGCGCGCAGAGTTCGGGAGAGAAGTGAAACATGGGCGCAGTCCCCATGACAGGATCCAAACCAAGTCTGATTTCCTGTCCATTGCCAGGGAGCCAAGAGAGCCACTTTTCCACAGCCGAGAACGCGCCCATGAGCCCTCGCCAAATATTGGAGGTGCCGTTTAATAAGTGCCTGTCAAGCCGGAACCAGGAAGAGACTGAAAACTTTTTGAGATATTTGGCCCCAGTGATGCAGCCCCACTTTGAGTCATTGAATAATACACGCCACAGTCTTTTCGCATGAAGAGCAGTAACAAACAATTCCAAATTCTTGATATTCCAACCACCTAGGCAGTATGGTTTAGCCAAGCACTTCCAGTTTATAAGATGGAATCTGTTCCTTTCACCCCCACCAGACCAAATAAAACGGAAGAATTTTCTCCGCAGGATGTGCATAATAGAAGATGGGATTTTGCAAAGGGAGAACCAATATACTCCCATGTTCTGGAGAACAGACTTAGCCAAAATAATCCGGCCTCCCAGAGAAAGATATCTCAAGCTCCAATGGCTAATGCGAGAATTGAAGCGTTTGACCAACCATAGCCAGTCGTTAGTTCTATAATTGGCCGATTTGAGGAAGAAGCCGAGATATTTGGTGCCTTCAGTTAACTCTTTAAATTGCAATGGAAGAATATCCCTGACATTTAGTTCCACGTTTTCCTCCAGAGCATGTTTCAGGAAACAATATTTCATCATACTAATGAGCATACCAGTAACACAACATAAGAGGTCAAGAATTCTCTTATACTGTAACCATTCAGCCAGAATGCTCAGCCCGAATAACATCACATCATCCATGAACAATGAATGTGTTACAGTAACACCAGCCAAGATTTTGATACCAACAAGTGAACCCTCATATTTTGCTTTATTTATTGAAAGACTCAGCCCCTCTATGATCAACAGGAATAAAAGGGGAGAAAGTGGGCACCCCTGACAGAGACCCCTGGATGCTTTGAAGAAATCTGTCAGCTGGCCATTTATAAGTACTGCATAGTTGACCGACGTAACACAGGCCATGATCCACTTCATAACTTTCCACGGAAGGCCAATTTGTATAAGAATCAACTTGAGGAAAGTCCAGTTTACGCGGTCGTAGGCTTTTACCAGGTCAAGTTGAAGAATGAGAGCCTCCATCTTTTTCTGAGCAATAGAATGGAAAACCTCCTGTGCCACACCAACCGCGTCATGTATCTGCCGCCCCTCCAGAAAGCCATATTGTTCCATAGAGATGAATGTGGATAAGATCGGCTTGATTGGCTGCGCAATAACCTTAGAAATGATCTTATAAACAATATTGCACAAAGCAATCGGCCGATAGTCATCAAAACTCTCAGGATGAGTGGACTTAGGTATCAGTGCCAGATAAGTGGTATTTAGTGCCCCGGAGACCAATCCCAAGGAACGTGATTCATCAACCGCATCCCTCAGGTCGTTTCCCATTACATCAAAAAAATGTATAAATAGCTCCACTGTCCACCCATCCGGCCCAGAAGATTTATCCTTTGCTAATACCCGAAGAGTGTTTTGTAAATCAGAGCAAGAGATTTCCTCAAAAATATTGTCACCCTCCGCATTAGTGAACATCCGAGGATATTCCTTAATAAGTTTGAACTGTTCAGGTAGGGAAGTAGTTTTAGGATCAGTGAAGTAATCAAGAAAATGGCGCGACGCCTCAGACATTAAATCTTCATCCCCACGAATCCGTCGCCCATCATGATCATTTAAGTCCCAAATGTTGTTTTGTATTCTGCGACCATCAGCATAACGATGAAAATTTTTTGTATTATGATCACCAGCCGTGAGCCAGATAGCCCTACTCTTTAATCGCCAAGACTCTTCTTGGATAAGTAGTATTTTATGTTTTCTTTCCTCCAGCAGAGCAAGGCGTGATCGATCAGCAGGCGAAATTCCCGCTCTCAGAGATTGATCCCGAAGAACTCCAATTTCAATTTCCAGTGCATGTAGTTCAGAAGACTGATCAGCTTTTTTGGCGCATTCCCACTTCATAGTATAATCTTTAAGGGACCATAATTTGGTAGCCAACCTATCCATGGCCGACCGCTCTCCCGAAACATCCATATCTGCCCAAAGGGACCGGACACCAACATCAAAATCGGAGTCATTCAACCAAACAGAATTGAATTTGAATGGATATATCCGGTGCATAGCATCGATTTCAAATTGCAGAATGATAGGAGTATGATCACTGATATGGGTTCTCATGCACCATGATCTGTATGTGTGAAATGATCCCAAAAGAGGCTCAGATAACAGAAATCGATCCAGCCGTTTTGAGATCAAATGCTCACCAAGCCGACCGTTAGACCACATTGGGGATAAAGGCCTAGGTTCCACATCAATCAGAGAGTATGTAGAGAAAAGGTTTTTGAAGTAATTCTCCAGAGGATCCCGTCTGGCCGAAGTGCCCAGATTTCCTCAGCTCCCCAAGAAAAATTCAAATCACCAGCGAGTATCAAATTGTCCAAAGCCAAGAGATGACCCGAACAGGCCAAATTCCAGAATGTTTCCCTGTTGTTGTAGCGCCCATAGCAGTTTATGATATTTACAACCCTATCTGATCCACTGAAGCAACCAGTCAGAAGTATACCCAACGAGGTAATGAATGAGTCCAGTTTTAATACCCCCGGGTTCCAAGCTGCAAGGAGGCCCCCAGATAGGCCAACCGCGTCCACCGTGGATAAACACCACCCCGGCTTCAATTTATTGAAGAAAATACAAGCTTTCTCCCCACAAACCATAGTTTCTTGTAGGAGAACCAAATCGGGATTAACAATATGTAGGATTCTATTGAGGGCCAGTTGTTTGGGCATGCCCCCCACACCCCTAATGTTTAAGGAGAGCAAAATCATTATCGACCTCTGGCAAGGGCTTTGATTCCTCTAAGAGCCCTGGTGTCGGGGGAGATGGGGGATTTTAGAACTTCTTTGTCAGCGCCCCCCCGAGCGATGACCTTTGCATTTTTCCTGGCACTGTGAGTTTTTATGGGAGAGAAGTCGGCATCCAGCCCACCGAGCCGAGCCCCCTTCGCAATACATTGCTCGCCCAATGTGGATAAATTGGTGGAAGATGAAATGTCGTTCGGATCCCCCTCAGGGAGTGTCGAAGATGAAGGGGCCGGCGAAGCAAACTCATAATTATTATTAAGAACCCCCCCACCAACAACCCGGTTATTTAAATACACCGGGAGAGAAGTTTTTTGAACCATTTCTGAATAAGAGGGGATGTGTAAGATACGGTTCTGAGAGTCGTTCAAGGAAGCCGAGGCCAAAATCCCATCCACAAATGGCTCACGGATAGTTTGACAGTGAAGATTATCGGTCGGGGGATCCAAGGGTATGTTTATGACCTCTACGGGCTCCAAAGCAGGCAGAGACTCCTCACATTCCGAGGAGAGGATAACAGTGGGGCTATGTGTGTGTGCCGACGCCACTGGTGAGAGAGGAATAATGGACGAGCTCTCCAGGGGAGAAGTGCAAATGGGAATAGGGGGATCTGTGATGAGGGGCATATCATCAGACAAAGCAGTAGGTTCCGTTCCAGACTCTGAAGCAGATGACAACTTTGGATACATACGACTCAAGTAATTACCATTATTTCCATTGTTAAGTTCCAAAGCATTGATAAATTCGACATCCAAATCATTCAATGACTGATAAAATGAAGGGTCATTTGATTGCAGCTTACCCATAAGACCGACAGCCGACGGCGTCACCCTGTTTGAATAACCATCGAGCCCTCCATTCGAGTCCAAGTCCCTATCGCTGGCATCATCCGAGGACCAAAATGGGTCCGCCCCCACCGGGCGACCAGAAGAAAACCGCAGGGTGCATTGACGCCAAAGGTGACCCACCTGCTTGCAATTAGAGCACCGAAAAGGGATACCCCAATAATCAATGACCAGATCCAGCCTACGACCCCTCCAATTTATGTGGAGGAAATCAATAAGTCCCAACAAGATGTCCATTTCCACCAAAAGCTGGCCCATCCGTCTATCAAAACCTGTAAGATGATCATCCTCAACGTGCAGAAACCGACCCAAACGATTGCCAATGGCTTCAAACGCACCCCGGTTCCATAGAGCAAGCGGCATACGTGGAATGAGGACCCATAGATGACGCAGACGCACAGTGGCAGTATCAGGATCGAAGTCAGTATACCATTTTTGTAACATGAGACTGCCACCCCCATGAAGCCAAAGGCGAGATAAAATATCAGAGCAGTGTACTTCCTCTTGAAACTTGAAGCCGAACCATCCACGAGCTAAAGCAAAAACCCTCGGAGTGTAGCCCACAATGGGATTCCATTTTTCAGTCACCCAAGCCACAATATCCCTACGATCCATAGCAAAGTAAGAGAATTTCCCCACCAAAGCAGTTAGATTGTACTCAACGAGCTCCTCCAATCCCAAATCCCTACCCATGGTTAACCAGGCCTCACCGGGACGACAACTGAATTTTTCACTGAGCCAATGAGCAGCACGCGAGATCGGACGAGAAATGCGATCCTGAGCATGTGAAGTACCTCCCCGAATGCTTTCGACGGAAGGGTCGGAACCGGAAGACCCCCCAGGAGCCCCTGTAAACGGCAGCTGGCCTTTTTTAGCACCAAGCCTGGCACATGGAGCACGTTGCCGGCTTCCCGAGGCAAGGTGTCGCTTGCCATAAAGCTTGTCTCTGAAGAAAGAAGCGGGTTTGAAAGACCCTGCTTCCTCCATCCTATACTCCGAAGCAGTCATGGAAAATTCCACCGGGCCATGTGGATCCGCCACATGTTCCCCCATCGCCAGGTGTAAACCCTATAAACAGTATTCCAATGTAACATCCCTCCAATTTGAACCCCATTATTATTTATTTTTCGTAAATGTAATTATGATTGTGTAAACGGCCCTGGTGAGGAGCTCAAGGCTAAGGCCCCACCAGTGGACTTTAGAAAGTTTTATTATTTTATTTGTAGGTCGAAAATGTTTTCATACTTAGAAGACTTAAGGCTGCGTCGCCACAAAATCCTTAAAGAGGAGAAAGAAGTCAGCTCGACTACAAAGAGAATGCCAGACCTTACCATGGGTTAAGGAAACCACATACATATATGATATATATAGTATTTCATAATAATTATGATAACAATATAACATATCAATGAAGGATATAACACATCATACATATGTATATTGATTATTAAAATATGAGCTTATTTATATCTAACCTATACATATAAAAGATGAACAAAAATGTTGACAACAAGCTAGTATTGTTAAAATATTACTACTTAAATCTTTTAAGTTATTATTATAGTTTAGATAAACTTTAGAAAGATATTATGTACTTTCCTTTTAAAGCTAATAATTGTGATAATTTATAGAAAAATATTAAATATATGTTTCTATGTGTCTTGATTAATAAGGATATTATTAGAGACACATCTTGTGATGGATATTTTGTATATCTATATTTGGTATTTATTTATCTAAAGACTAATATACAAAAGATTTAAGTGAAAGAGTTGTTATACATAGATGTGATTTTACTTGACGAAGTATTTTGGAATTATGGTTTTCGAAGTGTAATCCAATTATTATGTGCATTAAAAGCATATAAGTAAGTCCTTCTATTTTGACTCCATTCTTTTAAATGCTTAAAAGAAACGTTGGGGCCATACTTTGGCAATTTGTTTTAAAGATCGTGGGTTTTGGAGGAACACTCTGTACCACCGCCATTTGTCTTTTAATGAAGATCCCAAAACCCTTGGCCGCCATCTGCCATCAAGAGGGTTGCATTTTTATACTGTTGAGAGGAGTAAACTTCTATTTAATTCTCGTTACAAACGAAGTGGAGCTTTTGGCGGAGGATTTCGGGGAGACTATAGTGCAAGCTTGTCCCTTAACTGAGTCCACTACCTAGAAGATTAGACAATAGCGTAATTAAAGAGATAATGGAAGATCTTGTCTTCCTTGATGCATAGATAACCGGCTAGTCGAGCTTGCCATCTGGCTATGGTTGTCTGCCATCACTGGTGTTGGTTAATTTTCATTTGCCTATATATTAGCGACTAGAGAATAGCTCCAGAGAGTTGTATTTGTTACGGGAGCATGGATCCTTGCGTGAGAGGGGGAATTCATGAGCTGAATGCTAGAACCACGGAAGAGGAGACTGAGTAAATTATCAGAAAAGGGGGGACGTTGTAGTAGGAAAAGGTGGATGCTATTGGACAGAGCCGATCTCTAGATGTTGAAGGTTGGTATCGTTTCTGCATCGGTGCGTGACTGTGGAGGGTAGTGATACTCTGTCATCGAAGAGCGAGGTGATGTTCTTCATCTTAGACCCGGGAATACATTTCACGGACACAGGAGGAAGGGGAACTTTCTGTAACGAGGATAGTCAAGAATGGAGAATACGAATTCAGTGAATAAAGTTCGTAAGGGACCATGGTCGTAATGGTTGGTAAGTGATCTCTGCACAAATCTCTCTGCTAATCATATATTTATGACTGTGAAAATAGGGAATGGTATTCTCTGCATCCGTGGTATGATTTGTTTTATGTTTTGTTTATGAGCAATGCATGCCAAGATTTTTCTGCATAAGGCGAACTTTACAACCGTGGATTGATAGAGTCTCTTACTTCCCTGGTAAATTCCTTTATTGCAGTACGGATAACTCGTTTGACTAAGTCGGATTTTTAAACCTCTGTATTACATACAATCTCTACCCTTTCAATTGACATAGATTATAAATGCATGTAGAGTACCCTCCAGCTAGAATACATTGACAATTTTTATGGAATGTGTTTACAATACTGAAATCACCGATTGCGATTGCGATCCACACTTATTTTTGATAGATTTGTAATATTCTGTCGAGTACCGGTACCATCGCGTAGGAGAGGTTGTGTTTATCCACCTTAACAATATGCAGGCCGATATCTACACTTGCATTTAGTAGAGTCCTTCCTCTGTTATCATACAGTGTAACTCGTGGATAGAGGTCCTTTGTGTTACTTACCATGCATCTCTACAACCTTAGATTTCTATGTGGCTGAGCGATCTTCCTGTGGGAGTTTCGGACCACACCTATCCGAGTTGTTTTTCTTTACCTACAAACCGTTCCAGCTGAGCGACTTTGTATTGGAGAGCTGACAGATCTTTATTTTTGTTATGATCGTTGAGAGGTCCCTGGTTATGTGTATATATATTTCGATAGATATGAAAATTTATCTCTGGCATCTAGATGCTAAGACCATAGTTTTCATCCCTTACGATTTATACCTTTTAAGCTAGATCAAGTTTTTGTAATAAAGAACTCTGCCCTAGTGAAGTGGAGACCGTTTGGAATGAGAGAAAGTGTAGGAACCGAAATTTGTAGCTGCATCTTTGCAATACCTCTATATATTGCAGTTAGGTTATTTTTCTTAGATCAGAGTTGCGTGTGGGTTTAGAATGGTCTCCAGAATATTGATCGGTACTCAAACATGTTTAGTCTATGCTGCATAAGACAATAGAAAACTTTAGTTTTGCTGGTTGCCTTTCATTCCCGGACCTCTGCATAAAGTACACCATGAATTCCTATTGATCGTATAGCTGTGTGCAAAGTTTCATGTTGAAGGATGAATGTCTGGAAAAATGCTTTATATGAAATAGATTTTTGAGAAGACAAAAAGATAAGTTCAGAACCTCTGTAGGTAGCCGTTTCTGTTAGGAAACAGGCTGTGTGTTACTCCTTGTTAACTATCAAAACCTCACTAGAAGCCTTGGTTAACAGAGTTATTAATGATCAAATTGAGAAGTTACCTAGAATTACATCTGGGATATTCCAGTGTATTTATTTTTCTATATATATTATTCTCTGTAAATGTATTGGGGATATGCATATTGACCCTTCTCGAAAAGTGTAGTTACTTCTGCGTATACATTACACAAGTTGTATTAAACCTTGACTAAAACGTGGAGAGTATAATGATATATACATTATTTAGGGAAAACCATATAGTAGGTTTATTATTATTATTGGTGAGTCTCCATGATAGGCATAGATGTAGAAATATTGTGATGATCAGTGATAGAATTGTTGTGTAAAGAGTAATGTCACCGATTATTCATATGGAAATCCATATGATAAATTAAATGCATATCAAATTATATATAAGCATTGTATTTTAATTCACATATTTGAAAAATATTATGATGAATATATGTATACCCTTTCTTTTCTTTATATATATGTATGGATGCTTAACTTCTATACGAGGAGCCTTAAATTATATTCTATGAATATCTAAAAGTAATGACCGATCTCAGTCGTAATGGATTGATGTCTTACCTTAGTTTTGTATATTTTACATTAAATTAAATTGGTCAGCGGATTCATCTTTCCGTGGATAATCGACCTCTACCCTTTATAGTTAAAGTAATTTGAACTTTACATAAACTATTTTACTCTCGAAGGGTTAATCTTTACTTAGCAATTAATCCCTAGTATTGGGAAGGACTTAAGTGTTAGGTAAATATTGGTATAATAATTGAGATGTTTTGGAATGAAGAGTTTATCCCAATAGTTTGTACATAGATATGGAATAAGTAAAATGGTAGGTTAACCTACTATAGTATAAAAGAAAAAGGGGATTACCTTGTTAAATCAATTAGAAAAGAGGTTAAGACCTGTGTTAAGTTAAAACACTTTAGCCTAAAGAAAAAGGGGTGATACTTTGTTAAAACTAATAGGTAAGAAGATAAGGCATATGTTATGTTAATACATTTTAGCCTAACGAAAAGGAATGTTATCCATTGTCAATTAAAATAATAACATATTGTTGAAGGGAAGTTATCTATATATTTTGAATTGATTTATAAACACAACTAGAATGGCTTGTACTATGGATAGCAAAATAGATTTATGCAGCTATTGTCTAATTGCAGAATTAGCAATGATAAAGCTCTCTATATGAGAAGCTAGAGAAATTGTAGGAAAGTGGTTGGCAACAACTTTGTTGTTGGATGTAGCCTCTTCCTTCCTTGATTAATTAATGAAAGATGCACACACCTTTGTGGACTAGCCCGTGTACGGGTGAACCACGTTATCCTTTGTCTCTTATGTTGCCTATGGTGTTTCTCAACGTGTCTTATGAATGAGTGCTTGTTTCTGTTCTTAAAAATGTTTATGATTATTATGATGTATACAATTCATATAGAAGGTTAGATGTTTACATGATGTATAATGTTAGTATGTTCCTCTTATGATTTTGATTATGTTGTTATCATTTATGTTCTTCTATTGGGATGATAAAAGATGTACATGTTTCTTAAGGACGTATATTAAGACATGTTGAAATTGGGTGTTCCCCGTAAGATTGGAGAAATGGTTGAAATCTCAAGTTAAGAATTGATTTTAGTTGAAAATAAAACATCTATCTTATTAGTGCAAAATGACGAGAGATAGTACTTATACACATAAATTTCATTTGAGTGATCTTTTCCTTGAATATCATAACTACATTTATAAACGGTAATAAATGTCGCAAAGTTTTAATTATTCGTAAGGAGTATTTAAAAGAAAATAACCCACATTTTATATTTCTGCATATATTTTAGTGGCATTTTAGGCACTTAGAAAAGTTTTAAATTTTACGAAATTTTGGGTTCGTGACATCCAATGTATCAAACCAAAACCGAAGCCAGATGTGGACCGATCCACTCCCACCGGCAGACACCGAACCCCAGGGTAGCAGAAAACCCCAAAAGTGTAAAAACGCCTCAGAATGATGGCGCAAACGGAGCACAGACACTGTGGCAGGCGTGCAGAAGGAGAGACTCCCGGGAAAGCGATATCGTGAGTCCACCCACAAAACCCACACCCAGCCACCGATTTATCAAAATGTTTTAATAATCATATCACTCTCCCGGTCAGCCCACCGAAAATACCCCCTGCAAACCGACAAATCTCCAAACCACGACAAGAAACGGGCCCAAAATAAACAAGTGAATGGTCCCTTGGAACGGCGAAAGGTGACCAGGGAAATGATAGCCCCCCAAAAACGATACCCAGAATAAACGGAACACCACCACAGTGGCCGGAAGATTAAACGCCTAAATCGCCAAAACCCCCACAAAAACGGACGCCATCCACAGCACAAAACAAGGCCCGTTGTATGAATAGAAATTTCAATGGCTTACATGTAAATCTAGCACCTTGGTATGTGAAGGGAACCCGTCTGTATCGTCAATAACCCCGTCCAAGCACCGCCATCGCCCAAGCACCGCTTCCGCCCCAACGACCATTAATATTGCTGTCTATAAGTGTGGAAAATTATCTTTTACATTTTCAATAAAAGTTTCTTTAAATATTATAAAAAAAACTTACTAAAAAAAATAATAAAAAAACTAAGATTGAAATTGACCACATGTCATATGTTATGTGAATACTATATACATATTTATATTTATATAAAGCAACATAAAAAAAATTTCCTCACCATATGTTTACCATGGTATACGTTGAATTTATATTATTTGAAACATGTGAGACTCAGGCTTACACGCATGAAGATAGTGTTTATAATGTCTGTTAGATCAAACAAGTGAAAGCCAAGTAGTGGCTAGTCCTTGCCTTGATTGAAGGTAGAGGAATAAATTTGATAACAAATTAGTGTATTTTGTTAAGATCATCAAGATTTCATGCATTCAAGGACAGACAAAGAACTATACATACATAACTACCAATACAAAGTACTAGGAAAATAACGTCAAATCCATTTGTATTCATGTATTGATATATATTTATACATCATGAAGATAGTTAGAGCAGTTACATCCGTTCCAACTAATCACATATAAGGTTTTATAGATGTGTTTATACACTTTAGACTATATAAATTACATAAACATGATGATAAATATGAGGTTCAAAGTGTCCCCTCAACATCTCCTCCACTCCAAAACTTTTCTTCATCCCGAAGAGAACAAAGAGATATGCAACAACATCTTGGGCCTCTCCTCCTACCAAAGTAGTCCTCACTGTGCATCAACCATGCATACTGGTCTGCATAGGTAGCTCAGCCGCAACACCCGCCAACTGGATAGGAAGACACACATGTACAAGGCTCTATTGTAACCTGTTACTCTTTAGCCTCTGTCTTCAATTTGGTAGGTGCATGTGCAGCCCGTAAGTCTTCAGTATTGGTTCACCCCAACCCTACACAACACTCCATGGTGTGAGTGTCTTACCTTTGCATTATGCCAACCCACCATTTTTCCTCCTTCTGGATTTTGAGGTCATAAGCCAAGGACTACTCTGCAATTCTGCATCGGGGGGGTCACATTGGTCAATGGGACATTGGTATTCGATGCCAGATATTCGATCACTCTGATGTTAGGTCGATAGTGTTACAATGTAATCTTCCACCCTATGAGCATCATCATTCTTTGGCCTGTAGGATCCATTTCACTAACTCAGATCCACTTTATCCTTTAGACATACTATTTCCTCATTTTTTCCTTTGACCCGCTTGTTGCATCACTATAGCAAGCGTACCTGCGAGTTGTATCACTATAGCCTGCGGGGATCAAGTAAAATGGTAAAAATCACTAGTTTATTACTTTTCACTCCAAAAAAATGGTCATTGGGTGACCTTTGGCTCTCCATCTGCCCAAGAAATGCCTCGATGTGTCCTTTCACTTACCTTTGAGAGGACTATATATTGAGCACATATGGCTTATGGACGGGAGGAGAAAGAAGAGCAAGAGAACTCTAGTGGATTTTTGCCCTATCTTGAGTCTACACTCATTGATCCTTGTAGTTGTGAACCCTTTATATTCACCTTCCAAACTCCTATCTAGTTTGAGTTTGCTATTCATGGAGGATTGAAGTGGTGGAGGCACAAGTGGATTGATCCAGATCTTGGTTCAGATTGGTTGCCGGCAAGAGGTCGTATCACATTGTACTTCTTCTTGTTTATTAATAGAAATACTCATATTCTCGTCCATTAATGTTGTAAATGTTATTTATCTTACATTGGGTTGCATTTACTTGTTATATCATGGGCCATTGCTATTGATGATGTTAATGTCATTTATATATTATATGTACTTGTTGTATATTGGCTGTCAAGACTAATTTGCAGATTCAAGTACATGGATCAGAAAGTTCCAACGGGGATCTACATCAAACGTTTGGATCGAGGTTGGTTATATTCTTCATTATCTTAGCATTGTCATTTATATAGCATAGTTATGAGAATTGAGTTGATTTCTCGTAGTCATCTGTCCGTTGTGGTATACCCCAAGCCATAGTGAGTTTTCTCCAACACAGAAGCATTAGTCCATAATTAGAGTTGTTGTTTATCGAAGCTCTGTGTCACTTATCTGTCATTGAGATACACTATAGAAAACTTTTTCTTTTTTTTTTCCTGAGCCATTGGACTCTTTGTTTGCCAATTTACCTTTCCTCACCTGCGGGCTAGCTTAGTTCTGCCCGTGTATACCTGGCTTTGTTTACTATTGCTCGCGGGTACCCGCATGTATTCCTTCGACAATAGCGTACAGCTTCGACTTTGGTTGATTTATGACCTTTGGTTGTTGCTGGGTTGGTTTTGGTTGATCCTGAGTCTTTGTTGGCTTGTTTCTCGACTGTTCCATGCCTTGGTTGTGACCAAAACTCTTCGTTTCTCTTGGTTGAGCCTTGCTGGTTTTTTACCCATCTTTGGATTTAGCCTTGTTGGTTTTTTCCTTTTCAGCTCATTCCTTTGGCTAAGTCTTACTATTTGGTATCTTCCTGGTTGTCTTAGTGATCTCCTTGGCATATCAGTGACTAGATAGTAGGATTTTGCTTGCATTTTTCATTTCCATATATTGAAAAATACAAAAAAATATACACAGTTTTGCATTTTCCTTTTTGTTTATAAGAGAAAATACAATTTTTTTTTGTTGCTTTTATGTATTGCATCTTACATTGAGTGCTTTCTGCCTTCATTTAGATTTTGATTGTGCATTGAAAAATATAAAAGGATTGCATATTTATTTCGAAATCGTTGGTTGATTGTGCATATTAGTGGCATTGTTTTCCTTGGATAGATAAGTCTAGGATTTGACGATTTTGCATACTATTGAGTCTTACACATCACTAGTTTCACAATCACATCCCTTGAGTAATCACAGCCATTAAAATTAATGCTTAATCTTAAAATTGATTAAACCACTTTTATTTATAGGGTACACCAACTAGCATAGGTTTAGAGTTTTGGAATAGATCATTGTGAGTTAACAATCCAAGACTACTAGACGAAACATTAGGTGTATGACCAGGGAGTGGAGGAATCCATGGTATAGATTGGTGTTCTCAGGAAGCTCTACTCAAGCCAAAGTTAAGCACAAGGTCACGGGAGGTTGGTTGAAGGCATATCCCTCTGATACTGGCTGAATGTGGGAGATATTTCCAGGATTTGTTCGTATCTGGGGACTCTTGGGGGATTTGACCTTCATTGAGTTTCGGGCTCAGCTACCCTGCCCATATGACGGATCCCACCTGCGACTGTCCCCCTGAGTATTAGTTATATTGCGGTGACCATAGTTTCCTTACCTAGGTATCGCACAGGTTACTTGCAGTGGTTATACTATTCGTGTCCTGAGTCATATAGAGATTGGACAACATAGTTGTTTGTTTTCGAGGGTTACGACCCTTTGCACGCAGTGAAGCCTAGGTGTCTCTATAACTGATTCTGTTACCTCCAGCTATAGTTTGGGAGTCTCAAGCCTCTCCTAGGCGAGACATACCGGCTCTAGTGTCGGGAGCTCATTCAACCACTCTGTTTGTCTGCTCTTGGCTGTAGTTTGTCTAGGTGTGTGCTTTTGATTTACTGTTTTTGATCGATAGTTGGCCTTTAGGGGACGTTTTGATTATATATTCTCTCCGGAGATATCGTGGTCGGGATCCCTACTCTTCGTCGATCCCGTCAGTTGGCTGGTTTAGAGCTTACCAAGCTTTCACGCTGTGTTGCTAGGGGACGCCGGAGGGATCCCTCCGAGTCTTCGAATTCTTACGAGACATACGTCTAAGATGTCATGATTGCTACACATTCCGATACTGAGGAAAAACCTTTGACTCCATTGGGTAGATTTGACCACACTTTCGATCCCCATACTCCTCGTGAGGCGTGGGGAGGTGATCCACCTGAGACTCAACCTGTTTCGATTTGGCTGAATCCACTTGAACAAGATCCATTCGATCCTTCGAATCCAGATAATTATCTTCTCGGAATGCCAACCTTACCCGAGGACGAAGAACAGGACGATCCGTTCATTCCTTCGTTTCCACGCAGTTATAGATACGGGATGCCAGAGTTACATGACAACACTGGTCCTACGATCAACCCAACCGCACTTTCTTTTGGTATGCCTAGTTATACTACAGTTGAACCTTCCACTACGTTTGGTATTCACGCTGGCACTAGTCATGGTGTTAGACATACTATACCCACTGGGGGCACTACGTTGTCCACTCACACACATAGTATGGGGACTAGTCATGTTCCTCCTAACGATGCTAATGTTGGAAGAAAACCACCTACTGGTTTAGAGCCTATCGAGCTTTCACGCTGTGTTGCTAGGGGACGCTGGAGGGCTCCCTCTGAGTCTTCAAATTCTTACGAGACATACGTCCAAGACGTCATGACTGCTACACATTCCGATACTAAGGAAAAACCTTTGACTCCATCGGGTAGAGTCGACCACACTTTCGATCCCCATACTCCTCCTGAGGCATGGGGAGGTGATCCACCTGAGACTCAACCTGGTTTGATTTGGCCGAATCGACTTGAATAAGATCCGTTCGATCCTTCAAATCCAGATAATTATCTTCTCGAAATGCCAACCTTACTCAAGGACGAAGAACAGGACGATCCGTTCATTCCTTCGTTTCCACGCAGTTATAGATACATGATGCCAGAGTTACATGACGACACTGGTCCTACGATCAACCCAACCGCACTCTCTTTTGGTATGCCTAGTTATACTACAATTGAACCTTCCACTACGTTTGGTAGTCACACTGGCACTAGTCATGGTGTTAGCCATACTATACTCATTGGGGGCACTACGTTGTCCACTCACACACATAGTATGGGGATTGGTCATGTTCCTCCTAACGATGCTAATGTTGGAATAAGACCACCTCCTAGGATTGCCCAACTTAATAGGAATGTTGTTCGAAACACGACTCGCCATCCACCACCTAATACACATGCCGCTACTCGTCAACCCAGGACTACTTTTACGGATGTTAATGCTCCTCCCAACCATGGGGGTGTACATATACCGCATACTTTTGCATCCACTACCACCACTAGTAATGCCAATGTAGGGGGTGGGAATATATCCTATCCACATGGACATAACGCCACCATTCCTGCTACTAGTAACACCAATATTGGGGCTGGGAATACATCTCATGCTTTTGGTCACCACACGACCGCTCAAGCTAATCCTAATGCTGGGGGTGGGAACATACCATACCATTATGATCATTATAACACGGTTCCCGCTATGAATAGTACATATATGCCCCATAATCATGGTGGCAACCCTTACTACAACACAGTCGGTGCTGGCCACCAGTACAACCCACCACCCCAATATGGTGCCCAAAACACACACATACTTGCTTACTCTCAAATGGGTCAGGAAGGATGAGGTTATCAATCCTATGGCCATGGGAAAGCTTATGGTTCGTCAGGTCCTTATTATCAGCAGTTTAATACTCATGGTCAAGCTTTTGGTCCATCTTATAATACGGTTCCGTTTAACCAACCTTTTATGGGGGCTTATAATCAAGATTTCCAACCTCAGCTCCCGTTCCTTGCATGCTTGAATCTTCCGGATCTTTCGAAGGTCACGAATTATCCGGTGTGTCACGACCCTACTTGGCCCCCAGTCCCTACCAAGCTCCCTTCGGACATTCCTAAGTTTGAGGGGAAAGGTGGTGAGGACCCGGGAGATCATGTCACAACATTCCACCTTTGGTGCCCCTCCAACTCATTGAATCATGATTCCGTTAGATTGCGACTATTTCAACGCACCCTCATGGGGGCAGCCACGAAGTGGTACATCGAGTTTCCTGGAAACACTTATAGGGGTTTTAACAAGATCGCTTTGGTTTTCTTAGATCATTTCCAGTTGCTGGTTCGCTATGATACTGGTATTGAACTTTTATCTACCTTCCGTCAGAACAAGGCCACACATATTTCTGACCACATTCAAGAGTGGCGTTGGCGGAAGAGGTTAGTGAAAGCCAACATTCCTCCAGAGTTCCTGTTGGACTGGTTCCTCAAGTCTCTACTCCCATACATTGCTAAGGATGTTTCAATGTCCGACATTGTGACTAAGGAACAAGCTATCTTGAAAGTCTAGCAATTCGACTTATTATACTTTCAGTCTGGCATTTTGTATGACATCATCCTTGATGCACTGCGCACACGTCATGAGCCCACGTCAGTTCCTGGACCGCATGCCGATGGCATCGTAGGATTTGCAAGCACTCGCCCTGTAGATTTGGTAGCTAATTAAATGCAAAATTTGTTGCTAAACCAGTCTACTCCCGGACAGGTTCACACCTTGTCCACTTCCACCCCATCGTCCGATGTACACAATGTGCAAATGACGAACCAATCAGGTAACCAGCAACCTGGTGGTAAGAAAAAGGGGATAAATAATCGTAAGGGTGGAAACAATGGGAATAACAATAGAAATCGCAATACCCGCCATAAGGATAATGCCAACCCTCCTCGGGAAGGCATAAATGTTGTTGAGGACCGTAAACCTAGGCGTAAGGTGAAGTTTCCTTGCAAGCTCTGTGGGGAAGATCATCTTACTCACTTATGTCCTCGTATTGAAGAAGTATCGAAGCACTTGGCACAGAGCCCAACTGTGTTGAAGGATCCCCTATCTCATCACCAAAACATGGCTTCGCATGCTCCCACCACTGGTTATGAATCTACTGAGACGACAACGTCTTCTCCCAATACTGGTGGTTATGGATGTGTGAACATGGTTCAATTAGAGGTTAGTGTTGCCACTCATCAGCGTGATTATGATGCACCACAACCCAATTTGGGGAGTGAGCCTCCCCCTCCTCCTGACAATTACTTGCATATCGAGAAGCCCTATATTATGTCGCGAATACCGAAAGGTGTTCTTAAGCGCTTTACGCATAATCCTAATGCTCGAGCCTCCCACAACTACTCCATTGTAGAAGATTTGGGCCAAACTCCGTGTGCCATGTTGGCTCTTGAAGTTTTGCAAGCATGTCCTTCTCAGAAGCATGCTCTTTTGAGTGCGTTAGGAGTTCAGGATGGGGAAAGTCCCACTGTTATCAAGTTCGACACTACTAATTGTCAAGCACTCTATTTGCAGATAATTAAATATCAAACACACAGAGCTTATGAAATTTATTGTCAACCCGAGAAAGTATTTTTATTTCAAAGGACAAGTGCACAATATATGCTTAAACACAAAACCATTAGAAGTGAATACTTTTATCTTCTATCATCCATGTTCATCCCAAGAATCTATGCAATCCCAATTGCCTTCTAACTGCTATACTACAACTCTTTTCTATCATGCATCAAGAAGAAATGGTATCAGATCTAATCAACGATTGCAAGAAGGAAATCTCATTCACATTCTAAATTAATCACTTGTCTAATCTAATCAAGCTGGGAATCATAAAGCATGACCTGAACATTACTCTAGAACTTTAATGAAAGAGATTGAAGCAACTGTTCTAAGAAACTGAATTGCAAAATATAAATCAATCAACACATAACAGGAAAGCTAAATTGTAAGAGCTCCTGGGATTACGTCTCAGCTGTAGGATGGACACGGCAGTGTGAACAGAAATTGAAATGTGTAAAACAAACCTGACTCAGTCGACTGTTATTCGATACCATTCACCAATCTCACGGAAATATAATCGTTTACTGAGAAATCCACACAATAAATATTGCTGCTGCGTACAAAAGAAAGAACAAAGCAGCACACAACAAGAAAGATGAAATCCTAAATTAACGCAGCAATCTCTGTGGAAGACGGGCCCAGTATTCACACAGAGACGCTGGTTGAACAACACTCTCTTTAACTCAGAAGTAACTCCTTATATTAACAGAAGAATAAGTACACAGTTTTGGCTCGGCTGCTAATACAAGATAAATTAATTGTTGCTGTCCAACCCCTCGGTCGAGGCAATTCCCCATATATATACATACAATTTGCAACATCTAAACCTATAATTGGGAAGCCATGAAGATCTCTGATCTTCAGGCGCCCTAAATGATCTAGCTGTTACAATGCGTGGCAGAACTGAAATATCCAAATATATAAGAGAGTTATCAATTGCCCCAAGAGTGGCGGTCCTTCCAGCTCACAGCTGGACTCGAGCAGTGACATACTTAAGATAGCCATTTCTGTTACAGCTGACCCGTCACGACTGTGCCTTGATTGACGATACGAGCCCCAAGGAACCTTCTACAAGCAATGAACGTCCCTTCCTTCGTGACTTGTTCAGCTCCGATCTTCCTGCAGTCTATTTGTCTCACTACCTTCATAAATCGCATCATGTTAGCACAAATTAAGAGATGCACAGCTTTAATCATCACAATCATAAGTATTAATACAATAAAACAATAATCGGCCATACCTTGGTAATTTGGGGAATAAGATAAGGACAATAAGTCGAATTGCCAAGGTAATTGGTGTAAGACAAGGGAAGGGAAGATGATAAATGATGGTCAAAAAGGGCCAATTATGGGCTCAACATCTCCCCCCAACTACCCTGTTGCATGTCCTCATGCAACAACCTGCATCTGAATCTTGAACTGAACTCTGTCCAGGAGAGAGGAAGGAATGTAGGTAAATCAGGCATCTCATCTATCTTTTTGAAAGGCTTCTGTGAGCAACCCGGCCTCTTCCAACTTCACTGTTTCCCTTCCACTGCTAATTACTGATATCGGGGAATGCACTTGGTGTGGTCGGAATCTTTCTGCAATTCTCTTATGCTATGCCTGGGGAAGTTGAAAAGAAATCCTCAATCTGAATCCAACTCAATGACATCTCTAGGAGGTGGAAGCACTGGTTCTTGTGGGACAGTGTCTTCCTGCGCATCTAATGTCAACAGGAGAGTTGCTGGTTCTTGTGTAACAGCAACATCCTTTAACCCTTCTTCAGCAGCTACCTTTATTGCTTTTGGAGACACTGGTTCTTGTGTAACAGTGTCTTCTTCGTCCTTCTGCTGCTGAGACTGGGTATCCTTTTCAATTTGCAGCTCCTCCTCCAAGATTTCAGTGTCACCTGAGCATGGTGTCTGTACCTGTTCATCTTCACTCCACTGTGTATCAGGAATGATATCCACTCCCAGGTTATCTCCCAACTGCAATTCAGGAGTTCTTGCTGCAGCTTCCAAGGATGTTGGTTCTTGTGTAACAACATCCTGGCTTACCTCTTCATCCTTCTTTTGCTGCAGCTCTTCTTCTATGAGTTCTGTATCATGGGAGCTCTCTGGGGTTACAACCCAGAGTTCATCATTAAATGCCAGAGTATCCTCTGTCCCGGCTTCTTCTCCTGTCTGCTCAGCCGGTTGGACAATCATATTCAGGATTGCTAGTTCTTGTGTTGCAGCATCCTGTTCCAACTTAACACTGTCCTGCCTTTCCGTTTCTTCTTCTAAAATTATTGTGTCCTGTGAACGTTCTGAGGTTACAGCATAGAATTCTTCACTACCCTCCAGAGTATCCTTCGGCTCAATGATCTCTGTATCGTGGGAACATTCTGGGGTCTCACTATATTCTTTTATAAGCTCCAGAGCATCCTTCATTCCCAGTTCTTCTCCCATCTGTTCTTTAATTTCTATGTTGTGGGAGCATTTTGGGGTTGCCATACATTCCTTATAAATTTCCAGGGCATCCCCCACTCCAAGTTCTTCTCCCATCTGTTCTATAATTTTTGCATCATGGGAAGTGGCAGCTGCAGCGAGGATGTTTAAAGGTGTTGGTTCTTGTGTAACAACACCTTCTTTCTCCACTGCTTTCCCTTCTGTGGCTACAGGCTGTTGTGCTGAATAGGTGCTAAGTAAAATTTTATGCCCTGCTTCCTCAAAGATCTCCCCACAGGTGGGGCAGAGTATTCGCTCATCCTTTTCTCCAGCTCCAACAGAAGCTGATTCCTCCACTTGATCTGCAGCCTCTATTAATGTGTACATTTTTCTTCCACCCTGCTTTCTGCAGGTTTCCTTCCACGTTTCCAGCTCCCTTCTAAGTGCTTGGAGGTCCTCTTTCAGCATTGCATTCTCATACAAGAGTCCCTCAATTCCAGGTTCTTCTTCCACTGGCTTTTGTGGAGCATCCCTCGGTTTTGGTGTAAGGATTGGGGGTTCAACCTGTGTTTCTAAGGTTGCCCATTTTGTTCTAGCTGCCTCTGCTGCTGTGATTGATCGAGTTCGTTTCCTTCTGATTGGTGCCACTAAATCAAACTCATTGGTGGCCCTCTTCCTTTTCTGTGGCGTTTTCTTTTGTGACTTTCCTTTTTGTGGTGTTTCTTCTTGTGGAGCTGGAATATAGGGGGGCAAAATTGAAGTTAAAGGAATATTTCCCTGCCCCCCATGCTGTTCTTCTTCAATCACAGCTCCTCCTCCTACCCACTCAGGTGAAGACTCGATTGTGACCAGCTCAATATCTTCTTCCATTGCTCTAGCTCCGTCATCTTCAGGTTCCATTGTCGCAGCATTTGATGCTGCTCCAATTTCACCTTCTGCTGCCGGAGCTGCCCTGTTATCTAGGTTTTCCATGAGGGTTTCATCTACATTGTCGCCTGATGGCTCTGTTTGTGCTTCCCGTCGCTCTCCTTCAAATGAAGTGTCATCCCCCACTGGTTCTGCTTGTGTTGGGGATTCATACACCTCAAATGGCTCTGCCTGTGTCCCTGGTTGTTCTTCTTCCGTTTCATCCCTCCCGGATGGTCCTGCCTGTGCCCCCTGTTGTTCTTCTTCCGTTTCATCCCTCCCCCCAACTTCACTGGAGGAACTCCGGTCCTCCTGTTGTGGCAGAACCGGTAATTGCTGCAATGGGATGACCCTCAAGGGAACAGGTTGCTGTGGTCGGGTTATAAATTGTTCCCATGTTATATTATGTTGGGCAAGGGTTCTCACAATAATTAACTTAATGAGGCCATGGTGGGTGAGAGAGGACAATGGATGCTTTGCAGACTGAACAAATGTGTCCATATGACGCAAGTCGTGCAATAAGTAAAATGGAATATTCAACAAAATGCCATGGCGGAGATGAGAAAGCAAAGGAAGTTCAGAGTTGTACACAGTTTGGTATCTACCTTCGCAGGTAATGTATTTCTTGAGGAAGACAGCAACCTGGTCCCATGGCTGCGGCAGTGACTTCAGCGCAATCCCTCTCCTGGATGCTTCAACTTGCTCCCCTGGAAGTAAAAATTCTTCTCGTGCAACCGTTGCAGGGACTCGACGGTTGAAACAAGGTTTTCCCACCATCGGGATAGCTGTAACCTCAGATATAATCACCTCAGAAACATCTATACATAGCCCCCACACCGTGGAGTGTGTTTTAGTAAGATTCAAGGCAAATTGCAGGGCTGCGTCCCGATCGAATCCGTCCAATCGCTCAAAGAACTCGACCCAGCCAGCAGCTTGAAAAATGGCCAGAACTGGCAGATTCCGTCTGAGTTCCCGGGTATTGAAAGGTTCATGGAGAACTGGAATGCCCATGGTCCTGGCTGCAAGATGAAACTGCTATTCGACAGAGTACAGGATCCCAGAATGGAAGTTGCAGCACAGAGAATGCACGAATCGTTGAGCGGAGACGTTGAGCGAATGAGCTAATTCGGAAAGTTAAGCACAGAGAAGAGTTTAAAATTTTCATGCCGAATTGGGGAAGGTGGCGGTTATTAGTATTACGTCGTACGAGGGAAAGGTTTAATCAGGTATAAATGGTGGTACGAGTGAAGGTACGGCCAATCTCGTTTAAATGATATCAATACTTAATCACGTGATAAATGAAAGCCATACCTCATAAAACTGTGCGTCGGAAGGCTGCGGAAACTGATGGATCATGCAGTTGGTGACGTCACGGAGCCGAACGTGTGCACAGTCAGCCGTGGAATCATGATGAGTCGGATAAGGCACTAATTTCTTTCGCCGGTGAAACACAAGCCATCGCATCCTGGGGGTTGGAATGATGAGTTCGCCGGCATGACTGGGATGAATCAGCATCATGATTAGCAGGTTGAAACAATTCTTCTGTTAACACGGGAGTTACTACTGCAAGTTGCCAAAGAAATGATAACGCGGCCGATGAAAAAGCTTGTTGCAGCTGGCGGGAAAGAAATTGCAGCAGCCGGAAAAGAATTCACGGCAGCCGGAAAAAAATTTACGATATCAGGGAAAATTACGGCTGTCACGGAAAAGTTTTACGGCGGCGGAAAAAAAAAAAACTTACAGCTGGCGAGAAAAGATTTTACGACTATGGGAAATATGTTGCAGCCACTGGAAAGAAACGGTAGCTACCGGGAAATGATGTGGCAGTGATTTGGTCAATGAGGTGGCAGCCGCTGAGAAATAAGGTGGCAGCCGCTGAGAAATAAGGTGGCAGCTGCGGGAAAAAGGTGGCAGCTGCGGGAAAAAGATGTTGCAGCTTCCAATGTTGCAGCCGCCGAAGTTACAGCCGCCGAAATTGCAGCTGTCGGAAAAGATTTGACGGCTGACGGAAGAAGGACATTACGGCTACCGGGAAGTGAAATGGCCGTGGCTGGTAAATGGAGTGGCAGCGGCTGGAAAATAGAATGGCAGCCGTGGGAAATGAGGTGGCAATAGCTGGTGAATAAGGTGGCAACCATGGGGAAGATGAGGTGGAAGCCGCGGAAACTGGAGTTGCAGCCGCCGATGTTGCAGCCGCTAATGTTGCAGCCACCGATGTTGCAGCCGCTAATGTTGCAGCCACCGATGTTGCAGCCGCCGATGTTGCAGCCGCTAATGTTGCAGCCACCGATGTTGCAGCTGCCGAAATTGCAGCTGTCGGGAAAGATTGACGGCTGACGGAAAAAGGGCGTTATGGCTACCAGGAAAAGGAGAATATGGTTGCCGGAAAAGGATATACAGCTGCCGGAAAATATGTTGCAGCTGCCGGAAAATATGTTGCAGCTGCCGAAAAATATGTTGCAACTATCGGAATTTTTTTTTTTTTTTTTTTTTTTTTTTTTTTTTTAATAAGAGCAAGGACGGCACAGGGAGATTTTCCTTAACGGGCCCAAACTGGTCGTTCTCCTGGCGCTTCCCTGAAAATTTTTGAAAGACGACAGCAAACAAAGAGATCAAATGCAACAAAAAAACGACAACTATACGCTACAGCAATAAATTATTTATGTACAGCAAATACAATTTTCAGTTTAAGGTTTGGCAAAGGTAGAGAAAAGTTCCTGCTCTGGTGCCATTTGATAGTCTGGATCAGCGGCAATCTGTGAAATGAATGCATCCTTCGAAATGGGCTTTCGATACAGTCGCAGTCTGTGGCCATTAGCAAGTAATGGTATACGGTTTTCATCAATGGTAACCAAGCGAACAGTGCCGTTGTCAAATACCCTGTCAACCAAGTACGGACCCATCCATCTTGTGCGTAATTTTCCTTTAAAATCCTTCTTGAATCTGGAGTCGTATAATAGTGCCCAGTCTCCTTCACGGAAGATTTTCTTTTTGATGAATCGGTCATGCCAACTAGATCTCTGTTGCTGAAGCAGCACAGTCTGGTCTACTGCAGCTAACCGTTTCTCATCCAATTCATTTAATTGATTCAATCTTCTTTTCTGGGCTTCTGTTACATCCAGGTTCATTTCAATGGCTGTTTTCAGGGTCTTGATCTCAAATTCAATTGGAAAGATGGCACTCTTTCCATACACCAGATCATAGGGAGAAAAGCCCGTGGTGTTGCGCCAAGTTGTGCGATATGCCCACAGTGCTTCTGGAAGCCTGTCAGCCCAATCCCTTCGATGGCTTTTAACTGTTTTAGTAAGGATTGCTTCGATAACTTTATTAGTGCTTTCCACCTGACCATTGGCCTGGGGATGATAAGGTGAAGCTATCTTGTGCTGCACATGATACTTCCGGAGCAAGGATTCAAATTGGTGTGAAATAAATTGTGGTCCTCCATCGGTAACTACTTCCTTTGGTACTCCAAAACGAGTAAAAACTTCACTGTACAGGAAATCAATCACCGCCTGGTCATTTGCCTTAGCCAAAGCTACAGCTTCTACCCACTTAGTCATGTAATCTGTACACACCAAGATGTAAACCTTCTGTTTGGAAGGAGGGTTGATAGGACCCACAAAGTCCAATTCCCATCTATCAAACGGTTCTAGTACCACTTGGGGCTGCAAAGGCATCTGATCTGTCTTATTAGGTTGGCCCATCCTTTGGCAGCTGTCACAGGACTGAACATATCTTTTAGCGTCTCTGAACAGTGTCGGCCAATAATAGCCCATCCGCAACGCCTTATGCCCTGTTCTTTTGTCTGCAAAGTGTCCTCCGCAAGGTTCATCGTGACAGGCCTTCAGTATATGAAAAATCTCATCTTCCCTTACACATCTTCTAATTTCAAGATCAGGTCCTGTGTAAAAGAGATGGCCTTTGAGCCAACAATACCTGGCACTTTGCTGAATAATTTTTCTTTTCTCTCGTTTAGACATATGTGGCGGAAGCTTCCCTGCAACCAAATAATTAGCAACGTCTGCATACCAGGGTGAATGAGCTGAGAGTGCGAATAAATGTTCATCCGGGAAAGCATCCTCAACAGGTGAACTGTCATCACTGTTAGTAAATCGTGATAAAAAATCAGCAACAACATTTTCTTTTCTAGGTTTATCTATAATAGTAATATCAAATTCCTGTAATAATAAAAGCCACCTGGTTACTCTGGCATTAGTGACAGGTTTATTCATTAAATACTTAATGGCAGAGTGGTCAGTATGCACAAACGTAGGATACCCAGTAATGTAATGCCGAAACTTATTAATAGAATAAACAATAGCAAGGAATTCTTTTTCAGTAACAGTATAATTTAGTTCAGCAGGGGCTAAGTTTTTACTAACATAATAAATAGCATAAGGTACTTGACCATCCTGCTGTCCTAGTACTGCTCCAATGGCCGTATCAGAAGCATCTGAAGAAATGTGGAAAGGTATGGTCCAATTAGGTCCCCTTAAAATAGGGGCTGTGGACAGTTTCTCTTTAAGCTTATCAAATGCTGTCTGGCATGCTGTACTCCATACAAACTGTGCGTCCTTCATTAACAATGAAAACAAAGGAGAAGCAAGTTTGGAGAAGTTTTCTATGAATCTCCTGTAATACCCAACATGTCCCAGAAAACTTCGCACCTCTTTCTGAGTTGAAGGAGTTGGTATATTTTTTATCACCTTAATTTTTGAAGGATCCACTTGAATACCATCAGTAGAGATGAAATGTCCTAATACCACCCCCTCACTCATCATCATGTGGCATTTTTCAGTGCTTAGTGAGAGGCGAGCCTGTTCACAGCGAATTAAAACTTTCTTTAAATTTTCCAGTGCTTCCTCAAAATCCCTGCCATAAGGAGTAAAATCATCCATAAAAACTTCCATGCTATCATTTACCAATTCAGAAAATATGCCAATCACAGCTCTTTGGAACGTTGCAGGTGCATTGCACAATCCAAAGGGAAGCACCCTGTAGGCGAACGTTCCCTAAGGGCAAGTGAAGGTGGTCTTATCCTGATCCTCTGGAGCAATCTGAATTTGATTGTACCCACTGAACCCATCCAGGAAGGAGAAGAACTTCTTCCCAGATAGGTTATCAAGTACCTGGTCAATAAAGGGCAGAGGAAAATGATCCTTTTGTGTAGCTTTGTTCAGCTCCCTATAATCGACACAGACTCTCCATTTACCATTTTTCTTGGGTACAATTACAAGTGGGGAGACCCACTCACTATCTGAGATAGGATAGATAAATCCTGCTTCCAAGAGTTTCTGGATTTCTTCCTTCACTATATCCCTCAGATTGGGGTTCATGCGTCATTGGGGTTGACAAACAGGCCGGGAGTCGTTTTTAATATAAATATGATGAGTGCACAGACTGGAAGGAATACCCTTCATGTCTGTATACTCCCAGGCGAATGCCCCCTTACGTTCCTTCAAGAGATTTGTTAGGCGCATCTGTTCTTCTGAGGAGAGACCAGGGTTGATGTTCAAAGTTTTTCCAGGCTCTACCTCAATAGGAATGCTTCTCGAGTTTTTCAAGACTGGGATTATGTTTGTGTCATTGACTAGTGCTTCCTCCGTAAGCTGTTCTTGTTCTTCTTTACCGAGGGTACTGTTCAGGAGTTGATAAACTTCCTTGTCTACTGAAGCAGGTTCGCTAATGAAATTATTAATGGCATCGTCTTCTGTTTCGTTTTTGAAGGTTAGTGCCTTCCCTATTGTTAGTAATGGCTGAACATCTTCCTCCTCTTCCTGTTCTATCCAAAGGGAAGTTTCAGCTTCTAGACTCGGCCGTGCTGGAGGGTACAGAGTGAGGTTTTTGGTTTCCATACCATCAGATATAGTCATAGATCCTGATCGACAGCTGATGCAAGCATCAGCTGTAGCCAACCAGGGCCTTCCCAAGATCAATGGGTGTCCCCCCAGCTGTGATTTTGGTTGTAACACCAGAAAGTCGGCAGGGTATTCCCATGAGTCTACTGAAATAACAAGGTCGTCCAAAATCCCTTCGGGTCTGATGGTGGATCTGTCTGCCAATTCTAAGATAGTAGGGGTCGGTCTAATATTGGTGAATCCGAGCTTCTTTACAGTCTCCATTGTTATAACATTGATCGCAGCTCCTAAATCTACTAGTACGTTGGGTATCTGCGTTTGTCCTATGTGTACTGTGACAGTAGGATTGCCGGGATCCTCATACTTGGTTATAGGGGTTTTTCCAGTCATTAAAGCGGATAAATTCCCTATAACATGAACAGTAGGGGGATCTCTGGGTTTCCTTCCCGGTATTTTAGTGCACAGGTCCCGAACAGTTCTAGCGTAAATAGGTACATCTTGAAGAGCTTGTAAAAGGGGAATCTTAACATAAAGGTTCTTCAATTCTCCTAAGAGATTGAACTGAGGTTGCCCCCCTCTTTGTGGCAGCATCAATCTCTCAGGGTATGGTGGTTGCCTTACCAGCTGGGTAGGCTGCGTGTTATCCACTTTATCGTTCAATGTTTCAGCCGTACCATCTGAGGGATGCTCAGCTCCTTCAGTGATAGGAACCGGATCAAATGGATGCTGGGAACTCTCTTCTTTGTCATACACAGATGGTGGAATATTTTCTGAAGTTACACGTTCTACTATCTTTCCAGACCGTAAGCGAATATCATTACAAGGTACAGGGGAGAGAGAGTAGGCCGGCATATTGAGAGCTTCCAATTGCTGGACTGTTTTATTATTTGGGTTAGGGTTAGGTTGGGCAGGCAGCTGAGGTCGTATTGGTATGTTAGGCACAGGATTATTTTGCAGCTGCAGCTGCGACTGCTGAGGTGGGTATTGAGGATATTGATGAAATTGAGGATATGGAGGATACGGTAACTGTTGAGGTGGAGGTGGTTGAGGAAACTGGTTCCCAGGATGGAAGTTCCTCCATCCAGGAGACCATGAAGTAGGTTGATGAGGTGGCTGTGTCCAAGGACTCCATGAATTATAACCTTGCATCGCAGGTTGAGGGGAATTCCACTGAGCATAATTCGAAGGGAATTGTGTATTCACATTTTGCATATTAGTATTCCAATTATTCAAATTATTCAAAAATGGAAATGAATCGGGAGACATACCTTGATTCCGGGGCTGCCAGGGTTTCTTCTGTGCAATGAAGTAGGCTGAATCCACCTCTGGAGTTGATGCCTGCAGAACAGCCTTCACTTGGGGCAATGTAGGGCATTCTTTCATATCATGGTTCAGCTCGCACAGCTGACACACTTGTACTTTATCAAGAGGGCATTCCTTCAGTGGATGAGTCTTTCTACACCGGGGACAAAACACACCTAGTGTGAGATCCTCCACTGCCTGTCTTTGCTTGGCCTTCAAGACATCAATCTCTGAAGAGATAGAGCTCATCATTTCTGTTTTAAAATTTTCAAGAAGATTGCCTATCTCTGCCCGTGTAGCTCCCCCATTGGATGACTTCTGAGTTCTGTCGAAGACATCACGTTCCAGCTTATCTCGTTTATTCTGCTTGTTATGCCTAGAAGATCCCCTGGAGTATCTCTTACATAATTCCACAATTGTCTCAAAGGGTTCTTTAGAGATATCTCCCTTTCCTAATAAATTTAGCATGTCTAAACAATCGTCCCTGATCCCTCGAAGCAGGATTATCTTAAGCACATCTAGTCCCATGTTCGTCTGCCCAGCTCTCTGCACATTGTACAGCAACCTTTCTACAAAATCCTCCAAGCTTTCATCCTCCTTCTGTACCATCTTGAATAACTCCTCCCTTTTGTCCCTGGTGTTGCAATATTCTTGATATTTTTCCAGGAACACTTGCTTCATCTTATTCCAATTAGCAACAGTCCCTCCCCCAAGGCTCATGAACCATCGTAATGCATTGTCCTTCAGGGTGGCAGGAAAAAGCTTTAACTTTTGAGCATCTGTGACATAATCATAGCTGCGACAGAGGATATCGAATTCAAAAAGGAATTCATCTGGATCCTCTGCCGCCCTGCCATGGAAGCGGGGTAACACCGACGGTGAGATGTTTTTCATAGGAGCTGTCCCCTCGAGCTGCTGTATTGGGAATTGCAATGTAGCCATAGTTTCTGGCGGGGAATCGACTTCATGATGGTATTGTACCACTGCTTCTTCCTCTCCGTTCTCAGTTCTGTTATTCATCTTTTCTTCTGTATCTTCTCCTTCGTTTGTTTCTTTATTCCTTACCTCAGTCGTAACAGCTGCGTATTCTTCAATTGTAACAGCTGCGTATTCTTCAATTGTAACAGCTGAATCAGCCGTTCCTTCTTTAGCAGGAGTATATGCAGGAATCACAGCTGCTCCTGTATCTTCTACTGTAGATCCTGATGCTGGCGCTCCAGGGTCAGCAGGGCCTCGTTTGATAGGAGTCTCCTGTTGATAGGAGTCTCCTGTTGACGAGATCTGACAGCTGAATCAGTTTTGTCAACAAGGTCGTCGATGAATGTTCTTCTGCCCAGCGGTGGACCTCGACCACGACCCGAACCACCTGTACTGTTAGTAGTTTGTGGGGTTTTGGGGGTCGGGAGGTGATCGCGTTTTACCCCCCTCGTATTCATGCGAAGCAGATCATTTCAAAAACAACCAAAAAGACTGACTAAAAGCAATTATCAGATACGACTAATGACTAGTGTTTAAATTTTCATCCTTCCCCGGCAACGGCGCCAAAATGTCAAGCACTCTATTTGCAGATAATTAAATATCAAACACACAGAGCTTATGAAATTTATTGTCAACCCGAGAAAGTCTTTTTATTTCAAAGGACAAGTGCACAATATATGCTTAAACACAAAACCATTAGAAGTGAATACTTTTATCTTCTATCATCCATGTTCATCCCAAGAATCTATGCAATCCCAATTGCCTTCTAACTGCTATACTACAACTCTTTTCTATCATGCATCAAGAAGAAATGGTATCAGATCTAATCAACGATTGCAAGAAGGAAATCTCATTCGCATTCTAAATTAATCACTTGTCTAATCTAATCAAGCTGGGAATCATAAAGCATGACCTGAACATTACTCTAGAACTTTAATGAAAGAGATTGAAGCAATTGTTCTAAGAAACTGAATTGCAAAATATAAATCAATCAACACATAACAGGAAAGCTAAATTGTAAGAGCTCCTGGGATTACGTCTCAGCTGTAGGATGGACACGGCAGTGTGAACAGAAATTGAAATGTGTAAAACAAACCTGACTCAGTCGACTGTTATTCGATACCATTCACCAATCTCACGGAAATATAATCGTTTACTGAGAAATCCACACAATAAATATTGCTGCTGCGTACAAAAGAAAGAACAAAGCATCACACAACAAGAAAGATGAAATCCTAAATTAACGCAGCAATCTCTGTGGAAGACGGGCCCAGTCTTCACACAGAGACGCTGGTTGAACAACACTCTCTTTAACTCAGAAGTAACTCCTTATATTAACAGAAGAATAAGTACACAGTTTTGGCTCGGCTGCTAATACAAGATAAATTAATTGTTGCTGTCCAACCCCTCGGTCGAGGCAATTCCCCATATATATACATACAATTTGCAACATCTAAACCTATAATTGGGCAGCCATGAAGATCTCTGATCTTCAGGCGCCCTAAATGATCTAGCTATTACAATGCGTGGCAGAACTGAAATATCCAAATATATAAGAGAGTTATCAATTGCCCCAAGAGTGGCGGTCCTTCCAGCTCACAGCTGGACTCGAGCAGTGACATACTTAAGATAGCCATTTCTGTTACAGCTGACCCGTCACGACTGTGCCTTGATTGACGATACGAGCCCCAAGGAACCTTCTACAAGCAATGAACGTCCCTTCCTTCGTGACTTGTTCAGCTCCGATCTTCCTGCAGTCTATTTGTCTCACTACCTTCATAAATCGCATCATGTTAGCACAAATTAAGAGATGCACAGCTTTAATCATCACAATCATAAGTATTAATATAATAAAACAATAATCGGCCATACCTTGGTAATTTGGGGAATAAGATAAGGACAATAAGTCGAATTGCCAAGGTAATTGGTGTAAGACAAGGGAAGGGAAGATGATAAATGATGGTCAAAAAGGGCCAATTCTGGGCTCAAAACTAATGTCCAACCTCGCTTACCTTACCACGTGGCTTTTCAAATCCAGGTGGTGTGCCTTCAGAGTTTTGTCAAATGTACTATGGTTGACGAAGGTGCCTCTGCGTCAGTAATGTCGTTGACTTGTTGGAAAGCTCTTGGCTCTCCTCCCCTACTCGCATCTAGAATCACGCTCACTACATTCAACAGTCGTTCATTTAAGCCGCTTGGAATTATCCCTTCCCTTGTTGTCTCCTTAGGAGGTAAGTTTGTTCCTATTGAAGTCGAGGTGGTTGATGCGCCCATCGAATACAACCTTCTACTGGGTCGGAATTGGATGTATGCCATGAAAGCTATCGCGTCCACTGTATTCAGAGTTATCTACTCTCCTCACGAAGGCAAGATTGTGACCATCGATTAGCTGGATTACGTTAACTCCTCTTCCACAGCATCCACGGGATCCATAGTCCCGCAGGTTACTCATTCTCAGCTGGCAACTGGGAACATGGGTGTTGGTATTTATCCTTCATTGATGGGAACTTATAGTTTTCCTGCACCTGTGAATTTCATTGGAACCATTTCCGAAGATGTGTCTCCTCCTTTGCATAGTATGCCATTCCAGACTTCCTATTTTAATGATCCATGGACTTTATCGTCCACAAGTTCTACGTCTAGATATATTATGCACGTCGGGATGTCTATGCCATTGTCTGTAGCTGAGCTTGCTTACCAGCATATTCAATAAGCCACTGCAGAACCGGATCTCTCTTCTTCACAGACAGTCGGAGAAGATCCTGTTACGCTGCCAGTTTGGGCAGTCAACCCATCTTGTTCACACGAATGCCTTGATGGTACTTTACCTTCGGTTGAATATTTTATCGAGTCCATGCATGGTAATGATGAGCCTTGGGAGGATTTCTATCATAGATCTCATTCCCCTCCTCCCCTTGATCTTATTGAACAAGATGAGCCTATAATACAACCTACCATCCATTTGAATTTGGATCCATTCACAGTCTCGTCCAGCCCTGATTTGACGTTCGAGTCTGATGAGTCTTTGAGCTCTCCTATAGATCCGCAAATCGGTGCTCCTTAAGAGTTTGATTCTATTTCTAGAATTTCCAACTCCCGTGATGATGAATTTTCTCTTGCAGATTCCTTCACATCCTTCAGCTTTCCTCTTCATTTTGATCCCTCAGGTATTGGTACTATGGTACCTTCAGTGGTTAGCTCTACCTGCGTTATGTCTGAGGTTAACAATAGTGAAGTTGAAAATGTTTCTACCGTAGTGACTTGTATCATATTTTTCTTTACACACGTTTTAGAGATGATATTGGTACTTATGTTTCTTGGAGACAAGATTCTTAGCTGGACTTATACTTGTTTACTGGTTCTTTTTGACATTTGCTTTGTTCATGGCAGGCATATTCAGAACCTTGCATATAGGTTTAGGCCTCTCCATTGTTATGATGCATTTGAACCTTGTGCCATCTGAATTCGCAGACACCCCCTGAGTGTCCTTATCTTGCTCATGTTCCTTACATTATGCATAGCTTTGTTCCATGCGCTTAGAACTAGTCTCGCATGCCCTTGACAATTGTCTGCTCCCATTACGAGCATTCTTCCATCTCTCCTTTGAGCTCGTTAAAAACAGTAAGGAGGTCATGAGTTTACTTTTTTGGACTCGTTAAACCTTTATGGAAAAGATTTTTATAAATTCTTTTTTAAGCCCTTGTTAGACTTTTCCAAATCAAACAAGAGTGCTGAGTATACTTGTCATTTCAGACTCGTTAAAGGATTTGAAGCGACATCCACTTAGGTATAAGTTTACCCCTTTTCCGGATCTTTGTGGATTAATTACGAAAAAGGTATACTCTAGTCATATGTGACTAGAAGAGTCTTCTCTCATTGTTTTACACTTTTTCGGGTGAGGAGACTAACTTTACGAAAAAGGAATCCCCTTTTATGTCGAGTTGTGATTGCATTGCATTATCCTGCTTGCCGCTTGAGCCTAGTGCCGACTCCCGCTTACTCACTTATTAGCCATGTGCTTGAGCACTTTACCTTCTGTGCCAAGCAGAGCCTTAATTTATCTTTCACATCTTGATGACCCTTTACCCTGAGGGAACATTCCCTCGAGTGTCCACATCCTGCACATGCTTCCTTGCATTGATCATAGGTATGTTCCACTGCTTGGGACTAGTCTGCTCACTGATGAGCCTCTAAATTGACATATTATTTACTCATTTTTACCCTACATATGTACATATTTCCCTATTTTCCTACCTCCAACTGTTTCAGTCTTTGATCAGAACTCTTCCTAATGTTATGTGTGAGTCATAATAGTTAATTCTTATTTAGATAATAAAAGTTTTTATTTAAAGGTTAATGTTGTCTTTTTATGAAATATTTCTGCAAGGTTTAAGACAGGTTTTTAAAAGAAGATGAGATGGGAGATATGCTACCAAAAACTCGAGCTATTAGTCATGGCATGGCAGTTTGATTATCCATTGGTTATTCAGTAGTAAATATTCAATTAAACAACTTCCAGGAATCTTGTAGAACACTCGTTGAAGTGGGTATCTCATTGTGAGAAGTTGCTACGATTTAATCCTGATCAAACAACTTCCAAGAATCTTGCAGAACACTTGTGAAGTGGCAACAAACACAGTTTTACATTTAATGGATTGTTTTAATATACGGTGATATGTATAAGACACCAGTTATGTAATTAATATAGAAACAGTTCTGTTAAATATTTCGTTAAAGGATTAGATGCTCTTTGTTTGTATATATAGGCAGTTGATTGTTGGAATAAGGGACTGCAGAATATATAATAAAAGAAACTCTGTTTCCATTGCGATTAGTAGTTTTGTCATCTATCCTGTGTTGATTCTGGTGAAGACGTGAGCAAGACTTCTTTCAGAGGGGGGCCACTTTGGAACATTAAGTCCATCTTTGTTGTTTTCTGTTTCAAGTCTTATTTTCAATTTTCTGTTCCAATTGTTATCTTTAATTCAATGTGATAGTTTTATTTTATAATTCTTATATTCACACAATATGAACTAAATAGTCACAACATACAAAAGAGCTAGGTTTAACTCTTGATATGCCACTGTAAGTTAATTGTTTATGATATGGTGTGAATTATGTTTTAATTCCAATAGAATTCATTTTGCTACAGAAGCTACAACGCACCTTCAGAGCTAAATAATCGCCACCGGTGAACTAATGACTGCAGACAACATTCGGTTTTTGATAGTTTGAAATCAATCTCATTTAAGTTCAGTCTCTATTTTGTTTGGCACCATCTAACGTTTTGAACAATTGAATATTATCATTTATCTCAACTTGCATTTACGGTCTTTATGCAAACGATCTATTTTAATGTGCCTGTATAATCACTTAATAAACTTCCATCGGTTCATTCTTTTACTTTGCATAAATGACAATAGCATATAGTCCAATCATGTACAACGTATAAAAGATTCATTATACATTTGCTTATTTAAAAAAAAAAAACCTAAAATCCTTATTGACTCGTTCTTATCAAATAACATATATACAATAATTAATTAATATCTTTTAATTAATTTATTTTGTAATTAAAAGAAATAGCTTGTTGTTATAGTACGTAGAGGTTGGAATTTAGACTATCCTACACTTTGCATAACTCTTTCTTTAAAAAAAAAAACTCATAGTTAGTTTATTAAGTTTATTTGCTTTGATTTTTAATAATAATATTTTTATAAAGTTGTTTTAGTTTGTTAAGTTTGTTTTTATCAAGATTTGTCTTATTTTCATATATGCATAAGAAAATTAAATATAGTAAGTAGTTTCACATATGAATAATAAGAGTTAATGTAACATATTTTTAGTCTAATTAATTATACTTTTCCTAATTTAGTTCTACTTTATGATTTATATTTTGTATTTATATTTTAGGATTAACCAAGTATTACTTTGTACATATGGTGTGAGTGTCTCATAAGTTTAAAACGAATCTTTCCGGGTTGACAATATTAAATGAACTAATTGAATCTCAAATAAACACATCCATATTTTGAGATATATAAATTAACCATTATTTTTGGCGCCGTTGCTGGGGAGACACTAAGGAGTAAGTACCTTAGTTTGTCTTAACCTTTAGGAATAGTTGAGAAGCCAATTATTTTTGCACAATATTTCTTTGGAATAGAAAGAACAGTATGAATGAATAGACCTAGAGATTCCAAAGGATGATTTCGCAAAGTAGTAAATGCTATGCAAGTTGTGAACAATTTATCAAGAACCAAAAACTCGGTAGGAGGTACTCCCCAAGAATCACAAATCGAAGGACAAGAATTAAACAGGATAGATTCTCCCATAGTTTCAGAAAATATTATAAGTGGACAAAGCTCTTAGAGCCAACAAAATTTAGAGGAACTTTTTACTCCTAAGATAGAAATACATAGTGGTATAGTATATACGGCATATACAAACCCTCTTATTTCCGAGGTTGTTAGCGATTCTGGGAACCCTATTCCTGAGCTTGATTCTTCTTCTTCAACACAAGTAGTAATAGGAACTCCTAGTAACATGGCAGAACAAGAAGGAGAGAATCCACAGGAACCCATCACTTTCGAGTTTCCTATACAAAATGGTGAAGGGACTGTTCAAATGAAAAACATCCCACCTTCTGCATTACCAAACTTTCATGGGTTGACTAGTGAGGATCCAGACATGTTCCTTTTTGAATATGATGTCCTTTGTAGGAGTTATGACTACTCTTCGGATGCCCAAAAACTTAAATTATTTCCAGCCACTCTCAAGGAATCAACTCTTCGTTGGTTCATGGGACTTGGAGGTAACTCTATTCAAACTTGGGAACAAATGAGAATTGCATTTCTTCGGAAATATCAAGACTATTGTAAAGCAAGGGATCTCAGGGAATAAATTTTTAAAATGAATCAAAGGGAGGACGAGAGTCTAGAAGATTATTTAGAATGATTCCAGTATAATTTACAAAGATCTAAACAACATCAACTAAATGACGAAACATTGAGAACCATTTTTCTTCGTGGTATTCGAGACGAATGTTTAGATGCACTTAATTTAATGGGAGCAGGGGATATTTCTCAGTTACCATGGAATGATGTTTGTGAAATATGTCGATGGTATTCTCGAGGGCGTTCTAAAAATAGTAAGGGTACTAAAGAAGGTTTGTCCCGCAATAGTAAAATTTCTGGAAGCAATATTACTAGAGTTGAAATAGGGAATATTCTAGATGATTTTAAAACTGATATACTTAGTTCACTTAGTTCTCAATTGGATACCCTCAGAGTTAAACATAGAGAAGAAAAAGAGCTACCATTGGCAATCTTTTGTTCTAGATGCCGCAAAAAGCATCCCATAAAAGAATGTCCACTTGATAAAATAAAAACTTGTGCTATTTGTACTCAAGACCATGAGACCAGTAAGTGTCCTTCATTACCTAATATTAAAGTTGTTTATGAAGGGAATAGTGAGAAAATTGAGCCACTATGTTTTGTTGGCCCAAAAAGACCATGGCCGCCTCAACAGCTGACAAAAGATCCTTCTTATTATAATAATACTCATTATCCTAGTGTACCTCCTCCACCACAAGGATGGTATCCACACATGAAAATTTGCAACAACCACAATCATATACCCCTCAACAACAACAACCCCTTCAACATTAGCAACAACTTTAGTTACCTACCAACCAACTTCCTCCTCAAAGAACTCAACTTCCTTCTCAACCAATTCCAAACCCTAATAATAAAGTGACTCAACCTACTTATAATGTAGAGAGACCAAGTTATAATAAAGTGACTCAACCTACTTATAATGCAGAGAGACCAAGTTATAATGCAGAGAGACCACAATCATATACCCCTCAACAACAACAACCCCTTCAACATCAGCAACAACTTCAGTTACCTACCAACCAACCTCCTCCTCAAAGAACTCAACTTCCTTCTCAACCAATTCCAAACCCTAATAATAAAGTGACTCAACCTACTTATAATGCAGAGAGACCTGGTTTTCTCGGTTTTCCAACATATAGTATTTCTCCATTAGAATGCCAAGATATACAATTACGATCAGGAAAGACACTTAGACAAACTTCTCTGGTCATCCAAGAACAAGATGATGAAGATGAATCTTCTCCCGATGATTGTACATTGCCAGTTAAAGTTGTTCCTAAAGAGAACATCTAGTCTCAATCTTCTGGATTAATAGTGACTCCTTCTCCGCCTTATCCAGAAAGGCTAAAAATAGAAAAACCTATAGAACAACCTGAATTCGAGTTTCTTGGCCAATTACATAATTTATGTGTTAAAATTCCTTTGGTACAAGCTATAAAGGATGTTCCCATTTATACGAAAGCTATTCGGGAATTATGTTTAAAGAAACCTGGAAGAAAAGCGAGAGATCCTCCAATTGTTCATGTAATTGGAAAGTTGGCTGATTTAATGTTAGGTAAAACTTTCATGATGAAATATCTAGATCCAGGAAGTCCAGTTGTTAATGTTAATATCAATAAAATTTATATTCCCAACACTCTGATAGATTTAGGGGTTTCTATTAATGTTATGACAAAAGACACCATGCAAAAAATTCAATTGAATAACATGCGACCTACCCCTACTGTGCTTCAACTTGATGATAGATCCACAGTTGAACCAGAAGGGATTTTAGAAGATATAACAATATCAGTAGACTCCTGGGACTACCCAGTAGATTTTATGGTATTACAACCTAAAACAAGTCTAGGAGGGTATCCTTTAATTTTAGGTCGACCATGGCTAGCTACAGCTGATGCATATATTGAGTGTCGATCTGGTAATATGACTATTTCTTATGGAGATTCCACCAAACGAATCACCCTTTATCCACCAACAAAACCTTCTATTGATTCAGAGGTCCCCTCATGGTTTGAGGAAAATGATGAAGAAATCATTCAACCTATTTTAACACTTGAACAAAGTTCTTACTTTAAAAAAGAAACTGAAGATGATCTTATTTGTAATGTCATAACATCTTCTAGTTTATCAGAGGAGTTGGTTCATCCAAGTTATAATCACTTACTTAATAGCCATTCTCAAGAAAATTACACCATAACGGATTTTATTCAACAAATTCCCCCCTTACAAGTTTTCCTAAACGCTGTGACTGAATTGCACAGTAAGTCAATTCAGATTTCACTAGGAAAAATGTTGAATTTTAATTCTAATCTTGAGTTTCCCCAACAAGAACAGTTAGTTGAATTATTACGAGAACGTCAAACCGCATTTGCTTGGGAATATACTGATATGAAAGGTGTTCATCCTGATCTTTGTACTCATCACATATATATCAAGGATGAATCTCGACCGGTGAGACAACCACAAAGACGAATGAATCCATCACTTCGAGAGATAGTAAAAACCAAATTACAAAAGTTACTGAATGTTAATTTTATCTATCTGATATCAGATAGTAGATGGGTATCTCCCTTGGTTATCGTGCCAAAGAAAAATGGGAAGTGGCGTGTTTGTATCGATTATTGGGAGCTGAATAAAGCTACTCTTAGAGATCATTTTCCTTTACCCTTTATTGATCAGGTATTAGATACATTAGCAAGGAAGAAGTTCTTTTCTTTTCTCGACGGATTTAGTGGGTATAATCAAATACGAATTGCACCAGAAGATCAAGAAAAAACTACGCTTACTTGTCCTTGGGGTACATATGCTTATCGTGTATTGCCTTTTGGACTATGCAATGCTCCCGCTACCTTTCAAAGAGCCGTCTTAGGTATTTTCTCTGACTTGATTCATGATTGTGTTGAAGTTTATATGGATGACTTTACTGTATATGATAATACTTTCGAAGAGGCCATGACTAATTTAGAAAAAGTCTTAGTAAGATGTCAGGAAACTAATACCTCCCTTAGTCATGAAAAATGTTATATGTTACTAACTGAGGGAATTGTATTAGGGCATCACATATCTCCTTATGGTATTAAGGTTGATAAAGCAAAGATAGAAGTAATATCTACATTACCAACGCCAACCACACAGAGAGAGGTTCGAAGTTTTCTAGGTCATGCAGGATATTATTGACGGTTTATTGAAAATTTTAGTAGGGTTGCCTCTCCATTATTTTCTCTGTTGTCAAAAGATATTGAATTTAGTTGGACTAACTCATGTAAAGTTGCATTTGAAACCTTGAAAGAGAAACTGTCTACAACTCCAATTTTGAGAGGTCCAAATTGGGCCCTACCTTTTCATATTTCAACAGATGCATCAGACTTGGCTATTGGAGCAGTTATTGGACAAAACGAGGATCATAAACCATATGCGATTTATTATGTTAGCAAGAACCTTGCTCCTGCAGAACTTAACTATACTGTAACTGAAAAGGAGTTTCTTGATGTTGTGAATGCTATCAATAAATTTCGGCATTATATAACTGGTTATCCAATATTCATCCATACAGATCACGCTGCCATTAAATATCTTATGAATAAACCGATTACTAATGGGAGAGTGACCCAATGGTTGCTTCTACTTCAAGAATTCGATATTACTGTGCAAGATAGACCAGGAAGAGAAAATGTGGTAGCTGACTTTCTTTCTCATATTTCAAATGAAGGTGATAATAGTGTGGTAGAAGACTCATTTCCTGATGAAAATTTATTTGCATTATCAATTAATTCTCCATGGTTTGCAGATGTTGCTAACTACTTAGTTGCAGGAAAGCTTCCACTTAATCTCTCTCCAAGAGAAAAACATAAGGTGATATGACAAAGTGCCATGTACTCTTAGGTGCAAGGTCAACGTTTTCGTACATGGCCAGATCATGTTATTCGACGTTGTGTATGAGAAGATGAGGTTTTTGACATACTAAAATCTTGCCATGATGATCCATGCGGAGGACATTTCGTAGATAAACGAACTGCCAATAAAGTGATGCATTTGGGATATTATTGGCCAACTATATTTCAGGATGCTAAGAAGTATGTTAGAAGTTGTGACATCTGTCAATGCATGGGTAGACCAAGTCAGTCTGATGAAATGCCGTTACAACCTCAGGTTTTGATAGAACCTTTTGAAAAATGGGCCCTCGATTTTGTTGGACCTATCAACCCACCTTCACGAAAAAAAAATACATCTTAGTGTGTATTGATTATGTAACTAAGTGGGTCGAAGCTAAAGCTCTTCCTAGGGCAACTGAACAAGCGGTTGTTGATTTCCTATATGAAGATATATTTGTACGTTTTGGGGTACCAAGAGAGATTGTCACAGACAATGGGGCACAATTTACTTCAAGATTAATACAATCAATCACCCAAAAATATAAGATCAGGCACCGGAAATCTACTCCTTACCATCCTCAAGCTAACGGTCAAGTGGAAGTCACTAATAAAGTATTAGAGAACATTCTTACGAAGACAGTAAAGCTCCATCGAAAGGATTGGGCTGAGAGACTACCAGAGGCATTATGGGCATATAGGACAAGGTGGTGCAACACTACAGGATTCTCCCCATATGAGTTAGTACATGGAAAACATGTAGTTCTTCCAATTGAATTTGAGATTCAAACATTGCGAACAACATTACAGGTAAATATGAATCTTACAGAAGCTCAACAACATCGCTTAGACCAATTAAATGGGCTTGATGAACTATGACAAGATGCTATATAACAAACTGCTCTTGTTCAACAACAAAGAGCGAAATGGCATGATAATTTCATCAAGACGAAGAAATTTAAGGAAGGAGATTGGGCACTCTTGTTTGATTCTCGATATACGGATTTTAAAGGGAAATTTTGTGTTCGTTGGATGGGACCTTATGAAATTGATACCGTTTATGATAATGGATCTGTGAAAGTGAAAACAATCGATGATGAAAGAGTTCCGTTTATGGTAAATGGTCATCGATTACGTTTGTATAGGAAACCATTATCCAAGGAAGAATTTGTCAAAGAAATGATACATCAATTTGAATTTGAAGTAGTGAAGCGGGTGGAGATTTCACCTCCTACTACTTCTTCTTAGGAACTTTTATATCATTGCATTGTATATATTTGTATATATCTAAAGTTTTGTGTAAAAAAAAAAAAAAAAACCAATAGTGAAAACTTGGTTTTCAGGCGCTAGTGGGATTGTTGGTATTTGAAAACCGGTTTTCCGGCGAATATCATTTAATAAAAAAGAAAAAAGAAAAAAAAAGAGTATTAGAATTATGGGATTACATCAGTATTTAGAAAAAATTATTATATGTACCAGTATGCCAAGATATTTCTAACATCATTCCTACAGCTTTGGCTAAGGGATTCAATTATCGGAAGTTGAAGGCAATCCAAGTATTTTTGTGGACTAAAGAATTGAAGACTTCAAAGTAGGTTGTGGATTTTGACCAGTATTGTCAAGAGATGATTTTAGAATAAGGATTTGAGTATTCTTGCAAATACTTCACTATAAGGTAATATTGCTTTTGAATATTAATTTTTGTTATTTAAATTTGGATTTCTATTTTGAACTCCATTTCATAACTATTACCTATCTCTTCACCACCAATATCCTCTCCTTATCCATCCTTATTTACCTTCCCTTGCAAACACTTTGTCAAACCCACAATCCATCTTACCATTTCAATTTCACCTTCAATTGTAATATTCCACCTTGACTCGTAACTACTCCAAGAAAACTTTCAGATCAAGATGAGTCAACTAAGGGTTAGTAGAAAACTCCGTGCTAGTGTCCTGCCAATTTTGCCTCAATTCCTTAGGACCCGACCATTCACTGAAGCAGAAATCAGTCTGGAGGATACCCAAGAGATTAGAATTCCAGGACCTAACTCTACAAGCTTTCAAATTGGGGAACCTTCTGCCTGTAACATCATATCATCATCAGAAACTGACATATCTAGTACAACTCCTTCATCACCCAATTCATCACTGATACCTATGATTATGGCCAGAGGGATACAAGATCAAAATCTTGAAATTTCTTATGGAAGGAAGCATAAGGCAGGAAGGAACAAGTATTATAAACTGGTAGAAGAAAATAAGAAGCTCAAAGCTAAAAATAAACATTTGAAAGCTAAAAACCAAGCATTGAAAAAGAAGAAAACGGATTCTATCAGCATACTCCTAGAGGCTGAACAGATTGTAAATTCTATATTGGCTGATGTACATTCTTTTATGCAAGTACAACTGGATTCATCTAATTATAGTAGTAGTGATGAACTATTAAATCTGGAGATTGTTGATATAGAGAATTGAGAACAGGTTATGAATCGGTTAAAAAGACGTTGTTTTTTAGTATATTTTCAACAAGTGAATAAATGGAAGGGCCAAATTCAAATCTACAAGGAAAAATTAGAAGAAACTAAAGAGAAATTACAAAGTGCATGTTTATTAGGATTGGAGGCTTCATCTTGCCGAATGCCTCCTCGAATTCATTCAATGCAATTATTGGATAGATGGGTCAGATTTCAACTCACACGGTTGGCCTCAGGGAAAACATGTATTATTTCTACTCCTCAAGAATTCCTTGATGTTTTCCGTGAGTGCACAATACATGAACAAAATTTGCTAGTGGAACTATATCTTCATAATTTCTTGTTACCTAACGCATTGAGATGGAATCCTAATCCATATATCGGTGATATCCATTTAAGAGCATTAGCATATTTCATTTATGGGTTGATTCAGTATAATGAAGAAATGGAGGTTCACACTAAGGATGAACTCAATTTAGACCTATTTGTTTGAAAAGAATACCCTTTTCCTTCTGTGATAATAGTAGATTACCAGGAACTTTTGCGGGATCCTAGGGACCCTATACATATCAGCATGAATCATCAAGAGGCTATTCAAATCTACATAAACATTGTTGAGACATACTCCATTCGCGCATTATTTGTGTCAAGACATATTTGGGCTCATCTTCCAAATCCATTGCGAAATCGGAATCCAACAGGTTATCCTCATCTTCAGATGGCATTGGCACGTGCAGATCTATACATCAATTCAATGAACATGCATGGAAATCAATGGATAGGGTTAAAATTCCACTATCCTTTGTTGTGGTGTTCTTTTGGGAGGTATAAGGAAACATTTCAATGGAATAATCAAGAGGAAGTTTTCCAGTGGAGAGAGATTGACAGAAATTTGGGATATCATGCTAAAGATGATTATGGGTATCCCGCCTACAATTGGACTTCAGTGCATCTTGGAGAACCAGAAGATGATTTGTATGAGGACATACAATTGAATTGGTCTGGGGGAGATGATGCACCTCCAAATTGACATATTATTTATTCATTTTTACCCTACATATGTACATATTTCCCTATTTTCCTACCTCCAACTGTTTCAGTCTTTGATCAGAACTCTTCCTAATGTTATGTGTGAGTCATAATAGTTAATTCTTATTTAGATAATAAAAGTTAGTATTTAAAGGTTAATGTTGTCTTTTTATGAAATATTTTTGCAAGGTTTAAGATAGGTTTTTAAAAGAATATGAGATGGGAGATATGCTACCAAAAACTCGAGCTATTAGTCGTGGCATGGCAGTTTGATTATCCATTGGTTATTCAGCAGTAAATATTCAGTTAAACAACTTCCAGGAATCTTGCAGAACACTCGTTGAAGTGGGTATCTCATTGTGAGAAGTTGCTACGATTTAATCCTGATCAAACAACTTCCAAGAATCTTGTAGAACACTCATGAAGTGGCAACAAACACAGTTTTACATTTAATGCATTGTTTTGATATACGGTGATCTGTATAAGACACTAGTTATGTAATTAATACAGAAACAGTTCTGTTAAGTATTTCATTAAAGGATTAGATGCTCTTTGTTTGTATATATAGGCAGTGGATTGTTGGAATAAGGGACTGTAGAATATATAATAAAAGAAACTCTGTTTCCATTGCAATTAGTAGTTTTGTCATCTATCCCGTGTTGATTCTGGTGAAGACGTGAGCAAGACTTCTTTCATAGGGGGCCCACTCTGGAACAGTAAGTCCATCTTTGTTGTTTTCTGTTTCAAGTCTTATTTTCAATTAAGTGTGATAGTTTCAATTTTCTGTTCCAATTGTTATCTTTAATTCAACGTGATAGTTTTATTTTATAATTCTTATCATTCACACAATATGAACTAAATAGTCACAACATACAAAAGAGTTGGGTTTAACTCTTGATAGCCACTGTAAGTTAATTGTTTATGATATGGTGTGAATTATGTTTTAATTCCAATAGAATTCATTTTGCTACATAAGCTAGAACGCACCTTCAGAGCTAAAGAATCGTCACCGGTGAACTAATGACTATAGACAACATTCGATTTTTGATAGTTTGAAATCAATCTCATTTAAGTTCAGTCTCTATTTTGTTTGGCACCATCTAACGTTTTGAACAATTGAATATTATCATTTATCTCAATTTGCATCTACGGTCTTTATGCAAACGATCTATTTTAATGTGCCTGTATAATCACTTAATAAACTTCCACCGATTCATTCTTTTACTTTGCATAAATGACAATAGCATATAGTCCAATCCTGTACAACGTATAAAAGATTCATTACACATTTGTTTATTTAAAAAAAAACCTAAAATCCCTATTGACTCGTTCTTATCAAATAACATATATACAATAATTAATTAATATTTTTTAATTAATTTATTTTGTAATTAAAAGAAATAGCTTGTTGTTATAATACGTAGAGGCTGGAATTTAGACTATCCTACACTTTGCATAACTCTTTCTTTAAAAAAAAAAAAACTCATAGTTAGTTTATTAAGTTCATTTGCTTTGATTTTTAATAATAATATTTTTATAAAGTTGTTTTAGTTTGTTAAGTTTGTTTTTATCAAGATTTGTCTTATTTTCATATATGCATAAGAAAATTAAATATAGTAAGTAGTTTTACATAGGAACAATAAGAGTTAATATAACATATTTTTAGTCTAATTAATTATACTTTTCCTAATTTAGTTCTACTTTATGATTTATATTTTGTATTTATATTTTAGTATTAACTAAGTATTACTTTGCACATATGGTGTGAGTGTCTCATAAGTTTAAAATGAATCTTTTTGGGTTGACAATATTAAATGAACTAATTGAATCTCAAATAAACACATTCATACTTTGAGATATATAAATTAACTATCACTCGCTATTTGACACTCGTTCCCTCACTTGTTGTACTATAAGTAATTTTATTCTTTTTCAAGCTTTTTCCAAATATGAAAAAGACCAAAAAAAAAATCAAATATTCCAAAAAGCCGGACGAGATTATGGTTACTACTTCTAGTTGGCAGTTGTTGTGTCTCCTTTGAACAGAGCATTCATTCCACTCCGTGCATTATGAGTCGGGAATATAGTTGGACCTTAGGAGCTGTACTTGTTTCTCAGTTTTCTCCACCGTTTGGTTAAGATTCCAGCCATTATGGAGCCGTTTGTAATGCCTCCTGCATTGCATAGTTTATGTCAAGTCTATGCTGCCTGATTCTATCCATTTGCTCATGCTCTTGTTCAAAGGAAGTCCTGAAACCAGTTTCGGCCACTCCTCAGATCTCTTGACTATTGCATGTCGGCCATCCTTATTGAGTCAATCCATTTCACCTGAGTTCTTCCAAATCTTTCAGCGTAGCTGGTACCTCGTGCTGGTTGATGGGGGATGCCTTAATTCCCTCCTTCTAGCGAGTCTCATTTCATCGAATTCAACCCATTTATACCGGAGCTTGAGGCTTAGAGTTTGGTTGAGTACCTTGAGGCTTGCAGTCATTAGTGGCAGGTTCTCTCGCCATCGACAGTTTTGGGAATACATCAATGTCCCCTAATCGATGGATTCATCCTAGTGTTCGAATTCAACTCATTTATTCACACTTCGATGATTGTGCTCTGTGCCTTGATGCCCATTTTCATTATTGGTGGGTTATCTCGCGTCTGTTAACGGTATACATCATTGACCGGTAATCAGACGATGTCACATCATGTCCGACCCCAACTCCTTTATTCACTTGATGAGACTTGCACCGTCGAAGACTTGTGTAGAAGACCCCAGGCGATAGTGGCATTCAATATGCTACTTATGACTTTGACTTTACCTCTCAGATATCACCTCTCAGATATCAGCAGTTTGTACCTCCAGTTTGCACCAGTTGTTTCCTTTTCAGTAGGAGACCATATCTTACTATAGAGGGATCATGGCTATGATCACTTATGACATGTATTCACTATGTACTTCCTATTCATGGCCATTGTATCCGATTGTTGTACTACCAATATGTTTATATATTCAGGGATACTATTGTATTATGACGAGTGAGCTTCTCTTTCCACTTGTGTCTCCATCACTCCACTTTTGAGTTTTATAATGTATTTCGGCCATCGTAGCATCAATCTCTAACCTCACACATTAGGGGGCATCTGTTACAACGTAATCTTCCACCCTGTCAGAATCAACATTCTTTGGCCTGTAGGATCCATTTCATTGACTCAGATCCACTTTATCCTTCAAACATACTATTTCCTCATTTTTTCCTCTGAACCGTTTGTTGCATCACTATAGCAAGTGTACCCGCGAGTTGCATCACTATAGCTCGCGGGTATCAATTAAAATGGTAAAAATACTAGTTTATTACTTTTCACTCCAAAAAAGCGGTCATTGGGTGACCTTTGGCTCTCCATCTACCCAAGAAATGCCTCGATGTGTCCTTTCACTTATCTTTGAGAGGACTATATATTGAGCACATATGGCTTATGGACGGGAGGAGAAAGAAGAGCAAGAGAACTCTAGTGGATTTTTGCCCTATCTTGAGTCTACACTCATTGATCCTTGTAGTTGTGAACCCTTTATGTTCACCTTCCAAACTCCTATCTAGTTTGAGTTTGCTATTCATGGAGGATTGAAGTGGTGGAGGCACAAGTGGATTGATCCATATCTTGGTTCAGATTGGTTGCCGGCAAGAGGTCGTATCACATTGTACTTCTTCTTGTTTGTTAATAGAAATACTCATATTCTCGTCCATTAATGTTGTAAATGTTATTTATCTTACATTGGGTTGCATTTACTTGTTATATCATGGGCCATTGCTATTGATGATGTTAATGTCATTTATATATTATATCTACTTGTTGTATAGTGGCTGTCAAGACTAATTTGCAGATTCAAGTACACGGATCGGAAAGCTCCAATGGGGATCTACATCAAACGTTTGGATCGAGGTTGGTTATATTCTTCATTATCTTAGCATTGTCATTTATATAGCATAGTTCTAAGAATTGAGTTGATTTCTGGTAGTCATCTGTTTGTTGTGGTCTACCCCAAACCATAGTGAGTTTTCTCCAACACAGATGGTTGGCTTCCTTCTTTGGTCGATAAGAATTTTAATGGCATAAAGTTAGTTGCTTTGCATATTCCACTTTATAGGGTGCATGCAACTATACAAATCTCATAATTGTCAAGGATACGATGATCCATTGATGGGGATAGATGGATTTCATTCCGTCCAGCCAAATTCAATTCCATTGAGACAAACTTTCCTTGTGTTCAATTCCATTAAGGCGAACTTTCCTTGAAATAGAACACATGATAATGCAAGGCTCTTTATCGTATGCTTATTCTTTGATAATCGACTATATTCGTAACCTTTTTTTCAACAAGTATTCTTTGTACAACACAATAATATATTATTATCCTCGATAAAAAAATGCAACAACCAGGAATGGAGAACGATATGCTTTACCTTGTAATCATTAGCAACTTGTCTTTCTACGTTGAAATCTGGTCGATAACTGCTACATAGATATACTATCCTTCGCGGTAGACCACCCCAAAATGCACCATAATACAATAGCAAGATAATTCTTCTCTAATACAAGCATTGAATGCTCATCCACATAGATTCTATTTGCACTTGAATGCATGTATGAAATCCTATCTAAATGGATAATCTAGTGACTAATAACAAAACAATTATTTAAATAGTACCTAGGACATGTAGTGATTATGAGCACTTCACATGGACCTAATTATTTAGAGGTGTCTAGAATAAAGAAAGTGTACAAACCATTAACACTAACATTTGAATGTGGATTATATAAGAAAACACTTGAAAAATTTAACTGTAAATTAAAATGAAGTGCAACTTGCCCAAGTTTCTTTTTTAACTAATATGTTTTTAAAACATGGGATGGGCAAATATCAAGATGAAAGTACTAAGACAAGTGTGCATTAATAAATGTTAACATATATTACCCCTCATATTGAATGAGGCTTGCACTTGTGATATTCATCACAACACTTGTGATTCTTATCAAAAGGATTGAACTTGCAAGATCATTTTGTTGGATGGCTTGATGGATTGGTGGCGCATATGTGCTTTGGCTTAAAGATGCTGATGTATTTTGATTGTGGTGGTTGCTAATAGGTGTTGGATGAGATATTATCATGTACTAATTGTCATGTTCCTAATGGGTGAGATCTTGATCATAATGTTGGCATGTTTGGAGTGTTTTTGGTTTAGCATAAATGTATTTATCTAATCCTTAGTGCATTTCATGGAGTGGGAACCCATCAAATTAGGGTCTCCCTAAGTTTCAAGTGCTAATAATTGCTCTTTGTTATGATTAAGAGTGCATTGCCATGGTTTCCAAGGTTCTATTATGATAATCATGTCTTGATGAAGTTGGAGCACCCAAGATTTTTTCAAGTCATGTTACCTTTGTTTTGCATCTTTGAATGATTAGCATTACTCTCTTTGACTGAGCTAGGACCGAATGGTGGATGTCCTACACCGGAAGCCGTTCAACCAACAAATATTGTGGCCTCTCCTAGGTTTGAAATTTGATCAGCTTATCCAACATGTTTGTGGGTGGTAGTGTTGGGCTCAGGTTTATAGTGGCATTCTCTTCTGACTTGAAACCTAGTCTCCTTGGTGAAAACCACTTGGGTTTATTGATTCTCCTAATAAAAAAATCATTTCTCTCTTAGAGGGTTCCTTTCATATGGTCCAAACATGATAGTTCATGTGTGTGTTGGGGTTTGAAGTCTCCTAGTTGGAAAAACCTAAGAGATATAAGGGTTTTCACACATGAACCACTTTATCATGTCAATTTTCACACCTTTTGGTTGAGTGCTCCCTTATTGCACACATGTTGAGAATGATTTGGGTTAGTTTGACCTTGATTTGACCACAGGGAGGCTTAGTGCTCGAGTGCCTTGGCTTATTTGCTTGGTTTCACATTGAATGAGAGTTATTTCGAGCTACACCATGTTTCTCATTAGAGTGCTTTCTCTTCTAGCACATATATTGAGTCAAGCATGCATTATAATATTATTTTATGGCTTGAAGAAATGGACACACTTCTCTAGGGTGCACCTCCTTGGATTACATGTAATGAGTTGGTATATGGAGGAGTATTATATTGTTTATTAATGAGGAGCACAACTACCTTTGCACACTTCTCTAGGGTGTAGTCTTCTTTGTAATTATTCTATTATTTTTCGAAGAAAGTTACAACTTTAACACATTTATCTAGGGTGCACTCCTTGTGTAAGTTAATGGGATTGGTCAAAGAGGTTAGCATGGCACATTCTTCAAGGGCACAAGACCTATTTTATTATTTATCTTGTCAAAGTGGTTTTCATGCACACTTGTTGAGTCTTCCTTCCTTGCACACATGTGGGAGTTTGTTAAACTTTGTCTGGCATGCTAGAGAGTTGGTTATGTAGCGCCCTAGCTTCAAGGGATTAGTTGGAGCCACATGTGCATATCGAAAGTGGTTTGTTGCACATTTATGGAGGATGCTACTTTGTTGCCGATGAGGTTTTATTGGGTCAAACCCTAATTCATCTCCAACTTGGAGCCTTGTTCACACATGGATATCCTCTCTTCAAGAGAGCACATGTGAGGGTTTATTTATCATTTCTTGGAGGTTTCTACAAGATCAACCACTCAACTAAAGGATGCACCCTATATTCTTGGGCTATTCTTGGAGGTGGTTGCTAAGTAACTCCACTATTTGATTGTTGTTGAATTTTCTCGTGGAGTTCATTAGATGATAACTCAATTTTATTGTTTTTCTTGGAGATAAGGATGATTATTTTATTGTTTCTTCTAGGATAAGAAAGTGGATCTTGACAACTCATTGCTTCTTTTAATAAGGAGTTTGTTGAGGAGGTTAGAAATGTAATATTTTATTGTATTCCTCGTAGAAGTAATGGATCTAAGAAAACAATTACTTGTTTATTATACAAGGAGTTGTGATCAAACCTATATAAAGCTTTGTTCTTTCCATTTGAGAGGATGGGTGGATTGAGGGACTTTTCCCCTATGAGTTTTTGTTGAATATCTTGGAGAATATGGAATCTAGAAGCTTTTACCTTGGATATTAATTTGATGAATATGGAGATTGGAAGTTCAATTTCTTCAATTGCGTTGTGAGGAATTTGGTAATGACAAATCTATTATTTATTTATAGAAGTTATTTAGAAGAGTTATTTATGATTGGTTTCCCTTTAGTACTCTTTAGGTTTGATTTTGGAAAGTGCAAATGCAAGTTATGCTGTATTAATTAGAACTTGCTGAAATTTACATTTTCCAATGTACAAACATATCCTTATGTACATTGGAATTTCTCCTTCATTAGGGTCTCTTGAAATTAGGTTTATACATTCATAAACAACCATATAAGCATGTTGTATTTTGTTCATTCCAGCTATGGTATTGTCTTATTACTCCATAATATAACTCATAAGTCATAATCTTATAGAATCCATATGCCCACACTAGGCTTAGTCCACCCATCACTTTATTATTTCATATTATGTAACTCTTTGCTTTGTAAATCCACTCTTCATATTCACCTTGAGCTAAATTTTCTAGGTTTTAACAATCCTATGTTTGGAAATCCCTCCTTGAGCTAGAGGAGAGCCAAAAAATAGTGAGAAGAGGGTTGGTGAGGTGACAATGATCTCTCTCTTTGTTTTCCCATAGGTTAGCAATGCTCTTTTGGAATTTAAATTTCAATTGCTAGTTTGTGAAGTAACATTTTGGCAATATTACCAGGGGTAAAGTCCATTCCTTGGATTTGTGGTATTTCTACATTTTAACACTTTATAAATATGTGTATTTGAAGATCCATTTCTCATATGAAGACTCCATGAAGGTACAAAGCCCTTTTTCCTTGCATATTTTTGAAGACCTTGTTGGGTGTAGAGGTGAGCACACCCAACAACATAGAAGGCATCTAAAAGCCTCACCTTGGCAACTCCATATTTTCATATGAGGTATTGAAGACCGCATTCATATTTCATTTTCAAATTTGAAGATTTGAAGTTTGGCTCTATCCAAAGGAAAGTTTTGGAAAAAATTGCTTGCTCCTTTAGATTTTTTTTTTATTGACCTATGGAGCTCCCATAATGTTCATTCAGATATTTGGAAAGATCACGTTCCAAGTTTATGAGGAAATCCTCATTTTGCTTCAAGGCATCTTGCATCATTCATTGATTTTATTATATATTTCAACATTGTGCATGAATATGTCATGATGTTTTGCATACTCATTGAATGGGAAAAGTGTATGGGAGTGGTATTGTAATTTCAACTTAAAGGAGATAACATCATTTCTATGTTCAACTAAATAATTTCAAAATTTCGGATTTATGGTTATGCTGATGATGCATGCTTTTAGATTGATATTTGTGCTAAGATAAAAGATAAGCTTGTTGAGGTGATCGTTTTACATGAGAAGAACCCTTAAAGTTATATCTTGGTGTAAATAAATAAGTAATGTGGTGCTTATATTCTCTTATTATGTGATTACATCAAAGGAAAGTATGGCATCCCATTCCCACCAAAGCTTAAAGGATAAATTGCATGAAAATGAGTATCGTATTCCTTCATCCCATGAACAACTATTGCATGATATTTTGGATCTTGAAGGAAAAAAGGATGATGAAGCCATTGAAGGTTATTTCGCAACTCTACATGAAGAAAACATTGTTGGTAAGAGCACTCAAACATCCACTCGTTATCCCATGAAGACAAGGGAATGGTAAGTTGAGGTAGTCTCAAAATTGATGAGTTTGATGACATACATGTTGATTTGTTGCCTTTGGAACAACCACGTTTAATAAATTCATTTTTAGAAAAAAAATGTAATTAATTTATAGCCATGTTCACCTCTAAATTATTAAGAATTTTTTTTTAGATTAAAGAATATGTTTATGCAGAAATTTTCCACCCACCAAAATATTTAAATCTTAGTGCGTTTTCATGTGAATTTCAACTGGAAAACAAATTTGAAGTATTGGAAATTATATGGAACAACAAAGTCTTTAGTCTGACATGTTTTGTAGGAATTTTCAACCTTAATAAATGGACCAATAAGCCATTGAATTTGAACCTTTTATTTATTTATTTGTTAGATTTGAAAATTTGTTTCCCACTTCATCTTCATACTTCTTAGTTGATAGATTTTCATTGGAGATGCCTAAAAATTGCTTCTTGAGGATAACGAAGATGATTCTCCAAATTTTGATGGGTTGCCATATCCTCCTAAAGACTACATCAACCTTATCCAATAGTGGATAGAGAATTTTTGCAGTAGTTATTGCATTCTTTGGCATAATTTTGGTGTTGTTTCTCATCTCCATCAATATATTTCAGATTTTAACTCTCTCATCATGGAGATTCCAACATATATACATGTGATGTGTGATATAGTCTTGTTTTGGTTCATTACCAAACACAAGGGAATATTTTCTAGCCTTGAAAATATGTTGAAGTGGTTGCATTGGTTATTTGATTTCATCATTTTCATCATGAAGTTACCAACATGTATTCATAGAATGGAGGATGCGATTTTGTTTTGGTTGATGACCAAACAAAAGGGAAGGTGTCATGAAACTAGTGAGATGCTAAGATGGTTACATTGATTGCATGATTATACTTAGCATCGTACTTCTTCTATTGTTAGATGTAGTGTAGGATGAGTAAGCTCTACATGATAATTATATTTTATTCCATGTTAGCATTGTTGGCTTATGTTTTTTTTTGTAAATCCAATTTTGGACTATTGTTGATGTAATGAACAATATGGATATTGTATGTGGTGTCTAGGGATGTGGATATGTATAAATCGCACCACATAGTTTGCTCTTACTTTCCTCCTAAGTCTTCTCAAACATGTACAACCACATATTTTGAGGTTCACAAGCACTCTTCCTCGAGAACACATGTCCCTAAGTTGGAGCCAGTTGTTACCCATCATATTGAATCATGCTTGTACTTGTGATTTTCATCACAACACTTGTGATTTTTATCACAAGGATCGAGCTTGTAGGATGACATTGTTGGTTTGATGGTTGGTGTTGCATATATGATTTGGTTTATAAATTTTACTATCTTTTGATTGTGGTGGTTTCTAGTAGGTGTTGGATGAGATATTCTCATTTGCTAATTGGCATGTTCCTAATGGGTGATATATTGATGACGTGGTGTGCTTCCTTACTTTGATAATGTTGGCATGCTTGAAGGGTTTTTGGTTTAGCATAAATGTATTTAGTTAACCCTTGCATTTCATGGAGTGGGAATCCATCAAATAGGGTCTCCCTAAGTTTCATGTGCTAATAATTGCACCTTATTATGATTAAGAGTGCATTGCCATAATTTCTAAGGTTTTAATATGATAATGATGTGCTCATGAAGGTGGAGCACCCTAGATATTTTCAAGTCATATAACCTATGGTTTCTTTAAATGATTAGCATTACTCTCTTCGAGGGCGCCTTTCATATTCACTCTTTTCATATGTCCCAAATAGGATAATTTGTGCGTGTGTTGGGGTTTGAATCCTCCTAGTTGGAACTCCCTAGGAGATATAAGGGTATTTCACACATAATCCATGTTATCATCATTATTCACACCTTTGGTTGAGTGCTCCCTATTGCACACACATTGAGAATGATTTGTTGATGTATATGTAACTTCAGAATGTATTTCATCTGTGTATTTTATATATATTTATTGTACCCTTATAAGAGACGTGTCATTCCTCTATAAGGAAGTGTCCTCATGTGGATTGACAAGTGTCGCAAGTGTGTGTACTTGCCGATGGGTTATTAGAACACCATGTGTGGGGTCGGCCCTGAAATATATATTATAATGTGGATGTACCTAGCTAGACAAGTTAGCCTCATAAGGTCACTGGGAAAACAAATTAGTATAAATAGAGATCAGGTGATTTCTATTTAGATTACTCGGAAAAGTATCTCACTCTCACTCAGAAAGTGGCACACTAGTGAGGAGGAGGATCATCTGCTACTAGGAGACTATCTCAGTGTATTTTGGTTGTACTTTGGTTGAGCCATTGCTCTCTCTATCTCTGAGGAAGTTGTGGGGTTTTTCACCTTAAGGTTTTCCCCACGGAAACTCTGTGTCTCTTGTCTCTCATGCTTTTGATTCTTGTGATGCTTGTCATGATTATTGTGATTGTCATGCATTGATATACTGTATATGTTATTTTCTCAGTAAAGATCCTAGAGTATTGTGAATTAATGCTCAAAATTTAACATGGTATCAGAGCTAACCTGAGAAGAAGACATTTTGCAGTGACAAAAACTTGAGTTTCTTGTTTATTGGGTTTCTCTCCACAGATTTTGGAAAAGCAGTATAGTAGATTGACTCTACTTATCAAGGCGCATCTATCTGTCCAATCATAATTCAATTCTGAGCATTTTCAGATTTGGCCCTAAAAATTAGGGTTTCCACAAAAATATGAATTTCTGAAATCTGAAGACATAGTTGGAAGCTCCTTGCAAAAATCGAAGTTTAGAGATTTGGATCGAGATTTTTGGTTGGGTAGATCTCTGGGAAACTCAAACCCTAATTCAGGGCTCTCCCTAGTGAACTCGGGAGGACAAAAAGGAAAATCTGAAGGGTAAAACTTTGCTGATCTCAAATTCTGAATACACTAGGCTGATCAGCTCATCAAGGCGCATCTTTCTATCCTTTCAAAAAATTGAAATTCACATTTTGAATTTTTAGGGTTTTTTTGACAAACCCTAATCCGAGACCAGATCCAGTTTTAAGCATTTCAAGTGGTAAGATCTAAATATTTTCTATTTCCATTTGAATTACTTTTTAAGATATCTCACCACACCAAGCTTGAGGATAAGCTTGAATGAGCTGATAACTTCCGAGCTTGGAAATATAGGATTGGGTTAATCCTGGAAGAGAATGAGTTGGACTCATATGTGAAAGAAGACATCCCCATCCCAGAGGATGAAGAGGCCAAGGTATTGCATAAGAAGAACTTGGTCAAAGAAAAGAGAATCATTCTGATTCCATTAAATACCATCTCATACCCCATGTGTCCTCTCTAAAGACACCCAAGGAGATGTTTGACTCTTTGACCAAGCTATTTGAAGGGAAGAACATAAATCGGAAGATGACCCTGTGGAACCAATTGAAAGGAGTAAAGTTTTAGAATAGAGAAACCATTCAATCTTATTTTTCAAGGGTCTCCCAGATCAAGGAACAACTAGAAGCAGTGGATGAAATTGTGGAGAATGGTGAAGTGGTCATGCCCACTCTAAATGGCCTACCCAGCTCATGGGATTCCTTCATTCAAGGAATTTGTGCAAGGAAGAAGTTGATCTCCTTCAACAGATTGCGGGAAGAATGCTCTCAAGAAGAAGCTAGGCTTGTGGCCCGAGAAATAAAGATAAGAAAGATCTCAGATGCTTCAATTGCAATGAGAAGGGACACTTTGCTTCAGATTGTCCCAAGAAGAAGAAAGACAACAACAACAACTTCAATAAGAAGAAGAAAAATAAAAAAGAAGATATCATGCTCATGCTGCCGAAGATGATGAACCCCCAAAGAAGAAGGCTAGGGCAGAAAGTAATAGTGATGATGACTCATCAAGTGAAGAAGAATATGTTCTAATTTATGCTCTCACAGGTACTATCTCCCATGGTTGTAATGATTGGTTGATTGACAGTGGGGATTCCAAACACATGACTTGGTTTAAGGAATATTTTGTGAATCTAGCTGAACATGAATCACCCCATAAGGTGAAACTTGGGGATGATTATCAATACCCAATCAAAGGAAGTGGTGAATCCTCCTACAACCTAGATTCTAGAAAATCCTTGAAGATGAAAGAAGTCCTTTATGTACCTGGGCTCAAGAAGAACTTACTCTCCATCTCTGCATTGGATGCAAAAGGTATGAGTGTTGCATCTGTGTATGGCCAAGTCCTAATGTGGCCAAAGGGAAAGAACATAAATGATGCAGTAGTGATTGGAGAGCAAGATGGAGGTTTGTATAAATTGAAGGGACAACCTGAACATGCCATGGTACATGAATCCATGGAGCCAAGTGAACTTTGGCATAGAAGACTTGCTCATATGCACTATAGAGCACTTCCAATTGCAAGCAAGGCTATAGAGGGTCTTCCTAAAATCAAGACCAAACATGAAGGTGTTTGCAAAGGATGTGCAAAAGGTAAGAACATTAAGAAGGCTTTCCCAAGCAGTGAAAGCAAGGCAAAAGACATCCTGGAAATCATCCACTCATATGTATGTGGTCCTATGTCATCCAGTTCTCTGAGTGGGTATGTTTACTATGTCTCATTTATTGATGACTTCTCCAGGAAGACTTGGGTATACTTCTTGAAGAACAAAGATGAGGTGTTTGATAAATTCAAGGAATTCAAAACCTTGATGGAGAATCAAACTGACAAGAAGATCAAAACATTCAGATCCGACAATGGTGGAGAATTCACCTCAGGTGACTTCAAGAAGCTTTGTAGTGATTCAGGGATTAAGAGGGAGTTGACTGCTCCTTATAATCCTCAACAGAATGGAGCTGCAGAAAGGAAGAACAGAACAATCATGGAAGCAGCAAGGGCAATGCTACATGACCAGGATCTACCTATGCATCTATGGGCAGAAGCAGCTAGAACAACTGTATATGTGCAGAACAGAACACCCCACAAGATATTGGACAACAAGACACCAGAAGAGGTCTTTTATGGTAAGAAACCTGAAGTCAGTCATCTCAGAATATTTGGTTGTCCAGTATACACTCATGTTCCAAAGGAAAAAAGGACTAAACTAGATCCTTCAGGAAAGAAGGGTATCTTTGTGGGTTACAGTGAAAGCTCGAAGGCTTACAAAATATACTTTCCAGGGTTCAAGAAGATTGATGTCAGCAGGGATGTAACATTTGATGAAAACTCAACATTCATCAAATCAAGGAAGGCACCTATCGAAGTTTATGAAGAACCTAAGGAAACTAGATTTCAAGACACTACCATGACTGAAGCAGTTCCAGAAGTTGTTCGTGAGTTTGAAGATCCGCAAGAACCTGTAGATCCACCCCGTGAGGATAACTCTCACAAGAGGAAACCTGCATGGGCTAGAGAGCTCATTCAAGATGCAGAAAGATTTGGCATTCTAGAAGAAGAACACAGAGCAAAGAAGAGAACCAGATCACATACCAGCTATGTTGCTTTAGTCTGTGACATTATGAACAAAGAGCCTTCCAGTTATGAAGAAGCAGCGGAAAAGAAAGAATGGAAGGATGCCATGGTTGAGGAATACCAATCAATAATGAAGAATGATGTTTGGGATGTTGTACCAAGACCTAAAGAGAAGTCTGTTGTGACTTCTAAATGGATCTACAAAATCAAGCATGCTGCAGATGGCAGTGTAGAAAAATACAAAGCAAGATTCGTAGCTCGTGGCTTCTCTCAGAAACAGGGAATAGATTATGAAGAAACTTTTGCACCTGTAGCCAGGTATACTTCCATCAGAACAGTACTTGCCCTAGCTGTAGCGATGAAATGGAAAATACACCAGATGGATGTCAAGACTGCTTTCTTGAATGGTGTAGTTGAAGAGGAAGTATATGTGGAGCAGCCACTCGGTTTTGAAATACATGACAGGGAGTCATAAGTGTGCAGATTGAAGAAAGCCTTGTATGGCTTGAAACAAGCTCCCAGAACTTGGTATGGTAGGATGGACAGTTTCCTATCTAGTTTGGGCTTTACCAAGAGTAAAGCGGATTCCAACCTTTATTACAAGGTTGAGGAAGGGAATCCTGTGATTCTACTCCTGTATGTGGATGACTTATTTGTAACAGGAGATGACAAATTGATTGCAGATACAAAGAGGAAGCTTGCTGCTGAGTTTGATATGAAAGATTTGGGAATGATGCATTATTTCCTAGGTATGGAGGTGTGGCAAAGTGCAGGTGGGATCTTCCTTGGTCAAGGGAAGTACACAGTAGATATCCTGAAGAGATTTGGGATGATGGATTGCAAGGCCATGGCCACACCTATGGCATCGAATCTGAAGCTTCTATGTGATGCTTCATCTGACCCAGTTGATGTCTCTATGTATTGTCAGATGCTTGGGTCCTTGATGTACTTGACGAACACGAGACCAGATATTTGCTTTGCAATGAACACATTGAGTCAGTTCCTGACAGATCCGAGGAGTGTTCATCTGGTTGCTGTAAAGCATATTCTAAGGTACCTGAAGGGTACAGTGGATTATGGGATCAAGTATGAGGCGAATCAAAAGTTTAAACTGCAGGGTTATGTTGATTCAGATTGGGCTGGCAGTGCTGCAGATAGGAAGAGCACATCTGGGTGCTGCTTCAGTATGGGATCATGTGTGATCTATTGGTTTAGCAGGAAGTAGTCCTGTGTAGCACTGAGTACAGTTGAGGCAGAGTATGTTGCAGCCTGTTCAGCTAGTTGTGAGGCAGTATGGCTACGGAAGCTACTGTCTGAGTTATTTGATCTCTCGTTGGATGCTACTGGTATCTTCTGTGATAACCAGAGTTGTGTGAAGCTGTCCGAGAATCCAGTGTTTCATGACAGGTCGAAACACATAGAGATCAAATATCACTATATCAGGGATATGGTGCAGAGAGGAGCTATGAAGCTCATGTATGTTGCGACGGACGAGCAGATTGCAGATGTGCTGACAAAGCCACTAGCCAGGGTGAAGTTCGAGTACTTCAGAGAGAGGCTTGGCGTTCTTCAGATTGAGGACACTTCGAGGAAGAAGTGATTGACACATTTGTTGAAGCCATTCCAAGCATGTTGGAAGGAGGATCCTTCACATGGCTATGGATGTAAGCGCTGGATGACGAGCTTCAGGATGATGTTCTGGTTTTTGCTTGGATATGATCAGTTGCATCATTTTTGTATATGTATGTACGCATCATGTTGGATGCTAGATATGATCAGTTGGATCATTTTTATTTATGTATGTATGCATCATGTTGGATGCTGGATAGGATCAGTTGGATCATTTTTATGTATGTATGTATGCATCATGTTGGATGCTGGATATGATCGGTTGGATCATGTGTATGTATTTTGTATAAGCATCATGTTGGATGCTTGGACCATGTATCTATATATGTATAAGGTGGATACATTGTATGATCAGGTGGATCATGTATGGTGATATGTATCATGTATTTGTATTTGTATCAGGTGGATACACTGTATGATCAGGTGGATCATGTATGATGATATGTATCAGGTAGATACTTGGTATGCATCAGGTAGATGCATTATATGATCAGGATGATCATGGATGACGAGATTCAGGATGTTGCTCCAGATGACATGCAGCAGGATGTTGCAATGATGATCAGGATGATCATGTGTACATCAGGATGATGTATGGTGAGTATCAGGTTGATACTCTGTGGCCGTGGAACAGGTTGTGCAGATAAGCATGTAATTTGTGCCCTGGTAGATTTGCAGATGGTCTTTTGAGGTTTTTCCTATGGCATGTAATTCGTACCCTGGGACATCTGGAAAATGCTCTTTCGAGGTTTTGCTTGGGAGGAAATATAATTTGTGCCTTGGGAGATCCGCAGATAGTCTTTCGAGGTTTTGCCTATGGCATGTAATTTGTGCCCTGGGATATCTGGTAGATGCTCTTTCGAGGTTTTGTCCTATGGCATGTAATTTGTGCCCTGGGAGATCCGATAGGTTGAGCCATGTGCTCGTAATCAGTCCTGGGATGCTCTTTCGAGGTTTTTCCATGACCACATGTAATTTGTGCCTTGGGAGATCCGATAGGTTGAGCCTTGTGATCGTAATCAGTCCTGGGATTCTCTTTCGAGGTTTTTTGGTGACCACATGTAATTTGTGCCCTGGGAGATCTGATAGGTTGAGCCTTGTGCTCGTAATCAGTCCCGGGATTCTCTTTCGAGGTTTTGTGGTGGGGTCACATGTAATAAGTCCTGGAGATTTGGACAGGATGAAAAAGGCCTCAGATGCTCTTTAGGGTTCTTGCTAGTCAAGAGACTCTTTTAAGGTTTTGTGACGCACGTAATAAGTCCTGAGATTTCCACAATATGGCTAGTGATGATGAAGATCTGCAGGTGGCGGGCCTACATCCAGTATGAAAAAGGACTGGCTCTATAGAACTTCCTATGACGAGTAAAGTCAGAGATTTATTGAGATAGCAGCAGCAGTGATGATGATTATGATGATGATCCCGAGAAGAAGACTTGTCTAGTAGATCTGTGTCGAGAAATACCTTCCTAGTTAAGAGGGAGTGTTGATGTATATGTAACTTCGGAATGTATTTCATCTGTGTATTTTATATATATTTATTGTACCCTTATAAGAGGTGTGTCATTCCTCTATAAGGAAGTGTCTTCATGTGGATTTACAAGTGTCACAAGTGTGTGTACTTGCCAATGGGTTATTAGACCACCATGTGTGGGGTCGGCCCTGAAATATATATTATAATGTGGATGTACGTAGCTAGACAAGTCGGCCCCATAAGGTCACTGGGAAAACAAATTAGTATAAATAGAGATCAGGTGATCTCTATTTAGATTACTCGGAAAAGTATCTCACTCTCACTCAGAAAGTGGCGCACTAGTGAGGAGGAGGATCATCTGCTACTAGGAGACTATCTCAGTGTATTTTGGTCATACTTTGGTTGAGCCATTGCTATCTCTATCTCTGAGGAAGTTGTGGGGTTTTTCACCTTAGGGTTTTCCCCACGGAAACTTTGTGTCTCTTGTCTCTCATGCTTTTGATTCTTGTGATGCTTGTCATGCTTATTGTGATTGTCATGCATTGATATATTGTATATGCTATTCTCTCAGTAAAGATCCTAGAGCATTGTGAATTAATGCTCAAAATTTAACATGATTTAGGGTAGTTTGACCTTGCTTTGACCACATGGAGAACTAGTGCTTAAGCACCTTGGCATATGTGCTTGGTTTCACTCTTGAACGAGAGTTATTTTTAGGTACACCATGTTTCTCATGCGAGTTCTCTAACTTTGGCATGGATTTTGAGGCTAGCATGCATTATAATATTATTTATGGCTTGGAGAAATGGGTAGACTTCTCTATGGAACACCTCCTTATATTAGGTGTGATAACTGAGCATAGGGAAGAGTAATATATTATTTATTGATGAGGAGTGTAACTACATTTGTACACTTCTCTAGGGGATAATTTTCTTTGGGATTAGTGCATTATTTTTGGAAGGAAGTTACAACAACCTTTTCACATTTATCTAGGGCACACTCCTTGTGTTGGTTAATGGGCTTGGTTAAAGAGGTTAGCATGGGATATTCTTCAAGGGCACACGACCTATTTTATTATTTATCTTGTCCAAATGGTTATTCATGCAAATTTGTTCACTTCTCCTTCCTTGCACATGTGTGGGAGTTCTCTACACTTTGAATAATATTTGGTTATGAAGAAGCCTAGCTTCAAGGGATTAGTTGGAGCCACATGTGCCTATAGAAAGTGGTTTGTTGCGCATTTATGGAGGATGTCCTACATGGAGGATGCTATTTTAATATTGATGAGGTTTTCTAGGGTCAAAAAGTAATCCATCACCCCACTTAGAGCCTTGTTCATACATGGATATGCTCTCTTAAATAATGCACACATGGATGATTGTTGGCGCAAATCTACTTCGACTAGGGTTCACTTAACCAATCACCAACAAACCCCATGACACTGGCCCTTTTGACATCACCTGTGAAGTAGGCGAAGTCTCACCCGAGGTATCTATGGGAGTTGTAGGAACCACATTGATGCAGTAGCGAGGGGTTGTGATAGGATTCTATCAAACATAACATTCCAAACCTCGACGGAACACAAAGCTCCAACAGATCATAGATATTTCATGAATATTACTAAACTAAGCAATATACACATCATTCATAATTTCCACATTAAACAACATTTAGACATCGATATGCATAATGTAACAATATAACATAACACATCATAACATCATTCTCACACATTGAACATAAGATATAACGTGGAAAACCAAACGAGAGAAAACCACAGAAGCACTTTATTTATTCACGAGTCATAGTAAATAAGCACTCCATGTTTGCATCAACAACTTACAAGTTTCTTCCCCCTCTTTACAATAGATATGCGCACACAACCTGCAAATCATGCAACTCTCTTCTTGCGGTACACATTATCTTCAACATAAAGACAAAAAAGGCTAACCCAAAGACTGAAAAAAGGCTAACCCAAAGACTGAAAAAAGACTAACCAACTCCAAAAATCCCAACTCGATACATATTTATAGGGTGCACATAGCCTGCCCTGCTCCCACTACCCCACTACTCAACTACTCCACTCATAAATTTCTATGGACACAAAATCCTAACCAACTTACCCAACTTCGCCCTTGACATATTCAAAATACCCATCTTCCTCGATTCTTGGCCGCTTCGTCGGTGTTGACCCTTCTTCGGTGGACCACTTTGTTGTACCCTGTTAACACCAAAACTATTTCCAAGTGTACAAAAATTTACCTGGCCCTATAGGCCCCCAACACTCACATGTGGCTCGTCCCAAGCCACTTCAAGGTTGCGCTATAGGTGTCTTGGACTTCGACATAAAATATTCATACTTCTGTTTCAGCTCATCGATAGTCTATTGTATTTTGTCTCTCTGCTGGCACACTTCCTGTACCAATTCTCTAGTTAGGTCTGCTTGTGCTTGCTGCTTACTCCATTCTATAGTTTTCTGGGCTTCCCTGCTTGCACTACTGATGATTTGTAGTACATGCTCTGCTTCTCTATGAAGTTCTTCGATCGTCTCAGTTCGCTTCTTCTGCTCAATTCTTAGTTGATTAACTTCATGTTGAAACTGTTTGTTCTCTGTGACTTTTACCATTTTCCTAGCAGGGGATAGAGTCTTGAGCTAACTCTTCAGACTTAACATCTTACACTGTGTGTCTTCCAACCTGATATTGATATCTTACAACTCCTCATCATCTAATAGTTCTACCCACGCTTGTGTATCATCTTCAAATAATTTGACACATTCACCTTTGGAGGTCTTGATAGATTTAATGGCTTTGGTGACATCCTCATTGCGTTGTGCAGTAACCTCTGGTGGAGTAATAGGTACTAAATTCACCTCCATCTCTCCAATCTTTTCTCAGAACCTTGAAAATCCTTTGCTTAACCGCGTCATCTTTTTTTTGGTAGCCATATATTCAGCTACCTCAGCTTCTGGTAATGCACGATAAGCTACCGCGATAGCATTCTGCAGTTGCTCCTTCTCTTTAGCAATTTATTCTCATTCCTTCTGTAACTTCTCATACTCTTCCTGCAACGTACTATGTTGGGCACAATACTTAATCATTTCACCGTATGTGTTTTCTTCACACACCCTTATTTCATCCATGACATGCTGTTGAATGTTTTGCAGCATGAACATAGGTAACATGGACACCTTAAAATCAATATAGCTCAATTGATGAGCCTATTCGTGTAATCTTGGTTCACCAAAAAATAGTGCTCATGGAAACAATTGAACTACCCTTCCTGTCGTATCAGTGGATGCCTGGGGCACCACTTCCTCATCTTCCCTTCCTCCCTTTTGTTGCGAAACTCTAGGCTGGACGGGAGTAATTTGAAGTCCTTGAATAGCTTGTCGCAGACCAATGAGATGATCCGTCACTCCCCCAAATAATTATAGAGTCTTCTCTTCCACTATATTTGATGTTTCCTCTACTACTTATGTCATTCGATCATGTAGGATGTTAATATCATCCTCGGTTAACACCATCACAGCCTTTTGCTTCTTCAATTTTGACTTCTTCCTTTTCCCATGCATCACACTCGATGCTTTCGTCTTGTCACCAGGATCCGGGTTTGTATTTGTCGTGCTTGAATCTCTACCTTCTTCTTGCGACTTTTCCTAGTTCTGGTTGTTTCCACCAGTACTCCCCGCAGGATGGGAATCTCTATTGTCACCATGATCTCCATTCCGCGCGAAGGTCCCACCCTATCGAAGATCCTGCTTCGACACATCTATAAATATCTGCTTAGCTTCGATTGGAAATTTTCAATCTAATGACCATTCATCAGTGATGGAAAGGAAATATTTCTCAAATAATTTGTAACTGGTAACCAACCATTGCTTGTCTGGGTCATGCCTCACCTACACATACATATGGTGAGGTCCGACTTTGAATCTTATAATCCCTCAGGTGTCCAAACAATAGGCTCACCTCCTTGAAAACACCTCTTTTGCAGGGTTGACCTCGCCAACCATTTAGTCAATATAACAAGAAATTCTCTAAAGAAAACTTCATGGATGTATAAGAAAACATACTTAACTAACCACATTTATGCATCCAAGTGTGAATCTCTGTTCTGATATTCAACATACTCCCTAAGCTTCCTATTGATCGAATCTTGAATTTTAAACTAGTCAGATGCCACATCCCCCTTCAACACAGATCCCAGTCCCGACAACAGAACCATTTGTTAGTGCAAGTCTACTTTGACTAGGGTTCACTTAACCAATCACAAACAAACCCCATGATGCCGACCCTTTCGGCATCACCTGCGGAGCAGGATAATTCTCACCGAAGGTATCTATGGGAGCTGCAGGAATCAGATTTCTGCAGTAGCAAGGGGGTGCTACAGGAATATATCAAACATAACATTCCAAACCTTGACAGAACACAAAGCTCCAAAAGATCATAGATATTTCATACATATTACTTAACTAGTTGTGGCATATATTTATAAACTAAGCAATATCCACATCATTCATAATTTCCACATTAAACAACATTTAGACATCAATATGAAGAATGCAACAATATACCATAACACATCATAACATCATTCTCACATGTTGAACACTAGATATAACATGGAAACCCAAATGGGAGAAAACCACGAAAGCACTTTCTTTATTCACGAGTCGCAGTAAATAAGCACTTCATGTTTACATCAACGAATTATAGGTTTCTTCCCCCTCTTTATAGTAGATCTGCGCACACAGCCTGTAGATCATGCGAATCACTTCTTATAGTACACAATATCTTCGACATAAATACAAAAGAGGCTACTCCAAAGACTGACAAAAGACTAACCAGGTCCAAAAATCCCAACCCGATACATATTTATAGGGCGCACATAGCCTGCCCCACTCCCACTACTCCACTACTCCACTACTAAACTACTCCACTCATAAATTTCCGTGGACACAAAATCCTAACTAACTTACCCAACTCCGCCCTTAACATATTCAAAATTACCATCTTCCTTGATTCTCGGTTTCTACGTCAGTGCTGACCCTTCTTTGATGGACCATTTCATTGTACCCCATTCACAACAAAACTATTTCCAAGTGTACAAAACTTTACCTGGCCCAACAATGATTTATTTATCATTTCTTGAAGGTTTGTACATGGTCAACCACCCATCTAAACGAGGCACCCTAGCTTCTTGGGATATTTTTGGAGGCGGTTACTAATTAGCTCCACTATTTTATTGTTGTTGAATTTTCTCATGGAATTAGTTACATTGAGAACTCTATTTTATCATTTTCCTTCGAGATAATGATGGTTATTTTATTGTTTCTTCTAACATAAGAAAGTGGATCTCAACAAGTGAAAATCAAAGTGGCATTTGATCATGAAGATACATGGAGAAAGTGGGACCCACATATGGCTATATTCCCCCCACTACACTTGGCATCATTTTCTCACCAATTCGAATTCAAGGTGAATGGTAACATACTTGGGGGAGTTCAAAAGGTATTATTCATGGAATTAATCATCCAAGGTTGAAATATAGAGGAAGAGTAACTCCCATGGAAGAGGAAGAGGCAATTTGGAGCTAGTGAGACACTTGGGCTAGATTCCCTAGCTTTATGACAACAATGATGAAGATGCTATGACACCTATGACACAAATCAGACCTGAAGGCTGACATATGACATATATGACATGTCAGGGTGAAAAATAGACTCCAAGAGGGTGCTCAAGGGTGTTAGGGCAGCTAAGATGCTTCCACATGTGATTTGGTGGAAGTGGGAGACTAGGAATTGTTGTACAAGTGGCGTTCTTTCAAATCTCTTCCCAACTTGAGTTGGCATGAGTCTCTTGGAAGGAATTCGATCCATGTAGGACATTAGAACTTTATAAATGTCAAGAAAAAATAATGAAACCAGCTTTTGATCATTTGTAGAATTTGCAATTGCATTTGTGAAGAGGGAGATCTAGTGGATGACTAGTTTCTTGCCTTAGCCAATTTCGAGGGTGAAAGATTCCCATCCAAGTTGGTAATTGGAAAGGCCATTTGGAGCTTTAATGGAGTCTTTATTTGTAGGTGTAAACTACAGGACAAATCATGGTTTATTCTATTGAAGCTCACTCCTTCAACCATTTCCAGTTTTGATGGCATATTCTTGATCCTTGAGGGAGGGCGTTTTTGGTTAGCTATTGTACTCTTTGGGGGAGATTCTAATGACACATTTATTTTTTAATATGAAGTAAATACTCTGTTCTTCATCTCCAGAAAGTTTCAGGTCGAAATTCCAAGTAGAAATGTGTGCATCTCATTTTTAATGAAAGAACAATGCCATTTCCCCACTACCTTGTTGTGAACCAATGTAATGATGATGATTTCGAATGAATGGATGATTATTTGATACATGTGTGATTAATAGAATTCCATGGATGTATTTTACAAGTTTCATGTACTGTACTTGAGAATTTGAAGTATTTTTACTCAGTTTAATTGCATTGGGAGAAGAAATAGTGTCATTTCCCCAAGGGTCGAATGGGTGATTTTTGCAGCTGAATGGGAGAGGGTTGGAACAGATATAATAATCAATTAATGGTGCAAATGAGACCTTAATATATTCCATACATCTGTTCATAAATTTGATTGGGTTTGGAGGCATTTGGGAAGCCATTTTCAGTACTTACCCCAAGGGGATTTGAACCCCAAATTACTAGTAAAATTGCATACTTGGTCCAGAATCTTAAGAGAGTTTTCAGAGGTCTTTTGGTGGCCATATATCATCCTGAACATCATATTAAAGTCCTAATATCATTCATACACCTCCCTTGAATATTTGAAGGCATTTGGAGTTAATTTGAGACCTAGAGACCAATACTAGTCAAAGGAAAATTACTAGTAAAGTTCTCTACATTGGCCAGAATTGAAAGAGGATTTGAAGAAGTATTTCAAAGGTCCAAAAGTATCCCTGAAACACATATTTATGTTCTAACATCATCCATATACCTTCTCAGAATATTTGGGAGCAATTGGAGCAATTTGGGGACCTAGAGCTCAAAGCTAGTCAAAGGTCTAACTAGGGAAAAAAGTGAAAAATTGCCATTTTAATAAAATTCCTAACAAGGGACATTACAGTGGTATCAGAGCATGGTCCTTGCACATGTGAGTTAATATCATACATTGAAGAATAAGTTGCAGCCATGTCTTACTATTATGATAAATCCCATGAGTACAATTCTTATGAGGAATATGCAGATGCTTATGAACAATATGAAAGAGAATGTGAATGGTATGAGGAAGAGGTGCCATCATGCAACACTTCTTACAATTTCAAGAGGAATGAAGATTATGATTATGACCCTATGTATTATAAATATGAGGATGTCACACCACCAAAGGATAATGCTATGGATGATTTACAAATATGGAGAGCAAAATATAAAACCTTGCCCCAACAATATCAATCATATCAAGAATGTCTTGCTTTGAGTAAAAATACACAAAATGCCATGTCTTTTGAGTACTATGCTGAACATATTTTTGCAAATAGGCCCAAACATGAAGATGTGGAGTTAGTAAATAAAGGTTTATGCCCTTCTTGTAAAGAACCTTGGAGAGAGTATAATATATGTGTGCCTGAAATGAGGGTGAGTGAAAAGCTCAATGAAATATCTGAAGCTTCCGCAAAGGCATGTATGTCCTACTCGAGGAGAGTTTTTGGGGATTCTTCAAAAATATATTCCAAATATATTGATCCTAAGGAAAAAAGGGGAAAAATTCATCAGCTTGCTTGAAGGAGCAAAAGGAAGAGACATCACAAGATCATGAAGAAGATTCTATTGAAAATATGGAAGATCATTTCGAGACATCTTCTAGCTTAGACATGAACCAAAGAGCATCTACTGACAGATGCTTAAACTATGAAGGAGTACCTATTGATGGGTGCTCACACCTCTATGTTGGTGACATAGAGATCAATTTTGAAAGTGTTGCTGCAAGCCCAAGTTCCATTAAGCATGATAATGAAGACCTTGTAGTAGTTGAAGAAGAACCAAGATCAACTTCCCCATCACCACTTGAGCTTCATGAAATTGGTCCAAGCAAAATTGAAGAAGATGAGGAGGTTCATTTGCAAGAGCCTCATTTTCTTGAATGGTCCTTAAATATGAATGAAAAGAAGATCCAAGAGTCCCTCAGCATTCTCCATGACACTCAAGCATTGGTTCTTGTTGGAGAGCTACTTCATTGGAGGAAACATCATTCCTTGAAGACACGGAGAAGATTCAAAGAGCAATGTGTTGCATCAAAGGTAATTTCATGTCTTTGCTTTTTGATAGAAACCATTTGTTTGAGCTTAATGAATTGTTACATGATGCATACTTGAAGAATAATGAGGATATTCATAAGCTCACAATTCAAAATCAGCAACTTCTTGAAAAGTTGCAAGATACTTGTTTTTCCTCCTATGTTTCAGATTGTCAAATGGTAGATTGTTTGGAGGATTCTCATGACATGGTGGATCATGAGAAATGTGGGAATTTGAATGTGCTTAATGTGTTTGAAGATGAACTTGAAGAGATCCAAACACTTGATGTGGTGGAAGAGGAACTTGAATTGTCTCTTGATGAAGGTTATGCAATTTTTAAAGAAGAGCATGATTCTTCTACATTGGAACCAATATATGACAAAGGTTTCACACTTTTGAAGGAGCTGCATGATACTACCCATATGGATCTTTTCCATGTTGAAAATTCTGCATTTTTTTATCACTTGGGTGAGTTAGTTCATTCTCCTACATCCTACAATTCCATGTTTTGCAGCATTAGTTTCAAGGAAGTATGGGTGAAAGGATTTTTTTTTATGGTGCCACATGAGGAGTATGGAACTCCTAGATTTACTTTTTATGATGACATGGTTGGAGCACATTCTTATTCACATTTGCAGCAACATCCTTTTTTACTTTATGATGATGCACATCTACATGGATGCACCTATGATATGCATTTGAATCACTTGAAGACTCATGGTTTTTCTTGCTCAACACTTGATTCATTTGAAGTTGGATGAACTTCATCCAACACTTGGGTGAATAGATTTATGATTGGAGAACATTTTTGTTGGAAGCCACATAGTTTGTTATATCTTTATGATTCTCACATTCATGGATGTATGGGTGAGACTTCTTTGAGTCATTTGAAGTCTCCTTGTATTTTCTGCTCATTATTTGGTTCAGATTTTAGTGGAGATTCTTCATTCACTTCTTGGATGAAAGAATACATGGCTTAGTATTTTGATGCATATCACATTATTTTGGAGCAGCATTATAGGACATGGGATCCTCACCTATGTCATTGGAGAAAATTTGATTGGTCACTTGAAGCTTGTATGCACTTGGAAAATGGTGGTCTACTAGCTTGGAGGTATAAGCACTTTCATGATTCTTTGATAAAGCGCCTCCTTGATGTACATTTTCATTATGTTGTTATGTACTTTGATGATATATATTTTGCACTCATGATGTTTGGAAGAATTCATACAAGAAAATGGGATCTAGGAATCCTCTTATCTGATGGTATGGGTTGGAGAGCACTCTTAATTGTTGGGGTGCAATACAAGCAATGGGACCCTGGAATAATTTTTATCTCATTGGTTTCAAATTTTTGGGAAAACAAAAAGTATGGGAGATGGATTTCCCACTTAATAAAGTGATTTTTATCAGAGTAGTGCAGCAGAAAGAATGGTGTTTCCTCTCTAAAATCTTCATGGAAACTCAAAGACTCAAGGTTGGGCAATTCAATGGCAACTTCAAAGAATTATACAGAAAGTAGGTTCTTCAACACCCATGTTTGAAATTGCTCGAGGACAAGCAATATTGGGAAGGGAGGATTTTTCATGTCCCAAATTTGGCATTGGGTCAAAATAGCCTAAGAAAATTGGCCACATTCATTAGAGTTTGTCAAATTGATGCTAAAGGTCAAATAATTGCCAAGGAGGAAAATTACTAGTTTCCTAGGTTTGGGGTGGAAGCTTTGGTATTTGGAATAAGGGGGATAATAAATGATGTTTGAACATTAGAATGGCATAAATATTTAATAAAGGAGATAAATAAATATATACAAGTGAAAATCAAAGTGGCATTTGATCATGAAGACACATGGAGGAAGTGGGACCCACATATGGCTAGATTTCCCCCACTACACTTGGCATCATTTTCTCACCAATTCGAATTCAAGGTTAATGGTAACATACTTGGGGGAGATAAAAGGGTATTATTCATGGAATGAATCATCCAAGGTCGAAATATAGAGGAAGAGTAACTCCCATGGAAGAGGAAGAGACAATTTGGAGCTAGTGAGACACTTGGGCTAGATTCCCTACATTTATGACAACAATGATGAAGATGTTATGACACCTATGACACAAATCAGACCTGAAGGTTGACATATGACATATATGACATGTCAGGGCTAAAAATAGACTCTAAGAGGGAACTCAAGGGTGTTAGGGAAGCTAAGATGCTTCCACATGTGATTTGGTGGAAGTGGGAGACTAGGAATTATTATACAAGTGGCATTATTTGGAATCTCTTCCCAACTTGAGTTGGCATGAGTCTCTTGGAAGGAATTCGACCCATGGAGGACATTAGAACTTTATAAATGTCAAGAAAAAAGAATGAAACCAGCTTTTGATCATTTGTATAATTTGCAATTGCATTTGTGAAGAGGGAGAGCTAGTGGATGACTAGTTTCTTGCCTTAGCCAATTTCGAGGGTGAAAGATTCCCATCCAAGTTGGTAATTGGAAAGGACATTCAAACATTTCATTTGGAGATTTAATGGAGTCTTTATTTGCAGGTGTAATCTACATGACAGCTCATGGTTTCTTCTATTGCAGCTCACTCCTTCAACCATTTCCAGTTTTGATGGCATATTCTTGATCCTTGAGGGAGGGCATTTTTGGTTAGCTATTGTACTCTTTGGGGGAGCTTCTAATGAAAAATTTATTATTTAATATGAATTAAATGCTCTATTATTCATGTCCAAAAAGTTTCAGGTCGAAATTCCAAGTAGAAATGTGTGCATCTCATTTTTAATGAAAGAACAGTGCCATTTCCGCACTACCTTGTTGTGAACCAATGTAATGTTGATGATTTCGAATGAATGGATGATTATTTGATACATGTGTGATTAATAGATTACCATGGATGTATTTTACAAGTTTCATGTACTATACTTGAGCATTTGAAGTATTTTTACTTAGTTTAATTGCATTGGGAGAAGAAATAGTGTCATTTCCCCAAGGGTCGAATGGGTGATTTTTGCAGCTGAATGGGAGAGGGTTGGAACAGATATAATAATCCATTAATGGTGCACATGAGACCTTAATAACATCCTTAATACATTCCATACCTCGTTTCAGAAATTTGAGTGGGTTTGGAGGCATTTGGGAAGCCATTTTCAGTACTTACCCCAGGGAGATTTGAACCCCAAATTACTAGTAAAATTGCATACTTGGTCCAGAATCTTAAGAGAGTTTGCAGAGGTCTTTTGGTATCCATATATCATCCCCGAACATCATATTCAAGTCCTAATATCATTCATACACCTCCCTTGAATATTTGAAGGCATTTGGAGTTAATTTGAGACCTAGAGACCAATACTAGTCAAAGGGAAATTACTAGTAAAGTTCCCTACATTGGCTAGAATTGAAAGAGGATTTGAAGAAGTATTTTAAAGGTCCAAAAGCATCCCTGAAACACATATTTATGTTCTAAAATCATCCATATACCTTCTCATAATATTTGGGAGCAATTGGAGCAATTTGGGGACTTAGAGCTCAAAGCTAGTCAAAGGTCTAACTAGGGAAAAAAGTGAAAAATTGCCATTTTAATAAAATTCCTAACAAGGGACATTACAGTTAGCAATGTAATATTTTATTGTATTTCTTGGATAAATAATGGATCCAAGATGGTTCCATTTGGTGACTTTTATTGGACATGTGCTGTACTCTTTGAAGGTTCCTAGAGCAAGGGGGGTCCGGGGAGCCCCCCCGGCTAGGGGAGTGCATGGGAAATGCCCTTGAAAGAAATTTTTGTGTATGTTTTTGGTCTGTTTTGAGTTGTTTTCGACCCATGGTTTTGCATCCCATTGTAAACTAATTCTGTTTTAGGAATTGGGGTTATAATTTAATTTGGTTTAAGGGATTAGGGTTTTAGATGCTATAATATTGTATTGTAAATAGAAAAGATAATACAATGAGATAGAGAGAGAGTGGAGAAACTCTTAGGAATGTTGGTTTTCTTGGTTTTGAGTTTCTAGGGTAAATCTTTATGTAATGTGTGTGATCCATTATTAATTCTTGTGTTTCAGATTATGTTTGGTATTGTTTTCCGTACACAAGTTTATAAAAACTATTGATATGGTACCAAAGAAAGGTTATTATCTTTAGGGGGATGCCTTTATTGCTAGGGTTTAGCTCATATTGTGAAGAGTAAGGGTGTGCAATAAATTTGTGTTAGAGTGGGAGCTTTATGCAAGGAAAATTGTGAGAAATTCAAGAATAGAAATTGAGAAGTTTAACAACCAGAGCTTTGAGTCATGGAAGTTAAAGATGGAAGATATTCTTGTAGATAGAGATCAATGGATTGCTATGGGTCTAGGTAAAAATCCAACTAGTATGTCAAAAGAAGATTAGGAAAAGATAGTGTCACGTACCTGGTCACCTCGGCGCCCTTTAGAGGCGATGGGAGACAACTGTTGAATCACCTACCAATTTTTTTATCTTCTTTTCCAAGCAATCCAAAGGTTCCGCAACTTTGCACCCACATTGATATTCAGTCCGCAATATGCAATCCGCAATCGGAAGTCAAAATTCAGACCACAAATTAAAACTTCGAAGAAGCGGACCTCCGACTTCCACATTCCAAAATACTCATTGCAGAAATCAGAAATCGGAACGCCAAATACACTACGCCGAAAATGACGTCTCCGACTTCCGCAATTCACAGTGAAAAAATCAAAAATTGAAACGTCAAATTCACCACATCACTGAATTACTCACCCGACTTCTGCAATCTGCAACCCCCGTTGTGGAAGTCAAAAGTCAGAAACCTTGATTTCTCAACTTCGACGAATTACATTTCTGACTTTCGCAATCCGCAATGTGGAACTCGGAAGTCGGAACTCCAACTTTGCCAACCTAGGAAAATTAACTCCCTGAATTCTGCAATCCGCATGCAGAACTAGGACATTGGAACCACCATTTTTCAACCCCGTAGAAAATTCCCTTCCGGCTTCCGCAATCCGCAATCCGCATGTGGGTTCAGAAAGTTAGAAGCCCAACTACACAACTTCTCCAACCCATAACTTCTTCATCTTAAGTCGATTTTGGGAAAATCCGGTACTGTTGGAAAGATCTTGGTGAGAACTATGCAAATGTAGGGTCTTCAACCACACCTAAGAACATTTATCCTGCCCTTCTTCCACTCCAAAATATGGCCTTAAAACCCATCTATTCCTCTTTACCACTCCGCAAGAAGCTATGCTCCACTCTGCCATGTCCTCTCTCCTTCAACTGGTCCACAAAGGTCATGAAAACCATAGGGGGTGTCTATTCTTTCCCCACAGTCATGAATGAAGTATTCTGCACCTCCTGGGCAATGCACTTAGTCCTATTCATCAAGGACCATTCAAAGACTTAGCCCTATTCATCAAGGGACAATTCATGGTAATTGAAAACACATGTGGGCATATGCCTACACAACTAAACACAGTGAAGACCTTATTCACACACACATCTGCCATGCATTCAACATATCAATAACAATCATTACTAGTTAAACCATTGCAGGGGAAAAACACATGGAATGGACAATTCAAAGACATTATACTAATGGAAATGCAAATGTGCAGAAGCATACTCAATGAACACAAATGAATGAAGCATTATCCACACACATAGAATGGGATACATCAAGATATCTCTCCTAGATAGATTGATGAAATAACATGCATACACATAGCCCTATTCCTCAAGAATAAATACATATGAGTACCAACATAAGGATAAGAATGTAAATCTACAAGAGTAGGGTAAATAACAAGCACAACATAAATTAGCCATATTAACACATAGTGGAATGAAATAATGTATTCACACATATCTATCATGCATCATTTAGCTTCAACCATTCAGTTAATAATGGAACATCGCAGGGCACATGATAGCATGATTCAAAGCACAGGAAACACTTATCCTTTTCCTTGAATCTCTAAGCAAACTTGATCCAGGAGGATCTTTGAGGATCGATCAGATTTAAAGTCTTCAAATAGTAGAACAAAGGTTACCGTTGTAAAGAGCTCATCGACAGCTTTCCGTCAACGCTTGTGTCATGCGAAACGGCCTCCGGATGGAGAAGTTGTCAGCGTTTGAAGTTTTGTCGAGGATGGTTAAAAGTGGTTAAAAAATGGTTCAAAAGGTTTAAAAAAATGGTTTATACACATATAATGTGGAGCCATATCATACCACCAAACTATACCATATCACATCAAACCATATCATAACATATCAAATGCGCCATGTGTTAAACCATATAAAAACCATTCAACAAACTATACAACAAGCTATCCTGTCGACCATATATCAAATGCCAAACCATAATACAAGTGCCACAGTTCAACCATATAATAATGTGTTAATACAATACATATGCCACATTACCAAAATAACGTGGAAGGAGGAGATGCCCACGGGCTTGACCCCAGGACCTCTCCCCACATAACGCAGCACATTACCACTTGGGAACCACCCCACCGTTTAGTGGATATCGATGCGACTATCTTAAAAGGTTGCAGCGCCGAAGTTATATAAAGAGCCACGATTTCTAGCCACGAGAAGTCAAGTTCGGAGTTAACACACAGCGCGCAGGTTTCACATAGACCGAGAAAAGGTACATGAACAGATCCCGAGGCACTCAGGACATTAATGGGCATGAATCCCCAGGTGGAATCTATACAGGTCATACTCTTTTGTCTCATTTGTAGGCAGTTTGTCTCATTTTGCGTGCCAGAGGAGGCCTCAGGCACATATGGTCAACTTTATACTCATTTTTCTCAGAATTTTGAGAGGAACGTAGTGGTGTAGTCTTTTTCTGAGTTTGATAGACATAACTCAGAAGTGTTTCCAGAACACTCAATTTGTAACCTTTGAACACTTAATAAGATCAACCTTTCCATTGGAAGCGACCCAGAGACATAGCCCAAGAAGGGTGAACTCCATTATCAGTTCTTGTCTTCATTTTCTGGTTTGCATCTCTCTTTTATTTGCTTATATGTTGATTTAAAAGCATTTAAAAATCATCTTTTAAGCCATTTTTATGAATGTTTCAAATTTCACATGCAAGTTTCTTGGTTAAAAAGATCCTGAAAATTTTAGATCAAGTTTGGTATGAGAGCAACTTAACCATTGCATTGTGAGTTTGTTTATGTTAACAAGAGAAAGGCTTCAAAGAAGTGAAGGAGAGCTTGAAGAGTTTGATCCAGAGATTGGCTCAAGAAGAAGGAGAATGGCTTCAGAAAAATGAGATGATGGGACTTCTTCAATTCCTTCTGAAGGGGATTTTCTTAAATATTTCATGAAGATGCAAAGTATGGTGGAAGAACTTTATCAAGATTAGAAGAAGGGAGACAAGGTGGTTCTTCTCATGCAAAAGGTAAAGAAGAAGGAGGTGGTGAGAAACCTCCAAGAACTCCTCCATCATCACCATTTTTTTTTATGGTTCTTTAAATGCCTCTCCTAAACAAAAAAATTGATCTCAATATGCCTCAATTAAAGCTTGATATTCAGTTTGAGTTACCTGTTTATAATGGAGAAATTAATGCTAAAACATTAGATAATTGGATTTTTCAAATAGAAGTCTATTGCAGGATTCAAAATTTTACTGAAGATAACCTGAAAATTTAGTTAGCTTCTCTCCGAATTGGAGGGACCACTCTCATATGGTGGGAGAGTAGAACTCAAAAGGATTTGGCCTCAAAAGGAAATATTATATCCTCTTGGCATGAGTTCAAGTCAGCATTAAAGAAGCAGTTCTATCCATTGGGTTACATACACCAAGCAGTGATGGATTCACAGAATCCAAGGCAAGGTAAGGGTCAAAATGTGCAATATTACACACAAGAATTTCAAAAGAGAGCTTTAATACTTGGTATACCTCTCTACACTCAGGAAATTATTCTCAAATACATAGGTGGATTACATAGTTATTTGCGTCATACAATACTTATGTTTAATCCTACTAACCTGGATGAAGTATGTGTTCAATCCACACACATTGAATCCAAAAGGAAGAATGCTCATGATGATTTTTCTTCAGTTGAATCCAATAAGTTGAAGGACGACAAGAATGAAGGAAAGAGAAAACATGATGCTACCATGAAGAAAGGGGACACAGAGCTTTCATGTTCTCATTGTCAGAGAGATGGACATGATGCAGAACATTGTTGGAAGCTACATCCAGAATTGAAACCGAAGTGGTTTAAGGATTGGAAAGGAAAGTTAAAAGATACGGTTATCGTTGAGGACCTTGGATCAGATTTTGAGGATGAAACAAATATATCAATAGTAGGTGTGAAAGGTAAAGATATTGTTGGTAATGATTCTAACATTGGTTCTTCATGTGCTTCTACTTCTAAAGATCATGACAATTCTAAGGATAAAAAAATGAATGCATTGTTTCATATAAGGGTAATCACAAAACAAACTAAAATAGACACACTCATAGATAATGGATATCAAGCTAATATTATTTCAGAAGAAGTAGTTAAGCAATTGGGATTAACAACAAAACCACACAAGAAACCTTATCCATTAGGCTGGGTATGCAAAGATAAAAGATTACAAGTAACAAAGCAATGTGATCTAAAGTTTGAAATTACATCCAAGTTTGTAGATGAAGTTGAATTTGATGTGGTTCCACTAGATATATGTGGAATTGTGTTGGGAATCCCATATTTATATGGTCAAAAGGAAATATTCTATAGAGAGCATAATCAGTATCATCTGTTTAAGAAAGGAATTGAGTACATAGTACATTCACATTCATTTAAAAATGACAGATCAATGTGAACTACACAACAATTGAAAAAGGTTGTTAATGCAAGTTGGAATTTGACACTTATATCTATGCAATATAAGGAAGAAAAAAATCCTAAGAATGAAGAAGAAGTGTCATTGCATCACAATACACCTATTATGGTTGATAGTGTTCCTATGATAAAGCATAAGCATGATATAAGTATAATCTCTTTCACATGTTCAATTTTGATATTCAACTTATTATTGATCAACAATATATGGTTTGTTTCTACAATATTGAATGAAGATCTTATTGAAAAAAGGATTAATATACTTAACAATGTCAATTCAGTGTTGATTGTTGTTATGATGAGTCAGATGTACAGGTTCCAAGAAGGATGGACTGGTGATACGGGACAAGTGAGATGAACATGTACTCACTTATTTTCTAAATGATTCAGGATTTTGGTGGTCCAAAAGCTTCTCAGTGGGAAGGTTTGATCCAGGAGGACCTTTGAATATCAATCATATTTAAAGTATTAAAAAAATAGAACAAAGGTTACCGTGGTAAAGAGCTCGTCGACAACTTTCCTTCAACACTTGTTTCATGCGAAACGACCTCTGAATGAAGAAGTTGTAAGCATTTGAAGTTTTGTCAAGGATGATTAAAAGTGGTTAAAAAATGGTTCAAAAGGTTTAAAAAAATGGTTTATATGGTGGTTGGAGCTTATGGGAATCGAACACAAAACCTACACCAAGGTCTCCACAAAGATCCAGTCCCACCATTGAGTGGATATCGACACGAATATGCTAAATGGTTACATCGTCGAAGTTATATAAAGATCCACGATTTCCAACCATGAGAAGTCAAGTTCGGAGTTAACACACAGCGTGCAGGTTGCATAGAGACCGAGACAGGGTACATGCACAGATCCCGAGGCACTCATGCCATTAATGGGCATGGATCCTGAGGCGAAATCCGTATAGGTCGTACTCTTTTGTCTTATTTGCAGGTAGTTTGTCTCATTTTTCGTGCTAGAGGAGGCCTCAAGCACATATGGTAAACTTTATACTCATTTCTCTCAGAATTTCGAGAGAAACGCAGTGGTGCAGTCTGTTTTTGAGTTTGAAAGATAGAACTCAGAAGTGTTTCCAGAACACTCAATTTGTAACCTTGGAAGACTTAATAAGATCGACCTTTCCATTGGAAGCGGCCTAGAGACGTAGCCCAAGAAGGGTGAACTCCATTATCAGTTATTGTCTTCATTTTCTGGTTTGCATCTCTCTTTTATTTGATTTTGTGTCGATTTAAAAGCATTTAAAAATAGTCTTTTAAGCCATTTTTATGAATGTTTCATGCAAATTTCACATCCAAGTTTCTTGGTTAAAATGATCCTGAAAATTTCAGATCAAAACTGGATATGGACTGCAATGTTCCAACCCAACCATAGGTATTTTCCTAGCCTGTATTATTTCAGCACTCAGAGGCCACCGTCAAGTTGGGGCTATGTATCCACTAAGGAGTACCACTCAGGCTCACTCACAGCCTTGGTTCACAGTCAATCAGTGTTATCCAACACATATCTAGCTTTGTCAAGCAAGTGGGGAGGATGTAAGGATTTCTAAATAAATAAGCTCATCCATAAATCTATATGCATAACCAAATGACCCAATACAGTCTAGGCACCCCCATCACCTCCACTCTCTGCCTAAGTAAGGTCCCCTTCTCTGCTGCACAGTACCTAGGGCGCCCCTTAACTTAGCACAGAACTGGGAAGGTATGGATGGTCCTGACTGTTAGATCAAGGTAAATGATCCCTCTATGGATCTACCATGCAGTCTAAACCCTCCTGGTTTCTTCTCACTCCGATCCGCACCTGGATCTTCCCTCACGTTACGACTGAATGGCTTTGTCCTGTAACAGGGTCTCGGCTATCCAATCCGGTTCTCTCATGAAATTTCAGGCATCTAACCTCTTAGTTTATCTCCAAGGTTCGGGTCTGTGGATCCTTCATCGAATTCCACCTCCCACACAAGTTTTCTGAGCGATTTGCCTATGCAAATCACGACCTCCCTCAGGGTCACGATTTTGGTTCCTTTCCTTCTCTGCTTGGTCTGCTGGGTTTGCGTATAGTTCAACTGATGCCTCCCAAATCCGGTTGCTCATCCCTATGGAAGGGGATCCAAGAATACGAACCGCTAGGGTAGAGTGACGTGCTAATCAAGGAAAATTGAGCTCCATACCCTGCCATTCGACTTTTGGGTTGCCCCCACTCCAACGATCTCATGAACCATCCTCCTACAGTACTACCTTACAACATAAATAAATGGAAACTAGGACAGTTCAAAGGGGTTCTCAAGGTAACATATGGCAGTCTAGGGTTCCATCCCACAACCCCCTCACCACTCCCTAGTGGATACACATATCCCCCTCATTTAGTTGTATCCATAGCCAACTCCTTGGTATTTTTATTTACATGGTATCATTTACATCATTTACACTTTTTTTCATGTCTTACTAGCACATGGTTACAATAGTACCAAATACTTGCCTCTTCAAGGGTGAGCATTCACTAGCAGGGCCTTGGCCTTGAGCTCCACGCTAGGAATCATACAGCACCTACATATAATGTTTACATAAAAGACAATATGTCCTAAGGGTCAAAATGGGGACATTATAGTTAGAGAGAAAAGCTAGAAGCACAATTCGACTTTGCCTCTCAAATTCAATGTTGTTGAACGTCTTTGGAGAAGATGGTGCAAAGAAGTTGTGGGATAATTTGGGGAATTTGTATTGATCAAATTCCTTGGGAAACAAGTTATTTATTTGAAAGAAGTTGTTTCATATTAGGATGGAGGATGGTGACACCCTAGCATATCATCCAAATTCCTTTAATAATCTGGTAAATCAATTGGCCACTGTTGATATTAATATGTAGGAAGAAGATAAGTGCATTACCTTGGCATGTTCTTTTCCAGACTCTTGGGATAATCTAGTTGTAGAAATTGGTTTTGCCAACCAATCCACATTAAATTTTGAGATATATTTGCATCGTTAACACCAAAGGAAATGATGAGAAAACCCATGGAGGTTGTGATTGATGATGTTTTATCTGTGAGTGGTGTTCCCAATGGAGGAAAAATAGGTCTTCTAGGGGCATATCTAAGTCTATAGTTAGATCTAAATATATAGGACAATTTGAAAATAAATGCGATAAAGTTGGGTATTATAAGAAAAATTTCAAATCTAAGAGTGTTGATAAAGGTAAGGGATTTGATGATGGCCCTTCTATATAAATGAAACTATCAATATAAAGAGGCAATGTTTACTTGGAATCTATAGGTACAACTGCAGCTCATGATGCATGGTTGATCAACTCAGGCACTTCATTTCGTATGAATCCTCACAGGGAGTGGATTTGTGAATATGAAAAGTATAATGGTGGTGATGTTTTCCTAGGAGATGCTCAATAGCCAAAATCATAGGATGTGGAAGGGTCAAGTTGTTGCTCAGATATGGTCAGATTAAATCTCTTCTTAGGGATTTGCACATTCTAGATCTAGCAAGAAAATTGATATTTGTAAGTAAGATGGGTGATGCAAGTGTGCATATTGTATTTTAAAAAGAAACATGCAAGATGGTTCAAGGAACAATGGTGTTGATGTGAGGAGTTTGTATTGGAACTCTATAAAAGTTGTTAGGAAGCACTTTCAATGATGGGTGTAACAATTTTGTTTTTCTTGAGGGTATCAATGAAGAAGACGAGACCCCTATTGTTCCTATAGAGAAGACAATGCCATGGCATCAGAGACTGGGACATATTAGAGAAAAGGGCCTTTGAACATTACATAGTAAAGGTATGGTAGAATGTATGTCTATTTGATCATTCTATTTTTATTTCTGTGAACATTGCATATATGATAAACAAAATTGGGTGAGATTCCCATCTAGTGCTACAAGAGAAAAATAAGTATTGGAGCTAATACAGAGATGTGTTTGGAACTATTCCTGTTCCATCACTAGGAAAATATATGTATTATGTTTCATTCATTGATGATTGCTCGAGGACCAAATGGATCTATTTCCTCCATACAAAATATCAAGTTTTCAATAAATTTAAAGAGTTTAAAGCTCTTGTAGAAAACCAAGTAGAGAAGAAAATAAAAGTGTTGAGGATAGATAATGGTGGAGAGTTCTACGAAAATGAGATTGAGGAATTCTTTAAGAAGTGGGGAATAGTAAGGCAAAAGACTATTCCATACACACCTCAATAGAATGGAGTTGAAGAAAGGATGAACAATAAATTGGTGTAGAAGGCAAGGAGTATGCTTAGTTGTGTAGGGTTATCACAAGAGTTTTGGGTATAGGTAGTGGATATTGCATGTTACTTGGTAAATAGATCATGCACTGGTTGACAAAACTCCACATGAGGCATGAACTAGTAAAATCAACTCTCTTAAATGTCTTAGAGTTTTTAGTTGTGATGCTTATGTGCATGTTGCAAAGGAAAATATGAGTAAGCTGGATAATAAAGTTGAAAATTTATCTTTATTGGTTATAATGATGGTATAAAATATTATAAAATTTGGAAACCATTAACTAAGAAGATTGTTTATAGTTAAGATGTTGCATTTAGAGAGGTTAAATTCCCTCCCAAACAGGAATTCCAACCAAAGGAAGAAGAAACAAAGAATAATTGGAGAAGGTTGTTAACTTGAACAAAACAAAGTATCATTGGAGAAGGTTGTTAACTCGAAGAATTGTAGATTCATTAAAAAATTATATTGGTACTGGAAAGATCCCTTGGTGTAGATAATCAATGGACATTGTTTCCCTTAGCAACTGATTTCATGAATGCTTCCACTTTGATCCCTTGTTTCAAATAATACAACAAGTGGGAGAATGTTGGACATGTTTCGTACTCTTTGTAGGTTCTTAGACCAAGGGGGGCATGGGGGGTCAACACCCTTGAAAGAAATTGTTTGGGTCCTTTTTTGGTCCATTTTGAGTTGTTTTTGGCCTTTGATTGTGTGGTCCATTGTAAACTAATTCCAATTAAGGAATTGGGGTTGTAATATAATCCATGTTAATGGATTAGAGTTTTTGATGCTATAATATTGTATTGTAAACATAAAAGATAACACAATGAGACAAATAGTGGAAAAACTCTCAAGAATGTTTGCTTTTCCAGTTTTAGGTTTCCAAGCTAAATATCTTTGTAAGGTGTGTGTGAGCCATTGTAAATTCTTGTGTTTTAGATTATGTTTGGTATTGTTTTTCTTACACATGTTTATCAAAACTCTTCAACTTTTCCCCCAAGTGATTTTGTTGAATATGTTAAAGAATATGGAAGCTAGATGGTTGTACCTCATATGTTAATTTGTTGAATATGGAGGTTGGATATTCAATTTCTTTAGTTGTGTTGTGAGGAATTCGATATGCTAACTCTATTATTTATTTATAGGAGTTACTTAGAATATTTATTTTTGTTTGATTTCCCTTTAGTACTCTTTATGTTTGCTTCTAGAAAGTTTCAATGAACTCTATGTTTTCTTAATTAGAACTTGTTGAAATTTACATTTTTTAATGTGCAAACAGACCCTTATGTACATTGAAAATTCTCCTTCATTAGGGCCTCTTGAAATCAGATTTATACATTCATAAACAACCATATAAATGTGTCCTTATGTACATTGCAAATTCTCCTTCATTAGGGCCTCTTGAAATCAGATTTATAAATTCATAAACAACCATACAAATGAGTTATGTTTTCTTCATTCCAACTATAGCATTGTCTTATTACATGAGAATATAACTTGTAAGTCATAACCTTATGGATTCGATATGCCCATTGGATAGGCACTAGGCTTGGTCCACCTATCACCTTATTATTTTCCTATCCTACAACTCTTTTTTTGCTAAAGCCACTCTTCATATTCACTTTGAGCTAAATTGTCTAGGTTTTAGAAATCCTAAGTTAGGGAAGCCCTCCTTGAGATGGAGGAGAGCCTAAAAAAAGTGAGAAGAGGGTTGGTGAGGTGACAATGACCTCCCTCTTTAGTTTCCTACACATAGGCTAGAAATCTCTTTTGGAATTTAGATATCAAGTGCTAGTTGGTGAGGTAACAACATCCACACTGTATTCTCCAAGAGATTATTGATGCCTCTTCGAATATTCATAATAGTTAAAAACCCTCCAATTATATTATGCAATTAAGGATGACAATTAAATTGAATCATAATTTTTAATCAAATAATCAACAACCATATCAATATAAACTCTACCCCTATGTCTCGTGTGTTTTTGAAAAGGACACAAGATTAGGTTAAATGAGGATTGGTAAAGCTGTTGAATGCAAGAATTAGAAAAGTTGATTACAATTGAATTGACAAAATATCTATGGACTGTTGTGATGTGCTTGGGAAAAGTTCTTAATGTAACATGATCCAACCTATTTCATGCTCCACTAAATAAAATATCACCTATCCACCAATTAAAACAACATGCATGAAACCCAAGTCATGATGGGAAAATATTGCATGGTTTTTAAGTGGAAATACATTTATTCTTATTGCACTAATTAGCATAGTGTGGATTCCAACGAATTCATATGGTTATGTGTGTGTTGAAAAACACTTATTGATGATAAAATGCCATCAAACAATGTCAAATATAAGTATCTTTTTTCTAGATAAATTATTTCAGTGCAAGCCCCCAGACATTTCTCCTCTTTTCAAGGATGGTACCTAGGGTAAAACCCATATTTTTTAGGGCACAAGGTCAAGTCAACAACATGGCACAAAGCCATTACAATAATATATTCATTATGAGCTCAACATGTCACTTATGGGAATAGAACCTAGGCGAGGAGGATAACATTCCATGCCACAACCACTCTTGCTAAACCCAATTGACAATATCAAATATAATTATTTGACATACAATTATATCATTTGTTTCAAACACTACAATACTATGTTTTTCGTGAACTAGAAATTCTCATGCAAATTGTTACTAGTTCACCATTGCACCAGCCAAAAGCCCCTTTCTACTCTATTCTATCATATTTATCTTTACAAATGTTTTGTCCTTATGTGACCTATCACTTCATATTCCATACGAGCTTTTGGTTTCCCACAGTTTCGTCTTTTTTGGTTACACCCAAAATAATCAAAATAAATAGACAATTATAAATTATGTCAATTGGATGGAATATTCTCTTGACTTTGGGGTGAAAACGCAAAGTTGGGAAACAATTCTGTGACAATCCACTTTTTTTTGTTATAATTTCCAGTTTCTTGCCCGAGAAAAAGGTCAACCTATTTTCTCGGGTGAGAGTTTTACTACTTCTCGGGTGAGACATTAACCACGGTTAGATTTCTCTCGTCCGTGAGTTTTTCCATAGTTAGAGAATTATTCGCTTGAGAGTTTGTAGTTTCTCGTTCGAGAGTATAACCATTTTTTTTTATATTGAACTCTCGGACAGGTTTCTCGGTCAAGAGTTTAGATTCCTTTTAACGTCTCGGTTGAGAAATGTTTAACTATATAAATGCAAAAATATTTCCCCGCCACACGCATTGTCATTTCCAACGCTGTTGTTGTCTGTTTTTGTTCAAACCCACACTGTGCTGAAACAACGAAGGGAAGGAAGACCACCCACTGCAACTTTGTTCAACTTTGTTTGCTGAAACACCTAAGGGAAGGGAAGACTACCCATGGCAACGAAGTGAACGACCATGAGAAGAGGACCGCCACCGCCAGTTTGATCCAGTCGACCAGACGACCATACCATTAGACGATCGCACACGGGTAGGCTTTAGACTTTTCTCTTTTTCAAACTAAGCTCAAGGCTACACTTTAAAAAGGAAAGGGTTAATTTAGGGTTAATTTAGCTACCTCGGCACCAGCATTCTCATAAAAACATAGGAATCTTTGGTATCACGGAGGACATCCACCGCCATGGGCATCTCTCTAAAACCCAACCGAATTCAATTTCAAATTTGGCTACCATTCTTTGGAATTGATCTAATTTCGATCAATTCACCCTTAGGGTTAGGGTTAGAGGTTGAATTCCTCTTGTGATGCTTGAAGCTCTATAACCTTCTTCGCACGCTATTGGTTTTGTGACTCAAAGCTCTATAACCTTCTTCACACGCTATTGGTTTGATTGGACCAATTGTATATTTGGACCCTCTTCTTTGGACCCTCTTCCAACTAGAAGCACATTGAGTGTCAAGTACAACTTAGTGACTCTTCCCTGCCTTGTTGGGAACCTAGTGACTCTTCCTTGCCTCGTGATCATCTGCCTCAAATTCTAGGCCCATGGTGGCTTTGAGAATCACATTGAGTGTCAAGTACAACTTCCTGATTTGGTTTTGAGCCACATTCAATTGCAACAACAATTCCTGATGCTCCTCTTGACTACCCTTCAATGCCTTTTTTATAAGTTCCTTCATTTTCCAAAAAGGGTGATTGTTTTATAGTATTTGGCGTCTCTTGTATGGGAGAATCCCCCATCTTATATCCAAGGGCCCATTTCCTCTTTAATTCCCTCATGATGGGTGTATCAATTTTTATCCAAATTTTAACTTTAGCAATTTTTTTTTTTTTTTGCAAGATTATGCTACAAGTACAACTCCTTTGCTTCCACAACATCCTTCATGGATTGATTCTATGGTTCCTTCCTATTATTTCTACCTCCTCTCCTACTATGAAGTCAACCTACCATGGTGGGGGAATGCTAAGTGGGATTTTCAGCCTGTGCTTGGGAACCCTAGAGTGCCTTGAAATGATAGAGAAAAGAAAACATGTCCTACAAATACAATGACCCAAACTTCCCAAAAACACCTACCTAGACTTAGAACACCCTGGAACCATACCTCAAAATAAATTATTACCACTGCCCAAGACCGAAGTTGAGCAAGCTTCCCCCATTGAGTAAGGGAAATACACTGCATCAAGAAACCTGAAGCACAAACACAGAGCCCCTATTAGCCTTTCTCTAGCACACTAAAATATTGTGATGATAATACTTCTCTACCTATGTGTTGGAGCCCGAGAACAACTATAAACACAAATGTAGAGAAAAGGATCCTTCCAGAGATAGAGAGACAAACCTAATGGACAAGAATAATAAATAGAGATATCACCTACCAAGTCAATAGACAAGATAAATTCCCTCACTGAGTTGGGGATTTCTACTTCATTGAGCAACCTTAAGTGTAAACAAAGAATCCATGTCAATGTGGCCCTAGTGCGTTGGGATATTTCACTGTTTTGAAACCATTTTGAGAATGATATAAGGCCTCTACCTTGATAAACCCGCATCCTAAGGATCACCACGATGCACAATGATTTCCTTTCCTTATTCATTATGGAAACAACATTCAAATTCACTGACATAAATATAGAAAGTACAATTTGGTTTCCACGAAGTACTCTCTCCAAGCCACATATATATTCTCCCATACTTCCTACCTATTTCCAACCTCCCCTCATTTGTTTTCCTACCATCTGCTTGTCCCTCCACTAGTTGTTTGGCGATGAAGTCACCTTGTGGATTCATGGAGGAGCACCCTTGTGTCCCTATCACCCCATCCAAGGATTCATTGTCTATGTTGTATAATTGTATACAATAATACACCAAGGGAGAGGGGGCTATCTGAATCCTAATTCCAATATCTATCTAAAACATTGTGCTTATGATCGACACCCTCATTATCTAGACAATTATATTGGTTGTTGGCTATTCAAAGAGAAGGAGAAGGTATAAGGGAAGAGATGTTAGATAGACTGTTGGTAGTGCACTCCAAATTTTCTTCAAGTCTCCAACTATGGGAAATTTTTCTTATGGAAGAGCCATTTTGGAGTTTTTTCAACATATGGATAATGACTCGAGAGTCTCCTTCAACTATGAGATTAGAGAAACCTTGTCAATTGGCGATTTGGAGGCCATTTTCCAAAGAATATATCTCCACAACATCATTTTTATCAATACCAAGAGATCCTGCATAGATCAAACAATCTCCTTGATAGTTGTGAATAGCTCCTCCAAATCCTTATGGTCCAAGATTTCCCTTTGACACTTTGTCAAAATTTATATCTTTTAAGCTTGTTAAGGGAGGGTTCCATTTGTCTATACATGAGGCTATTGTTGCATGTGGAACTAGTGTTAGTGTCTTTAGTTCTAAATCCCTAGGATTTCATGCTGCTGATCTCATTTTGTTGACACTTTCAATAATGTTCACTCCATTGGTTTATCGTAGGGTTTCTGCATTGTCATGCTTGGTTTTAATATAGATGTGATTATTGTTCATTTACCTATCCTTAAATATTTTGCTATTGCACCCTTTCAAGGTTTCCCTTAGAAGAAATTATAGTAGGAGCTTCCATGCCCAATTGAGGATGACGTTTTTACATGCCTCTGTTTTCTAGAATTAACTAGTCGTTCTTATACTATCCCCTGTCAAGCACTCTATATGCAGATAAATTGTTACCAATACACACAGAGCATATGAAATTTATTGTCAACTCGAGAAAGTCTTTTTATTTCAAAGGATAAGTGCACAATATATGCTCAAACACCAAACCATTAGAAGTGAATACTTTTATCTTCTATCATCCATGTTCATCCCAAGAATCTATGCAATCCCAATTTCCTTCTAACTGCTATACTTCAATTCCTCTCTATCATGCATCAATAAGAAATGGTATCAGATCTAATCAACAATTGCAGAAAAGAAATCTCATTCGTATTCTAGAACAATCACTTGTCTGATCTAATCAATCTGGAAATCATAAAACATAAACTGAACATTAATCTAGAAATCCAATTGCCAAAGATTGAGTCAACTGTTCTAAGAAATTGAATTGCATAATGAAAATCAAGCAACACACAACAAGAAAGATAAATTGTAAGAGCTCATGGGATCACAACTTAGCTGTAAGATGAACACGGCTGTGTATAACAACAATTGAAATGCATAAAGCAAACCTTACTCAGTCGACTGTTATTCTACACCATTCACCAATCTCACAGAAATATAATCTTTTACTGAAAAATCCACACAATAAATATTGCTACTGCGTACAAAAAGAAAGAACAAAGCATCACACAATAATAAATTCAAAATCCTATTTTAACTCAGCAATCTCTGTGGAAGACGGGCCCAACCTTCACACAGAGACGCTGGCTGAACAACACAACTCTTTAGCTCAGAAGTAACCCCTTATATTAACAGAATAATGAATACACATTTTTTCTCAGCTGCTAATACAATAAATTAATTGTCTGCTGTTCAACCCCTGGGTCGAGGCAACTCCCCATATTTATACATACAAATCGTAACATATAATCCAATAATCGGGCAGCCATGAAGATCTCTGATCTTCAGGCACCCTAAATAACTAGCTGTTACAATGCGTGGCAGAACAGAAACATCCAAATATGAGAAAGTTATTAATTGACCCAAGAGTGGCGGTCCTTCCAGCTCACAACTAGACTCGAGCAACAACATACTTAAGATAACGAATTCTGTTATAGCTGCCCTATCACAGCTGTGTCTTGATTGATGATTCGAGCCCCAAGGATCCCTCTACAAGCAACGAACATCCCTTCTGACTTGTTCAGCCCCGATCTTCCTGCAGTCCATTTACCTCAACTACCTTCATAAATCGTAACATGTTAGCACAATTGAGAGATGCACAGCTTTTAATTATCACAATCATAAGCATTAATAAGATAAAACAATAATTAATCATACCTTGGTATTTTGGGAAATAAAGTGAGGACAACAGGTCTAATTGGCATGATAAATGGTGTAAGACAGGGGCAAGAAAGTTGGTTGAAGATGATAAAAAGGGGCCAATTCTGGGCTCAACATCCCCGTGTCTGCTGGTTTTCCGAAAGAGGGTTTCACTTATATCAAATATATTTGACACAAAAATTCATTGGTTCAACAGATGTTCCATGGATTCCTCTTTTATCCTACAAAGGTAACACCACGAGGGGCCTTCAAATATTGTGATTATTATTTGATCCCATGTTAGGATTTTCTTCCTTTCCACTAGCTAGAGGAAGGTGGATATATTTGGCCACAACCTCCATTTCCAAATCCAATCCCCTATTTTCTGCTATTGTTCAATGTTGTTCCCTGCTACTAATAGATAAGCTACCATTATATTGAATGTACCATTGATATTGTATCCCCATTTGTGTTTGTCAAGGCCAATTTTGATTCTAATCCTTGTTTGTTGTAACTTTGACCATATCCACTCCCAATGAGAGCTGTCCTTGAGTGTGGCCATCGCTCTTTGGGAAACTAGGTTCTCCATCTTGAGTTTCTATGACTAGTTCTCCAGTATTGGTTGACTTGGGTTATGCCTTGGGTTTGTAGAGTTGAATGAAATTCCTAGAGTTCTAGTTGTTTCGAAAACCTAGGCAGTTGATTCCAGAAATGCTACCATAAAATAGATCTCTTCATATCTCTAATATTCTAGAAGTAGTGTTCTTGGATGAGATTGCTATTTTCCCAAGAACTGTTCCAAATTATGGATCCTTTCCCTTCACCCTCCATTCATATGAGTTGTGAGTCTCGTGAGTTGTGAGTGGATGAATTCATGAGCCGTGATGACGCCTTCTAATATTTTCTGTTCTTCAACATATAATGTTTGATTCGATGAGGTTAATTCATGTTTTTTTCCTCCATAGTGTCTCTTCCTTCCTTTCTTTGTATCCAACTATAGTTGTAGGTAATTTTCCTCTTTGATAAGGGATGCTAATAGTCATTCAAAAATCATCCATTGCTACAACTGTCCCATACTTACCTTTGATTCTTTTTTGTTACAAAGATATTCCCAAATACTTCTTGATTCCATTATTTCATCTTGCTTTTTAGATTTTCTAGTATCTTCTGAAATCTATATATCAACGAACTCCTCTTTGTTTGTTATTTCCACCTCTTTCCACCATGGGGTTAAGTTGTCATTGAATTCAAGATGATCCAACCAAAATTGTTTGAACATATAATGTCGATTCTTTGGCACTTCCCTCAAGTTTAACTTGAAGTGCATTGGCCAATGGTCTGATCCAACACAAGGAATAATAGATTCATCCATGCTAATCCCATGATCTCCATCGTGTTTTCTGAGAGGAGTCTGTCAAGATGGGAGGCCACTTGCTAAGTGCCACCCATTTGTTATTCCAGCTATAGATTCCTTTCATTGTCTCAAAATTGACCAATTTTAAGGTTTGAATGGTTTCCTTCAAGAGGGTGTTGTCTCTTTCAAGCCTTCATATGCCAACGTTTTTGTCTTTTATCGTTACTACATGATGTTGAAGTCACCACTAATGATCTAGTTCTAGTTTCCAATGATATTGTGGATGGCTTGGAGAGTTTGTAGAAACTTGATTTTCTCTTCCATTAGTTGAGGGCCATATACATTAATAATGAATGTTGTAGCTAGTAACCTAACCACACAGAATTGTGTTATGAGGGTTCTAGCTATGGAGAAGAAATTCTCCATTGCAGTTTCCTTTGGATCTTAGAGAATTGAAATTCCACCTAACATTCCTTATGTGTACATTTCCACTGATTGATAGTTCCAATGATAATTTTCTATATTATGTAGCATTTCCCCCAAGCATTTAGTTTCTTGAATCATGAGGATATTGGGTTTTTTCGGACAATATTTTACTTCGTAAAGTCCTTTGTTTAATCTTCTCAGTGAGACCCTATATGTTCCATTTGATGACCTTCATGGTTAATTGGTGGAAGAGGAGAAAAGGAATTTATCGGTCATGGGAACGTACTATCCCAAATCTACTAACCTTTTCCTAGGTAATAACATTTGCTCATTGATTTTTCACCCTTGTTTCCTCTCAACATGAGGGGTTTTAATCTAATATTTCATTGTTGCAATTTCAACTCAAAGGGAAGTCATGGATTGAATTTTCCTTGGGTATTTTTGGTGTTTCCTGGTCTTACTTCAGTGGAGGGAGTCCTTAATAAGTTGTAGCTACCACTCCAGAATAGATATGGGGTCATAATGGTCACATGTGTATGGTATTCCTTGGAGATCCAACTCACCTCTATCCATGTATTCCATGACATCAAATTCAACTAGATCTTCCTTTATCTTGGGTTCTACAGTTTCTGTTGCATTGTAGATTTGCAAAAGGCGAGGTGCATTGATAGATTTTGAAGCATTCCTTTTGCATAGATTTTTATGTTAAAGCATTCTCATGTTTAGTTCCATCATTAAAATTTGTCTCTTATGTGCCTCTTTAGGTATACTTAGAAATTGACAATTGATTTTTAGTATCTCTACCTTTTTCTTTGCATAAGAATACTTAGTATTGATCGATTCATTTCTAGTATTAGAATCTATTTCTTATAGGTTTATACATTTGATCCTCTCGAGTCCATTGGAATTAGAACATCGTATTATATATATGCAATATAACACTTTTGATTATAGAAGATTTCTAAGAGATTAGTTGTTTGAAAGTCATTTCCAGATTTCCTTTTCTTGCATTTTGTAGTTTGCTTTAGTAGCTTAGTCAACCTCTACCAGAATAAGACATCAAAGATCAAGATCTAACAGGGGAGATATGATCTTGTGGTCCAATTCTAAGTTAATCTTGTGGTGTTAGTTTCCCTTGTTGTTTGATTTGGTTTTATTACATTTTGAAGTGTGCTTGCTAGCATTAATTTAGGCTAGAATAGGTTCTAATCTTGCATTTCATGTTCCTACATCTCTAAGTTTATGATTAATCTGGTTGATTTCTCATTTTGTCTTAAAAAGGACACATGGATCGTCCAGAGACATCTACCATCAGTGCTAGACGAAGACATGTGATGCAGTCAGGTATATTCGATTGTTAATCTGAAATATATTTATCTTGTTTGACACGTTTTGACATGTTTATTAATCTGTGGAAAATTCTTATCATGCACAGCTTCAGGGTGAAGCAAACTTGACTTCTATGCAACAACACTCCGTGAGGTCATTGTCAGGTAAATTCAATTGTTATTCAATTTATGCTCAAGTCTATATAAACATAAATATTTTTTTACACATCTTTCTAAGATCTTGTTGTGCATAGGTGGTGTCTTTCACAATGACAGACGTCTATTTGAGTGGTCTACAGGTGTCAGTGGACAAACTCAGAGGACATGCTTAGTGTCTTATACGCCATTGCTAGGTAGATATTGTTTACATACATTCTGACTAGAATTCTTGTTTGACATGTTTTTTAATATGTGGAAAATTCTTATCAGGCATAGGTTCACAACTTTAGGGTGAAGCAAACTTGACTTCTATGCAACAGCACTCTGTGAGGTCATCGTCAGGTAAATTCAATTGCTATTCAATTTATGCTCAAGTCTATATAAACATAAATACTTTTTTACACATTTTTCTAAGATCTTGTTGTGCACAGGTGGTTTCTCTCACAATGATAGATGTCTGTCTGAGGGGTCTACAGGTGCCAGTGGACAAACTTAGAGGACATGCTTAGTGTCTTATACGCCATCGCCAGGTAGGGATTGTTTACATACATTCTGACTAGAATTCTTGTTTGACATGTTTATTAATCTGTGGAAAATTCTTATCAGGCACAGGTTCACAGCTTCAGGGTGAAGCAATCTTGGCTGGTATGCAACTTCACTCCCTGAGGTCATCGTCAGGTAAATTCAATTGTCATTCAATTCACACTCAAGTATATATAAACATAAAACTTCTTTTACAAAGATCTTTCTAAGATCTTGTTGTGCATAGGTGGTGGCTCTCAAAATGACAGATGTCTATCTGAGGGTGGGTCTACAGGGGCCGTTGGACAACCACAGATGACACCCTTAGTGTCTTATTCTTCAGATATGCCATCGCCAGGTAGAGATTGTTTACATACATTTTGACTAGAATTTTTGTTTGACATGACTGTTTTATTTTTAAAAAGTTACATGATTTTTCATGTAAACTTACATGTGATTGCCAATATTTGGTTTCCTATAGGGGCTTTTGGACATTCTAACAATAATGATGGTTAAGAAGACTTTATTTGTATTTCGCACCATGTTCATGATAATGCAGAGATTCCATTAGGTATTTATAATGAACACATTTTATGTAAATGTTTATAATTTGATTGACAAATTATATATATAGTTTTTAATACTTGCACATGCATTTTACTTCTTACAGGGTTTGCTGCTCCTGATCCTAATCCACCTCCCCAGACAAGGAGAGGTCGTCGGGTGCATCAGCATGCTCGCAATGAAATATATGATCCTCTTTACATTCATCCTAGAGATGTTCCCAAGGACACTCCTTGGGAAGACAACATCGCTATGTTGACTGTGGAAGAGATGAAGGAGCATTCATCGAGATTGCAGGCATAACTTGACACTTCAAATATCTCTTTTGGTTCTCAACAGTGTCTCTAAATTGTTTTGCACAATCTGAATAGTTTGATAGAGACATATCTTGGGGTTGGACCATCAACCCATATTTTTCATGACATGATGCGTAGGAGGCGGTTGTCAGTGATGGGTCGTCACAAGTTTGAAGAAATAAAAAAAGTTGTCACAAAATAAATGGTCTTTTCATGTTTTGACTTGCAACCTGAAGACAAAAAACATTTAAAGATCGTAAGATTCAATGATCCACTTTTTACACCCCATATTTATTACAGGTTCCTGTGTTCATATGGGAAGTTCCCTAATAATGACGAGGTTCCTCAGTATTTTGTTAAGATGCTGATTGCAGTGTTCCAGTTTCACATGGACCCCGACTATACAAATACGGGATCCAGTTTCTATGGTGCTGGAAAAGGTCGTAAATATGAACGACCTGATGCACGACGAGATGTTCAGTATAGGCATCTGATGCCTCGGTTAGTACAACCACATCCTAGAGTCAATGCTTTGCCAGAGGAGTTGGAAATGACATCCCAAATAGCAAGAGGGGTGAGGGAAGAGATAAAAGAGCGTGTTGGGGCTGCATTGACATGGGTGGAAATCAGCATAAATACTTTGTCATCTTCAACCAGTAAGGATGAAGGCCCATTTGATGATTATTCTGATGATCGCTTGAAAAGCATGACTCAATTAGAGCTTCAACGGTATGCAACGTACTGTAGAGATAATTATAAGTGAGTCATCGCTGGACAAAATCAAAACAGAGGCATGGTATGTAAGTATGCAATAATATTTTTCAATTTATTATATGAAATCTAATTTTTTTATTTTCCAAATCTAATGTCTATAAATTATATGGAATTTATGCAGTATACCAGATTCATGAATGATGACAACTTTGATGATACGGATTTGATTGACCGGGAAGAAACAGAGGCTAGTGGCACAAATATGCATGTTGAGGAAATTCTAGTTTCACAATTTCCACAGGGGACATAGGTATGGATATTCCTGTTTCATGTCTTCTAATCATTGGTCTTAGCTTTAGCTTAAAAGGTTTACCTCCTGGTTTTATAGGTATTCTGTGTTATATACATAATACTCAATTTATATTCATGGTATTCTGTGCATTTTTTACTGTTAAAAATGGTTGTTCATGCCCAGATTCTAAGATTAGGGTTTTTTCATGCCTAGAAGACTAGCCAAAATAGCTCCCATTGTGCACATAAATCAGAATTAAGAGGTTTATTACTGTTACGATCCATAAAACTATCCAAAACAAGCTTATAACTGCCCAAAATTAATGTAACTGCTTGTTTGATGGCTGGTATATGTCTGTAGGCATTTTCATCCATGCAGAGACGTGTTATTTGAACGGTGTACACATTACTTAACTTCCAACAACACTAAATTTAAGATTGATATCATATACCTTGCCCAAAATGAGGCTTTAGGGTTGTTCTGTGGATACAAGAAAACTCTAGCACTTACAAAGTCACAGGTTATCCCTACTAAAAAATACAAGAAAACTCTAGTACTTTGAGGCTATCCTTGCTTGGAATATATGAAATTCAATTTTTTTAGGTCAGCTCTGTTGCCACCAAATTTCTAGTGATATTTTGAACTTTTCTTTTGACGTCACAGAGCAGGTGACACAGGTTGGATGGGATAAATAATTATCTAGGTATTCAATCAGAGATGAGTCCTTCATGCCTTGGTTGAGGATGGTAATCTACATTGTTTTATCATAATTATCATTGTTTGAAGATAGTCATTACGCAGGATCAGTATGAGCGAAGAAGGAGTTGCGTTAGTTAATTTGGCATCTATGAGGGTTCTCCTTATAATATGATGGCGGTAAACTCATGGTGTTCAACTTGTTGTCCTTGTTTATCATACCGCTAACATTATCCATTGACAATAGGTGCAAGATTAAAGGATGTAAGGGGTATATTTTATGACTATGGTTCCATACTTATTTTTCAAAGGACACATAAACATCAGACATAGATAAATGCTTTTTCATATCTCATAGAAACTTGCAAAGTAATCAATAAGTTAGTTGTATCTATAAGGAAATAATGGTGTATCAAAAGAAGAGAGTATGATCAAAAGTTGCACCCATCCTATGAATATTAACCCCATAGACACACGAAATTACCAAAGCAGCCTACTGAATCTTATGGTGTTCTGTCCTAAAAGTGTTTTGAAGTTAAGGGATCCATCTACAAATCTTGTTAATGATGATGAATCTATAAATATAAGAGAAAGGGACTCTACTACATATTTTGATAAGGATGAGGGATTTGCAACCATAAACTCATAAAATGGCCAAACCTGGGCATGCATGTTGATTACATGGATCCTAGAAAGTAAAACAACATAAATATTGTTAGCTTGGTGAGGATAGTACATGAACATCAAGATCACTTAGTTTCTCTTAGGTTATAGAGTAGAAAAATATAGACAACTTGTTCTATAGAAGTTCTATTGGTCATCCTTGGAAAGAAAGGACCCTAGCTTGTGGTACATTTTCATTGATTCTATATGTATGAAAAGGAAGGGATGCCCAACCAATATAATGATGGGTCAGTAGTTAAACATTTATCTCAATCCGACCAGCTAATTTTTTATAACTAAGTGGACATGTTCTAAGCAATTTCTCAAATCTGACCTTTGTTAAAGTTTTCATTAGTTAGGTATCAATACAAGTTGAAGGTCCTTTTATTTGTTGATATGGAATTTCATATTTGGAGACTATAATTGTTCCTTCGTACACACTGAAGCTTGTTCGATTATAATGAATCAATGTCCTTCCAGGAGTGAAAAGACTTAGTAGTGGTAAGACTAGTTATAGTGTGTAAAATATTTATTAATGAGTAAGAGTAAGAAGAAGATCCTTTCAATATGATTCTCGTATGTATCTAGGTCAAACCAAGCAATAAAGGTTTGGTAGCGTAATGAATCAAAATATATGTATGGTTGTTCTACCGACAAGGTATGGGGTTCTTTCCTTTTCTCTAAGTCCCATTGTATCTATGTTTTAGTCAAGGATGCAAGGTATGCTAAAAGCTAAGATTATTAGAAGTTGAAATGGATCCCTTTTATAATCTCCTTAGATTGGAGCTGTTAATTTCATATCTATTTCCTTGTATAAAGAGTAATATGACATAAAGAATACTGAATAGAGAATAGACTCAACATACTCAGGGAATTTTATCTATCCTTTTTTTTATAGTGAGTGTGTGTCAGCTTTAGCCATTGTTCAAAAAATGGGAATAAATTAGAGGTTGTATGTATATTCCAGAGAACTCAAAAATGAAAAAAGAAATTACCTCATCCTTAAGGAATTAGAAGTATGTCATGCTAATGAGTGAAGGCATAGTCGTAGGACAACACATCTATTATAATGGCATTGTGGTAGATCCATCTATAGTGACTATAATCCAACACCACAAAATTATAAGGATGCTAAAAAGAATGCAAAATTCTGACGGTCAAAGAGCATTTGACAACATATAAGATAAACTAATGATAACCCTTGTTTTGCAAGGCCCTAGGTAGAACTTCTAGTGAAGAAATTAAATAAATGGCTGTAGTAGAGTTTTTGGGCACTATTACACAGGTCTGGGCTTGAAAATAGCCTCAAATTGCATTCCTGGGCACATTGGGGACCCAAAACAATAGAAAGAAATCATAAAAAATACCTAATATGTTGGTGCCACTAGTTGAAGGTCATCCCTGTATCACAAAAAAAGTAGGGGTCATACAAATCATCCTCATAAGGGATTCTACAATCATAGTTAAGGGATTGTGAATTCATTCCATATCGAGATCATGTGATATAATGGAATGAGATGCAAGCTCAGTCCATTTACTTATGGTTAGGGTTTCCTACTCTAACCCCATGTGCGAATATCAGAGATTGATCAGGTCCCATGGATGCATCAAATTTGAGTAATTTGTGATGGTATGAGCCACATAATAAATTCATAAATCCACCTCTACAAATGGTCATTATCATTTCCCACTTGATCAACAATAGATCTGGGCCATTTGTGTTGGCAAGTAGCTCTTCCTCCAATCTGATTCTTCGAAGATTCATCACTAAATATCAAATACCACTGTAGATATTACAGCAATCCTTTGATTCTTGTACTTTTCCGACTAAGATTGACCCATTGATAGGAATTCATATCAAAATTTTAACCAAACCACCTCGAGAGTCACCACCAATGATGGTAAAAATACCTTGTTCTATATCTCAAGGCTACCTATCATCCAAATGATAGGCATTTTCTCAATAGGTGAAGTGATATCCATTGATGCTCAAGCAATCGGGTACATGAGGATGAATATACCTTACATAGATAATATGTTTTCTAGACTCAAATACAATCGAGGTAGGGAAGAAATCCCCCCCTGTCCTTGTATTTGGAAGAAATTATCCTCTTGGAATCAAAAAATGATTTCTTCCTTCACCTAGATACTAGGACTAGAATCAGACGAAGAATTCAATGAAGGAATGGTGGCCCTAGTAGATGCATATAATTATCATGATGCCCCCAGATATAAATGCACATAGGCCATATATTTAGGAATAAAGGCACATTTAGTAGAGTTCGGTATTGAGAAATTAGATATTGAGAAGCTGTCCAACAAAGATAGATTTAAAGTGGTTTAGAGGATAATTAAGGGGGACGTAGATCCCAACAAAGTGACAGGCTATGCATTTCCTAACCCTACTCCTGCTATATCAAATGATCCATCCTATTTTACATTTTATAGACCAACGGGGGCTGTGATAACCAAAGAAGAAATGAAATTTGCATCTCCTACACAATAGATATATGAGGATCATAACCAACACCATACTAGCAGACAAACATATAAGAGGATCATGGTGTTGGATGCATAAGTATCTTGGAAAAGAATCCTTCCCTTAAGTAAGCATTATTGAAGATATGTAGTTTGATAGGATATATGTGGAAGTGCACATCAATGATGATGAACATGTTCTTATAATGCAGTCAATTGCAGTCAATGTAGTGCATCATATTCATGTCACAATTCTACTCTCTCACTTTGGGCCTCTAGAATTTGGTCTTCCAAAATCCCAATCTTGCTATGTGCCTTGTCTAGATGGTCATTTAACTATTGTGTGTTAAACTTGGTAGCCATGGAAATTGCGTCATTTGCTGAGGCTATGAGTAGGTGCTTGATCCACGCTTCTGATTATTGGTGTTTTGAGAGTTAACTCCATTTCTGTTTGTGTGGACAACTTCAATTTCTTATAAGTTCTCTGCACAATTTGTCTATTCAGTTTATCAAAAATGAAGGAGCTTAGTTTGTCCATGGAACCCTCCTTAAAGGGTGTGTACAGGATTATCCTACAGGATTATAGTTTGTCCCCAAACTTGTATACACACACACACACACACACACACACACACACACACACATATATATATATATATTAACTTTTCATTTTGACTTTGCGGCCCACAGAAAACCAGGAGCCATTGGTGTTCCGGTCCGAAGGTTGAGATCAATCTGCTCTACTTGTAAATCAATTGTCACCATTTTTTGCGATAGTAAGAAATGACCAATGGCATGACGATCATTTTTAGTTACTAGAACGATCATTTTTGGTTACTTGAATGATCATTTTTGTTTACTTGAACTTAGTTTCCTTGTGACTGAGCTTTTGGTGATCAAATTATTTGGTTATGGCAGGTATTGGAATACCACTTTTGTTTTTGTCATGTATGGTTTGAAACTGTGTGGTTACTCGAATATCTGATCATCTTATTCCTTCCTCTTGCAGCATCTCGAGTGAATCTTGGTCATCTGTCCTATTTCAAGTTTTGCGGCTGTGTTATGGTCTTGTGGCAGCTGTTATGCTATTTTTCACCCTAGATGATTATCAATGTCAGTTTTGATCTGCTTTTCCATGTGTCAATATCATCCTACTGCAGCAACAGATGAGGTTGATCAACTGTCATTTCCTCTTGTTTTTCATGCTTGTACTCTGCCATGCTAGTTAATTATGTTTCATTTTTTCTGGTTATGTTTTTCTAACCTGAAATGGAATTAATGTAGTATGTAGGTACAGCTTGGGATGAACTCAAGCATATCATACAAGCAGTAGGATTTCTTATAAGTAGAGGCCCCACCACAAAATATTAATCCTAGTTCTTTTTACATCAAATTTTAATGTATTTGAAATTATTGTAAATTGAAATTCAACTCCAGGAGTTGCATACAATGTTAACATGTTCTTTTGCACTCTTTTCTGTGGAGCAGGTCATACATCAAAATCCAAAGAAATCCTTGGATGAAATTACACATGATCTGTGCCCAGTGAGTGATATATGTTATTAATAATATACTCCAAAATGTAGGGGTTGTTTCCTTTAGGTGTCTTCATTAACTAATATTGGTATTCTTATTTTGGCTGTTTTCAGGTTTTGAGTATACAACAACTGTACCGGATGAACACCATGTATTGGGATGATAAATATGGCACCCATAGTGTGTCTCTAGATGTAAGTAAGAAGTTTTCATACATAGAGGGATGTTTTCTTGAATATACACTTGTTTAGGTTGTCCTTGGCTCTCATGCAAAGATGTGTTTTAAGTCTCTTGTTGCCAATTTCCTCCTCCAGGTTATTGCCAATATGAGAGTCTTGATGACAGAAGACTCTAACAATGATTTGAGCAATTCTTTCCTGTTGGATGATGACTCCAGGTACACTTCATGTCTTAGTGTTCTAGATTTTGCTTAAGCACCCAATAATATTCAACATTGTAGATGAACATCAAGTATCATTGGAATGGGACAGAGCTTTCTCATTGTATATTATCGCCTAATAGCATAATATTTTTCTTTTGATGCAGTATTCCCTTCTCTGTGGATGATATATCGAAGTCCATGAACCAGCTTGATTTTTCAGAAATTAAACCTCCTCCTTTGATTCTTCAGAATTCAGCTTTCAACTTTTTATTGCCACGTGCAAAGTAATATTTCTGAGAGGCAAAGTTCCGAAGTTCCTTACTATCATTATTCCTTTGCCTTGCCAATTATTGCCGTCAAATACTTGTGCATTGAACTGCTCATGAGTATGAATTTGCATTTTCAATTTGAACTCCAACCAATAGCTACGCATCTGAATCTGGGTCTAAAATGGTTGCTTCCTTAGATACTGGGTTCTAAACTATTATTGCTGGATCGACTGAACTTGGATATGCATTTGTATTTTAATTGGGTCACTGGAACAGGATCTCGAGCTACTGCAGAGAGAAGATAAAAGAATTTTCCCAGCACTGGCTGTCAGAAGAAGGATCACATCACCAGCCTCCTCATTCCCATCAACACCAATTGAAAGAGCATAAGTCCCAGCAGCAGTTTCCAGAGCATCCCCATTAGCATTAGTTTCAGGAGCATTCTTCCCAGCATAACCAAGAGCAGTTGAAGGAGCAATCCAATTGTTAAGTTGTAGGTTCCTGGGGGTTTTTACTACTATAGTGGAGTAGGAGGTGTAGGCTGTATAACTGATTGGGTCTAATTTACTTTAGCATTAGCTTAGGGAGCATCTACAACACCATCTCCCATAGAATTACAATCTCGATGATAGTTACGACGAGGCCTAGGAGGGGCTATAGCAACACTGTGCTCATAAGGGAGAATGTATCCATCATACTATTTTATATTATGGCAGATATAATATAACCAGAGGTATTTGATTAGTAAGTTTACCATTATTAGTAAGTTTACTTGTGTATGTTATCTCAAACTGAAGGGACCATCTTTATGTCTTTGTGTTGAAGGAATATATTAGTAATATGTAGTGCAAGTCACTTTATACCTAATCACTAATGTTAACTTGGTGTCTCTACCAATGTTATCAATTTTGGTTTCAAGTTCTCAAGGCTATACTTTTAGTTCTGCAAAATGTAAAATTTAATTTTTAATTTTTGGATTCTAATATTTTATATGTATGCATCGCAGGTTGGTGATGCTAGGAGCTTAGATAGAGAAACCGTTGAAAGTGGACTTACTTTTGCAGGATTTGCGGTCAATCATTCATATTGTGATATTTGTGTTCTTCAAGTTTGATATGTTGGTTCCTTTTCCATAGGTGCTATAATGTGTTTATGTTTGTATTGTGATTACTTATTGTTTACTTTTAGGTATTTAATTGTCCTATTCGAGCTAACTCTGCCGATGTCCTTAGGGAACTTAAAGATTCATCACATGATTTGGTACGTGATACTTTGATATCAATGTAATAAGCCATCTATGGAATTTTGTTTGAACCATTACAGACATGTATTGACATGGATTTCCATTTTATGTAGGTGATGATTACAGGTGATCAGGCTTTGACATCTTGCCATGTTGCAGCTCAAGTTCACATTGTTTCACAGCCTCCTTTAATCTTGACTCCAATTACGAACAGTGAAGGGTTTGAGTGGCACTCACCTGATGAGATGATGAAAATTCCTTATAGGAAATAAGTATTTTGTAGTATACCTAATCACTATTATTTACATTTATAACCCAAGTAATAATATTTAGTCATGTAGTGTATTTAATTACTATTATTTACGTTAATAATTATTAATATAAATAATAGTCTTGTGGTATACTACATAGTTCCTGTTATCCATTCTGAAATTTGTTTTATCTGTATCATACTCTAACCTAATAGAAATTGTTGAATTCATCTCTAGTGAAGATAATGTGGAGGAATTGTCAGTTTCTCATGACCTCTATGTAGGTGGTGACTGTTTCATGATGTTGCAACGTACAAATGCTATACATTCAGTGATCCCATATGTAAAGGTATGAACATGTATACTCTCTGGCATGAATATTTCATGGATAAATTTTACCTTGATAATTTGTAATGCTATCCATTGCAACTGACCTTGATGAATCTATTGTAGGTTTTTGCAAGAGTTTCCCTTGAGCAGAAAGAACTCATATTGAGAACTCTGAAGATAGTGGGAAGAATGAAATTGATGTGTGGTGATGGTACAAATGATGTCGATGTTGTCAAACAAGTAGGGAATGGTGACCTTTTTCTTTTGCATCAATAAATTTGGCATGCAAAATAGAGCTGATTGTTTTTTCACCGATGACTCATTCAAAATTTTGAACAATTGCAGGCTCATGTTGGTGTAGCCCTTTTAAATGCAATCCCACCTACCCAATCATCCCAAAACTCTAGGTTGGCACAATCATCAAATTCTGGGGGTAAAATAATAAATCCGGATTGAAGATTGAAGAGTGGAGCACCTAATTCTGGAAATGCCAATGCAAATGATGGAGGAAAAGCAGGCAATACATCCATTAATCAGCCACTTTGAACTTTGGCATTGCCTACTGGATCTCAAGCATCTCATGGTTCAACTAGCAATCGTTAACTTACTCCTGCTGAGAGACAAAGGCTAAAATTGAAAAAGATTATGGATGAGATGGGAGAGGAGGGAGATGGCAGAACTCCTCCCACTGTGAGGCTTGGGGATGCATCAATGGCCTCTCCTTTCACTGCCAAGCATGCCTCAGTAAGGCTGACAATAGATATTATTCGGCAGGGACGCAGCACACTTGTTACAAATTTGCAGATATTTAAGATCACAAGGAAGTGTATATGCTCCTGCATATTGTTTTGCATGACATATTCTAACCGTTTGTGACTCATATTTGAATCGTGATTATTCTATATGCCAAGTCTGTGGAGTTTTATGGACCATTAGAAAAAAATAATGATACTCTTGTAGTTTGAAATTTTGGTTGTGTAAGCTACAAATATTGTTAAGTAAATTGGTATTTAATCGAAAGTTTGAAGCAGAAACCAATCATAGATAGTTGTGTGAAAATAATTTTGATTTCTACCAAAAGAACTAATTCTTAATGACTAAAAATGTATGTCCTGTATAGTTTGTATATATTTTCAGGACCTACTCTTTGAGGCATAGATAATGTTGGTTATCCGCTTATAATGAGAAGTGATATGGTTTTCAACAGTTTTTCATTGATCAATGTTCATTTGAATATGGATTTTGGTTTGGTTGTGTTTCAAGAAATTGAAAATGGTTACTTTGTCACTATAATATTGACATGTTAAGAGGACAAAATAAGTAAATGAACAAATGCTAATCATGTCAGATAATTCTGTGATATGTTTTGGAGACTTTCATGACATAATTATATATGTTGAATTCAAATATGCTCATAAATTTCTATTAAAATAGCGTATATAGTAGATGGAAAATGATTGTGTGAAATGTCAATGTAGTAAGAAAGAACTTCTTCACCAAAATTGACAGTGGTTGATTGTTTTGGTGAATGAATATTTTTTGGAATGATTGGTTGTTGTTTGAATAGATGAATCTATTGATAAATTCGAACATGTTTCATTTTTCATTCCCTTCAATTGCTTCAACCAATGTTCCCACTCACTTCCGCTCATTTTCCCAATAATCCCATTTTCCCATGTTAAAAATAAAAGGTTGGCAGTGATGAATACTTTCATCTTGTAAAAGGGGATTGTTTAAGATCCATTTTCCCCTCTCTCTATGGTTGTGTTCTTGTGTGAAATGTCAAGTGTTGCAGTGGTGCATGCTTATGTTTTTCTTCATTCTAGAATTAATATTTGTATTGGTTTATTCGACTTTCTCACTATCTCTTATGAATCTCAACATGTTATCAATGTTATTGTGAATCTCAATATGTGAAAACATTAACTCTAAAATTATGTCACATGTCTATGATTTTATTATATTACAAAGTTATTATGTATTTTGTGATTAGGTCTACAATACCTTCTCTTGTATTTTCATTCTTAGTAGATTTCATTTATTTATTATGTCACTCATATAGTTGGTAGACAATCAGAAACTTAAGTCACATATAATCTACTTATGTTAAGGGAAGAATTATGACAACACAAATTTAGAGTTTTCATGTAATGATAATTGAGCATAAGGATGACCTTAAAATACTTACAATCACATGCATAAAATATATAATTGTTATAATATGTTATTAGAAATGCTAATGAGAAACTAGGAACATGCTTTAGGATTTAAGCATAAGCACACACAAGTGAAGCTTGGCATGTGCATATAATGTTGTGTAGCATAAATGTGGGATAATTTAGCATAGAGAAGCTAAGAATAAATAAAATATTTGAGCAGTAAGACATGGATGTTGGAATGACATTAAACTTTTAAGGTTTGATGTCTAAAAAAAAATTGATCACTGAATTTTGTAGAAGTGGTGTAATAACCCTTAGGCATAGAATTTAAAATCTAATGGATGATTATAGAGGATGATTAGTTACCTAATTAGGAATTATCACTTTTCTGAAGCCGAATATTTGAGCACTAAGAGATGGGTTTTGGGATGATATTAATTTGGGATTCAAGATAATTATGTTAATGTGGAAAAATTCATTGCGGCATTTATAACATTAATTAAACTCAATGTTTGATTTATAATCTAAAATCTTACATTGAAATTTATAGAAGTGGTTTAATAATCCTTTAGCATAAAATTCAAGAGTTAATTGATGATCTCAAATGATGACCAATGGCCTAGTCAGTAATGGTCACATGTGTCTGTGAAATAACCCTTGACCATATAGTTCAAGAGTTAACAGATGATTATGGAGGATGATCAATGAGTTGGTAAACTCCCAAATTAAAAGACTGTGACTATAATCTCTGTTATTTTTGAATAGATAAGGAGGATAAACATATATAAAAAATTGAATGGGTAAGCAAGTCTGGTAAACAAATTCACCATTAAATACAAACTTGAGCACAAAGTTAACTTCCAAAAAGAATTGTCACTAGAATTTGTGAAATCTTAATGTGCAACTAAGTTTGATTCATGAGATTGGGGTGTTTCTACAAAGTAGATAGTAGTGGTGTACAATGACATCCATGCTTGAAATCAATATAGATGTAATATTTGATGTAGATAGTAAGCTTAGATGTTGCAACCTTCTTAAATTGATTATAATTTACTTTATGCCAACACCAATGTAGAGTTTGTTGCAAGTATGAAACTAGCAAGTCTTTGAGTATATATCTTTTTGGAATATGAGACTCATTTGGCATTGTCCTGAATCCTCTTGAAGATGCCACATCTCACTTGTTTAAGCATCCTAAGCAATTTGCAGATCCACCTTGTCATTTATCAAATTTGTATTGCCAATGAATTCTCAAATTCTATGTGAGACTAGAGTTTATGATATTCATTGGACAATTCAACTTTAAATTGACATCTTTTCCTGTTGATTGGAGATCATTGACATATAATGAAGTTTCCCGTTCAATATGAGCCTTGAGTTATCATTGGATATGTTGTGTTAAAGAGCTTCTCTTAGTTTCGAGAATTATATATATTCTCTATTGACGAGGCCAACCACGTGAAGATGGAAGCTCATTTGGCCCCACCCACCCACCCACCCACCTTAGAATCAAAGAAAAAATTCGTCAACCTTGATGTGTTCTTGAATCATATGAAATGTGCCAGTGGCATATTTTCAAGAATGGCATTATGATCTTCTATTGACAATTTCCATTGTCAATGCTTGGAATTTTTCCTACTCTTCACTGCCTTCAACTGCAATTGGGTTGCTATGACCAAATGACTGTATTGAGCACATATAACATCTGACTCATAGTCTTGAAAAATAATATGGTCTTTACATTTCCTTACTTCTGCAAAGAAATGTCCCATTAAAACCATTGAATCCACTGCATACGTATAATTTGACGGGTCTTTAAATTCTTGCATCAACGTGCTTTTCGACCTAGTGCATCTCAATAAATAATAATGCACATTTTCTAGATTATCTGCTGGTGCAATGACTGCAAATACATCGCCTTCTCTAACCAAATCAGAAATACGATCATAATCTTTGTCAATCACAACCGCTTCATTGTCGCGCTCTACATCACTGATATTTCCAAATGGGGGCAATGGTGTCAATTCTTGGTGTCTCCATGGTTTCACAAATTTGTTAGTTTGGTTTTGACACTCATCCAAAGACTCTACATCATCAATACATGCAAGACAGAAGCAAGAGTACTTCCGTTTCTCGATTGCGTGTATATTTTCCATTTTCTTACTCCTAATGGAGTGTAAGCCCCTTGTTTTCGGGATTGCAGTACAATTATGTGGCATTGATCTGTCAACATCGCCCATTGTAATATTCCAGAAAAACCTTCTCACATTACCCATCCTTTCATTGAATTCATGGCTCAAATTTTGTTTGCACCAATTAACAACATCGTTTGAATTTGCAAGGAGAGAAGCAGAGTGATTCATTTGATATCTCCTAAGTGCACGTTTCACATAGGCCCCAGCACCATCATGTTCTCCTTTTCCATGTCCCATTTCAAAAAAGCTCCATTTTTGGCGAGCATTTGTGTTTCTATGAAGGCGAGACAACCATAAGAATGATCGTTCCAATTTAAACTGACCAGCACAACCATCTGACCACACCCAATGTTCTTTAAAAGCGACCCTTCTTCTTTTTAATTCTTGAAAAAACATACCAAAACAATGCAGGACAAAACATGTATCATGTGTACGATCATCACTGATGTAGAAATGATACTCCTTAATCACTTCACGATTATTTTCATTGATATCAAAACCATCGACATCAAGCTCTGCATGTCTATACGTAATATGCACAAGTATAGATACCTGATATGAATGATAATACTCACTTTGTATCTCCTTTTGCGGAGTGAAAGTGTAATTTTCTGCAAAATCAACAATGGATAATATTGTCCCTTTTGGAAATACATCTCATGATCGCTTGAACTGTAAGTCCTGCCATCGTGCTGAGTGAGAGTGCTTGATATATTTATATATTTGATCCCTGAACAAATTCATAAAATCTGTCAAAGAGATATCACTTTCAACCAAATTAAGCTTTCTTGATGTTGTCGTTGAATCTGTAACTGCAGTATAGTCAACATAAACATATCTCTTGCATTTGACAATGCGATTTGACAATTGAGGATCGTTTGCATCAATGGGGTAGTTAGCATTAAAAAGGGCCAAATCAGAACATTCCTCACATTTTTTACCTCCGACGCATTGTTTCTTATAGAATACTTGATGATTATCTCACAAACATAATATTTTAGATACAAATTCACGAACACTCGAAGGAGGGGGGTTATTTGGCCAACAATGCATGCCAAAAGTTAGAAATGTCTCATAATATAATTCGAATTCTACATGGTATCGACAACAACATGTGTCGTGAACAACGATGGGCCTGCCATACCATGGTTTAAGCTTCACAAATATGCTAAGGGAAATCTTCACATCAACATTACTCTCCATAAAAGTTTTGAACATTTCCGCTTGAGTGATAGTGTTATGTGTTTGGCATGAGTTTCATAGTTTCCTTTCGATATACGATGTTGCACAACATCCTTTTAATTTGGTAAGATATGCGAGTTTACATTCCAAAACTCTTTCACCATGTCCCTCACATTATCCAGAAGTCTATATTGATAAGGTTGCCTACAGATAACACCCCAACATGCAACTTCATCATCCTCATCTAAATGAACCCGAATCTTTTTATGCTTCCATAAAAATTTTCTTGATGTTTTTAACGTTCTTGCAGTCATAGACAACAAACGACTGGTTGTTGTGTTTTTGCCACAACCCCTGTTAGAATTGCTTTACGAGCAACCATGAAATTGTGAGATCATTTTTTTGCAAGTGATGCAAGGAACGAGGTCAGATTTTGTGATACAATCTGATTTGACTTAGCCTCTTTGGCACTTTGAATGCCCAATAATGTAATTGCATCTCTTAGACATTTTCGCTTTAACAATTTATGCAACAATTGAGCTTGTTATATGACAGAAATGTTAGGATATTCCTATACTCCATCCTAGTCCCACCAGTATTTTGATCATTTACATTTTCAGTCATGCATGCACCTTTTAGGGTTTGCATGCATTCTACGGTTTGCATGCATCCCAGTCATCAGTCCAGCACCTTGCCCTCAGTTAGCCAGCCCCCAGGAGCTTCTCACTATTCCGTTTTAGCCCTCCAGTTGCTTAGTGCGCCCTTCTTCCTTGATTTTAGGGAGCAACTCGCCCTTCTTCACCTACCAATCCAGTTGTCACTCAGTCACACTTAGTTACACTCAGTTACAGTCAGTTACTCTTAGTTACATTGAGTTACACTCAGTTACACTCAGTTACACTTAGTTACACCTACCAGAGTTAGTTTGACTGATGGTTGACAGTTACTTGAGCATTGATGACTCCACTGATGATGATGAAGACTTCCAGTTGTGCTCCGATGATCATGAGGACACCTAGTTGTGCTCCGATGACACTCTAGTGATCCTTTGATCACTCCATGAAGGCTAATTCGAATTGCCACCTTAGGCATTCGAATTCCTCATGCATTGTATTATTTATATGTCCATTTGTGATTAATAATCTAGTATGACCGAAGTATTATTGCTTCTATCTGAGTTCTACTGTACCATATTATTTTGTTGCTCATTATATTGCATGTATCACTCTTCTTCTATTTTCTTGCTTAATCATAATTATTCTCTTGTGAGATACATCATCTCTTAGATCTGCTGTGAGGATTTTCACATGGTATCAGAGCATGTTGAGAGTATTGTTTATCTCCATTCTTGAGAGTTTTTTGCAGGTTATTACCAAGATTTCGAGTGCAGCAGTTTCTGCATTTTTGCAGCAGTAGCAGTTGCAGTTATTCTATATTGTTTTTGCAGGTCCTCTACAGCTTCAATGTATTCATCAGGAATTACTCCTCTTGATCCACTCAACTATGATGAATGGAAACCAAGAATGATAGCAGACTTGAAGATCCATGATCTTTTTTATTGTTATTTTGAAAGAGAGTTCGAATCCCCTGAAGAGAAGATTGACTGGTTAAATAAAAGAGACATGCACTTTGCAGCAATAATGTTTTCTTTGTGTGCATACCAGAGATTCCAATTCAAATACCGTGATGGTGTTGAAATTCCAAGAGAGTTATGGACTCCAAAAGAGATATGGGCTCACTTGGATGGAAAATTTGGCAGAGAGAATGAAGGACTTGGTCCCAACCCATTCGAAAGAAAACAAAGTGATGCATTCGCTCCTCTTGATGGTCTCTCAGATCATGAACCAGTATCATCTCATATTGAAGTTGTTGACAAAGAACTTGCAGATTCTCCGCTCATGCTCAAACTTTCTTCTCTTTCTGTGCCAGCTCACACTCTAGATATTGCAGAAGGTCCTAAATCCTCTCTTGCACCAAAGTCTGTTGGTTTGCATCATGATCACATGATTATTTCAGAGGTCAAATCAGCTAATGGAGGTAATGCATTCGCTCATCTTTAGCAAACATCTCTTTTATACTACTATATGATCATAAATTCATGCTTTCAGAAGGTCATTGAAGAATATGGCCATTACCATTCGCTTGGGATAATTTCTCATGCATCTACTGGTTTTGATCTCACCTCTCATGGTTCAAAGGAGATCTCAAGAAGCCATGATTCAAGTCTTGTATCTAATTTGGGTTCTAAGCAATTACTGCTTGGGAAAATTTCTCATGCATATGATAGTTTTGATCTCACCCCTGCTGGTTCAAAGGAGATCTCAAGAAACTATTTTGAAAGTCTTAAATCTGATTTTGATTTCAAGCAAACATGTAATAGTTCTTTTTGGCATAATCTCACCCATGGTGGTTCGAAGGAGAAGACAAAGGACTATATGCACATTCAAAAATTTGATCCTACCTCAGCTGATTCAAATCACAGGTTCAAGGATCATTCTCATACTGTTGGATTTGTTCTCATCACATTCGATCTGAAGAGCAAGTACAAGCACATGCTTTTTGAGCATGATCCACTTCTTCCCAAGAAGAAGATACCTCTAGACATATGACCAAGCATCACACATGCTTGAGTTTGGAGCTTTTATTTTTTATGTGTGCCTTACAGTCTATTTTTTGAGGAGGGGGTATGTTTCCCATGAAATTTTCCCACTTCCTTGGTTTATTGATTGTTATTATTCATTGTATTGGGTGACCTTTGGTCTTAGTTACCAGGGCCCAGGATGGATTAAGGGGGGGGTGTTAGGATATTCCTATACTCCATCCTAGTCCCACCAGTATTTTGATCATTTACATTTTCAGTCATGCATGCACCTTTTAGGGTTTGCATGCATTCTAGGGTTTGCATGCATCCCAGTCATCAGTCCAGCACCTAGCCCTCAGTTAGCCAGCCCCCAGGAGCTTCTCACTATTCCGTTTTAGCCCTCCAGTTGCTTAGTGCGCCCTTCTTCCTTGATTTTAGGGAGCAACTCGCCCTTCTTCACCTACCAATCCAGTTGTCACTCAGTCACACTTAGTTACACTCAGTTACAGTCAGTTACACTCAGTTACACTCAGTTACTCTTAGTTACATTGAGTTACACTCAGTTACACTTAGTTACACCTACCAGAGTTAGTTTGACTGATGGTTGACAATTACTTGAGCATTGATGACTCCACTGATGATGATGAAGACTTCCAGTTGTGCTCCGATGATCATGAGGACACCTAGTTGTGCTCCGATGACACTCTAGTGATCCTTTGATCACTCCATGAAGGCTAATTCGAATTGCCACCTTAGGCATTCGAATTCTTCATGCATTGTATTATTTATATGTCCATTTGTGATTAATAATCTAGTATGACCGAAGTATTATTGCTTCTATCTGAGTTCTACTGTACCATATTATTCTGTTGCTCATTATATTGCATGTATCACTCTTCTTCTATTTTCTTGCTTAATCATAATTATTCTCTTATGAGATACATCATCTCTTAGATCTGCTGTGAGGATTTTCACAAGAAATACCTTCAAAATATTTTTTGACTATCTTATCTGCTCTATAACGAGCTGTACGATCAGGCATCTGCGGTCCCATTTCTTCAATTTTACTTGAATCCGAATTCTCCAAAAAATTATCATCAATGATGATATTGTTGCAGCTTCCCGTTAATCTCTGTAAATTGCTAATTGTGGTAGGATGTTGTATGTTGGATGTCAACCCTTCATAAAAATAAATATAAATTTATAAGATTTTGTTCACTTTCAAATCAGATATATATCTATATATATATACACACACTAAAGTATTATAAAGTAAATGATAAACATATAAAAAATTATATATATATATACACACTAAAGTATTATAAAGTAAATGATAAACATATAAAAAATTATTTACTCACCAATAGTTTGCTCCACATTTGTCATTTCCTCATCACCTCCATGTTCCTCATTTCTTTCATCAACGTGATCCTCGACTATTTTCATTCCTTCATCACCACCATGTGAATTCACATTTTGCATTTCTTCATCACCGCCATGTGCATTCACACTTTCAATTTCTTCGTCACTGCCATGTGCCTCCACATTTCTTTCCCTTGCTCTTTTTTTCTCTTAAATTTCTCATAGAAACACGGGACCTCTCTTTCCTTGCCTCTTCATCAGCTCCGGTGCGATCATATTTTTTTTTACGTTTCTTTAGGTTTCCCATGTTGAAATAATTAAAAACCTAAAATCCAATGCATGAAAATATATGAGAATTCCGTAGTAACAATGGTATTTCCCTTTATAGGATCAATACATTCTTATTCCCTAGCTCTTCCAAAATTTTCCACAATACTTACAATGATGCACAATATTCTAACTACATTTATGACGGTTCATAATTTATTTCCACAACTTCTATAATGACTAATATCATTTCAACAACATTATAATAACTCCTATGAACTTCGCATGAATTTTGCATGATCTTGCGTGAAAAGAGTAAAGATCATGCAAACTCTCGACTTACAAGTAACTCTCCGCTGAAAAAACACTCTCAAAACAAAACAAGACTAATTTTCAATTCCATTATTGTTTTCATTTTGTCTTTTCTCATTCTAATTGACCACAACACGCGTGTTTAAATATTATATACAATTCCACTTTGTCTATATAATGAAATCAAAGTCCTCAGTGCATTGGATAACTCTGACATTCCGAGTTGCAAAGTGCTTAAATATACCCTTCCTTGGGTCATGACCCCATCCTCTAATGCTAAAAAATTGTAATGTTTAATACATCATTTATGATTTTACTAATTTTGTTTTAACAAAGAAAATAACATTTATTTTCAATGCATTTACCCTTTATGGTTACTTTTTATGCTCTCATTTTGATCTCTAGTTTCCAAAGTGGAAAACGACAAGGTACTTACACACCAATTTTGCATGTGGTAAGTGCTAATCATGTACGGGATTTTGCATCTATCTCAAAATTTTGAGGTTGGGTGGTTGAATAAGATTACACCATCACATCCAAAGACCAATTTCAAATCCCTTATAATGAATGTAAACTCCAAAAATACTTAACACTAACATCTTTGCGTCCACTTTAATAAACCAACCAAATTCTTTGTTAAGAATTAAGGCTAAAACAAAACATCTTTAAAAGGTGTAATTGTTAATTTCCAAATGGTAAATTTCCTCATGGCCAATTGTACAAGGTCAATAAAAGCCACTAGCATCCATACACCCCTACCTTCGAGTAGAAATCCACAACAATATATCCATGCCCTGAAAACAGAGGTTATGAACACATAATAGGACAAGGTATAACTAGGCTTAAATTATGAGTGAGACAACAAGTGTCTAACACCTCATAAACAGTCATCAATAACCCATAAATAATAAATAGTATTTAGACCAATGCTAACATATCCAAACAATAATACAAAGTATGTTACATGCTACATAAAAATGTGAAACGCTCGGCTGAAAATAGAAGCTCAGGTGAAAATAGAAGCTCGGCTGCAAATAAAAGCTCTCGGCCAAGAAACTATATAATTTGGAAAAATATCTTGGCCAAGAGATTATATATAGAACTCTCAGCCGAGAAACAAGGGCATCACATCCGAATATTACAGGAATATCATAGTAATTAAATATTTAATGTGCCATCCCCTAAAAGATTCTTGGGGGATTATGTAATAAAACTCTCGGGCGAGAAGTGTTATAAACTCTAGGATGAGAGTTAAAAGTAGCTTTCAGCTGAGAGTTTTCGTTAACTCTGGGTTAATTTTGGAGCGGGAAAAATTCTTGCTCGAGAAATTTTAAATCTATTGCCCGAGATATTTTTTGGGCCGAGAGTTTTTGGTCAACAATTCCAACACCATTTCTGCAAAATTCAGAAATGTGTCACTTTAACAAGGTCAGACCACTGCAAAACATGAGAATCACATGTCGGAGTTTATACCAGTAGATTCATCATTCAATCTACTTTCTATTAATATAATTTTTTTTCTATTTCATTTAGGACTACTATTTTTTACTATTTTTTTACTAACATTTATCATTAAAAAATTAATTGACTGAAAAATCAGTCACAATGAAAATTCAATATCGTCACAATGACGAAGCCAAAAAATTTAAAAAAATACAAGGATGTTCCTTGAAGTGTCCTCTTAAATGGGTTGGTTTTAGTTTGTTTGATAATAGTCACATTTAAAAGAAAATGCGAAGACAAAAACATGTGTCAATAATGCACCATTTTCTGAACATACGTTGTTTTGATAAATAATAAAAAATAGTTCCCAGGTCTTAAAAAACTCAAAATATAGTCTAGCATCCATTGTAGTGTGTGTAGATTATGAGCCTATAATTGTTTTCCCTAAAATGAATAACCATTTATAAAAAAACCGTCGTCAACACATGTCACTCATTATCCATACCTAACATTTTCAAGTATATGCCGTGTGTTGACAACAAATTTGTCCCACGATATGTCCATAAAAAAAATTAGAAAAAATACGAGTAAAAATCTAATTCAATTCTCTAAAACCTTTTTGTTTACTTCAAGTTGAAATTCCTAAGGGAGATATGGGTTTGAAGAGGTCAAAGTTGAAAAACATAAAATTTAGCAGTTTTGTTTGTCAAAAACAAGCCAAAATTGTTTCCCAACTTCATGTTTTCACTCTTTGAATTTAATTATCCCAGACATCACTCTCATAAGATATTACGTTCAATTGCTGAGGCTCTAACAACTTCAAAGCTATTTCATGTGTAGACATCTCTTTGACCATATCAATCAACCCCTTTGTTGCATCCTTGTGACCTTCTCCGAGAAAGTAAGCATTTATAGTTGCTTGTCCAACATGCCGCTGAATATATTTTGCAATGAGAATGCCCAACTTTTTTGTGTAAGTCATATCCTAATCCAGGCTATTTCTCAATTCTGCTATACATTGTTCTTTAGGTGTCAATTCATTAATGGATTTAGGGGGTGGAAGGTAACATTTTTCGAATGCTTGATATATGGCTTGATAGATAGCTTCACATTTTGTGATTGACCTCTGCACTTTGTTCTGTATCCTTTTGGCTGACTTCCCACAACTTTATAAGAGAGCTATATCCAACTTTAATTCAACAACCATCCTTTTAGGCAGATGTGCAAGGATTTATTTGGTTTTTTCTTTCCAGACAATTAGTTTCTTGACTTTATCAAAGGTTCCTACCAATTTTTGTTTCACAGTTGAAGCTTCTGCAACAATCTTCTTCAATGGAATTACCATTTCTTTTAACTCATAAGTTCGCTCGGTTAGCAACACTTGGGAGTGAAATAGTTGTTTCTGCAATTCGCAAGCATGCTCATAAAATGGTGTCATGTCTTGTTTATGTGCTTGATAATATTTGAGTTGTTCTACCAAGGAATCCTTCTCTTTGGTCAATTCATCTATTTGAGCCTGCAAGGTTCCCTTTTCAATTATGATATATCTTACCTGTTGATATAACGGAACTCCCTTTCCTTCTAGCTTGCTGATTTGAACTCAGAAATATGCTTTTTCTCCTTACATTATGACTAATTGCACGTTTAAGGAGTTTTTCTAATCTTCAAGAATTTGAAAGTCTAGAAAAATATTTTCCTTCTCTACTTCTAGGGAATCCTGCTTTCTTTTTACCTCTATCCCCTCACTACGAGCTTGCACCAAGTTATCCTTTAGCTTGATCATCTTGGCTGTTCTTCATTATAAATCCTCAGTTAACTTGTCTATGTTGTCTGCATTTGCTTGTGCTGCAACAATGTTTACAGAATCTATGAACTTTGGGTCTTTGTTAGTACCTTCCACTACAGTACTTTCTTGAATAGTCACAATATACGACTGAGTGCTAATCTTCAATCTCTTCTCATTTCTTCTCAGAATAGTTTTCCTCTTTGGATCAAGGACAATAATATCAAGGTTATCTACTAAGTGTTGTTTGGAAGGTGTGAATGGCATGAGTCCAAGCTCAACCAATGGAAGGCGACCTCCAATGAGCGGTAATTCTGTATTTGGATCAACAGGATTGTCTATGTCCATATCTTATCGATCGTGGATTTCATCTTGATGTTTTTGTTCTTCCACAACTTTCTTGATCCTTTCTTCATCTTCTGATTTATTGTTGGCTTCTTCTTGTAATTTCTTCTTTTCTTGCTCCATAGCTGCTTTATTTTCCTTTTCTTGCTCTTCTTTTATCCTTGATTCCTCGGCTTCTTTTTCCTTTTGCCTTATTTATTCCTTTTCCTTTGCTAGATTCTCCTCCTACAACTTCTTTGCCTTTTCTACTGCTAGAGCTTCTTCATTGGATTTCTTTTGTTCTTCTTCCTTTGAGGCTTATTTTGTTTGGCTTGAGCTTGCCTCTGTTTTCCTACCAAACCTTTTATTTAAGTTTTCCATGTTCTTCACCCTCCTATACAATTCTCCATCTTTCAAGAAATGATCAGAATATTCAAATTTAATTCTGCATGATGCACAATGCTTAGCTACCTTTTGTAAGCTATCATTTATGATGAAGATTTTCTCCACAAAGTGATTGGCCTCTAATTCCTTTACAAAATTCTCAGCCCCTTTGACTTTGGTGAATTTGTAGGCTGCAATGGTGAATGGAAGTGGAGGATATGATGCCTTCTTATTGTCATTTAAAAAATGTCTAACTCCATTTATAAAAAACTTGCCTGATTGCCTCTTTCAAAATAACATAGTCTGTAACATACCTAGGCATCAAAGAAGGACCCTTTGTACCTCCATAAATTATGAGATAGGTACCTTCTGGAGTAAAGTAATAATATCCATATTCACTAATTACCTCTAAGGATGCATCTAGCATACTGTTCGGTTCTTGATTGAAAATCAATAGATAAAGATGTATTATAAATTATTCACAAATTATCTTGTAAAAGCTATCATGTCTATGTTCCCGCATGATTTGATATGCCACATATATAGGAGTCTTGTCTGGAATCCAATATCATTCCATATTATGGAATGGATTTCTGATAAGGATACAATCAATCAGGTAAGAGGAAATGTAGAATTCAACTTATTTTTCTTCAACCCCTCCCGAGCTGTTGATATAGCCTCCACCATGTTCTCCGAAATGATGTCTGCCCAGTTGAATATAGTACCATGTGTGGCGACGTGATACATTAGAGGAACCTAACTGAGCTTATACACATTTGCAGTTGCCTTCCTGTAGATTATGCATAAAAGCATTGCACCAATTCTGAATCGATTTTTCATATTTTGTGCCTCATGCTCCCCACTAGCTCTCTGCCTCAACTATTTACCTGGGAGAAGCATTTTCTTTGCATACTTCGAGTGATTTATCTTTACACTATTAATCCAATCATTTGTTAGGATGAATTTAGGAGTTGGGAATTTATAAGCCTTGCTCATGTGTACAGGTTGAAATGAGTCAAACCCATTTCCATTGGCTCTCGAAATGATCCTGAGTTTAGCATCTACATGGGGCAAGATCCAGCCTATTACTTCAGAACACGAGAATAGTTTTGTTTGAGTAGTTGTGGTGAGATTTTCTTCCTACGGGTAAGATGAAAATCCCTTGGATAATAAAATGGATCCCTTAAACCAAATCCAAGAAAGAAAGAGAACAAATAGAACCCTAAACTCCTAGATCAAGCATGCACCAACATTCAGATATGAAAGTGGAAAGAAAAGACAAATCTCTTACCTTTTAATTTGAAGATTGTCCAAGCTCCAGCTCCAAGACTTGAATATATGCAACATAAGATAGAAAACAACCCTCCAAGACAAGTGCATCAACAAGATCTAATACATCATATCATATATCGACAAAAATACAAGATATGGGAGAATAGGCTAAGTTATATTAATATGAAATCCATGAAAGTTTGTACATAAAAAATGTGTTATACCTGACATTGTTGCAGCATGATCATCCTACAAGCTCTCCTTCAATATCCTTGCAAGAATCTTAGAATCATAGGTTTGATACCTCAAAGATCAAACCCTCTTAGCTCATGGATGGCCTTCTTCTTATAGGATTTGGGAGGCCAACCACCAAGAGGAGATTATGGATCTCAGTGAAGAAGATGTGGATCAAGGATATCAATCATACCAAGGAGGGAATGTGAGAGAGGATTCGAAAGGGGACCTCATCCCATGAAAATATCCTTGACATCCAAGATCCAAGATCTAAGGCAAATAACAATTCAGGGATTTGTGCGCCCCTGTAACTGAGCAAAGCACGAAAATGTTGTAATTTTGGCACCCCCTTAGGTATGTAGAGCACGGAAATGTTGTATTTTCACGTCTTGCACCACTAGCAAGGCACAAAAATATATCTAGGAGATGGATAAATGGGTTATGTGAAGTGATTTTTCGACCTTTAAGTTGGTGGATTGGCTTCCAACATGATAAAAAAGGGTCTAGCACCCCTAGGAGGAAAAAATATCACGTTTCTCATGGTGATACGACATGAAGCCTTTTAATAGCACATAGCGTGCCAATTTGAGGTATAATAGTAGCAGGCTTGTGGAGTCCAGCTTTATTTATATTTTGATATATCACCATTTCTTCGATCATGGCATCTGGCATGTTTTGATCTCAGATGAGTTGGTATATTTCTCCCCATTTGTATTCGAGGATTATTCCAGTGACATCTCTCGTATCCTCGAACTGGATCTCCATGGTGGAATCTGGAACTATCTCAATGTCTGAATCTGATTCCACCACTTTGCCTCTGTGTTTAGAAATTCTCCCAGACATGTAGGGATCCTTAACCACAAGAGCAATATCAAAGCTATAAATAACGACATGAAATCTCCAAACAAAGCACCATTTCATTATAGTCAAGTTTACCAAATGATAGTATATGTATGCCCAAATATCCATGCTATCAATCTAGTTATAGACTTACTTCCAATGCAAATTACTCCTACAGTGAATGTGAATTTAGAACAACCTTCTATTATGAAAGCAATTTGAAGATAATAGATCATGTTTGTCCCATCAAACAAATAACCATTTTGAGGACTAGGGAGAGAATCATTGAAGTGACTATTTTCTATGGTGATGATCTTGAGGTTTGGCACTACATTTCCACAATTTTCCAAGTATAGGTTGAATGACAATTTTCTAAGCATAGGTTGAATGAAAATTTTCTAAGACTTTCCTTATCGACAACTTTCCATCCTCAGAAAGACGGACAGACGAAAGTTGTGAATCGCTTGGTAGTACAACTACTTCACATGTACAACCACAAGCATCAACAAACATGGGATGAAAGTCTTCCATATAAACAACCAAAATACAATCATGCTCAACACAAATCTATGTGAAAAAGTCCATTTGAGATCTATTATGGATTTCAACCCTCAATGACTATTGACTTGATTAGTTCCTCGACACAGTCGAATGATACCGACTATAACCGACGAGAAGTTGACAAAGCATTGAAGTTTCAAGATCAAATCTGCAACATCCAGAGACAAGCATTAGAAATGTTGCAACGAGCTAATGCGAAAACTAAGGCACGACACGATAAGCATCGTATACCTCATTCATTTCAAATTGGGGATCAAGTCTAGTTGCATCTCAAGAAGGAACGCTTCACTGGTCCATATAAGAAGCTGAAGCCTTTGCGATATGGTCCTTATAGTATCCTTGAACATATTGGAGAAAATGATTTCCAACTTGACATTCTTTCATGCCTGGGTCTGCATCCAGTATTTAATGTGGATATACTTCGCCCATACCATGCACCACTGTTGGAACATAACGACTTACCGACAACAGAACCCGAAGACATCCATCCAGATGTTCAAGAGCCTCTTCCTTGCTACACCATTGTGGGACGACGAGTACGCCATACAAGGACAAACACAATTCCCTTGTTTCAGGTGGCCAAAGCCGGGCGATCCCAACACAATGAAAATGGTACTCTGCTACTGAACTGACCGACAAGTTTCCTCATCTGCACGAGCAAACAATGGGGACCATTGTTTCTTAAGGAAGGAGGTATGATCCACCCAACAATTGGCATTATTTTCGGATGCCAACACCGACTTCAACAAGTTCAACAACTTCAATTTCGACAAGTTCAGCAACATCGACTTCGACTAGTTCAACAACTTCAACTTCGACAAGTTCAGCAACTTCGACAAGCACTGACGTCGACATGCATCATCGACATTGGTGACTGATGAACTATGACAAATTGTCTCTTTGTCTTCCAGTCGATTGTAAGAGTTGAAGTTCTGAAACCGTGTTAACTTCTCTTGTAACTGAACGTAACGGGCAGACACCCAAGCATTCTCAACACTCTCTATATAAACATGTAAAATATTTCAATATAGGAAGAACAAGTAATAGAGAAGAATCAAGATCAATTTGCATTCATGCATATTATCTGTGTGTGTATGTTTATGTGTGTAGTGTATTTCCTGCTTTGTTGATTCTTATGCTTCCGCCATAACAATACCGATTCATTTAGTCGAACTGTTGTCCCCGTTGTGCACCTGGGCGTGTACGGATCAAGATAAAGATAAAATGTTGAAACTTTACGTAATTATGAGTGAATAAAGATAAAACTTTACATAATTATAAAAACATGAAATAATTTAAAGAGTTTCTATGTCGAATAAATCAATTTAAAAACACGCAGAATTATATAGTTACATCTTCAGCTGAGATGGATTTTTTTCTTTAAGTATTTTAAGTATTTCGTATAAATCAATTTAAAAACATGTGAAACATAAATGTTTTTTTTTTCTTTTTTCTTTTAGATATGATTTTTGAAGTATTTTTAAAATTATTTTAGAAACAATTTTCAAAGTTAATTATCTAGAGCCACATAAACCGTTTCTTGAGTCAAAAGTTACAGAACATGCAATTAGTCTATCTTGCCTCCTTTGCATGCATAACATAAAGGGGCTTGCGATTTCACTTTGACAAAGCAAAAATTGCATATTCTACATTTGACAACAGGTTGACTGATTGAAAGGAAAAAAACTAACCAAGTTCAGAGCTGCAAACAAATAGTCAAGGATTTGTAATAATATAATAAATTTATATTGAATTCATTATTTGATTTATATTAATTTATGGCTTAAAGAAATCATCCACTTCTCTTGTCACGCTCACCTCTTGCACAAGTTGTCCTATTCTTTGATGGTTGGCTTGAATTACCCTTACACAATTCTTTTCAAATAGATTGAACCATATCCTAGCAACACCAAAGACTGCGAGATAAAAATAAATTAGTCGCTTTGAAACCTTAAGATAAATCCGCCTTTTCATTGACTTGAAAATTTATAGACTATTGGATATGGGATAAGGAACTCAAAACTCTGCGTATTCCTCATACAATATAAACGAGAATGAACAGAGTGATTTATCTTGCTTTTAGGCTTGCTCATTTCAGAGAGCAGAAATTTGCATTAGTCAATGTTAGTCGATATGGTATTGGAATGCATGATGGAATATCATCAAAACTTTAGTACCAACAGAATGTTCCAACGTAGGTAGGTGAATTTATAGAAACAATAATATCTTATGATATACGATAAGGTTTTCTCTTATATTTATCTTCTCATTCCAAAACGATGGGTGTAAATAAGCAAGTAGTTAATATTATCTAGTTTTGGTAAAAGTAGGAGCTTTCCCTCTTTATGAGTTATGTGTAAAAGTCTCTTTTGAAGAAACAGTTTTGAGTTCAAGTACAAATAACTTTGTTATAGTCAGAGTACTGATATTAGTAGTTATTAGTCCCTGTAGGCCTGACAAGTAGCAGGGACTATAGAAATTGGTTTTGGCATTTGTATTAATCAGTGCACGATAATTTAAGCATTATATACTAAGTTTTTTTTGTATATATTTCTTTATTGACCCATAAGTGTTTTCGGAGTCTTATTTGGCCTCTTTCCCAAGCATTACGTATGAGCTCCGTTTTTATTAAACCATTAACGTTAAGCTAGAGCATTGGAACCACTATTTGTCTGGAAGGATGCATGTGTGCTTTGCGTGGCAGGTTACATGCAAGCAATGGCTTCATTTGAATGCGCGTTGTGTGGCAGGCTGCATGCAAGCAGTGGCTTCATTTGAACATGTGTTGTGAAGTACCATTACCTGGTAATTCCTACTCATGCTTTTGAAGATCCATCCAGTGCATTCACGGGTGAAGACGATGAGGTAGACCAAAAATTTGATATGTTCCTGTCGGAATTTCCAGGTGAAGAAGACGATTAAGGTAAACCCTCCAATGCTTTTAGTGAAAATCAAATAGCACCACAATTAAGAAAGGTAGTTGATTTCATTTATATGGATTTGCTATTAGTTTTTTCAACTAACAAATATAACGTAAATCTTAATGCAGACAAGATGCCAACGAAATCATAGTTGTTCTATCAATGGAGGAGATTGGGGAACTGGACGACTCAAAACCCTTCTTGGAAACAACACAACATATCGACGCCTACATGTAGTAAGTCAATTGCTTTGAACAGTACATTATCTTGATTTTGGTTTTTATTGTCATGGATTCACTTCTTACCTGGCTTGTCCTCACAACTGTTGTCTGAGGTTATTTCCCAGTGAAATCCAACAGCGAATAAACTGATGTTCTGCATACATGATCAACCTCATCTTAAGGGGTCTGAATGATTGGAACGACCGAACGCTCCTCAACATTTTGAAGAAGGCGTTAGACATTGAAATAAAAGAAGTTCATTTCAACATAATTCCTCTACTATATGGGTAACATATTATTTGAATTTCCTCCACTACTAAATTACAGTTTCAATTTCCAAAACTGAATCTTGTACGACACAAATTTTGGCCGCAGAGAATAGTACTGGACTTTAGCGATCGTTTGTGGGATTGAGTAGCCATGGGATGCGCATCTTCCTCATGTCCCATTCAGTGTTCCGTGTGTACTGCACTTCAACCCTCTTGTACCCATTGGAATTAAAAAATGTCATGCATATACCATATCAATGTAAGGCTACTGAGAACGCCAGATCCATTATTCTTTTGATTCTTTCTTTTATTCTTTGTTATAAATGTTTAAAATTATTTTCATAAACCCTATTGCAGAGCTGTTGCCAAGAAGGCACACATAGATTGAAATCCTGTAGAATGGTATCAAACATGGGTAAGTTTTTTTAACTTGGTCTCAGCCATTTTCATTGCATTCTACTGCTAAAAGATTGTTATACCCGTCAATTAAGGGTTCATAGTATTTGATGCAGTGTCCTAAGCAATTGAATCGAAGCGATTGTGGGTTTTATATTATGAAATTTGCTGTGGATTTTGTGAAGAATATCAACTCACCTCATTCTTTACCTGTAAACAATCTGGTGCGAAATTTTGTATAATTAATTTAACAATAATTGGCATTATCAATTTATGTTTTTCAAATAAATTATTTTTAACTTTTGCAATTTGACCATTTCTTTTATGTTAGTTCTACCTGTTACAATTCTCCTCACATTATACCGAGTACAAGGACCAGGGTAAATTAAAGAAGCTAGAAAAGCTCGACAACAATTGAAAGGATTTATTGGATCAATCAAACCAGAGGAGAGGGATTGGAGTGAGTCCTCTTTCTAATTCATTGTTTTTATTATTTTTGAAATAATATATGAATAAGCAAATTCTTTTATATCAAAATCCTAATTTAGAGGGAATGCAGCTAATGAATTTTCGGAAGGAAGACCATGCACCATTGACATCATGAGTTTATAAACCAGCTCTGAAACTCATTACGTTTTTTCTACCAAATGAACTCATGTTTGTTTATGGGGGTATTCATCTCCTTGCCTGTACTAATATTCAAATTCTTTTGTTGCATTGAAGCAAAATAAACTTCATCACCCAACCTTTGTCTTTGGGGAATTGAATCTTCCCAGATGCAACAATAGACATGGTCGGTAGTTGTAGCACTAGCAAAACCAAAAAAAATCATATCCAGTATAATAAACATATGTAGCAAAGCAAGTAGCACCAGTATAGTTAGCTATTTATCTTGTTGAACCAACATCCTCACCAATTACAAACCTCGTTGAAGCAGCCTTATAATCTATACGGGTAGTAGATTCAGTTGCATTTATCCGGTTGTTTTTTATCTAGGTTAAGCATCAGAAGCATCAACAGAAACAATTTAAGTGGACCGAATAATTTATTAAGTTTATCTCGCTCCGGTTCTGGTTGAAGTTGATCCTAGGCCGATTACTTTTCAGTGGCTTTATACTTATTCAATACCGACATTATTTCAATAAGATACTTATTTGGACTAGCGACATAAAAGTATCTCTAAGTTTTATATGCATTATTTCTATAATGAAGTTTTATATTATACTATCTTATTATAGAGAGTATCCCTAATGAGATGATGCTGGATATATACTACACCATATGATATTTTTTCCTATAAGAACGAGCATCTGCACTTTGAACAGCTTATCGATGAATCTGGAATGTCCTTTAAGGATCGAAGACTAGCCTCAGGTTCTTATTCTATATTTTGTTTCATAAAGAATCTGATTATTTTTGCTTATAGATTTGTAGAAATTTAATGTACACTGGAAATTCATCTCTATTTAATTACTGGTAATTTATGCACTCGGTAAACTAGGAAACTGGTCTATTTCTAAATTGCTTATAAAAATCAGATTTTCTGTCTAAGATTCCTTGTGTTTTGTCCCTTTATAATTCCATAGTGCTTGTTATAAACGATTGAAAACTCTAATTACTGAATTTCTCCAAATTCTTACACAGGCATAGATTTATATTTTCTTTTGTTTCTTTATATAAGTATCTAATTATAGTAACCCTTAACTTTAGATTAACTGAATCAAACTAGGAAAACTTAGTTCTGACTAGATAGGTTACTATCGGTTTCAGTATCGTTCCTGGAAACACTAAAACACAATCTCCAGTTAGGGTCTATCTATACCCAGCTCATAGTTGTTGCTTTTTTTTCTTTTCTTTTTACCGGGTTTCAAAATCACTTTCACAACAAGATGACCTGCTATTTCAACGAAAGCATTTCGATAACCCAAAATCTAATTAATGTAGAGTCTTAGTAATTTAGGCATTTATTTTCTTCGATAGTTCATCTACCCCGTTTCGATTCTCATGAAGGTACCTTTTTAAGCTTTAGGAACTAACCAGGTTAAAGCAGGTTAACAAACGCACTATACGTGCCCAGTTAGGGTCAAACCCTAGATCTTTTATGAAAAATTAGTTACACTAAGATAGAGCACATATCTAAAAATCTGAAGAATAGTTTAATTAATAGTACAAGCATTAAAACACTCATTAAGAAAACACAGTCACCTTTTAATTAAAGCACACATCTGTCTCTTGCACAAACATCAACTTAAACATTATTACAGTGATGAAAAATTCGAGTCTTATAATGAAAATTTTTTGGAGCATCACTTTATACACTGGGCGAAACCCCAGGTTTGGCGTCCAAGCCTTTCGAGTACATTAAAATAAAATTTACTGAAACCCTACAACAGAGCACGCTTATCCATCAATTGAAACATTATCATAAGCCACGTCATAGCATGAAAAGACAGTCACTGGTTTATTTGAGTTTGTAAAAGACAACGCTTATAGCTTCAAATACTTTTTAAAAACCAACAGACATCTTTGGAAACAACGTTTAATAAAAACTTGGGAAAAGAGAATTTCTTTATAAACTTCCAGGTTACTACCTACGTATCCTTATGCAAACTTTTGGAAAAAAAACGGAACCATAATACAATGTATTTCGCTGTAGCTATACATATACACATTGACGCGAATTCAAAAGTTTTTAATTAATTTATTCAACATACAGTAGCCGAAACACAATCTTTTATACATTGGGTGAAACCCCAAAATTTGGCGTTAAAGCCATAAACGATTTTACAAAATTATTTGAAGCTCAAACCCTACTTCAAGTTCTAAAACCAAATCCGATCCATCTCAGTACAATTGTAGGGCTTCATCTTCTACATCACCGAGCAAGCAGGTCCACATGCATTCAAAATACCAAGCAAACGAGGATAGAGGAATCGACAAGCAGGACCCGAGACTTACTTGGGATAATCGAACCACCAGAGTGTCATTTAAACCTCCTGTATCACGATAGCCACGAACTGAGAAGGCCGAGGAAGACCTCCCTGTCACAAAAATGCATACTAGTTAACCAGCATTCATTTATTGATATGTAAATAAAAGAATTTAAACACAAGAAGTTTTTAAGCCAATCTTACCTTAGGTTTTTGGCCTCACCATCGTAATGGAAGGGCGTATGGGAATTCATAACGCAACTAAAGCATCCCGTAGCAAGCATCTTAATCTAGTTTCGTTCGTGGTCAAAGTTAAACTTAATTCTGGTGCAGGGATTACCACGACGACCGAGGTAGCCGAGCGAGAGCTCGACTCTCCAAAACCCTATGAATTTAACCATCAATATTGCATCCCAATGAGGGTTTAGAGTGTAGTTCCTGACATGTGAACCCATGTGATCGCATTTAATGATACAATTGGCTTCCACATCCTTAAAGCTATTCGAAAAACCCACTTGGTATAGTTGGGGAACCCTCATTCCTTTTGTTTCCTTAATGCTAACACCATGATCTTTTGTTACAACATCAACTTGCCAAACCTTAGTTTTAAAGGAATTAAGCTTGGTCCCATTCCCTAGTGGAGTTTAGGTTTTCTTCATAAACATCACACTCATGATTACAAGTAGTTTTACATATGGTTACAATAGGAAAACCAGTGACTATTAACTTTTCATTTTGGAAGCACCAACTTGTAACCTATGCAAACGTTCGACATGCTTTAGCTTTGAAAGCTAAGTAAGCCTCGGGGCTTGCTTGAGGAACCCTTGTCGCTTAAGCAAGAAAATAATCATGTTTAGCTAAACAAGTCAACATAGAATTAAATAGGAACTAACTTTTATCAATTCAGTCATTTCGACATTCAAGTCACAATTTTAAGAGATCATGATCATAATAACATTGGTCAGGGTTTATTTTGACAAGTCACGACAGTAATAATCGACAGATATGATTTTTACAAGTATTTAGTTATCCAAATTTTTCCGCTATTATTAAAGATTTTAAACTAATGACATATTTTTGAATTTATTTTGTACTCTTACTAATTCCAGGTATTAGGAAACAAACTGTGTTGTTCAGGGAGAAATGGCAGAGTTTGGAATGACTGAAGAGACACCCCCTTGAGGACCGAAAGATACTGGAGGAAGCAGACTTTGGGTGCAACTAAATGAAAGCAGAGATAATAATCTAGCTAACTTACAACAAAATGTGGAAGAATTAAGGGCATAGTTAAAAAGAGAGGGAGGAAAATGAACGAATAATGAAGGCTCAAGAAGAACTAAATACTATTTTACTGTCCAAAATACATAGTAATGAGAAGGATAAACATAAAAGCACTAAGGAAGATAAGGCGGCCACACCCCCTAAACATAAAGGGAGAAAACTGGACTTTTCCAGTCATAGAGCTGAAACGTCCAGTGAAGAATCATTGAAGCAAGAACATCAAGACTTCAGTGAAAGTAGTGACCAACATAAAAGCAAAAGGAAGTACAGACCATATGAGGAAATTTCGGGGGAATTCAAGAAGATCAAACCTCCCATGTTTAATGGTGAAATTGAAAAAGGTGAAGAAGTTGAAGCCTGGTTATCATGCATGAAGAAATATTTTCAGATCTACAACTATTCTGATGAACTTAAGGCAAAAATGGCCATATACAACTTAAGCGGGAAGGCTGACATATGGTGGCAAGACATCAAGAAAGTGAAAGGCATAAAGGAACGGAGGGTAAATTGGAAAATCTTTAAGAAGTTATTTAAAGAGAAATATCTTTCAGAACAATTTTATGAAAAAAAGTCAAAAGAATTTTACAAGTTAAGATTAGGAGCCATGAGTATGAAAGATCTCTGCAGTAAATTTATGAGTTTACTCCATTATGTGCCGTACATAATAGAAGAAAATCCAAAAATACAGCGCTTCCTCAGTTGTTTTCCCACTTCGTTCAAAGAACGAATTGAATTTGATAACCCAAAGACATTGGAGGAAACAATGAGGAAGGCGAACTACTGCTATGAACATAACAAGAACAAAAGAGAAAGTATGCCAAGCTGGAATGTAAAGAAACAAGATAACTTCTAGAAAAACAACAACCATAAATTTCACCGAAATACTGGAAGTAATTACAGGGGATATCAGATAAATATTCATAGAAATTACAAACCCCAACCCCCTGCCATAAGAGAAAGAGAACCCTTTTATAAGCATGCTGCTCAGAAAGAACCATTAAAATGTTGGGAATGTGGTGAACCACATTATTTTAAGGATTGCCCCAAAAGAAACAAAACTTTTAATAAGGTTCACTCCTTCAAGAGGCAATCAAAGTTGGATATATGGCGAGGAGCATGCCCAGAATCAATGTTGCACTGGAAAATCGGCAGGTAGATCACCAAGCATCAATGGTTGAAATCCAAGGTATGATAAAGAATCAACCTATTTCTATATTAATTGATCCGGGTGCAAGCTTAAGTTATGTGAAACCTAGAATTGTTGAATTATGTAAACTTGTGCTTGAAAAATTTGAAAAATCTTGGCTAGTACAATTAGGCACAGGTACGAAACGCAAGGTTACTAGTCATGTTAAAGGTTGTGAGTTTCTGATGAATAAGTTAAATACCAACGCAAATTTGAATATCTTACCTCTAGGTTCATATGATTTGTTAATTGGAATGGATTGGTTAGAGGAGCACAAAGTTATGTTAAACTGTTTTGCTAAAACTTTCACCTGTACAGATAAAATTGAAAATATAGTTACAATTGAAAATATAGTTACAGTGACAGGAATTCCCAGAAAAACAACCATTCGAAAAATCTCAACTCTGCAGATGAAAAGATCTGTGAGAAAAGGATGTAAGGTATCTGCTGTTTACATAATGGATAGTAGGGAATCAGAAAGTAAACTTAATTTAGATGATATACCAATTTTACAAGAATTTAAAGACATATTTCCAGAAGAAATTCAAGAACTGCCTCCTAAAAGAGATATAGATTTCACAATTGATCTAATACCAGGAGCAGTACCAACATCCAAGGCTCCATACAGATTGAATGTGATTGAACTTACGGAATTAAAAACATATTTACAAGAACTTTTAGATAAGAAATACATTAGACCGAGTGTTTCCCCTTGAGGAGCACCGGTTTTATTTGTAAAGAAAAAGGATGGAACCTTAAGGTTATGTATATATTACAGGAAGTTGAATAAAATGACTATAAAGAACCAATATCCTTTGCCTTGGTTGACGATTTGTTCGATCAACTCCAAGGGGCAAAGTTTTTCTCAAAAATAAATTTCAGATACGGTTACCATCAGGTATAGATCAAGAATGAAGATATCTTCAAAACAACCTTCAGAATTCGTTATGGTCATTACGAGTTCATTGTAATGCTATTTGGCTTAACAAATGCACCTGTAGCCTTCATGAGTCTAATGAATAATATTTTCAATGACTATTTGGATAAATTTGTAGTTGTCTTCATTGATGACATATTGATTTATTCAAAGAACGAACAGGAGCATGAAGAACATTTAAGAATAGTATTGAAAGTTTAAGAGAACAAAAATTGGTTGCTAAGTTCAATAAGTGTGACTTTTATAAAGACATAATTCATTATCTAGGACACGTAGTGTCTAAAGATGGAATCTCGGCCGACCTCGATAAAATCAAGGCTATCATGGAATGGTCAGTCCCTAAAATGTAACCGACATAAGATCTTTTATGGGGATGATGGGCTACTATCGAAAACTCATTAAGGGATTTTCGAAAATAGCTTACCCCATAACCTCACTACAAAAGAAAGGTAAAAAGTTTGACTGGAACGAAAAATGTATGGAAAGCTTTAATAAACTAAAACATCTTTTAACTACTGCTCCTATATTAAAAATCGCCGACCCGTTAAAAGATTTCATCGTATGCACGGATGCATGTAACGAAGGTTTAGGTGGAGTACTAACTCAAGAAAACCATGTGATAGCTTATGAATCCCGAAAATTAAAAGAACATGAGAAAAATTATGCTACATATGATCTGGAACTTGCTGCAATTATACATGCCTTAAAAATGTGGCGACACTACTTAATTGGAATAAGATTTTTACTTATGTCAGATAATGTAAGCCTAAAATACTTGTTTGACCAACATAATTTAAATGTTAGACAAGCAAGGTGGTTGTCCTTTTTAAGCGAATATGACTTTGAAATAAGACATATAAAGGGTAAAGAAAACAAAGTTGCAAATGCTTTAAGCCGTCATGCAAACTTGCTATATGCAAGTAGTAATTACGAATTTGATATGGAAAAACAGATTTTAAATGTGAAAAATTTTGATAAAGAATACCAGATTTTAAAGAAGAAAACTGCTGAAAACAAAAGTAATCAGTTAAAAATTGATTTCCGTATTAATGAAAGAGGATTATTGTTGTTTAAAAGCAGACTTTACATACCCAATTCTGCAGAAATCAAGTTAACTGTTTTAAATGAATTACATAAGCAACCCTATTCAAGGCACCCGGGGTAGCAAAAGATGGTTATCATGATTAGGAAGGACTTCTTTTGGCCAAACATGAAAAATGAAGTAGCAGAATATTTGGCTCGCTGCTTAGAATGCCAGCAAGTCAAGGCTGAACACCAACATCCAGCCGGATTGTTGAAGCCATTACCCGTTCCGAAATGGAAGTGGGAAACGATCAGTATGGATTTTATAACTGGCTTACCAAAAAATTTCAGACAGCATGATTCGATCATGGTTGTAGTAGACAAGTTAAGAAAAGCTGCTCACTTTATTCCTATGAAGTCTACATATAAAGCTGTTAACATTGCAGATATTTTCATGAAGGAGATATTCCATCTACATGGCATGCCAAAGGTGATAGTCTCGGATAGAGACGCAAAATTTACAAGTAATCTCTGGAAGGCTTTGTTTAAAGGTTTGGGAACCCAGTTAAATTTCAGCATTGCATACCATCCACAAATGGATGGGCAGACTGAAAGAGTAAACCAAACCTTGGAAGACATGCTGAGAATGTATGTGATGAACAAACTCGGTAAATGGGAAGATTATTTACATTTAGTCGAATTTGCTTACAATAATAATTTCCAAGTTTATGCAAGTATGAGTCCTTTTGAAGTTTTATATGGACGTAGGTGCAACACTCCAATATCTTGGAGCAGCCTAGTAGATAGGTTAATACTAGGACCTGAAATTTTAAGAGAAATGGAACTAGCCGTGCAACAGGTACAACAGAACTTAAAGGCTTCCCAAGACAAGCATAAAAGTTATGCTGATCTAAAACGAACTCCTAGAGAGTTCTAGGTGGGTGATCATGTATATATAAAGGTAAAGCCTAAGAAAAGCTCCTTAAGATTGGGAAATTATTCCAAATTGGCACCCAGGTATTGCAGGCCATTCGAAATTTTGGCAAGAATAGGTCCAGTTGCATATCAATTAGCATTACCACCTAACATTAAGGTACATAATGTGTTTCATGTTTCTAATTTGAAAACATATGTTCATGATGCCTCACACGCAATTGATTGGAATGTAATCCAGGTGGAACTGGAAGGAGAGTTCCAGGTGGGACCGGAATGCATTCTCAATAGGAGAGAAATCACTCTCTGGAACCGTATCATCAGACAAGTCAAGGTGCAATGGGAGCACCTTAGTCCGGAAGAAGCTACTTGGGAACTAGAAAGCGATATGCGGGAGGCATATCCAAACTGGTTCCAAGAAGATCTTATGGAAGAATAAAACAATGCTGTAACACCGAGGACGGTGTTACCTTCTAAGGGGAGGTGTATGTAACATCCCCAGAAATAATAAATATTTTATTATTGCTGCTGGAAAAGAACAATTAAAAACAATTATTATTATTTTATTATTTTTGACTGAAAAGTCAAAAATAGAACAACGGTATTGAGGATATTTCTTTTTAATAAAATATAATAAAACAAGGAGACAAGAATTGATCTAGGTGTTGAAGAGTGTTTGTTGAACTACAAGAGGAAAAGGACAAATGTCTGAAGTTGTTATAGATGTAGGAGGCATCATCCCTAAAAATCAGGTCACCACTCCTAGTGGAGTGCTAACGAGCAGGAGGCTCATAAATGCCCAAGTCCTAGGAAAACTACTATAATTAGTAGGTGCATGAGTAGCAGGAGGCTAGCATTGGACAGTGATTGATAATTTGCATTGCAAGAGATGGAGTAGTGAGGAATTTTTCTCTTGTAGCTCAGCAGACGAGCTCGAGGGTTCTGGAGCTTCACTGCTCTGGGAATTGGTTGGGTGGAATAGCGAATCCATTCTTGTTTCATAAAGAATCTGATTATTTTTTCTTATAGATATGTAGAAATTTAATGTACACTAGAAATTCATCTCTATTTAATTACTGGTTATTTATGCACTCAGTAAATTAGGAAATTGGTTTATTTCTAAATTGCTTATAAAAATCAGATTTTCTATCTATAAGATTCCTTGTGTTTTGTCCCTTTATAATTCCGTAGTGCCTATCATAAACGATTGAAAACTCTAATTACTGAATTTCTCCAAATTCTTACACAGGCATAGATTTATATTTTCTTTTGTTTCTTTATATATGTATCTAACTATAGTAACCCTTAACTTCAGATTAACTAAATCAAACTATGCAAACTTAGTTCTGACCAGATAGGTTACTATAGGTTTCAATACCGTTCCTGGAAACACTAAAACGCAATCTCCAGTTAGGGTCTATCTATACCCAACTCATAGTGTTTTATTTTTTTTACCTGGTTTCAAAATCACTTTCACAACAAGATGACTTGCTATTTCAACGGAAGCATTTCGATAACCCAAAATCTAATTAATGTACATTCTTAGTAATTTAGGCATTTTTTTTCTTCGATAGGTCATCTACCCCGTTTGGATTCTCATGGAGGTACCTTTTTAAGCTTTAGGAACTACCCAGGTTAAAGTAGGTTAACAAACGCACTATACGTGCCCAGTTAGGGTCAAACCCTAGATCTTTTATGAAAACTTAGTTACACTAAGATAGAGCACGTATCTCAACAATCTGAAGAATAGTTTAATTAACAATACAAGCATTAAAACGCTCATTAAGAAAACACAGTCACCTTTTAATTAAAGCACGCATCTGTCTCTTGCGCAAACATAAGCTTAAACATTGTTATAGTGATGAAAAATTTGAGTCTTATAATGAAAAAATTTTGGAGCATCAGTTTATACACTGGGCGAAACCCCAGGTTGGGTGTCCCAGCCTTTCGAGTACATTAAAATAAAATTTATTGAAACCCTACAATAGAGCACGCTTATCCATCAATTGAAACATTAGCATAAGCCATGTCACAACATGAAAAGACAATCACTGGTTTATTTGAGTTTGTAAAAGACAACGCTTATAGCTTCAAAGACTTTTTAAAAACCAATAGACATATTTGGAAACAACATTTCATAAAAACTTGGGAAAAGAGAATTTCTTTATAAACTTCCAGGTTACTACCTACGTATCCTTATGCAAACTTTTGGAAAAAAAGCGGAACCATAATACAATGTATTTCGCTGTAGCTATACATATACACATTGATGCGAATTCAGAAGTTTTTAATTAATTTATTCAACATACAGTAGCCGAAACACAATCTTTTATACATTGGGAGAAACCCCAAAATTTGGCGTTAAAGCCATAAACGATTTTACAAAATTCTTTGAAGCTCAAACCCTGCTTCAAGTTCTAAAACCAAATCTGATCCATCTCAGTACAACTGTAGGGCTTCATCTTATACATCACCGAGCAAGCAGGTCTACACGCATTCAAACGACGAAGCAAACGAGGACAGAGGAATTGATGAGTAGGACGCGATACTTACTTGGGATAATCGAACCACCAGAGTGTCATTTAAACCTCCTGTATCATGATATCCATGAACTGAGAACGCTGAGGAAGACCTCCCTGTCACAAAAACGCATACCAGTTAACCAACATTCATTTATTGATCTGTAAATAAAAGAATTTAAACACAATAAGTTTTTAAACCAATCTTACCTTAGGTTTTTGGCCTCACCATCGTAATGGAAGGGCGTATGGGAATTCATAACGCAGCTAAAGCATCCCAGAGCAAGCATCTTAATCCAGTTTCGTTTGTGGTAAGAGTTAAACTTAATGCTAGTGCAGGGATTACCACGATGGCCATGGTAGCCAAGCGAGAGCTCGGCTCTCCTAAACCCTATGCGTTTAACCATCAATATTGCAACCCAGCGAGGGTTTAGAGTGTAGTTCCCGACATGTGAAGTGTGAACCCATGTGATTGCATTTACTGAGACAACTGGCTTCCACATCCTTAAAGCTGTTTGACAAACCCACTTGGTATAGTTGGGGCACCCTCATTCCTTTTGTTTGCTTAATTCTAACACCATGATCTTTTGCTAGAACATCAACTTGCCAAACCCTATTTTTAAAGGCATTAAGCTTGGTCCCATTCCCTGGTGGAGTTTAGGTTTTCTTCATAATTATCACACTCATGATTACAAGTAGTTTTACATATGGTTACAATAGGAAAACTAATGACTATTAACTTTTCATTTTGGAAGCACCAACCTGTAACTTGTGCAAACGTTCGACATGCTTTAGCTTCGAAAGCTAAGTAAGCCTTGGGGCTTGCTCAAGGAACCCTTGTCGCTTAAGCAAGAAAATAATCATGTTTAGATAAACAAGTCAACATAGAATTAAATAGGAACTAAGAAAATAATCATGTTTAGATAAACAAGTCAACTCAGAATTAAATAGGAACTAACTTTTACCAATTCAGTCATTTCGACATTCAAGTCACAATTTTAAGAGATCATGATCATAATAACATTGGTTAGGTTTTCTTTTGACAAGTCAGGACAGTAATTTTGGGGCCGCCGTTTATGGCCGGGTGGCTGGGGCGGTCGGCTGTGGCCGTCCCCACCCAGGTTCGACCCCAAGACCGGGCTCGATTCGGCGCCCTCACCCACCATTGGGCGCCGGTTACACTGCTTGTATGAAAAAAAAGTCAGGACAGTAATAATTGACAAATATGATTTTTACAAGTATTCAATTATCCAACTTTTTCCGCATTGTTAAATAGAAGACCTTCGATATAATGTGTGTTATATTTAAGATGTGAAAATATACTTTTTATCTAATAAATTTGTATTCTGAACCGTACAGATTTTTTATTTTATTTTTTTATTTTGTGAATTTGAGGGTTATTACACATAGGAGCACTTGCGGATAATGGAGTCCAACACTGTGGAATTCGTTCTTCCACATAAATGAATGATACTGTTAGCTTCATTATAACAAAAAAACGAGATCATTTGTTACCATTTTCAAGAATTGGCAAAATCTCTCTTCTATGTATCATCAATTTTCAATCCCAGGACAACGGCCAAGAGTGTTCGTGGCAAGCTGCATGGTGTTTTGAATGCATGCGTTCGAAAATTGTATTTGTTTATTAATGCGTGGAGGAATTTATTTTTTAATAATTTAATTATATATTTATTAATTATTAAGATAAGAAGAGAATTTTTTTTTTAATTAATTTTAAAATTGAAATAATAAATATTATTAGTTAATCATACTATATACATATTAAACTATATTTTAATATTGTTATATTAGAAATTATTTTTAAATTGTATTTTCATATTTATTATATTATAATTTATTATATTATAAGTTATGTTTCAAATTTAAAATATCCTTCAAGTTACTTACTATATTCTTATATGTGTAAGTTTATATTTTGATATTGTTATATTAGAAATTTAATATTCATTTTTATGAACTTTAGTGGTGTCTAATAAAAAATTGAACTAGTAGGAGTAATATTTCTACATTTCCTTGGCACACAAAAGCTTGAATTTGCACACCTAACCAATCTTTCATCTCAGCAACTTGGCAGGGACTTGAAGCTTTGCTTCTATTTCCCTTGTTTTTTTTAGGAAGCGGTAGTGACTTAAGTCAAGCAAGCTATTCCTCAGATGGGAAGTACAACAGTGAGTTCTACTTCCAATTTTAAAGCTATTAGGAAATGGAAGTACAACAATATGATTGGATATCTTTTTAAAGAGCAAAGTTCGCTCTAGGATATGGGAATAACTGGTTGGACCTCACAATATTGGAAAATTATTCTTGAATATGCTCTTAGGAGAATAGGTTCTTTAGCCACAACTAGACTTAATTCACGCTATCAAAGCCGGTTTGAAACAATTAGAGAACCAAGTATTGTGGGTGTAACTAGTGGTTGGAGAATATCATTTTATCACCAATTTATAAACCTTCATCACCCCCAAAACTAGTGAATGATAGCGACGAAGGACATCAAATGCAACCGAACCAAAGTTTTTGTTGTAGAGCATGTTTAAGAATTATAGGTGCTTCAATTGAATCAACAGGGCCGCAGCGAGCGAAGGAATGTACTATCCATGCAGTAAGAACTGACTGAATGTTTTCTATTGTGACAATCAAATATGAAAAAAATGTCCATTCTCATATTATTATATTAACAATAAACAATTACACTTTACTATAATCAAATACATACATTTGAAAATATTATCATTTATTCTCATATTAGCATTGGGAAATCTAGATACCAACAAAGGCCATCATTAACCTGTTATTCTCAAATGTTATCCGTTAACCATAAATTATATTATTGGGAAATTCAATACACTATTTCTCTCTCAACTACATGATAGAACCACAGAGTTCTATCCTATGAAAGACAAATGTGCCAAATTAAAAATTTTAATTTGAACACATGCTCATATAACAAATTGAAAAATTACATGAAGAATAGACGTGTCTGTTGTGTGTGTCTGCTGTCTATGTTAGGTGGAGCTATATTTTTAATTCACAGTAGGCAATAGGATTAAAAAATGCAAGGCTCTTCAAAGTATTAGCTGATATTCAACGAAGAGACAGGGACAGGAACCAGTTGAACGTTGAATTGAATGTAGCGTAAGCGATTGCAAGTTACAAATCCGTACTATAGATTTCATCAAACCGAAGAATTATCAAATTGTTAGCAAAGACAAATGAACATTCTGCAAGTGAAGGGTGCCGCATGCATGCTATCTTCGTCTGAGCTACTTGATCCACTTGAATGCTACAATCCAAAACCACATGGATGGAATAAAATATGGTTAAGCAGTCTGGGCCGCTTGAAGGTTGAAGAAGAACATGTCTGAGGGTATTCCCACTGACTAGGATGAAATCATATGAAATAGACACTAAAGTCTCTTCTATAAGCTCTAAGATCTCACCGGAGCAGGAACCTCCAAGGAAATTCTGGGGCGGTGCAGAGCAAGACAGCAGAGGAGAGAAATTACATAAAAATTTCCTCAGGAACATGAACTGCTGTGCCTGGCCGGGTGAGATTATGTCCATCATCGGGCTGAGAAGGACCAGGAAGTCAACTCTACTGGAAGTCTTATCCAGTAGATTCAAGCACATCAGCAACATCAGCTCGAGCATAACCACAAAGTCAACTCTACTGGAAGTCTTATCCAATAGATTCAAGGCCATTAGTAGCAGCTGCTCCATTCTGGTGAATCAACAACCCATGAATGTTCTCCATTTGAAAAGGATCTCCGGGTATGTAATGCAAAACAACGCCTTGTTCCCATTTCTAATGATGGAACAAACACTCATATTCAGCACCTGCCTCTGGCTCCCGACCACTGTCCCGACAACCGAGAAGATGGTTCAGGTCAAGGCTCTTTTGAACAAACTCAGCTTAGGGCACATTTCGGGTTCTTGCATTCGCAATGACGACATAAGGGGAATCTCAAGCAGTGAGAGCCAGAGAGTCTCCATCGGCGTAGATGTCATACACGACCCGACGATGCTCCTCTGTTGGATGAGTCGACATCGAGTCTCGACAGTGCGTCTGCAGGGCAGGGACAAAACAAAAAATTTGGTTAAATTGCTTGAGAAATGCACATAGAAGTTAACGTCGAGGAAACGAGTTAATGAGATGTTAATCTCAAGAATTTTAAGACCTCTCCCCTATACTGATCAAAGATCAGGGATTCTTTTACTAGGCGCTAGTAATAAATCAACTATGTTCACAAGACTAAATCTGTTATGTGTGTACACATGGCTATAAACATAGGAATATGCATATTCACCAGATGCAACCCTGCTCTTCTGTTGCTGAGTTCAACATTGAACGATGGGTTGGATCTGTTGCTCCTATTTCAAATGCTTCTCTTCTGTTGTTGAGTTCGGTGTTGTAGGATGGGATTGGATATGTTACTGCTCTTTCAATTGCTTCTCTATTTTTGAGTTCTAATTCCAGATTTCTGCTATTCCGAGACCTGTCTGAAGAAAACTTCAAAGTCAAATGAATGGATAATGTGCATGGAAATCTAGGTTTTACATTTGCACATCCCTCCAACACTTTGCTCGAGCAAGTTGAAGGAAATTCATTGCACCAGGTATGGATAATTTAATATATGATATTGTGTTTTAATGCATTCGTATTCAAAGCCATAGATAGCGGCGAATATTATCCAGCCTGCTGTAGGCCATTTAATGTGGCGACAACAGGATGGTTGGCTGTTGGATATCAAGCTGTTTGAGATCCAACGACCAACCAACTTGCTGCTACCACATTAAATGCCAACTTGCTGCTACCACATTAAATGCCTCCAGCAAGCTGGATAATATTCATAGCCACCACACGGCTGCATTAGTACATGTTTTAGGTCGAACACAGGCTAGGTTAGTATATGCTGCAATTCAAGCATAAATGTTGCAATTCAAGCAAGGAAGTTCACTGCAGCAGGTATGGATCATTTAATATATGATCTTGTGTTTTAATGCATTCAGATTCAAAGCCATAGATAGCCACCACACCACTACATTAGTACATGTTGTAGGTCGAACACAAGCTAGGTTAGTACATGTTGCAGTTCAAGCATAAATGCAAAAGGTACATGCATGTCCGATAGTTCAAGTATAAATGCAAAAGGTACATGCATGTCCGGAACCTATGACGTCTGCCCGCCGTAGCCCCCTGGAGAGAGAGGGAAAAACGAGAAAGACGTCATCATGTTTTCTCTAATCACATTCAAGATAAATAGCATTTTTTAAAACTTTTAATTAAAAAAATCTGAATTTCAATGTTTAAACTATAACTTAAAAGAAAATTTGAGGACATCTACCAAACTAATGCCTCAACATGAAAACTAAATGCCAAGGACGTAATTATATTATTTAAGTGTTGTGCCCTCTATTGCATAAGATTTTAGTTTGCAAAGGCATTGGGTGTGCATCGCATGCTTTAATATTTTGTTTCTGCAATGGTTTCCATGTGCTAAGTCCAATATCCAACATTCCTTAATAATGATGTCTTCATCACGAGTATTCAAGATAATTGGCACAAGGCATGTCTAAGTTAAAACTAAAGATTTTCTCTAGCCTTGAATGTGTTCGTCGCATAGGATGAAGCTTTAAAAGGTTTGAATGGTGCAATATGTCGCTTTTTTGTGACACATCGCACAAGAAAATAATTTCATCTCGCAAAGAACCAAGATTTTTTTTAAGATATTTTGAAACTTGATCAAATAAGGACTTCAATGATATGTAGTTTCTCAATAACCAAAACAAGTGAAATAAGCAATATAATGGCTTAATATTTGTCTAAGATGATGTAAAATAAATTAATATTTAAATTTTCTTTTAAATATATTAATATATTAGTTGTTTTTAATTTAAAAATTAAAATAATTATCAAATATCAAAGATATAATTCTAAAAGTTTTTTAAAATTCTTTTAATTTATTAATTGTGATTAAGTAGTAAAATAATTATAAGTATATTATTACACGTGAAAAGATAAAATATGATTTTTGTGTTGTTGCCAAAAGCATGTATTGGAGAAATTTGTGGGAGAGATTTTATCACATATTAAACATTTCAGAGAAGTGGGGTGGCAGAAATTTGGAAACCAGTATGAAATTATGGATTAAAAAGTGCAACACTCATTTTACACTACCGGTCTTTATCTGTTGGACTGTATGGTTGGTTTGGAATACGGAAACCTTTGAGGATCTTCCTCCCTGTTTGGATAGTGCTTATAATATAGCACTGGGTCACTATTTAAAATTTCAGAATGATATGGATCATCCGAAATTGCGAAATATTGGAAACTTTCAACTAATTATCAATGATCATGTTCTATTATTTGACGAGGCAACAAATATGGGTAACTCTGGAGATGGAGGGGCTATACTCCTTAATAAGGATCATTACTTCACTCTTCATCTGAAATGTCGTAAAGGTACAAACATGAAGGCAGAGCTATTGGCATTATGGTGTGTCACACGCGTGGAAAATTTCTTTGGTCTGGCGAAGGTGAAGATCTTTGGTGATTCTAGAGTAAACATTAAATGGGAAAAGGGTGAATTTGATTTGAAGGTTATAAATCTGGTTAATTGGTGCAACATAATTAAGAGTGAATGCAGTGCTTCCGGTTTTGTGTCCCTGGAACACATATATAGAGAATATAATACACTTGCATATCAGCTGTCAAAATTGGCATTGTAGGGTGAGGATGGCTTTTTACGTTGGGATGACTATTGTGAAAATCAACTGATAGATTTTGGCTCTATGTATTTTCTAGACTAGTTTTTCCATTTTATCCAAGAAGGGTAATGGATGTTGTAATAATTTTGTTTTTTGGGGGGATGATCTGGACTTTATGGGATCGAGGGATGATTTTGAAAAGACAACATTGAATGTTGATATCATGTACTATTTGATTCAGTATTGAATAACAATAGTATGCTTTTTTTTTTGCGGGAAAAAAATGTATTGGAGAAATAGTAAAAATAGAAGTAGAATTAAATATTTAGTAAAGCAAACAATTAATTAAATATTTAGTGAAGATATAAATTCTCTTTCTTACCACCAGGAAATCTTAAAATCCACCATGCAAAAATTCGAAGAACACGAGAAAGTAAATTAATAACACAGATTTAACTTATTTTAATAAATATAGATGGATAAATAAACAAATTTTATTAATTTAATAGTGATCATTAATAATAGTACAATGTAATGATTGATGGTATGAAGTTTTAATATTAAAAATCGAATTATTATAAAGATTTATTATGGAAGTTTAATAGACAGATTGTTATTAACAAACAAATTAAAAAAATTTAGTTTTTAAATTTAATTTAATTTTTGATAATTACATTTAAAAACAAATAAAAATTATCATTTTACATATATTCATCAATTAAAAAATAGAATTTATATTTTTAAAAATTCAAAAAATAATTTTTAATATTTAAAAATAATAATTTAATATTTATTTTTTACACAACTTTACATAAATTTTTGAATAAATTGAAAACTAATTAAAAATCAACTTAAATTCACTACTAACCATTTACAATATATCTACCTACCTTTCGTAAGTATAAAAATAAAAATACCTTAATTATAAAAAAAAGTAGGAACCCATTTTCAAATTAGAACATCATTAATGGTTAAGTTTCCCAACATTTGAAAAAGAGGGTTGAGGGTTGTTGTTATCTCAATACCTTTGTGTGTAAAAAACTTAAAAACTTGTGATAATAATTTTACATATTAAAATTCGAATTTTTTTTTCCAAACCTTAATATCTTTATTATGTTTTTCTTTTTCCTCACCTTTAAAAAAAAGTAAATTTTATAATATTTTTAAAATATTAAAAGTATAGATTATATTTATTAAAAAAATAAAAATTAAATTAAATTTATAAAACTTTCAGTTTTTAATGGAAATTTGTTTTCATATAATTAAATTTTAAAATCTGATTCAACCATTTATATATATATATATAAACAAATAACTAGTTTTTATATTAAAAGATTGTTGGGTTTTCCCTAGTAGAAAAATTTACAAAATGAAGGCCTCTGGCTCGTATCTTCAAAAACTCTCCTACATAGAGGTTTATCAAAATTTCTATGTTGTCTTCCTTTATTACATGTGTTTTAGTCTTTAATTCAGATATACATACTTCTGCAATCATTCCTATTACATGTTTTCTAAGATAAAGGAATCTAGCTTCCTATATTACACATTCATTTATGAGTCTATGATTTTGGAACTTCATTTTTTGTCACAAGAAATTCCGGTTGAACTTGGGAGGGATGTTTAAGCACTGGGTTGGATGAGTTGAAGAATCTATACTCTAGTGGAGTGCCTCCCAGTTCCATGATGCACAGGCACAGTTAATGTGGCTTCCATCATGCATATATGATAATGATTCCCTTTTTTACTTTCCATTATGTTGTGGTTTTTTGAGATCGGGCTTCCTGCTCATTGAGGTTCCTTATGGGATTAACTCTTGACTTATGTGCTCACCGTTAATTTCTAGATGCAATGCTTGTAACTTCGTCTCCTGATTCACTGCTTGTTATAGCATGATTTGCCACACTCTATGCAACATGCCTTGATGGCTTACCATGTCCTTCTGCAGACTAATATTACCCATCTTGCTCAGTAAAACCCCTAAAAATCACATTTTTGTTGATGTACATGGGTCACCAGCACGATATCATGCGTATACGCAGGCTACTCCATTACAGCCCGTGTACATTGGGTTTCATGCTCAAAATTAAAAATATTTCGAGTTTTCCTCCCCAAGTAACAACCATTTTGATCCTTGGCCTTCCATATGCTGGAAAACTCTCCAATTCGACCCTCCACCTCCTTTGAGGGTTATATATTGTGCCATTGTGGAGCATTTGCAGGAAGATAATTACAAAGTAAGTAAACTCTGGAGAAATTTTTCCCCATTAGCATTGCCTTGATTCTGCATCCCTTGTCCTTGTTAGATTGAACTCTTTTATGTTCATATCCCAAGATCTTCCTTATCTTGTGAAGGAGGAACCCAATTACTCCTTGAACTTGTGAGCTTGCTATTGCATGGAGGATTGAAGTGGTGGAGGCCTAGCCGGAGGAACTTAGTTTCTCAATTCCAACGAGTTGCCGAAAGAAGGTTGTCACTATGTACTTATGTTCCTTATATTAATAGAAATACTCTTTTCTTGTCCAATTCATGTTACAAATGTTTATGTTATTCTCATTGGGTATATTTGTTTAATATGTTAATGGACTATGCTAGATTATGTGCTAACAATTTATATATATTGTATATGCTCGTATATCTTGGTTGTTGAGGACAAGTTGTAGGTAAGGAGATTGAATTGCGAGCTCAATGGTGGTCTTCTTTGAACATCCGGTTGAGAAAAGAGTTTTCTCTTTTGTTGTTGGCATTTCACATTTATATAGCATACTTGAGAATTGAGTTGATTTATGGTGTCACTCTGTTTGTTGTGGTTCTACCCCAAGCCATACAATTTTTTATCCGTAACAAAATTGGCGACCATAATGGGGACACTCCTTTTTGGGGTCTTTTTGGGCGATTTTTCCTTCTTGTTGCTCTTTGTTTTTCTGAGTTTCCGTGTCGTTGGTAGCTTGACGGTCAATACATTTCTTCTTTCCTGAGTTATTTGGCTCCATTCTTAATTTTTTGGCCATTTTTCTCCACCCACGTGGGATGGATGTGCCCTGTCGACGTACCCACGCAGGCTAACTGCGTCTTACTCACGTACATATGCTGCTGTTTGCCTAACAGTCGTGTACATCTCAATTTTAAGCTTATTTATTGAGTTGGATGCTTGTTGGGTGAATTCTGAGTGTTGCTGAGTCTTCTTGGGTCTCTATGTTGTCCGTTGGTTGCCTTTATAGTGACTAGAAGCTCCCTTTTTATTAGTTTTTAATCAAAATGGTTTTTTGTCATTTTTTTCGTTGGTAGTATTTTGCTTGTTTGAGTCATGACATCTTGGTGTCTTGCTTGGTTGGTCTTCTTATACTAGCTGCATAATATCAGAGGTTCATGGTTCAATACTGCATTTTCATTCTATTATATTGAAAATACAAAAATATTTGAATTTTTCATTTTACTTGAGCACTTGCATTTTTTCTTGGAGTTGCATTAGTCTAGGTATTATTTGGAAAGATTGCATTTGCATTTGAAATTGAAAGAGACCATACTTGTGCATTTTCATTTAGTGGCATACAAATTTCATTTGAAAAACAAGACTAGTACTTAACAACGTTTTTATGAATGCTTCTTTCTTTTTGCTGAGTCACAACATCACTAGTTGCACAACCACAACCCTTTGAGTAAGCACAACCAATTAAAATTAATGCTTAACTTTAAAATTGATTAGAAATATTTTATTTTCTAGGGTGCACAAACAAGTATAATTTTTAGAGTCTTGGAATAGGATTTTGCGAGTAAACTTCTCTAAGACTATGAAACTCAACATTAGGTGTCTGTCCAAGGAGTGGTGAAATCCATGGTATAATTGGTGTTCTCGAGAAGCTCACCTTACACACGAATCAAGCTTGAGGTCGCGTGGATGTTGTTGCGGAAGCACCTAAGTGCTTCTTGAGCTTTAGGCTTAGCTACCCTGCCCATATAGTGGAATTGGCCTACAACTGTTCACACGAGCATTGGTTATAAATGGTGACCTTAGTTTCTTATCCTAGGTACCATGCATGGTACTTGCAGGGGTTATTTCGTGAGTGTCCTAAGTCAAATAGGGGTCAAACAACACATAGCATTGCGCTTTGAAGTATGGGTGCCCTTATAACTAATTCTATTACCTTCGACTGTAGTAGCAGAGACTCAGGCCCTTCCTGGGTGAGGCACACCTTCTATAGTGTCGGGAGGACCCTTAGCCATTTTCTCTGTTTGTGTGCATCTTGGATTAGCTTTTCTAGGAGTGTGTTCGCTACCGATTAGTTGGCCTTATGGATTGATATCGTTTTTGACTCTTTTGAAGTCATATTGGATTGAGTTCTAACCATTCGCTGTTCTCGCCACTTAGCAGGTTTACCACCTGATGATCCTTTACAACCTCACCATAAGAGGCGTAGAGATACTATTGGTGGTCCGTATATATCCCATTGCGAGCTTCAAAGAATTCTTACTATGAGCTATGTTTCTGATATGTTAGGGATCTCTTCGACCCCTTTTGCCGACAGTGGGCGGGGAATGCCATGGGACTCCCTCTTCTACTGTCTCCCAGGGACTCCTATTTTCACAGGTTCTCACATAGCTAGTTCATCCCAGACTATCAAAATGAATCCTTTTGAGCATCCTTGGTCATCATATCGGTTGTCCAATTTTTCCTTAGGATTATTGGGTAGTGATGATTCATCGATTCCTGAAACCACTAATCCATTTACTTTTGGCATGCCTAATCCATCGTCAAGTATCCCATCCTCCATACTAGTTTGTAGTGGTAACTCTAATGTTGGGTTCTGGGGCATCTTGGCCCCCTTTACTACATATCAATTTGGGAGTGGTCATATCCCTCCTTATCCCTTTTTGGGGGGATGGCCTCCCCCTTCATCATGTCAGAGATATGGATCTAACTAAACTAGCTCACCTATCTATGCAACAATAACATATCACTGTAAATAAGAACAGAAAGAGAACAAGTGAAAGAGTACACCAGATATATGTGGTTCACCCAATTGGGCTACGTCCATGGGAAGGTAGTCTTCTATTATCTCCAGAATATATCCCTCAAGCTTACAAGAGAGCAATGCCAATAACCCCAATACAATATAGAAAGATCATGATATATGACCCACACTTGATGAATGGATGATTCACGAATGAATGAATGTGAGAGACTCCCTTGACTCTATTATATACCAAGAGATGATGATGAATTACTCTCACATATTACATGTGGGATAATATAATTCTCCATAATAACATCTATTTATATAATAATGAATATCAAGAGTATATTTTACCATAATGAATATGGGATAAATGTATTGCTCTTTTACATAAGATTGTGGATATCTTTCGACATAATACAAAGACATTATTACCTTCCAAGGAATATAAAATATTCCAACACTCCCCCTTAATAATGGTTGGGAGAAAATCCCACTAACAAAGGAAGGAAGGAGTCATTACTGCTCCCCCTTGATGAAAACTTCCAAAAGAACCAAAACTGCAAAATGGAAGAACACTTCAGTTGATGGAGTTTGATGAAGAACAATCGCTTTTCACTGAATCATGAAATTGCACATGAACCAGGTTGTACGATGAAATACCAACAACAAGCTGCCCAGATATAAAGAGAAGCCTTTATTGCTACTAGATCCAACAAATGTTGAGAACATGTGACGCAATCCAACAGCAAGATGCCCAAATCTAAAGAGAAGCCGTCATGGCTACTAGATCCACAAGATGTCTAGATCACCACAAGAATCATCACAACCATAATTGATAGCTGAAGAAATCTGATATAACATCCACACCAATGTATAGATGCCTTCTGAAAGCTAAGACAACATAACATGTGGCTAAGAACACCAACAATGTACAAAAAATACCTAGATGGCCAATACACATGCGGATAGCAGACATTCTTCCAATCAAGGTGCAATATAAATATATGTAGAAGACCTCAAACATCGAAGAAACAAGACCCCAATGGTCTATAAATCGAAAATGATATCATACAGATGAATACCATGAATTTAAAAGTAGAAGATGGTGCTCCATTATTTCTGGAATAAGATGAAAGCCTAAACAAAGAACTTATCTGCATAAGAAATTCCAAGATTAAAGCATATAAAGATCATAAAATAAAGGTGCTCATACATAAATGAAAATGCTTATACACCAAGGTAAGCAAACATCATATAAAATGATGGAAACATAATATGATCAAATAAAAGATTAACTTGCTCATTAAGGAAAATGAAGTTACTTTTACACATTCAGTGTCAGCCACAACATATAAATAGTGAGCCCAAGATTTCACTTTAATATATGAAAATTTAGTCATCAAGCAACTAATCTTAAGCATAGGTGAATTTCTTATTAGTATGATGTTAATATGAAAGAGATGAATGCCCTGAAAATTTCAATTCTTCCATATATGAACGTTATAGACAAGAAACACATGTCAATGCTTCCATATAGGAATGTTAGAGATAAGTAGGAACAAAATAACCTTTGCAATCATAAGAATAGAAACCCCATTGCAACAAGAACAAGGTGCTCATGATAATATTTCAACATTATAAGATTTCTCAAAGCCATATAAATATTGAGTAAAAGATGATCGAAATAAACATGACATGATATATATAAATCAAAATGTTTAATATGATCAACATATAGCAAATTATGATCAACTCATGATATCACATAGAAAAAATTATGAAATGACAAGTCACTAATGTGTTAATCATGGATTCATTTTATTGAAATATTGTAACTTCTAAGAATATTGTATTTGTACTTTATTATTCCGGAGATGTTTCATTCCTCTATGAAGACCTTATTGTATATCCGGAGATGTTATATTCCTCCGTGGATAATGTGGTAACTTGGGTTATTAGACTTCCATAGTGGGGGTCATCCATGTATGTGTTATGTGGGTTAAAGGGTTATTAGACCACCCTAGTGGGGTCGGCCCTATCACATTATGTAAAGTGGTTAAGTTGGGGTATGTAAAGTGGTTAAGTTGGGGCCGACCTAGTTTGTGTAAAAGATAAGTCGGAGTTGTGTATAAATAGAGGAGGTGTGTTCCTCATTTAACACACATTACAGTCACTTGTGATTAGCGCATAAGTGAGAGATAGATATGCTATGGAGGAGAAGGAGCTCATGTCTATGGTTTACATCTTTGTATTTGTTGGTCATCTATATTGAGGAAGCTTTGCTAGGTTTCCTACCCCATGAGGGTTTCCCAGGATAAATATGTGTCTCTTGTGTTTATGCTGTGCTTGTTGTTCTTTTAGTGATCCTGTATATGCTATTATTGTGAAATGGAATGTAATGCTGATATTTTATGTCTTATCATATTGAATCTTAACATGGTATCAAAGCTAACTTGAAGGAAGACAATGTTGTCACTTATGACACTTGCTTCGATTGCGACAATTTGAAGGTTATGGTTTTATATAGCAAAAAACAGTCATCGTGGAACTTTCACTATAAATCCATTTTGGAAAAGGTTTAGGATCTGAAACCTTTACAGGTCGTAGATGACATTTCCCTGTACCGTGTGTCAAAAGGACAACCTCTAATTCGTTGTACTTTGTGATTCATTATCAGTACAAGTTAGGGTTTCTGCCTCTTCCAGATCTCAGTCATAAACAGGTGACCTGGGAAAAAAGGTCACAACTTGGGCTAGGAAGCTCCAAACGAAATTTCATAAAAAGTGACAGGTAGATCACAGAATTTAGTTTCTCAGGTAAGTTTTTCAGAGGCCGAAGTTAAACCAGTGACACATGGCACGCCGTACAAGTTCGCTCTCCTGTTTTATCCCATAAACAGGTCACGTTGCGACACTTGGCATAAATCTCTCTCAGAGAATCGAATTGAGGTCATACCTATGGGGTTGGAAAGATAACAGGTCGGGATACCAGAGGAAGAAGTTTCAGACCTTGTGGATTCGTAATTTTGGAGTTACACCAGAAACAATCAAGTGCATATTTCTGTCAAAACAAATTTGGATTTTGAGCACCTTCATTCTTGAATCGTCACTGCTGTGGGAAATTAGGGTTTCAGAGAAAGTTGAAATTTTTGGAATCGGAGACCACGGCTGAATGATACTCATCAAAATAGAAATTTAGAGACCAAGATCAAATTTTTTTGGTTGGGCAGAAGGCCGGGCTTGATCAAACCCTAGTTCAGGATTTTGATCGGAAAGGTGGAAAATTAGGGCTTCTGCAAAAGTTGAAATTTTTTAAGTTTGTGACCACGGCTGGAAGCTCCTCAAAAAAATCAAAGCTTAGAGCTTTGGATCGAACCTTTTGGTTGGGAAGAAGGGTGGGATTTATCAAACCCTAGTTCAGGGTCCTATCTAGTGAATCCGGAAGTTTCAAAGACAATTTTGAGGGGTCAAATTTTGCAATTTTCAAAATTGAAGTATACCAGCTTGTTCAGCTCAGCAAGCCACATCTTTCTATCCATTTAGAAGTTTGAAATTCAAAGTTTGAATTCTTAGGGTTTCTCTGACAAACCCTAATCCGGCTCCAGATCCAGTTTCAGCAAATCTAAGTGGATTGGGTTAAAAGCAATCTTGACAGGTATGACTTGAGGAGATACAGGTATGTGTTGAAATGTGTTCATGGTTACGTTTATGATATGTTTGTCTTCATGTTATTGAGGTTAGTACAATTATGATTGTTTGATAATGAATGCATGCAAATGGTAGAAGACATTCATTAATTAGGGTTATGACACTTATGATTGTACTAATGCACTTGTGGTGTTGTATGAGGATGATGTTGTCTGCTAACAAGGAACAGGTACATCAAGAACGACAAATCAAGTTCTATGACCATGATGACATGAAGACAAAGACTCATCCATAATATTTGATCACATAGAAGCTCTACTTATGAGGTATGCATGGCTTTGTTCTACTATGCTTAACCTATGAGATATACAGGTTCTAGCACAAGGTCTCTAAATCATTGAAGAGAACAAAGAAGATATTGTTTGGGTATGTTAAGACATAACCAAACATGATAATCCAGGTATGTTTTCCTATATCAATTTAGAATCCTACTTTGTTAGGATCTTAGGTAAGTATACCTGTGTATGAAATGATCATGAACATACATACTTAAGATTATTTAGAATTATAATGTTTTGATAATATTGAGATTATACTAATGAATGTATGTTTGTGTATGAGATCACGAGGATGACACTAGTGCACACTTAAGCATGCATAGTGGTACAGAATGAATAGAAGTTCAAAAGACATATAGAGATAAAGCGGGAGGCAACCACACACACATAAAAGATAATTATTTGAGTTGTTATTTGAATCTTTGAAATAGTAATGATATTGCTTGTAATAGTTGTATGCATATTTGTATTCCTAGAATATATCATGCATAGTGTAAGCATTCATATAGCATTGAACATTATACTACTAATATGCATATGATGGGTAAGTTGGACAAACAGTCCATTGTTGCTTGTCTGGAATGAAACCTCTTTGCTCACATGCTGAGAGCTGTGCACGCTCTTGATAGTATGTTCTGGTAGAGATGTAAGGCATCTAGATAACCACTGTATGCATACAGGATATGGAAAAGTGTTGTGCCAAAGTATTGGTCAAGATAGTTGCATAACCATGTGAATAATATTTGTATGCATAATAGGTTATCATGTCAACATGATTTGATGATTATGAAGTATTACTAATCATGTAATTAACTTTGATTTGTAGGAAAAATCATGAAGAATGATGAACACTGAACAAGTGATGGATGTTCAACAAGAAGATTTACAAATCAAACATACTATAGAAGGCTCATGGCTAGAAGATTCTCTTAGAAAGAGAAAGAGGATCATAACGAGATGTTTGCTCCAAGTGGCAAGATAAGACCATTCTCTTAATGGTGTAATTAAGGAAGAAGTGTGAATCGAGAAAACTCCTAGGATTCAATTAAAGAAAGCTCTGTACGGGTACCCAGGATCGATAGTCATTTGATGAGCTTAGTGATCACCATGGGTGATGCGGATTTCAACCTTTGCTACAAGGTTGAAGATGGTTTCTAGATACAGATGACATGGATGCAAGAAGGAACTCACCATAGAGTTCGAATGATCTTGAGGCTCATATCAGTAGACCCATCTGACGGGAGATGGCACAGATAGATATGCAAAAGATCACTCGATGCAGAGTGTGAATGATGTTCAGTCACAGAGGGAGAATTGACAGTTTCTTGACAAGCTTGGGCTTTACCAAGAGTAAAGTTGATCCTAACCTATATCTCAAGGTTATGGATGATGAACTTGTCATATTGTTGTTGTATGTGGATGATCTATTTCTGACTGGGGATGAGAAACAGATTGTTGAGTGCAAGAAGAAATTCTCTGTAGAGTTTGAGATGAAAGATCTCAATTTGATGCATTACTTCCTAGGACTAGAAGTATGGAAAGGCCCAAAAGGAATCTTTCTCAACTAGGGAAAGTATGCTGTGGAAATCTTGAGAAGATTTGATATGTTGGAATGTACAACCATGGCCACTCTCATGGGTTCTGACTTGAAGTTGTTAGCTGATGACTCTTCAGAGTTAGTGGATGTAACTCTGTACAGACAGATTATTGGGTCATTGACGTATTTGATGAATACAAGGCCAGATATATGCTTTGTTGTGAACACCTTGAGTCAGTATCTAGTGGAACCTACTTGTGTTCACCTGATAGCTGCAAAGCATGTGATGAGGTACCTAAAGGGTACGATAGACTTTGGTCTATGTTATCTTGGAGATCATGACTTCAGATTGTATGGCTACACAGATGTTGATTGGGCAGGAAGTGTACATCGGGCGGATGTTATTGTCTGGGATCTGCCATGATCTCGTGGATTAGTAGGAAGCAGTATATTGTGGCTCTCAGTACAGCTGAAGTGGAATATATAGCTGCTTGCTCTACTAGTTGTGAAGCGTTATGGCTTCGAAAGTTGTTATCAGGATTGTTTGACTTAGAGATGGACTCCACTGTGATCTTGTGTGACAACCAAAGTTGTATCAAGATGACAGAGAATCCAGTATTCCATGAAAAGTCAAAGCACATAGAGATCCTATATTTCTATATACGGGATATGGTGCAGAAAGGAGCTATCAAGGTCGAATATGTGAGCACTGACGAACAAGTTGTTGATGTATTGACCAAACCTCTGTCTCGAGTAAAGTTTGAGTATTTTCGCGACAAGCTTGGTGTCGTTTAGAAGGACCCTCCTCGAAAGGGGGAGTGATATGGTCGATGATAATATTTGGATACTGGTATCGATGTGGATACCTGTATCGATGATGAGATTGCCTATATTGACGGTAAGGTCAATGATGAGGATACTGTATCGTTGATGTGGATACTGTATTGATGAGGATACTGTATCAATGATATGGATACTTGTATCGATGATGAGGTTACCTGTTCCGATGATGAAGTCAATGATGAGGTTGTTGGTTACGACGATGAGGTCGATGCATGGTCCTTAGACTTTGTATATGAGGACGAGGAGGGATTGTATCATCCCTGGACTGAGGTCCTTGAACAGATCTGTAGACTCTTGTCTTTGAGAAAGATGTTGGTGAATGATGTAATGTGCGCTCCTAGACTACTCAGCGTAGCAGCAGGTGATCATTCACAGGTCTTGTAATGATGTAATGTTTGCTCCTGGACTGCTCAGTGTAGCAGCAGGTGATCATTCACAAGTGATAAAATCCTATATTTAATCTAGGTCACATCCAATATGAAAAAGGGCTGGCACTGTGGTCGGGATTGCATCGTCCCTGAATGCTTGGTTCAAAATGTACGTGATGGGGATTGCATCATCTCGGAACCACTAGTTCAAAATGTACGTGATGGGGATTGCATCATCCCGAAACCACTAGTTCAAAATGTACGTGATGGGGATTGCATCATCCCGGAACCACTAGTTCAAAATGTACGTGATGGGGATTGCATCATCCCAGAACCACTAGTTCAAAATGTATGTGATGGGGATTGCATCATCCTGGAACCACTAGTTCAAAATGTATGTGATGGGGATTGCATCATCCCCAGACTTCAGTCCCTGAATCAATCCGTAGACATATGTCTCCGAGAAGTGGTCCCTAGTGGATGAGAGGGGATTGCATCATCCCTGGACTTCGGTCCCTGAACTGATCCGTAGACATATGTCTCCGAGAAGTGGTCCCTAGTGTACATGAGGGGATTGCATCATCCCCGGACTTCAGTCCCTGAATTGATCCGTAGACATGTCTCTGAGAAGTGGTCCCTAGTGGACAAGAGGGGATTGCATCGTCCCTAGACTTCGGTCCCTGAATTGATCCGTAGACATATGTCTCCGAGAAGTGGTCCCTAGTGGACGAGAGGGGATTGCATCATCCCCGGACTTCGGTCCCTGAATTGATCCGTAGACATATGTCTTCGAAAAAGAGGTCCTCAGTCTCTGTCTAAGTTGACGAGTGGACTGCATCGTCCCTAGACATGTTATGGTGTCTTAAATGGATCATGTGTATTGTAGGGTATGCTGCTATGATGTTGCTGATCGTGATGGTCTAGATGACGATGTTGTTGATCGTGATGGTCTAGATGATGATGTTGTTGATTGTGATGGTCTAGATGACGATGCTATTGATCGTGATGATCTAGATGACGATGCTATTGATCGTGATGGTCTAGATGACGATGTTGTTGATCATGATGGTATAGATGACAATGCTGCTGATCATGATGGTCTAGATGACGATGCTACTGATCGTGATGGTCTAGATGATGATGTTGTTGATCGTGATGGTCTAGATGACGATGCTGCTGATCGTGATGGTCTAGATGACGATGTTGTTGATCATGATGGTCTAGATGACGATGTTGTGGATCGTGATGACGATGCTGCTGATCGTGATGGTCTAGATGATGATGCTGTTGATCGTGATGGTCTAGATGATGATGCTGCTGATCGTGATGATCTAGATGATGATGCTATTGATCAAGAGATCCAGATGATGATGTTGATCAGTAGATCCAGACGATGAGGCTATTGATCGAGTGATCCAGATGATGATGATGTTACTGTAGTTGTTTGAGTGCTGCAGAAGATGAAGATTCAGTACTGAAGATGTTGATGTTCCAGTATTGAAGATGTTCTAGTAACTGCTTGAGTTACTGATGATGTATAAAGAAATCTTCCAATGATTTATAGATGTATCATGTATGATGTTGATCACTCCTTTCTCTTGCAGATGTTGTTATAATATCCTTCTCGTTAAGGGGGAGTGTTGAAATATTGTAACTTCTAAGAATATTATATTTGTACTTTATTATTCCGGATATGTTTCATTCCTCCGTGAAGACCTTAGTGTATATCCGGAGATGTTTTATTCCTCCGTGGATAATGTGGTGACTTGGGTTATTATACTTCCCTAGTGGGGGTCGACCCTGTATGTGTTATGTGGGTTAAAGGGTTATTAGACCACCCTAGTGGGGTTGGCCCTGTCACATTATGTAAAGTGGTTAAGTTGGGGCCAACCTAGTTTGTGTAAAAGACAAGTCGGAGTTGTGTATAAATAGAGGAGGTGTGTTCCTCATTTAACACACATTACACTCACTTGTGATTAGCGCATAAGTGAGAGAGAGATCTACTATAGAGGAGAAGGAGCTCATGTATATGGTTTACATCTTTGTATTTGTTGGTCATCTATATTGAGGAAGCTTTGCTGGGTTTTCTACCCCATGAGGGTTTCCCAGGATAAATATGTGTCTCTTGTGTTTATGTTGTGCTTGTTGTTCTTTCAGTGATCTTGTATATGCTATTATTGTGAAATGGAATGTAATGCTAATATTTTCTGTCTTAGCATATTGAATCTTAACACATTTCTTGTTAACACTATGCAAATATGCAAGAGATGAGATGCCCTGGAAATGTCAATGCTTCCATATAGGAATGTTAAAGACAAACAACACATGTCAATGCTTCCATATAGGAATGTCAGAGACAAATAGCACAGGAACTAGATACAATCTCTGCAATACATGAGAAAGAAACTATATCCCAATTAAATAACTTATGACAAGCCAAAAAATATGATATCACATAGATTAAAAAAAATGACTTTACTGAAGAAATTAATTAGCAAGAGCAGAGAATGATCATAAAGAGATTGCTTATAAAAAATAATGAAATCGCTTTTACACAAAGATGAGCAATAACATATAAATGAAGCAAATAATGATAAAAAGATAACACATATGAGATTGTTCTTATAAAATTGCTTTTATAAACATGACATGATTAGAAATCAACATGATTAAACAAAAAAGAACAAATTAGTTATTAAGTATCTTGTTAAAATATTAAGCATTAGATGGTTTATAGATACAATCATGACAAAATACTAGAGATCCATGCCCTTAAAAGGTACCAATGTTTCCATATAGAAATGTTAGACAAATATATATCAAGAACAAGAAATAATCTCTTAAAAAAAATGACAGAAGTAAAACCTAAATGCAAAAAATGAATAACAGAAAACTTAAATACTTTACCATACTAATCTGAATCTACAAAAAACACAGTTAGAAAAACAGTAAAGGAAAGAGAAACTTCTACTTAAAGCCCTTTTGATTGAGTGCCCAGACTTTCCCAGACTTCTGTTCTGTTCATGTAGGTGGATCCAAAACAACTTTTCTAGTTCCAAACACAGGTTATAATAAAAAATCCAGTAAAAATTGACTGAGTTATGGTCATGCGTAGGTCTACCAATAGGAAACCTACGCACATACACTTATATGTGCGGGTTCTGGTCAGCAAAAGTCGTGGGTACGTGCTGGTTGAAAGTAAAGTCAGCCGCGGGTGCGTGGGTTGCGATGTAGAGGAGTCACGGCTACGTGCGGCTCTCTGTACTGTGAAGTCGCAGGTCTGTCAAAGCATGCGCGAGTTCAGCATAGGAACAGTCGCGGGTGTCCAATATAAGACCGAAAATAGTGCCGAATCTGCCGAAGATGGAAACCTGCACAAAGTCTACCAAACTTGGACGAAAATTTCCATTTTGACAACCGAAAGATAGACCTCCTTGAGGAGCATCAGAAAATCATATAGATCTACAAAAACAACATCAAGAAACCCTTGAAAAATTTCTGCAAAAAATATACACAACAAAGTTAGGGTTAGAAATAAAAAACTACAGAAATATGCCCAGATCTGAAGAGAAACCTAATGGCTAACAGATAGAAAACAAATCTACAGGAAATAAACAATGCCCAAATGATAAAATATTGTTTGAAGGCAATAGAAGGTGCCAGATCATAGAAACAAGATATGAAGCCATGTCGGAGATATGGATCCAAATAAACTAGCTTACCTATCTATGCAACAATAACATATCACAGTAAATAAGAACGGAAAGAGAACAAGAGAAAATAGTACACCAGATATACGTGGTTCACCCAATTGGGCTACGTCCATGAGAAGGTAGTCTTCTATTACCTCCAGAATATCTTCCTCAAGATTGCAAGAGAGCAATGCCAATAACCCCAATACAATATAGAAAGATCGTGATATATGATCCACACTGGATGAATGGATGATTCATGAATGAATGAATGTGAGAGACTTCCTTGAATCTATTATATACCAAGAGATGAGGAGGAATTACTCTCACATTTTACATGTGGGATAATATAATTCTCCATAATAACATATCTTTATATAATAATGAATATCAAGAGTATATTTTACCATAATGAATATGGGATAAATGTATTACTCTTTTACATAAGATTGTGGATATCTTCCAACATAATACAAAGAAATTATTACCTTCCAAGGAATATAAAATATTTCAACACATCATACACTAATTCCATCTTTAATCCTTTTGTGGGTGGAGGTGGGCACGCAGTTGGTGGTTCTAATTCATATATCCCATTCGTTTGCTTATCATCTACCACACCAGTCCCTATGAATTCCTTTCTTATGGCACATCGTCCTCCAAGTTCATCTGTTCCTTTGAGAGGGAATGCATCATTTAATATGGGTCCCCCTTTGGATGGAGTTCCTCCGTCGAGGGGATATATTCCTCCCCCTTCGTTAGGAGGCAATGTGTACAATCCTATGGGCAATTTTGGTAATGCTGCTTTCTATTCCCAAGGGATCCCTACCATGCAAATACCCGTTCATCCTTATATGAATCAATTTGGATGAGGTTATTATCCTACTGGTTAGGTTCATGGTCTCTATTAGAATCCATCGTGTCCCACTATATTGAATCCTATGCCTACGGACATGTATCCGTAGAGTTAGTATTTCTCAGGGGCATGGGCTCAAGCATCGCAACCAAGGCTCCCATTTCTAGGTACTTTGAATGTTTCATACTTATCTAGATTAATAAATGATCCAGTGTGTCATGATCTGGCATGGCCTCCGGTCCCCACTAAGATTCCCTTGGACATTCCTAAGTTTGAGGGAAAGAAGGGTGATGATTCGTGTGATCATGTTACTACCTTGAACCTTTGGCGCTCATTTAATCCCTTAAATCATGATTCTATTCATTTGAGACTATTTCACCGCACCCTCACAAGCCTGCTGCAAAATGGTATGTCAAGTTACCCAGGGGCATGTACCAAAAATATTATCGACATTCTGCTATGACAAAGCCACTCACATTTTGGATCATATTCAGGATTCGTGTAGACGAAAGAGGTTGATCAAAGCTAATATTCCACCAGAGTTCTTATTGGAATGGTTCCTTAAGTCCCTTTTTCCCTATATTATGAAGGATGTCTCAAAATCCGGAGTAATGACTAAGGAACACACTATCTTTAAAGATCAACAATTAGACTTGATATATGCTCAATCTGGGCTTCTTAATGAAATTATCCCTGACACACCGTGACCGAGTCATGAATACAAACCAACTCCAGGACCTCATGCCAATGGTATTGCAAGCTCTGTAAGTGCCAAGGATGTAGACCAGGTGACAAATCTGATGCATAATTTGTCTATTAGCTAGTTAGAAACAAGACAAGCTACAACTTCGTCTTCTCCCACCCAGTCATTAGATGTACATTCTGTGTAGTCGACGAACCTGAAGGGTAACCAACAACCTGGAGGGAATAAGAAGAACAGGAAGAACAATCGTAAGGGTGGGACTAATAATAATAAGAAAGGAAATCCAAATAACAAAAAAATGACAATGATGTTGGTGGGGACAAGAAGCAAAAATGAAAGGTGAAGTTTCCTCGTAAGCTTTGCTCACAGGATCACCTCACTCACTTGTTCCCCAGGATAGAGGAAGGCTCGAAGCTCATAGCACAAATCCCAGTTGTGTTAACCAATCCACTTCCTCAAAATCAAAATAGGACTTCGAGTGCTTCCAACACCAGGAATGGGTCTATCATAACTTCAAACCCTTTGTCCCATGACGGTGGCCATGGATTCGTTAATATGGTCCAGTCAGAGGTTAATGTCACCACTCGCTCTTGTGATTATGGTCCTCCTTATCCCTCTATGGGGAAATACCCTCCTCCTATGGATATCACTTTATAAATTGATTGCATGATCCCATTCCACATCTTCTAAAAGGATTCCTTAAGTGCTCGAACCACAACCCTAATGCCTGAGCTACCCAGAACGATTCCATCATTGAGGATCTGGGCCAAACGCCATGTGCTATGTCATCTTTGGAGGTACTCCATATGTTTCCTTCATAGAGGAATGCCTTGTTATCTTCCCTGGGAGCTCTTGATTTAAGCGGCCCTAGCATTATCAAGTTTGAGACCGTTGATGTTCAACCTCACTTACCTTACCATGTGGCTTTTCAAATCCATGTGGAGAGTCTTGATATGACCGTCAAACATACTGTTGTTGATGAAGGTGATTCTACGTCAGTGATGTCACTATCGTGTTGGAAGGCCCTTGACTCTCCTCCGCTATCCAAGTCTATGACTATGTTGACTATGTTCGATGGGCGTTCATTTTGACCACATGGAATTATATCCTCTCTCTAGGTCCAGTTGGGTGGGAAATCCATGCCGGCTAGGTTTGAGGTGGTTGATGCACCCCTTCACTACAATATTTTACTAGGTAGGAATTGGATCTATGCCATGAAAGCGATCATTTCATCTGTGTTTCGTGTGATTTGCTTTCCTAATGAAGGAAAAATCATGATTGTCGATCAATTATCTTTTACAAGCTCCAATTCCTCTACATCGTTGAGATCTATGGTCCCCAAGATTGAAATTTATTAGCAGGAAATGAAGAATGTTGGTGTCAGAATGTATTCATCTCTCATGGGAACCTTTAATTCTTCGACACCAATCTCATTTATTGATTCCATTTACGATTGTGCTCCATCATAGTTGAGTTTGGTTTCAATTCACACTTCATATTTTAATGATCCATGGACTCTCCCTTCCACGACTTCATCGTGCGAAGGGAATTCACACATCAGAATGGCTATGCCACTATCTGCAGCTGAGGTTGCTTATCAAGTTGTACAAAAATTCACTGCAGGCTTTGATCTTTCCTCTTCACAGACGTAGGAGGAGGATCCTGCACTACCACCTGCTTGGGTGGTCAACTCATCTTGCTCACATGATTGTCTCGATGATACTTTTCCTTTGTATGAAGCTATTATCGAGGCCATGAATGGTCCTGAAAGGCCTTGGTAAGACCTTCATCATATATCTTATTTGATCCTAGAGCTTGAAAGGATCGAGCAAGATGATTTTAGGTCAATCTTAAGCGAGCAAGTTGGTCACCCCGTGGTCCCACTAGATACACATGGTATATATGCTGAAGGGAACATGGAGAATATTTCTCCCACCATTTCAATCAACATTTCTCCAACTCTTGGAAAAGTGGATAATGTATATATCAGTGTATACTACTCACCTAAATAAGTTCATATTTACACCGATCTATTTAAAGAATTCCAGGATGTTTTTTCTTGGTCTTATGAAGAAATTCCAAGAATAGACCCGAGCATTTTCGAGCATGAAATCAAGACTTATCCTAACCCTAAACCTATTCAGCAACGCTTAAGAGCAGTGAATCCCCGGAAGGCACCCACTATCAAAGCAAAGGTAGAGAAGAACCTTAAAGATGGCTTCATCTATCCGTTTCCTTTAACTAAATGGGTATCGAAGCCCATTCCCATAGATAAAAGCAAGGGACCATCCGATTGTGCAGATATTTTTAAGATCTAAATAAATCCTGTTCAAAAGATAACTTTCCCACACCTTTCATTGACCAGATCCTAGACGAATGTGCAGGAAGTGAAATTTTCTTGTTTATGGATGATTTTTCGGGTTATAATCAGATCCAAATCAAGCCTGAGGATCAACATAAGACATCATTTATTTTCCCTTGGGGTACTTTTGCATACCGGAAAATTCCGTCTGGCCTTAAAAATTCCAAATCAACCTTTCAACGGGCTATGACCTTTGTGTTTCACGATCTCAAACATATTGTAGAGGCTTATTTGGATGATCTTTCTTCTCTCTCTCGCAAGAGAGTGGATCATCCAACTCACCTCCGACTTGTATTCAAAATACGCCATCGCTATAAGATTCGCTTGAACCATCAGAAATGCATATTTTGTGTTAGAACATGCCGCCTTTTGGGATTCATCATTTCTAAAGAGGGGATTAGGGTTGACCCTTTAAAGGTTGAGGCAATACTTTGATTACCTCCCCCGTGCTCAATTACTCAACTTCAGAGTCTTCAAAGGAAAGCCAATTTTCTATGTCACTTTGTAGTGAACTTTGCGAGCCTTACTAAGCATTTCCTACACCTTTTAAAGAAGGATGTTCCATTTATATGGGATGAGCGAGCCCATGATTACTTTGATGCTCTTAAGAAATCCCTAGTATCGACGCCTCTGCTACGTCCTCCCAACTATAGTAGAGAATTTTTGTTCTATATCGCTGCGGCTCAAGAGATGGTTAGCATGGTCCTAGTTGAGGAGGATGACGAGCTCCAGGAGCACACTATCTATTATCTCAACCGAAATCTAGTAGACACTGAACTCATGTATTCTCACGTGGAAAAATTGGCACTCGCGACCATTCACACTGTTTAGAGGTTGTGTCACTACATTTTACTTCTCAAGACTATTCTTATGGCATATACCAAGCCATTTCAATTTGTCTTTACAAGACTCATGATTGGGGGGAATATAATAAATGGATTGCGAGTTTACAAGAATTTGACCTTGATTTTGTTTCGGAAAAATCAAAGAAGTCTTTGGTCTTTGTGGCGTTAATGTCTAATTTCCCTAGGCTTGATGAGGACATAGTTCACGATGACTCATTTGTGGATGATCATATCTTCCTTATCTCGTCTTCAGACCCCTGGTATGGATACATTATTGTATATCTCAGGACACAAAAATTCCCTCCACATCTTTTGAGGGATGAACGACGACGTATACATCATCAAGCTAAAAAATACCTCATTATCAGTGACACTTTGTATCACCGAGGGGTGGATTCCATTTTGCATTGTTGTTTAAATCACGAGGAAGTGGAGGCCATGCTAAATGATTGCCACAATGGGGCGTGTAGTGGTGTCTTATCCAGGCTTGAGACAACTAAGAAGATTCTGCGAGTTGGATACTATTGGTCGTCCATATTTAAAGATTGTGTTAACGCGATCAAGATATGTCACCCTTGTTAGGTGTTCTCTCACAATATGCACTCGTGTCCCGCCCCTTTATATCCAGTCATCACCATCGTTCCCTTCACTAAGTGGGGGTGGATTTCATTGATTGCAACCCAGCTTCGGCTGGGGGGAATCACCATATCATTGTGGCCATGGATTATTTTACTAAGTGGGCAGATGCCATGCCAATTTTTAAAGCCAATGGTGACACTGCAGGCCACTTCCTATTCAATCAAATTATCGCTCGGTTTGGGATCTCGAAGGAGATTGTCACTGATCATGGAAGTCACTTTCAAAATAAAATGATAGCGGAATTGTAATTAAAGTTGGGGTTTAAAAAATATCATTCATAGTCTTATTATCCCTAAGCAAATGGCCAAGTGGAGGCGGTTAATAAATCTCTTAAGGCCATCTTACAAAAAACCATCAGACAAAGCAATTATAACTGGCATATTATGTTATATCCTTCTTTGTGGCCATACCGAATTGCAATCAAGAATTCCACTGGTTTCTCACCATTCTAGTTAGTTCATGGTGTGGATTACATTCTTTCGGTTGAATGCGAAATCCCATCTCTGAATATGTCCATTGAGCTCTTTCCTGGCACTTCGAAGTTAGAACAACGTTTAATCGACCTTGAACAAGTTAATGAGAAACATCGAGATGTCGCCGTGGCTATAGAATCTAATAAAATTCATGTCAAGGCTTAGTATGATAAGTCTGTCCGTCCTCGAAAGTACGTTGAGTATGACTTGGTCCTCTTATATGACCAAGCGAAGGAATTTCTGGGGTAGGAAAGTTCAACCCTATGTGGAATGGCCCTTACATTGCGAGGCATGTCCTAGAAATATGATCTTATGAGTGGGAGTATTATGAAGGGAATGTGCTGAAGGAGCCCAGGAATGGGCTCTATCTTAAGCGGTACTGTAGGCTCGGTTTTGCAACCAAGCTTAGTGCTATGGGCACCTACTAACTAGTAGTAGCAGTTTCAATAGAAATAAAAACAATAAACTAAATAAACAATACTTTTCATGGATCTAAGCAAGAATCTAAGCAAATAATTTAAATATTTCAAAAATCAAGAACAAGAAACATAAGAAATAATTTTTGTATTGAAAAGTGGGGGGCAAGCAAGTGCTTGCGATATTACCTTCAATGGTGAAGGTTGATGTTGAGCAACTCCCAAGATGAGTAGCTCCAAACTCCAATAGGTCTCTTTCTCCAAGGTTGCTTCAATGGCTAAAAGTGCTCAGGGGAGATTTCAGCAGCATAAGGATGAGATAATGGAAGGATGTGAAATGAGGAGCCCCTACCACCTTTTTATAGGTTTTGGTGGTGAGGAATACCATTTGTGGTTTTGTGGAAACCAATGGTATTGACCAACATGGTTTAGGTAATTTTCCCTCCTTTTTCCTTTTTTGAATAAAAATAATATTTTAATTCCCTTTTTAATATTTTTGGGAATTTGGACCCTTTTTGAGGGTTTTTTATGATTTTCTTGGAAAAATAATCTTTTTTAATGGAAAAAGGGGTGTACTAAGGTCTTTTGGTGACCTTTTGTTGGTTTCAGAGGCTCAGATGGTGGAGAAGTGGACAAATGGGTCATGTGAGTAAGGGAATGAGCTAGTGAGCACTTTTTAGGTGTTAACAGATTGCCCCCTGATGTGTGAGGGCAGGAGCTCATCGTATGGCCGATAGACATCATAGTTCTTTTGTCCTTTTTCTGGGTTTTAGGGGAGAGAAGAGATCGGTTGGAGACTGGAGCCACGGCCCTTGGAAGCTGCAAAATCAAAAAATATTACATTGCCTCAATATGAATGAGGTATAATCTCTGATAAAGGACGAGGCGGGCATTCCCATGCTCGTATCAAGACATATACAAAACAATTAGTCCCAAGAAGGGGGATCTAATACGTAAAGAAATATACTGGTACATCATAATGGTCCAGAGGGGACATGATTGTGGGATATACTCATGATCATGGATGATCTCAATAACTGATACACTGGAATAACTGTTGAACTGCTGAAACTGAAGGTGTCCAACATCTGTATGGACTCAATGACTGTGAGCCATCTCTAGGCAGTATTGTAACTGTATACTCAAGGGAGTATGGAACCTGGGTAAATCTGAATACTGTCGCCATGCGCAGCCCGGATATCTATAGAAAAAGTGTAACTGGTGTTATCCATAGGAAGACTCTCAAATGTGGAGGAGTCAGGAGGTATCCGGGGTCTTCGACTAATAACTGAACGGACTAATACCCTGTGCGAGTCTCAACGATGCGATCAAGGTGTTGAAGTCGAGCATGTGAGAAACAACCATTGGGAGAGGCACTGAGGATTCCTCTCGAAATGATTCGTAGGCACTCATCATAAATGGTAATGAGTCCAAGACACAGGGGCCTCTAGGTCTATCCTCTGGAATCAATGTGGTTGTCGTCGACAGAGGGAGACCAGCAACTAACAAGGCAATGATGTTTCCTTGCTGGGAGCGCGAGGTGTAAACTGAAGTGATGTAGTACTGCTGGTAGGACTGACATACTTGTGGGGATGGGAAATAACTGGGTCAAAAATGGGTAGACTCAAACTTCCTTTGTTCAGAGCAAGATGACGTGGTTGACCTGGCAGCGTAGGGAACTGACTTGTAGGTGTGGGGATCATCTTTTAGGGACTGAAGGGTATGTACTGACTCTGGGGGGGTGAAGCTGATGGTAGCTGTCGAGGGAGTTTCCGGGTGACATACTGCAGAATACTCTGAACAAAGGCGACCAGAATGGGGAAGCTGCTATGTGAGGAGATATGATCTGTCGTGGCGCCAAGAGGCACCCTTCTTCCTTCTTCGTAGTTTTAATGAGCTCCAAGAAGGGATAAAAGTGTGCTCTGAAATGGTACTGTCTTGTGGATTTTGTGAGCCCAGGACGGCGCATGCTCATGGTTGCTATCATGTTTAGAGAGTCTGAAAGCGGTAAGTGGACTCTATTGGTGTTCTTTTTCGTGGTTTAGTCTCCAAGGCCCAAAAAAGCATAAAATGATGCGGATGGAGAACTCTTCTAGCCGATGTGACTAGAGTATACCTTTTTCGTAATTAGTCTACGAGGTCCGGAAAAGGGGTAAACTTATACCAGGTAGACGCCCTTTCAGATATGTTTAGCGAGCATGAAAGGAAGCAAGATTGCTCGGCGATCTTTTCATTGTTTTAGGAGTCAGAAAAGAGCTTAACAGAAACTCCCTAAGTGCCTTTTTCGTAAGAGGGGTTGCTCGGCCCGAAAAAGGGATAAAATTATACCGAACAAAAATGGATTGATGAGGGCGAGAAAAGGTCTCAAGCATCGTCATCTGTTTGGAAAACTGGATCCGGTGACATAAGGATTGTCGAAAACGGAGAACGGCCGATGTGGCACGCAAACCGAGGTGACGAGGGGGCGTGGAAAAAATGCCCGGAAAATCTAAAGGTGAGAGCGAGAAATGATCTCTAGCATCATCAAGAGCGCGGAAAACTGAATCCGGCGATATAAGACACATCGAAAACGGAGAACGGCCGATGTGGCACGCAAACCGAGGCGACGAGGGGGCGTGGAAAAAATGTCCAAAAAATCTAAAGGTGAGAGCGAGAAATGATCTCTAGCATCATCAAGAGCGCGGAAAACTGAATCCGGCGATATAAGACACATCGAAAACGGAGAACGGCCGATGTGGCACGCAAACCGAGGCGACGAGGGGGCGTGGAAAAAAATGTCCGAAAAATCTAAAGGTGAGAGCGAGAAATGATCTCAAGCATCATCACGAGCGCGGAAAACTGAATCCGGCGATATAAGACACATTGAAAACGGAGAACGGTTGATGTGGCACGCAAACCGAGGCGACGAGGGGGGCTAAAAAATGGTCAAAAAATGGACCCCGTGAAAAACGGGAAACGGAAGGAACCTCTATGAAGTTCTCGCTGTGCTGATCCCAACGGTTTGAGAAATGGACTTCGTATGACACCGCAATGGTTGTTTGAAATTTGTGGAATTTCTATAAATAGGACGTGGGGCCCAATATGACATGTCATTGTTACGTGCGAGTTTGATAGAGCTGTCAGAGCTTTTTCTTGATTTCCAGGAGATTTCACCGTTGGTTTTCGATTTAGCGAGTTGCAGGTAACTCTATTCGCCTTAACCTTGTCAATTATGTCTTTTTGTTTGGCGGTGGGCCCCCCGAAGGCCGCGAAACTCCACGTTGACTCTCCAACGTGGAACCGCACGGGTTTCGGGGCTGAACCCGCGATGAACCGCGCGGGTTTCAGGCTCACAGTCGCGATGTTCATCGCGACTGTGAGGTCGGAACCCGCGATGTTCATCGCGTGTTCATGGGTGACAGTCGCGATGTTCATCGCGACTGTATGGTCAAAACTCGCGATGTTCATCGCGGGTTTTTGCATGGATCCCGCGATGGGCATCGCGGCTTTTTGTGTAAAAGCCGCGATGGGATTTTTTTTTATTTTTTATTTTTTTTTATTTTAAATTTTTTATGCTGGGGCTAAAAATTTCCTGTGATTTCTTGGCAGGATGTTGCGGAGAGCTCAGTCCGTGTGGCGGGAGAGAGAGATTGATGCCGAGATCATGTTGAGGATTGAGACTGATGGAGGGGTGAGACAGACCCTAGCCATGAGCAAACTCTTAAAGTTCGCTCAGGTTCCTCCTATCCGTTCAGTGAGGAGACTCCTGAACAAGCTCGTGCTGTGGTGGGTTCCGGCAGAGGGTGCCTTCATTATCGGTGGTGAGAGGTTAGAGATTACTCTCACTGATGTATATTTTTTGACCGGTTTGCCTCGCTTGGGTGAGGTGGGTGATATTTCTCCGAGGTTGCCTCCGGGTGTGGATATGGAGGACCTCTTACAGACCTTCTGTGTGGATGACGCTGTTTTGGTAAACAGCTCTATTAGTCTGAAGTTCCTACGTGAGTGGGATATGCGGGCTGTTGGTGCCTGTGTTCTGAGGATTTTGGGTGCTGCTGCACCACATCGTATGTCTGGGGGGCAGACGATGATGGTGGATTCTGTTCTACGGGGTACGTATTATGCCTGGGCGCAGATGTTCTTGGCCGGTGTCCGGAGAGATCTGGACAAGGCCGTGAGAGAGGGAGGCGAGTTTTGTTACGCCTCTTTTTTATGCTGTTTTTTCTTCGAGCGGGTGCCGACCTTGCGGCCACATGTACCCGTTCGTGCTGGTCTTCCGAGCGAGCCTCGTATGGTGAGGTGGGGGCAGATGATGCCCCGTGCTGGCGGTGGTATCCGTGGCTACTTCACAGAGGACTTTTATCAGCAGTGGGAGCAGATGCCTCTGGTGATCGAGGACTATCCCTACACCGGTATGGATTACAGAGGTGACGCAGAGATGCCTCGTGCCCCAGGACAGGCCTGGGGCTTGGACGGTATGTTTTGTGTTTTATTTGATGTTGTATCATATGTTGTTTGGTTTATGATGATTTTGTTATATAGTATCTAATGGTTTACTTGCTTTGTGCAGATGTGGGTCCAGTGCCACCACCTGACTATGTGGCTCGGCAGGGGCGGGCGATGGTGGTCGTTCGTCCCCCTGTACCTGTACGTCCTCCGCGTGGTGGAGGATATGCAGCTCGTGGGCGAGGGGTTGGCCCTGATGGTGACGCCATAGATGGTGTCCGACGTACCTTTGCCCGGATCCTAGCTAGGTTCCCCGAGGATGGTTGGAGGGATCTGGATCGGGATGTTTTGCAGGGATGTCTTGGTGCGCCACCTGAGTGGCAGTCGCTCCTGTTGAGGACAGCGGTGCTTGCGGCGAGGCACGGGGGTGGTGGAGGAGATGCTCCGGCAGGGCCGGCTCAGGGGAGGATACGTTTGAGGGATGATCCAGCAGGGCCAGCAGAGCGGCGAGTTCGGGGTCGTCCTGACCCGGCTGGGCCGGCGGAGGTGGAGTCGGAGGAGGAGCCGGAGGAGGAGCCCGAGGATCCTGAGGATCCAGATGAGTAGATGACATTGTACTTGCCCCCAAATGCTCATGAGCATATGGGGAAGCATTTTTTGTATGACAGTTGTATTTTTTGTATATTGAGTGCTGGGGGCACGTATGACATGTTTGACTATTTGATTTGTATATATATGTGGATATATATTTTGGATATATTGTCGTGTATGCACGTGGATGCACATTTGTCTTTTGTATATGCCCATGGAGGCACATGTTATGCACGTGGGTGCAGTGTGTTTGTAGATTTATATATGCCCGTGGAGGCACATGTTATGCACATGGATGCATCATTTTGGTTTGTTTGTTTTATGCCCGTGGAGGCACATGTTATGCACGTGGATGCAATATTGTTTATGGATATGACATGATGTGATTGGTGTGCCAGTCGAGGACACTGTTGGCCATATGGTCTGCTACACTATTGAGGTGTCTTGGGACATGTGTGAATGTAATGGATTCAAACTGTCTAACCATTTGTTTAGTGCGCAGGAATTTTCTGAAAAGGCAGGGATCGCGTACCTGGTAATCATTGTTGAGCTGGGAAACTAGGAGCTGTGAGTCCAAGAAAACGTTGAGGTGACGTATGCTCATCTGGAGAGCAGCGGCCAGGAGACCGGTCACGGCATCGTATTCAGCTTGATTATTGGTGGCGGCACCTAAACATACTCCATCAATGTGAATTAACTCATGTGAAGGGGAGTAAATTACCCAAGCTGCGGAGGCGAGATTGGGAGACCAACGGCTTGCACCATCAGCGAAACCGATATGGCAGAGTGGAAGAGGCTCCATCTGTGGTCATGCAGAGAAAAACAAATATTTAGGTTTTTTTTTTTTTTTTTTTTTTTTTTTTTTTTGAAATTTTTTGTGAAATGAACAATGTATGCCTATACTAAAATGGACGATGGTGTCCATCGGATTTTCTATGGGTAAAATCGTTTAAGGTACAACCCGTTGCGTGGGTTGCGTAGGGTGTTGCCTTCTGAATCGGTCAGAATGTATGCCCCCTGCCCGAGGCAGGTGTGTATGATGTAGGGGCCTTGCCACATGGACACGAATTTTCCCTTTCCGGTTTTATCATGCGCTTGATCGTAAGCAAGGACAAGGTCTCCCTCAGAAAAGGTTCTTGGGTGGACGCGTTTGTCGTAACTTAGTTTCGATCGTTGTTTAGCAGCTTCCATGTTTTGAATGGCGGTGCGCCGATCTTCATCGGCCTGCTCTAGGAGTAGTAAACGTTGCTCGATTGGGGAAGTGTCCGGTAGAAGTTCCACGGCGATGTGTAAAGCTGGGATCTGGCACTCAATAGGGAGGACCGATTCCACACCGTGAACTAAATGGAAAGGGGTAAAACCGGTGGCGGTTTTGGTTGATGTGCGGTAGGCCCATAGTGCCGGGAAAAGCATGTGATGCCAATTGGACTTGTGCTTGTCGACAGTGCGTTGGAGAATGGTCTTCAAGATTTTATTGATCGCTTCGACTTGGCCGTTTCCTTGGGGATAGTAAGCGGAAGAGAAATGGTGTTCGAATTTCAACATGGTTGATAACTCCTTCCAGACGGCATCTTCGAAGTGAGAGCCGTGGTCAGAGACTAACTGCTGTGGTACTCCGAAACGAGCGATGACATGGTTGAAGAAAAACCGTGCCGCAGTGTCGGCTTTGCAATTATAGGTTGGCATGGCTTCTGCCCATTTGGTGAAATAATCTACGGCCACAATGATGTGTTTGTGACCGCCGGCTGACGGGGGATTGCAGTCGAGGAAGTCTATGGCCCATTTGCAGAATGGTCCAACAGTGATGACTGGATGAAGGGGGGCAGGGGGGGTTCTTGCCTTGGGGGAAAATAGCTGGCAGTTCTGGCAATGCTTGACTGCGGTGATGCAATCAGTAAATAATGATGGCCAAAAATAACCGGCCCGAATGATTTTCTGGGCGGTAGCCATGCCGGAGAAATGGCCTCCACAGGCACCGCTATGACAATCATTGAGGACTTGTTCTGCCTCACTATGGGATAGGCAGCGGCGTAAGATAGTATCAACGCCGCGTCGATAAAGTACATCCCCAATAAGTAGGTATCGGGGGGCGTGGTGTCGTATGCGACGGCGTCCATCACGATCGATGTGTGGTCGGAATTTTTGCGTACGAAGGTAAGTCAAAATGTCTCCGTACCAAGGGTCGTCAGACGAAATGACGAAGATCTGCTCGTCAATCAGGTCCGTTTGGATGACGGGTGATGTTGAAGAGGAGGGGAGATCTGTAATGAGGTGAGCAAGCGCAAGGGCTTTGGTGCTTTGGGGGTCTTGAAAGTAAGGTCATATTCCTGGAGGATAATGACCCATTTAGCGACGCGACCCTGAAGGAGCCGCCGGGTGAGGAGGTAGACCATGGGGTTGGAGTCGGCGACAACCGTGGTATGACTAAGCAAAATATAGTGTCGCAGTTTTTGTACGGAAAAGACTACAGCTAGGGCTAATCTTTCCTCGTATGGGTAGCGTAGCGGTGGGCCAGACAAGGTCTGGCTGACGTAATAAATCACATGCTCTTTGTGGGAAGCATCTTCTTGTACCAAAACTCCGGACACGGCATGTTCAGATGCCGAGACGTAAAGGGTGAAGTCTTGGGAGAAATCCGGTGGGGATATCAAGGGGGCTTGTGTGAGAGCTTTCTTGAGGGCTTCGAATGCCGTGTCTGCTTGCTCGTCCCAAACAAAGGGTATGTGGGTACGAAGTAAGCGTAAGAACCCGTGGACTTTGGTGGCATAATCAGGGACAAAGCGCCTAAGAAAATTGGACCGCCCTTGCAAGCTCTGAAGCTGTCGAAGCGTGCGAGGAGGGGGAAGTTCTAAGATGGCTTTAACTTTCAGGGGATCGACAGTGATTCCATCTTGGGAAACAATGAAACCCAACAACCGGCCCGCTGGGACGCAAAAGACACACTTGTGTGGGTTCAAGCGGATTTTATATTTGCGACAACGCAGGAAAACTTGCCGGAGGTCGTTAAGGTGGTCTGATCGTTTTCGGGAACGAGCTGTGAGGTCGTCAAGATAGACTCGTAGGATATGGACCAAGTCGTGAAAGCAATAGGTCATGGCTCGCTGGAAAGTGGCACCAGCATTTTTAAGGCCAAATGGCATGACGCGGTAGGCAAAGGTGCCCCATGGGGTGGTAAAGGCAGTTTTGTACTGATCCTCCTTGCGGATGTGAATCTGGTTATATCCGGAAAACCCGTCCATGAAGGATAGGACCTCATGGCCCGCACACTCATCAATGAGTTGGTCAATGAATGGCGTGGGGAAATTGTCTTTTGGACAAGCGTGGTTTAGATCGCGGAAATCAGTGCATACTCTAAGGGTGCCTTGCTTTTTGTTGACAGGAACGGGGTTCGACACCCATGTGGTGTACGGAATAGGGTAGATGAACCCTGCTTTTCGAAGTTTCTCGACTTCAGCCTTAACAGCTGGGAGCTTGGCAGGGTGAATAGGTCGCTGTTTCTGACGAACAGGGGGTACTTCCGGCCATGTATCGATGTGGTGTTCAATAATGGCGGGGTCGAGACCAGGCATCTCGGTATAGGACCAGGCGAAGACATCACGGAATTCTTGAAAGAGCTTTTTGTATGCCTGAGTTTCTGCTTGAGTGCAAGATGCGCCCAGCGAGATGAGCTCAGGTTTCCCTGGTGTTGTGGAAATGTCTATCTGTATAGTGGGGGAAATGTTTGACATGTTCCCTTCTTCAAAGGCATCCGGTGCTGGGATGGGGTCCTTTAACCAATCGACCTTAGCGGGTATGAAGTCTTTCGACTCGACTGATAGCTGGTTGGATGCGGTGGAGGTAGATGCTTCCGGGAGGAAGTACGAGCGATGATGCATATCATCCCAAGGGTAGTCAGGTGCAGTGAGTGTCTCCAAAATCTGCTCATCAGTATTGAAGTAATCAGACCATAAATCAAGGGGTTCTGGTTTGAAGGTTGTTGAAATCATATATATCGTATTGACTTCTTCTGACGAGGATGATGGTGGAGGGTGGATCTCCTCGATGAGGGGAGGAGATATCTCTAAGTCGGCATTGTTTAACTCGTACAACGCTGCTCTATAGTCAGGTAGATCAGGGCAATGGTGAGAGTAGTGGCCGTAAACACTGCATATAGCACAAGGATGGTTAGTGCGCAGCGATTTGTCACGAGGCTGTAGAGGTGGTTCTAATCTGACTACTGGGATGCCGATGTCATCGTCCAACATATTCATATGCTCTTGGAGTGCCGGTAAATGTGGGCATTGATGAGTTGGATGGCCAATTTCATCGCATAATGAACATTTGGGGGGAGCTCGAAACACTGGTGGGGGTTTAACTGCCTTCGGAGGTGGTATAGCAGTGTATGGTTGTGGACCTCTGCCCCCAGTGGGCTTAGCCAGAAGAGGGGGATCTTTTGACGTCGAAACAATCGTGAGACCAGGAGGAGGTTTCGTTGACGACGAAGAGATTGCAACACCAGGAGGAGGCTGATTTGTGGTAACGATAGGTTGTACCGGTTGGAGGATGACGTCGGGTGTGGGTGGTCGAACGGGAGGCGGAATATACCACACGGGTAATCCCAATGTTAGCCCGGGTAGGCTAAGGGTAGCCATAACCGGGGCGCTTACTACACCCGAAGGAGGAAATAGGAAGGGGATGGTGTGGATGGGTGTAACACCAATGTGACTGGGGATCAATGGTGGTTGACCACCGGACGTTTGCGTATTCTGCGAAAGAGTGCAGAGGTTTGCGACTTGGGTCTCCGGTGACGGTGGTGGAATGGACTGAAATGTAGAGGTCATTGGTGTATCGGAATAAAGTCCGGGTGCCACGGAAGACACAAAGGAGGTAACCGCACTAGAAGCGGGTTGTTCAACCATGGGAAGAACATTCTCGGGTGCTGCAGGGGCGTTGGGATCATAGTAGGTGAGTTGGTCAATTTTGACCACGCGTCCCTCGTGGGGGAACATCATGGTGCGGAAGACGGAGGAGGCGACCGCTTTCATGGCGTACATGTAACTGCGGCCAAGTAAAAGGTTATAGTCGAGCTGGGCGTTAATGACCTCTATGTCGATGAGCACAGTTTTCCCACCTAATTGGACGGGCACCTTGGGTAATAAACCTTGAGGTTGAGCTGACCGGCCGTCGTAGGCCCGCAATGCAGTGGTGGATTGCTGGAGAGCTGGGGATCCCAACTTTTGCCAAACAAAAGTGGACATGACACATGTGGATGCACCTTCGTCGATGATACATCGATGGATGACAAGATTCCGAATAGAAACGGAAACTTGGACTGCTATGGTAGAAGGCAGTCGTGGTTCAGATTGGTCTAAATCAAAGGTCATCAAGTTCGAATCATTTGGGTCAATCGCCCCAATGGCGGAAAGTAAAGTCTTGCGTTGAGTAGGACAGGTTTTTAAGACTTCTAACGCAGACATGGCTGCGGGAGATTGAGCTAAGTCATCTACAATGTTGTAATTGGACGCAGCTCGTGCATTGGGGTTGTTGTTGATTCGGCGAAGGGGGAAGCGAGGTGCTTTAGAAGCGCCATCAAGTGGAACCTGAGGTATACGCAACGTCTGATCAGTGGGATTAGCAGTAGTATCCTTTTCGGCGGGGGGGGCTTCAGAAGTCGGTCCGTATTGATTCCGACGGGTTTGGATATTGACGTCAGCGGTGGACATCATCAATAAGTGGTGGGTGCCTGAATCAAACATGGGTTGATCAGGAGCTGTGTAAGTTATTTGTTGTGGTTGCACGTTTCCCTGTTGGGGGGCTAACGGCTGAGTGTTTACCACTCCCTGTGTTGGAAAAGGGTTTTGGAGGACCAAAGGTTGTTGTGGGGGTGGTGGGGGGTTGGGTGGTGGCTGAGGAGCCGCCTGCCCTTGACGATGGGCGTCATTTGTCCATAGTTGTCGAGCTCGCTCCAGATGTGGGCAAGCGTGGGTATAGTGGCCATAGACACCGCAAATGGAACAAGGATGGTTTGTTCGTAAATTAGCATTTTTGGGTTGCTTAGGTGGCCGATCAGGATTCTGATGAGCGGGCGCCGCGTTATTGTCTTGCGGAGGATGGGTAGGTTGTGGAGCTTGGTTACTGTTTTGATTGTTTCCACGGTTGCGTCCTTTTCCGCGGTTGGGTTGTCCACCCTGGTTGCGTTGGTTATTTTGGTACTGGGGCTGATGTTGTTGTGCGTACACATGCCCTTGAGCATTAGGGGGATTTTGAGGAGCCGCGGGTGCGGGAGCAGGTTGCGGTGGATAGTATGCAGGTGGAGCTGGAGGTGGTCCAGTAGTTTGCTGGGGTTGTTGGTACCCCTGAACTGGTGGAGGTGTGAGGTTAGCCGGTGCAACCGGTTATGGGTAATGCATGGGCTGTTGTTGGAACTGCATGGGGTTTTGTATCGTAGGGTGAGCATAGTATGTAGGGGGTACATATGCTGATGGCGCTTGGCCATAACAATGTTGTGGACAAGAGGGTCCATGAACGTGATGGGTCTGGTTTGTTGGAGCATAAGAAGTTGTCGCCCCAGAACTAGATGTAGCCCTAGAAAGGTCTGGGGCGGGCATGGTGCTCACCATACTGAAAGGTTTTGCTTGCGGTGTAATTTGGCCAATAATGCCATCAGCGGCATGTGATGCCCCCGGTGTGTCACCGCGTGCAGAGTCAACTCGTGGGGCGTCAGGTATGATCGTGTATAGGTAACCTGACTGGGCGTAGATAAGATCAAACTGTTGGGCCTTAAGGATGGCCTCCTCCTCAGACTGGGGTCTTTCGGATGCTACATCCTTCGCAATGAGAGGAAGGAGGGATTTAAGGAACCAGTCTAAAAAGATTCGGTCGTCCAATTTGATCTTGCATAGGCTTCGGCGCCGACGCCAATCATGAATATGGTCAGTGATATGCGTGGCCGTGTTCTGTCTGCAAGACAGTAGGATCTCGACGCCCGCATCGTAGCGGACAGGTAGCTGGAAGAATTGTAGAAAGGTCGAGGCAAGGGAGGTAAATGTGGAATGCGTCCCATGGGGTTGCTCGATATACCATTTGGCTGCGGAGCCAGTGAAGGTGCGTTGTAAAAGCCGTAGGCGGATTGAGTCATCCACTATGGAGTTTGAGGAACACCATAAATGGAAGGACATGATGTGATTTTGGGGGTCTTCTCCAGCCTTACCCTCGAACTTAGGGATGTCAGAGGGAAGCTTAGTGGGCATATGGGGCCAAGCAGGATCATGCCTGATGGGGTCATTTGTGAGCCTAGCTAAATCTGGCAGGTTGAGACTTGCCATGTATGGTAGACTAGCGGATGTGGTGACTGGAACCGGCACTTGCCTAGCCATGGTGGTATGGTGTAGGGGTCCAGTAGTGCCTATAGGTATGCTAGGTATGGAGGGTATGTGCCCTCCAAAAGGTGTGGCCTGATATGGGTTAGCGCTCCCAAGTGCAACTTGGGTTATACTTGGGTTAGGAATCGCACTAGGGATTCCTGGTATAGCACTGCCAAGTGCAACATGAGTTGCACTTGGGTTAGGAATCGCACTAGGGATTCCTGGGATAGGGTTTGTGGAACCCGAAGGGGGTATGACCCCCATGTTGGGTATTCCCATGACAGGTGGTGGTCCTGTGCTAGGCATTCCTGAATGTGGAGTGGTACCCATATTGGGCATTCCCAAGGGGGTGGCTGTTGCCATGGATGGTACTACCGCAGAAGGGTTTGCGGATGTCTGACCTATGGTTAATGTAAATTGTGGATCATCTGGTGTTCCAGACATAACTGTGGTTGGTGGTAACTCGGTGGGGTTTTCGGATTCTACCTCCAAATCAAAGGTGAAGTGGGGTATGTCAGAATCGGATGACCGTCTAATTGATTGACGATGTGTCGAATCAAGGGATAGTGCTCTGCGTCCGTGACGTGGAGAGCCAAGTGGACTAAACTCTGGGAGTTTGCCCTGTAGACGACGAGAACGTCTAGAATTCTCAATGGTGAGAATATGTTTTATATATATATTTTTTTTTATGTAAAAAATTGTTTTAAGTATCAGGTGGTGATATATATGTAAAAGACTCAAAACCCTAATGCAACCAAGGGTGCAAGAAGGGGAGTGAAAAAATAAGGCTCACAGGCCAAAAAAATCAATCCTCAAAAAATGCACTTATCCCAGCAGCTGTGCTACAATAAGTGGAGGAATGCAACAACCGGTCAGAATACCAACATGCAAGCGGCTCCTAGAAAAAATAGGTGTAACTAGACTCAAAAGGTGGTAAAGATCATGCAAACACCTAATCTAAAAGTATTGTGACTCAAACAGACGATATCCTCTGCAAGGTGATGAAATCCAAGTCAGACAATATGAATGTAGAGACAACGGGTAGATATCCCCCTACCGGGAGGGACACCGGGTAATCAATCCTAAAAAGACAGGCTACTAGGATACTCCGTTCATGACGCGTCGAGAAAAGGTAAATCTGCCGTTTGGTCCTTTGATCGCAATATCCCTATACAGGGATATCCCGAGAACTGCGAATGGTAGCCCTTCGGTTACTGAATGGGTTTCGGTATCCCACTCAGGCTTCCGGAACCATCCTCGCGACTTCAACCCTCCTAAGGGAGAGGCCTTCCCACAAACCGGTTGTGACCGCGCCAAAAAGTACTAAGAGATTTTAGCTCCCTAATTGGACAACTTCTATGTCTCAGATGTATGAACTGAGGGGTGTTATTGGAACACCTATCCCCCCAATACTACCTAGCTACAAGAATTCTTTTAGTGTTCCCCAAGTGGGGTTAAAAGTGTGTTCAAATTAAGGTACGTTTTAAGGCTTAGTTCAATTAAGTGATCGTGTGAGTGCACGTGAGGTGTTGTAAACTGAACTTGAAAAAATTAAATGCTTAAAGGGAAATTTTCAAAAAATAAAGGACTTTTCGAAAATACAAAGCAAATATCTAAGACTTTTTTCACTAAAAGGAATTAATATGCTTTTTCAAAAAATAACTCAAAAAATAAAGGATTTCTTGGATTTTATGAAAGCAAATAATAAACTCCTTTTTAAAAGAAATAAATGGATTTCTTCGTTTCAATAAAAATTGCTAAGGGCAAGATTCTAAAGAAGTAAACAAGAAAAAATTTGAATCTAGATAAAGAATGCAAAATGAGTCTTTCTTTCACTTTCTTGAAATTTTTTAAAAAGATTTCTAGGTATGCATTTTTTTTTAAATAGTAAATTTTTTTTTCAAATCTGTAAACTATGCAGAATTTAGTACTGTAAAAAATGTGCTATGGGCAGAAAGTACAGTAAAAAATATTTTTCAAAATCGGGATGGCCGAATGAAAAAATTCAGCCGCGCGGGTTTTGGACGAACAGCCGCGATGGGCCGCGCGGGTTTTGGCAGCACAGTCGCGATGGACCGCGCGGGTTTTGGCAGCACAGTCGCGATGGACCGCGCGGGTTTTGGTCGCACAGTCGCGATGGACCGCGCGGGTTTTGGCCGCACAGTCGCGATGAGCTGCGCAGGTTTTGGCCGCACAGCCGCGATGAGCCGCGCAGGTTTTGGCCGCACAGCCGCGATGAGCAGCGCGGGAAAATGCAGAAAAGTCGCGATGGACCGCGCGACTGTCTGTAAAAAATCCGCGATGGACCGCGCGGAAAAATGTAGAAAAGTCGCGATGGTCCGCGCGACTGTCTGTAAAAAATCCGCGAGGCGGAAGCCGTGCACGGAAACCGAGAAACGAACCCGAAAATTGAAAATTTCGGGCTGTTTATGGGGCCAAATCTCAGAACAGCAATGGATCTGCTGTCTAAGATGGTAGATCTATGGATCTAAAGGTTAAAAATTCATAAAAACTAAGATTTAATGGCAAAGCTAGAGATCTAAAGTTCAAACCAAAGCGGAGTCGCCAAAAACTGTAGGCTCGGTTTTGCAACCAAGCTTAGTGCTATGGGCACCTACTAACTAGTAGTAGCAGTTTCAATAGAAATAAAAACAATAAACTAAATAAACAATACTTTTCATGGATCTAAGCAAGAATCTAAGCAAATAATTTAAATATTTCAAAAATCAAGAACAAGAAACATAAGAAATAATTTTTGTATTGAAAAGTGGGGGGCAAGCAAGTGCTTGCGATATTACCTTCAATGGTGAAGGTTGATGTTGAGCAACTCCCAAGATGAGTAGCTCCAAACTCCAATAGGTCTCTTTCTCCAAGGTTGCTTCAATGGCTAAAAGTGCTCAGGGGAGATTTCAGCAGCATAAGGATGAGATAATGGAAGGATGTGAAATGAGGAGCCCCTACCACCTTTTTATAGGTTTTGGTGGTGAGGAATACCATTTGTGGTTTTGTGGAAACCAATGGTATTGACCAACATGGTTTAGGTAATTTTCCCTCCTTTTTCCTTTTTTGAATAAAAATAATATTTTAATTCCCTTTTTAATATTTTTGGGAATTTGGACCCTTTTTGAGGGTTTTTTATGATTTTCTTGGAAAAATAATCTTTTTTAATGGAAAAAGGGGTGTACTAAGGTCTTTTGGTGACCTTTTGTTGGTTTCAGAGGCTCAGATGGTGGAGAAGTGGACAAATGGGTCATGTGAGTAAGGGAATGAGCTAGTGAGCACTTTTTAGGTGTTAACAGGTACTATGCTTGAGCCTCCAGCTTAGGTTATTTCCTTGTACATAGTTTGGGTTTTTCTTTTGGTGTCTAAGGTTTGATTATATGCTTCCTATGGGTTGGTAGATATCAATCAAAGTCTTTGACGCACTCAGGATTCATGGATGGTGCCAGTTGTCATATGCAAAACTTACTTCTGATGCTTGGGTCATTTATTCACCCGAGAGTCAACTTGTGTCTTTAGGAGGTGTATGTATTGGGCCATCATCGAATAATGTGGCCGAGTACAATGCCTCCATTGAGCTATTACGTGATTCCATTTCTAATAGTATTCAATTATTATAATTTTCCCTGGATTCACAAATGGTTGTTTCACAATTGAATGACAGATATTGTGTTAGAGATCCTACATTACTGAGAAGATTCTTACAGGTAATACTTTTGTAACAAAACTTTAATTTCATCACATACATTCATATACCTAGATGTTCTAATCAAGTTTCCGATGCATATGCAAATTATATTTTAGATTGGAATTTGTCTCACAACTAAGCAAAGGAAGCATCCATTCATTCATACATTCATACACAAATAATAGTAAAACTAGTAACCATAAGTTTTTCATTATCATAAAAAGTCCAAAAATGTGGTTTCATAGTACAAAAATTGGGCTTGTAGACCTCAACATATATGCGGCCGATACATAACATAACCACTACATCTAAGCCTGAGGTGCGGGATGTGTATCTTTGAGGAAGGAACCTCCTCACACAATGTACATAATACAAGACAAGATACAATGATGACTAAAATTAAAAGGTCTCCTTCCTATATATAGGAGACAAAGGGGTACAATAACAACTAATAGACCCACTGATAGACCCAAGCCGACATCAATAATATATAATGCACCATAATAAAGGGGGTAATGAGCCTCTACAAAGAGGGTAATGTGTCAATATTTAGGGCTTAACATGCCCCTCCCATTGAGACAAGTGTTGTCCTCAATGCTTGATTAGTTGTGGATGCTTCTGTATGAAGGAATCATCTCCCCATATCGAATCTTCCACTGGCAGTTTCTTCCATTTGATGAGGTACTCCATAATAGCTCGATTTTGTAGTTGTTTGGTCCTTGTTTTAGTGATTTGTTTAGGTTCCAATATGACTCTTACTTCTTCATCAAGATCGGGAAATATTGTTTGAATTGGGATCTTGTCTCCTATTACATTCTTTAAGAAAGAAACATGGAAAACTGGATGCACTCTTGAAGATGAAGGAAGCTCCAATTTGTAATCCATACTACCAATCTTCTGCAATACCTTATAAGGACCATAATACCCAATCCCCTAGTTTATTTTTCTTATTTAGTTGCTTGAGGGACATATGCTTGTAAGGTTGTAACCTTAGAAAAACCCAATCCCCTTCTTTGAAACTCCTTTCACTCCGATGTTGATTAGCTTGTTGTTTCATCTTGTTTTGTGACATAGCTAGGTTGTCCTTAGGTATCTGGAGAAATTCTTGTTGGTGCTCTATGTGTTCTTCCACGGCTTGAACTTTAGATTTTCCCTTTAACTTAGATGTGATAGATGGAGGCATGTACCCATGAAGTGCCATAAATTGAGACATTTTTGATGATGTATGGAAGGAAAGTATTGTACCAACATTTTGCCAAATATAACCATTTCACCCACTGTGTTTGTTTATCATATGCAAAGCAACGAAGATAGCTTTCCAAACATTTGTTCACTATCTTAGTTTACCCATCAAATTGAGGATGATAAGATGAACTTTGAGCCAATTGGGTACCCAAACAAGAAAATAATTCAGTCCAAAATTTCCAATGAAAATTGGATCTCTATCGCTTACAATAATCTTTGGATTTCCATGTAACTTCTGAACTATTTCCAGAAAAGTTGTGGCTACTGTACTTGCATTAAAAGGGTGAGAGAATGCACAAAAATGTGCATACTTCGTGAGTCTATCAACAACCACCATAATAAAATTCTTTCCTTCTGACTTGGGTATACCTATGATAAAATCCATTAAGACTTCTTCCCAATGCTGGAAAAGTATGTCTAATGGTTGTAGAAGTCCTAGGGTCTTAACTGTTTCCACTTTATTTTGTTGGAAAACGAAGCATTCGGCCACAAACCTTTGAACATCAGATTTAAGACCTTCCCAAAAAAATCCTTCTTGACCCTGTGGTAAGTTTTCAAGAATCCAGAGTTCCCACCTATAGGAGAGGTGTGTAATTCTGAGATGACCTTTTGTTTGACTTGGGAGTCTTTGCATAAATATAAGCGATCCTCATACCATAGTAAATCATTTTTCCACACAAAAGTATCTGATACACTGGGATCGTCCTGTAGCTTTTGAATGAGCGTCCACATAGATAGGTCATTTTTCCATTCTTCCCTAGCTGCTACTATCCAATAAGGTTGTAGAATGGAAATTGTACAAAGTAATGCCCTAAAATATTCATTTTTTTCTTCGGAAAGTGCATCTGCCACCACATTATGTTTCCATTTTTGATAGATAATTTCAAATTCATATTCCAACATCTTCGTTATCCATTTTTGTTGCTCTTCCAAAGATAATCTATGCTCCAAGAAGTATTTAAGACTATCATGATATGTTTTATCTTGAAGTGTCTACATATTAGGTAAGGACACCATTTCTTAAGAGCATGTAGAATTGCGAACATTTCCTTCTCATAAATGGGCTTCTGTAAGTGCTTTCCCTTGATTGGATGACTTATGAAAGCAAGCGAGTGTCCTTCTTGCATTAGAAAAATGCCAATACCATTTCCTGAAGCATCAAATTCCACAATAAATGTTTCTGTGAAGTCTGGTGTGGCCAAAACTCTTAAATTTTGAGCATTAATTCACAATACTCTTGGATCTTTACTGAGAGAATAACATATACAATATATCAATGCATAACAATCAAAATAAGCATAAAAAGCATCACAAGAATCAACAGCATGAGAGACAGAGACACAGAGTTTCCGTGGGGAAAACCCTAAGGTGAAAAACCCTACAACTTCCTTAGAGATAGAGAGAGCAATGGCTCAACCAAAGTACAACCAAAATACACTTGAGATAGTCTCCTAGTAGCAGATGATCCTCATCCTCACTAGTGCGCCACTTTTTGAGTGAGAGAAGTGTGACTTTTCGAATGATCAAAATAGAGATATCCCGATCTCTATTTATACAAACCTGTTTGCCCAGTTACACTATGGGGCCGACTTGTCTATCTAGATACATCCACAATATAATATATATTTTAGGGCCGACTCCACACATGGTGGTCTAATAACCCATCGACAAGTACACACACTTGCGACACTTGTCAATCCACATGACGACACTTCCTTATAGAGGAATAACACATCTCTTATAAGGGTACAATAAATATATATATGAAATACATAGATGAAATACATTCCAAAGTTACATATACATCAACACTCCCTCTTAACTAGGAAGGTATTTCTCAACACAGTTCTGCTAGACAAGTCTTCTTCTCGGGATCATCGTCATCGATGCATCGTCATCATCATCATCACTACTGCTGCAATCTCAACCAATCTCTGACTCTACTCATCATAGGAAGTTCTACAGAGCTAGTCCTTTTTCATATTGGATGTAGGCCCACCACTTGCAGGTTTTCATCATCACTAGCCATACTGTGGAATCCTCAGGACTTATTACGTGCGTCACAAAACCTAGCTGCAGCATCCTAGGCTATTACGAGCACACAGCTCTACCTGTAGGATCTCCCAGGAGCACATTACATGTGACCCATCACAAAACCTGGCTGAAGCATCCCAGGCTGTTACGAGCACACAACTCTACATGTCGGATCTCCCAGGAGCACATTACATGTGATCGCACCACAAAACCTGGTTGAAGCATCTGAGGCCTTTTTCATCCTGTCTAGATCTCCCAGGAGCAAATTACATGTGGTCCACCACAAAACCTGGCTGAAGCATCTGAGGCCTTTTTCATCCTGTCCAGATCTCCCAGGAGCAAATTACATGCCATAGGACAAAACCTTGCAAGAGCATCTCAGGATGTTATGGATACACAACTCCGACCTGAAGATCTCCCAGGGCACAAATTACATGTCCTCCCAGAGCAATGTCTCGAAAGAGCATTCCAGGCTGTTATGGGTACGCAACTCCGACCTATAGGATCTCCCAGCATGCTCATCTGCACAACCTGATCCACGGCCACAAAGTATCATCTGATACTCACCATACATCATCCTGATGTACACATGATCATCCTGATCATCATCACTGCAACATCGTGCTGCATGTCATCTGGAGAAGCTCGTCATCCACGATCACCCTGATCATACAATGCATCCATCTGATGCACACCAAGTATCTACCTGATACATATCATCATACATAGTGTATCCACCTGATACATAGATACATGATCCACACAATGTATCCATCAATATACATGATCTACCTGATCATACCTGATACATATCAATATACATGATCTACTTGATCATACAATGTATCCACCTAATACATATACAGATACATGGTCCAAGCATCCAACATGATGCATATACAAAATACATACAAATGATCCAACCGATCATATCCTGCATCCAACATGATGCATACATACATATAAATGATCCAACTGATCATATCCAGCATCCAACATGATGCGTACATACATATAAATGATCCAACTGATCCTATCCAACATCCAACATGATGCGTACATACATATACATATAAATGATCCAACTGATCATACAAAGCAGAAACTAGAACATCATCCTGATGCTCATCATCCAGTGCTTACATCCACAGCCATGTGAAGGATCCTCCTTCCAACATGCTTGGAATGGCTTCAGCAAATGTGTCCATCACTTCTTCCTCGAAGTGTCCTCGATCTGAAGAACACCAAGCCTCTCCCTGAAGTACTCGAACTTCACCCTGGCTAGTGGCTTCGTCAGCACATCTGCAATTTGCTCGTCCGTCGCAACATACAAGAGCTTCACAACTCCTCTCTACACCATATCCCTGATATAGTGATCTTTGATCTCTATGTGTTTCGACCTGTCATGAAACACTGGGTTCTCAGACAACTTCACACAACTCTGGTTATCGCAGAAGATACCAGTAGCATCCAATGGAAGATCAAATAACTCAGACAGTAGCTTCCATAGCCATACTGCCTCACAACTAGCTGAACAGGCTGCAACATACTCTGCCTCAGCTGTACTTAGTGCCACACGGGACTACTTCCTGCTAAACCAAGAGATCACACCTGATCCCATACTGAAGCAGCATCCAGATGTGCTCTTCCTATCTGCAGCACTGCCATCCCAATCTCAATCAACATAACCCTGCAGGTTAAAATTTTGATTCGCTTCATACTTGAGCCCAAAATCCACTGTACCCTTCAGGTACCTCAGAACATGCTTTACAGCAACCAGGTGAACACTCCTCGGATCCGTCAGGAACTGGCTCAATGTGTTCACAGCAAAGCAAATATCTGGTCTCGTGTTTGTCAGGTACATCAAGGACCCAATCATCTAACAATACATAGAGACATCAACCGACTCAGATGAAGCATCACATAGAAGCTTTAGATTCGATGCCATAGGTGTGGCCATGGCCTTGCAATCCATCATCCCGAATCTCTTCAGGATATCTACTGTGTACTTCCCTTGACCAAGGAAGATCCCACCTGCACTCTGCCACACCTCCATACCTAGGAAATAATGCATCATTCCCAAATCTTTCATATTGAACTCAGCAGCAAGCTTCCTCTTAGTATCTGCAATCAATTTGTCATCTCCTGTTACAAATAAGTCATCCACATACAGGAGTAGAATCATAGGATTCCCTTCTTCAACCTTGCAGTAAAGGTTGGAATCTGCTTTACTCTTGGTAAATCCCAAACTAGATAGGAAACTGTCCATCCTACCATACCAAGTTCTGGGAGCTTGCTTTAAGCCATACAAGGCTTTCTTCAATCTGCACACATATGACTATCATGTATTTCGAAATCGAGTGGCTGCTCCACATATACTTCTTCTTCAAGTACACCATTCAAGAAAGCAGTCTTGACATCCATCTGGTGTATTTTCCATTTCATTGCTGTAGCCAGGGCAAGTACTGTTCTGATGGAAGTATACCTGGATATAGGTGCAAAAGTTTCTTCATAATCTATTCCCTCTTTCTGAGAGAAGCCACGAGCTATGAATCTTGCCTTGTATTTCTCTACACTGCCATCTGCAGCATGCTTGATTTTGTAGATCCATTTGGAAGTCACAACAGACTTCCCTTTAGGTCTTGGGACAACATCCCAAACATCATTCTTCATTATTGATTGGTATTCTTCAACCATGGCATCCTTCCATTCTTTCTTTTTCGCTGCTTCTTCATAACTGGAAGGTTCTTTGTTCATAATGTCACAGAGTAAAGAAACATAGCTGTTATGTGATCTGGTTCTCTTCTTTGCTCCGTGTTCTTCTTCTGGAATGCCAAATCTTTCTGCATCTTGAATGAGCTCTCTAGCACATGCATGTTTCCTCTTGTGAGAGTTATCCTCATGGGGTTGATCTACAGGTTCTTGCGGATCTTCAAACTCACGAACAACTTCTGGAATTGCTTCAGTCATGGTAGTGTCTTGAAATCTAGTTTCCTTAGGTTCTTCATAAACTTCGATAGGTGCCTTCCTTGATTTGATGAATGCTGAGTTTTCATCAAATGTCACATCCCTGCTGACATCAATCTTCTTGAACCCTGGAAAGTATATTCTGTAAGCCTTCGAGCTTTCACTGTAACCCACAAAGATACCCTTATTTCCTGAAGGATCTAGTTTGGTCCTCTTTTCCTTTGGGACATGAGTGAATATTGGACAACCAAATATTCTGAGATGGCTAACTTTAGGTTTCTTACCAGAAAAGACCTCTTCTGGTGTCTTGTTGTCCAATATCTTGTGGGGTTTTCTGTTCTGCACATATACAGCTGTTCTAGCTACTTCTGCCCATAGATGCATAGGTAGATCCTAGTCATGTAGCATTGCTCTTGCTGCTTCCGTGATTGTTCTGTTCTTCCTTTCTGCAACTCCATTCTGTTGTGGATTGTAAGGAGCAGTCAACTCCCTCTTAATCCCTGAATCACTGCAAAGCTTCTTGAAGTCACCTGAGGTGAATTCTCCACCATTGTCAGATCTGAATGTTTTGATCTTTTTGTCAGTTTGATTCTCCATCGAGGTTTTGAATTCCTTGAACTTATCAAACACCTCATCTTTGTTCTTCAAGAAGTACAACCAAGTCTTCTTGGAGAAGTCATCAATAAATGAGACATAGTAAACATACCCACTTAGAGAACTGGATGACATAGGACCACATACATCTAAGTGGATGATTTCCAGGATATCTTTTGCCTTGCTTGGGAAAGCCTTCTTAATGTTCTTACCTTTTGCACATCCTTTTCAAACACCTTCATGTTTGGTCTTGATTTCAGGAAGACTCTCTACAACCTTGCTTGCAATTGGAAGTGCCCTATAGTGCATATGAGCAAGTCTTTTGTGCCAAAGTTCACTTGGCTCCATAGATTCATGCACCATGGAATGTTCAGGTTGTCCCTTCAATTTATAAAAACCTCCCTCTTGCTCTCCAATCACTACTGCATCATCTATGGTCTTTCCCTTTGGCCACATTAGGACTTGGCCATTCACAAATGCAACCCTCATACCTTTTGCATCCAATGCAGAGATGGAGAGTAAGTTCTTCTTGAGCCCAAGTACATAAAGGACTTCTTTCATCTTCAAAGATTTTCCAGAATCTAGGTTGTAGGAGGTTTCACCACTTCCTTTGATTGGGTATTGATAATCATCCCCAAGTTTCACCTTATGGGGTGATTCATGTTCAGATAGGTTCAAAAAAGATTCCTTAAACCCAGTCATGTGTTTGGAAGCCCCACTGTCAATTAAACAATCATTACAACCATGGGAGATAGTACCTGTGAGAGCAGAGATCAGAACATACTCTTCTTCACTTGATGAGTCATCATTACTATCATCACTTTCTGCCCTAGCCTTCTTCTTGGGTGGTTCAGCATCCTCGGCAGCATGATCATGAAACCTTCTTTTGCTACCCTTCTTCTTCTTGTTGAAGTTGTTGTTGTCCTTCTTGTTCTTGGGACAATTTATGGCAATATGTCCTCTCATTACAGGTGAAGCATATTCTTCTTTCTTTGAAGTGATGTGAAGATTTCTTGGAGTGAGATGGCTCTCTCTTGGACTTTCCTTTCTTGGTGTGAGCTGTGAGAGCTTGATCTTCATTCCCCATCTTTTCTTCTCATTCCACAATCCTTGCTTCTTCTTGTGAGCATTCTTCTTGTAGTCTACTGAAGGAAATCAACTTCTTTCTTGCACAGATTCCTTGAATGAAGGAGTCCCATGACCTAGGTAAGCCATTCAGAGTGGTCATGACAACTTCACCATTCTCCACCATTTCATCCACTGCTTCTAGTTGTTCCTTGATCTGGGAGACCCTTGAAAAATAGGATTGAATGGTTTCTCTATTCTAAAACTTTACTCCTTTCAATTGGTTCCGCAGGGTCATCTTCCGATTTATGTTCTTCCCTTCAAATAGCTTGGTCAAAGAGTCAAACATCTCTTTGGGTGTCTTTAGAGAAGACACATGGGGTATGAGATGGTCTTTGATAGAATCAACAATGATTCTCTTTGCCTTGACCAAGTTCTTCTTATGCAATACTTTAGCCTCTTCATCCTCTGGGATAGGGATGTCTTCTTTTATATATGAGTCCAACTCATTCTCTTCCAGGATTAACCCAATCCTATACTTCCAAGCTCAGAAGTTATCAACCCCTTCAAGCTTATCCTCAAGCTTGGTGTGGTGAGACATTTTAAAGAGTATTTCAAATGGAAATAGAAAAGATTTAGGTCTTACCACTTGAAATGCTGAAAACTGGATCTGGTCTCGGAGATCTACCCAACCAAAAGTCTCGATCTAAAGCTCTAAACTTTGATTTTTGCAAGGAACTTCCAGCTATGTCTTCAGATTTCAGAAATTTCTATTTTTGTGGAAACCCTAATTTTTAGGACCAAATCTGAAAATGCTCAGAATTGAATTCTGATTGGATAGATGGATTCTCCTTGATGAGTAGAGTCAATCTACTATACTGCTTTTCCAAAATCTGTGGAGAGAAACCCAATAAACAAGAAACTCAAGTTTCCATCACTGCAAAATGTCTTCTTCTCAGGTTAGCTCTGATACCATGTTAAATTTTGAGCATTAATTCACAATACTCTTGGATCTTTACTGAGAGAATAACATATACAGTATATCAATGCATAACAATCACAATAAGCATGAAAAGCATGAGAGACAAGAGACACAGAGTTTTCGTGGGGAAAACCCTAAGGTGAAAAACCCCACAACTTCCTCAAAGATAGAGAGAGCAATGGCTCAACCAAAGTACAACCAAAATACACTTGAGATAGTCTCCTAGTAGCATATGATCCTCCTCCTCACTAGTGCACCATTTTCTGAGTGAGAGAAGTGTGACTTTCCGAATGATCAAAATAGAGATCTCCTGATCTCTATTTATACTAACCTGTTTGCCCAGTTACACTATGGGGTCGACTTGTCTATCTAGATACATCCACAATATAATATATATTTTAGGGCAGAACCCACACATGGTGGTCTAATAACCCATCGGCAAGTACACACACTTGCGACACTTGTCAATCCACATGACAACACTTCCTTATAGAGGAATAACACATCTCTTATAAGGGTACAATAAATATATATATGAAACATATAGATGAAATACATTCCGAAGTTACATATACATCAACAAAAACAAGAGCTTTGCACATAGCCTCCTTAATCTTTTCAAAAGCTTGAGTTGCCTTTGGAGTCCAAGAAAATGCATCTTTTTTCAGTAATGTTGTTATAGGTGCTGCTATTATTCCATAGTTTTGAACAAACTTGCGGTAGTACCTTGTCATACCTAAGAATCCTCGAAGATTCTTTAGGGTTTGGGAATCGACCAGTCCATCATGGATTTAATGTTTTAAGGGTCTACCTTGATACCTTCCTGAGATAGAATATGCCCCAAATATTCTACCTCCTTTACCCCAAAGAAACATTTGGAAGGTTTTGCATATAGTTGTTGCTCCTTTAGTAGTTGTAGTACCCTGTCAACATGTTGAACATGTTCTTCCCAAGACTTGCTATAGATTAGTATATCATCAAAGAATACTAGCAAAAATTTTCTAAGGAAATGCTTGAAAACGGAATTCATCAAACCTTGGAATGTGGAAGGTGCATTCGTGATACCAAAATGGCATGACCAAAAATTCATAATGACCTTCATGAGTTATAAATGCTGTTTTTGGAATGTCTTCCTCCTCATTCTAATATGATGATATCTGGAATGGAGATCCAACTTTGTGAAGAAAACTGCTCCATGCAATTCATCTAATAATTCATTAATGACATGAATAGGAAATTTATCTTTAATGGTGATCTTGTTGATATCTCTATAATCTAGACACATACACCATGATCCATCCAACTTCTATACCATTACCACTGGTGCAGAGTAAGAAATTTGGCTAGGCCTAATTATGTTGGCCTCTAACATTTCTTCAATTATACGCTCAATTTCACTCTTCTGTCCATATGGGTATATGCAGGGTCTAATGCTAGGAGGAACACTTCTTGGAATTAAGTGAATAACATGATCAAAATATCAAACAGGTGGAAGACCTTTTGGAATATCTTCAAATACCTTGGAATGCTTATTAATCACCTTCTGGAGATCTGGGAAACAAGAGACTTAGATGTTTGAAAATCTAATGAGCATAATCATGCAATTACACCTTGTTGTCCTTTTTTTATTATTATCAATTTTGTGATATTATTAGAGCTTATCACCTTACTTGGTTTCTCTATGATACCATTTAACTCATATTATTTTCCTTCCCATAAAATTTCATGAAAATATTCTGAAAATTAAAAACCACTGTTCCCAATGATTGTGACCATTGAAATCCTAAGACAACATCATAATCCCCCATCGAAATAGAAATCATTGGACTATTCAATACATATTATCCCATAGTGAGATTGATATTATGGCATTTTCCTGAGCAATTTATAGTTCCTCCATCTGCAATCATTACTTGAAACTCCAATGCTGGATATACAAAGCAATTGAGAACCTTCACCAATTTACAGTGAATCAAATTATCCGTACTACCAGAATCAATCAACATTGTTACCTTTTTCTTTTTGATATATCCTTCAACCTTGAGAGTTTCAGGAGTGCTAATTCCATCCAATGCATGACAAAATATGATGGGAGTAATCTCTTCGGAAGTAGTATCCTCTATTTCTTCATCTTGAGACGATTCCTATTCTTTTGGTGCTTCTTGTTCATTTTCTTCCTCTACTTCACAATCTATGTAAAATAGTTTCTTCTCAATGCACTTGAGGCCCTTACTGTATTTTCTATCACAACTATAACAAAGCCCCTTTTCTCCTTTTTACTCTAGTTTTTGTGGTGTCAACCTTGTAGGTTGTTGATGACTTGAGACTACACTTCCTTCTTTATAGTTGTATGTGGTAGACTTATTTGTTGCCATAATTTTATTTTCAACTCTTATTGCCACCTTGAATGCATGCTCCAAGGATTTAGGTTCCAACAGGAGAACCTCATGTTGGATGTTATCTCTTAAAGTTCCTATGAAGACGTAAGTTAGATTCTCTTATGGAATATCTGTGACCTTGATATTCAATCTTTGGAAGTTCTCAATTTGCTCCCCAACTAAACCCTTTTGTTTGAGATTTAACAAATGGATAAAGAAGGTATTGTTCTTGGTGTCCTCATAATGTGCTATCAATTCCTCCATAAACAATTTCCAAGTGCAAGTGATTTATGAGAGCAAAGCCATCTATGCCACACAAACTGATTAGGTTCTCAATATAATGATGCAATGCGTACCTTTTGTGTGGATTTCACCTCATGTATCTCAAAGAACTACTCCATCTGTAGTATCAATGTGACTGGATCCGTGCCATCAAACTTACTCATATCGATCTTTGGGATGTACTAGTTGGTTTTTGACCCCATATTGGAGTCCCTAAATTCATGATGTATGTTCCTTTTGTTTTCATCATGAATTTCATGAAAGGTCTTCTCACTTCTAGGAAGCTCTTCTTGCAGCAAATTTGACAAAATATATTTCAAAACTTCAATACCCCCCTTCAAACCCTTCAAATCATTTATGTCATTTTTCAAATCATGCATTTTCACTTCCATTTTATTCTTGGTTTGACCTAGTATTGATATTAGTGCATCTTTTGTCACTATTTTCTCTTGTAAATAAGATATGTCCTTGCACATTTCTTCACCTTCATCATAAGTCCATGTAGAACTGTCTTGAGGGTTATTGGGTGTAGAGGTTCCCCTTTTAGGAGGAATTCAGAACAATATAGACAGGTATCACACCCTATGGATCACCACAATTAGATCCTTCTACTCAAGTTAGTCAAATTTAAAACGACGTACATTTTTCAACCCTGATTGGAAGACTGTTTTAGGGCCGAATTAAAACTGAGGAAAAATTAAAATTTCGACTCCTTTGGGTCTGAAAATTTGGTCTATTGTAGCCTTATGTGTCATATTTCTGATGCCTTAGGTATGATCTAATTATGATGTGCCAATAGAAAGTTATTGCGAATATCCCAACACTTTTTATTTTTTGTCCTTTCAGAATATTGAACTTGTACAGACTTCCACATGTCCAATATTTTGGATCCGAGTTTTAAAATTCTACCATAGATACTTTGGTCTATACCCTTTCTAATGCAATTGGTCTCACTCAATTTGGACTTCGCATGCCCCTGATATGACCTTGTTCCCTAAAACACCTGTTTTAGACTAGTTTTTCAAAAACCCTAATTTTCGAGGACAATATCTCCAAACTTGTAATGTTTCAAGACATCAATTTTGGACTAAAGATATATCGACCTATTTTTGAGGTGGTTTTTTAATCTCGCTGTCTGAATCCTTGCAGAAAAAAATTATAGTGAAAAATTCGAAGATGACGCGTTTTGAAGAATCCAGTCCCGAGGAAATTGCTCTGATACCAAATGTTTTTCAACTAGGTCCCAAATATAGCATAAAAATAGTAGAAATAGACCATAAGAAAGTAATCAATGCCTTAATAATGAATACCTAAGATGAATAAAAATCCTCTTCGAGGGAGGAACCTCCTTACATAATGTGCATAAGACAAGACAAGATACAATGATGACTAAAATGAAAAGGTCTCCTTCCTATATATATGAGACAAATGGGTACAATAACGGCTAATAGACCCACTAATAGACCCAAGCTAACATCAATAATATGTAATGCACCATAATAAAGGGGGTAATGTGCAACTACAAAAGGGGTAACGTGACAATATTTAGGGCTTAACACTCACTAAACTAACTCTTAGGATAAATTCGCCCCGTAACTGAAAGCTTTCCCACTTAGTTAGGTGGATAACTTAAGTGTCGTCATGCAAGTGTGGAAACTCAAGTGTCATCTTTTAGTTTAGCATAAGTGTCATCATGCAATAACACTTAGTTAGCTAGATCTTCTTTGTTATCACTTAGTTAACTCTCTTAATCGATTCTTTCTTGTTAACATCACTATAGTGATCAATTCGTGTTCTCCCTTGATTTACTGAAGTCTTTACTGTTAAATTGTGTACCTTGGAAGTTGTTCCCTAGGTGATTTTTCCTAAGTCATTAGGAAAATGGGAAAAGTTTACATGACCCTTGTATTACTGACTTGAGATGGGCATTAATTCCACTTTAGGGATTGAAGCACCCTTTATAAAAAATTAAAATGGTGGTTGAGTGGAAATTAAATAATGGAGACAAAAAGTGTTTTTATCTCATGCGTCCATCTCATCCAATATGGGCCCTAGGATTAGATGGCCTTTCAGCTACCCCATTAATTTTTATTAAAGGCAAAGTTCATGTGAACAGGAAAATTCAATTCAGGTATTTTTGAGAGAGAGCATTCGACTTCTTGAGATGAGGAGTAGGACGCAACAGTGAAGGGAAGATTGTTGGAACACTTTCCAAGATGATCGTACAACTATTTTTCATAGCATGAATCCCAAGAAAATATTGGGCATGTAGTTTGAGGCACAATACATTAGCATTAAATTTCTAGGATCGTACAACAATGGCATGAATACCTAGGCATAATTTATGGGCTCGAATTTCAAGGAAATGGGCACAAATTTTGAGGTATTGAGTGATAATTACAATGGGCACAAAATTCAAGGTGAAAACAACAGTTTTGGACATGAAAGTTGAGGACCGTACAGTCCTATTTTGTTAGTCTGTACACTACTACTTCTGGCACGATTTTTGAGGTGTTGGCGGCACAAATTTTGAGGCAGCTATTTCACTATTTTCAAGAGGCCTGCTGGGTTTTATTGGTTGAGATAAGTTGCTTCTTGACTTGATTAAAATTGTTGTACATTTGAATTAAGAAGAAATAAAATTCCTCTCTCTCAGAAACAAGTTTTCCTCTTATGGGTTTTGCCGGGGCAATTTTCCCAAAACATTGGTGTCTGAATTATTTTCATGGTGTGCACTGTGTTAATTTCATTTTTGTAAAATTTGATGTTCATATTGTGTTTCAAGTGAATTTACTGTTTATAAGATATACCTCAGTTGCATCATTAAACTCATTGGGTTGGGCATTAAACAAGTGCAAATTTCAGACTTGAAATCGAGCTAGGATTGAACCTTAAAAACTTACATAAACTGAAGTTTAACAATTCAAATTCTCTCTTAATTAATTATTTTATGTGCAATTCGAATTATCTCATATCTTATCACATATTATATTTATCTCTTGTCTTATTTGCATGGTCCACATGTGCCAGCTTAATTATCATATAAAATATACTAAGGATATTTTCCCAATGATCTGATCATATTTTTCTACTATTGTTCCAAATGGTTATATGCTAAAGTAATTCACTCTAGAGGTGGCCAGTCTCTAGATGATACTTAATATCTCAACTATGGTTAGTAGTACATCACACACCATACATGCTTCGACATGCAAAGCATCACCTCAACACATGAGGCACCACCTCAACACATGAGGATCTATATTGATACACAAGACCTTATCCTTGTCTATTAAGACTATACAACATCATCACTTTGACATACAATGCACTTGCCTCAACACATGAAGCTTAACCATTCTTGAGTCCAACTCAATATTCTTCTCGAAGTTTCCTGAGTCCAACTCAAGATCCTATAAGGAACTACCTCAACACATGAGGCTCAATCTTGACACACAACATTGACCTGGAGAATGAATCATGATGCTGTAACTTTAACACTCCCTCTTAGCGAGGGAGGCATTCTCTACCATGCCAATATTGTCTCGAAAGTACCTATACTTCGTCACTAATAGAGGCTTAGTCAACATATTTGTTATCTTCTTGCTAGTAGCAATCCACTGAAGTATTATGGCACCTCTCTGCACCATGTCTCTGATGTAGTGATAATTCAACTCAATGTGTTTCGATTTGTCATGAAACACATGGTTTTTTGAGAGATTTATGCAGCTATGAGTGTCATAGTGAATAACATTAGTCTCAAGCTTCACACAGAACAACCTAACAAGTAGTTTCCTAAACCACACAGATTCTCAGCAGGCATTACTAGATGCAATATACTCTGCTTCTGTAGTACTCTAGGATACAAAGCCCTACTTCCCGCTAAACAAAGAGATCATAATTGATCCCAAGCTAAAAAAAAATTTGGATGTACTCTTTCGATCCACAATATTTCCACCCCAATCGGAGTTGGCATATCCAAGTAGCATCACTATACCACTGGAAGCATATCTCAGTCCATAAGCAATAGTACCTCGAAGGTATCTAAGCACATGCTTGGAAGTAACCCAATGTTTATGTATTGGATCAAATATGAACTGACTCAAGATAAACACTACATAACATATGTCTGGTCTACTATGTACCAAATACATCAAGGAGCCAATGATATGTCTATACTAGGATCCACTAGATTCAATCCAGAATCTAACTCATGTAGCTTCTTTATATTAGACACCATTGCAGTAGACATGGACTTACAACCCATCATACCAAATCTCCACAATACATCAACTGTGTACTTTCCTTTTCCAAACTTCAAAACTGTTGACCAAATTGCGACCTCACAGTCGACAAGGGTTCACCAACTGTCGACACATACCGGAGTCTCCTTGGGAACCGACCCGGGCAGGTTTGAGCCCACCCAGCAACACCCGCAGAGCGGATGAGGTCTCACCCGAGGCGTCCAAGAAGAGTAGACGAAACCATGTTTCCACCGATGGAGGAGGAGAGTTGCGGCAGTATGATATCAACAACAATTCTAAATATTCATCATGAAGTTATAGCACATCACTTTAATCGCAGCATTTAACATTACAGTAAACAGATATCTATAACATTTTATTGCGGCATTCACATCATAGCGACAGAAACGGATAATTGCAATAAGACAAGACAATAAAATAAGTATCGAGCAAAATTACACACATATTGCACCAAATCATCATCCTTATATTACTGTGGCAACCAAAAGCAGTACATAAATCTCTGCGCAACTCCCCGCATTATCTTTCTGTCAATCTCCGCATACAGCTCTATTTCTATCTTCTATCCATCGAATCTCTTCTTAACACTTGCAATTCTCATCTATTTATAGGCTTCAACCAATTACAATACTTGTCCACTTTCCTAACCGACACTATGGACAATTGACTAACTGACTTGGTCTAATGACCCAAAAACCTGCATACCACGGTACAATTGACTCGATATTACAAAATACATGACCCAAAACCCGCCAACTGCAGTATACTTGACTCAATATTACAAAATACATGGCCTAAGTGACCCAAAACCCGCCAACTGCGGTATCCTTTAGCACAAAATACTCCTTTTGCGCCTTCATCCAACATGTCACGGTGTCAGCAGTACCGCGATATTTCCTCATCAAACCGCCTGCCAACAGGCCCCCAACACAATCTTGTGGCTCGCCCTCGAGCCACGTCAACTGCTGGACAGAGTACACATCGCAGTCCTTGCCTTGAAGTCTGTATACGGCTATTCTACGTTCCTCACCAGCTCCTAAGCCTCCTAAGTTGATGCCTGACTGTTGACCACATCTTTAGTCGATGGGTGATCGACAAGCTTGTCCATGACCTGTTGTCGATACTTCTGTACTGCTGGGAGTGCTTCACTGGCCCGCAGCATCAGTTTCCCGCCAGTGTCCTAGAATTCTTCTAACTGGGCTGCATGCAGCTTCTGGCATTCATCTGCCTTGGCAACCTATTGTTGCAAGTCCTTTAGTTCACACGACTTAGCGACTTGCTCCATCAGTGGAAAAGTTCTCATCGTAGCCTTCAATGTGGCCACTTGGCCCTCCGCTTCCTGCCGAGTCTTAGTGAGTTGTTCAATTTGCTCATTGTGAACGATGTGCCCCAAAACTCTATTGTTTCGGCAGTGAGCCTGGTCGCCTTCGTCTCCAGCTCCTCCATCTGGGTGGAAACTTCCTCAATTGCCCTTCGTCATTCATCCAGCTCGGCCTAAGGCGTATTGGGTTTCAACTAAGCCTTCAAGTGGTCGTTATCCTGTTGCAACTGAAGAATAGCTGCTCCCAGCCACTGCACCCGGTGAAACACATCTACTTCTTCAGTGGGCTCTGGGACATATTGATAAGCCTCCACAATCGCTTGGTCAACTCGAGCACTGTCATCCCACATGCGAGCCTTCTCCGCAATAAGGACGTCTTGTTCCTTTTTAAGTTCTTCAATGGTGCAACTGGTCTCGGCTCGCTCCTGCTTAAGGTCGGCTTCAAGGTCATCCACTACTTTCCATGTTGTAGCAGCTTTGCCTATAAGCTCATATTTCTCGGAGTTCACAGTGGCCTCTCTTGCCTGCAAGTGTTTACATCTCTTGCTGAGTTCATGCATTCTATTCGCCATTTCCTGGGAGGCGCCCCTATGCATTGTCGTCAGTGCCATTGCCGATAGTGCATTAACATTGACAGTCACCTGGTCAATCAACAGTAACACCTTTTTCAACTCCTTGTTATCGGTCACAACCACAGTCGGGGGAATGTTGACATTCTTTACTCGGGGCGTGGTGCGGATCGTGACCGTCTCCTGCATGGGTACACTGCCAGGTTCCGTTTGTAACACCGCATTACCCAGAGAATCCATACGGGCAGCAAGCGTAGAGAATCCCTCCTCCACTTTGACAGACATCTTATCGGCAGCCGTTGTGGTGGCATGGTTAATGGCTGTGATTAACCGGCCCAACTACGCCTTCTCTGGTAAAGACATCCCGTTGATCGTGGCATGCTCGTGGTGCCGTTTTGTCCGATTTTCCTCCAGATCACGGTCGCTATCGTCTGCAGTTGGTGTTCGGATTGAGTCATGATCGGAACTATGATGACTTTGTTGATCCTGAGCTGATACTCGATCCAGAGGGCCCTCCGGTGGGCCTCCAGCATCAATTTCTGCAGGACTCATGGGCTGTCGCCAAGTCTCCGGCCACTCGTTCACAATAGCCTCCAAATCTGCCACCGTCACTCTATACCTTGTCTGCAACCATTGTCGATTAACATCATGGAGAGCCTGTATATGTATGACACTTGGTCGTATTGCAAATGCCATGACCGATGTGAATCGTGCCACACTGTCTGTGGATATCCGTGGGACTTGGGATGCGGCATTACAAAGCATTTCTGAATATAGCCAAAACTATAATTGGCACTCCTGGGTTTGCTCAGGCTCTCACACAGCCCACAGATTCTGATAATGTGCCCCGCGTCATTCCTTAACAGCCAGGCAGTCCATACCCTGGTATGTATCAGGTTCTTTCCATGCAACTAGAGAAATTAGCAGCAACAACCAACTATATGAAAAAGCACCTCTCCCCACTTGGACGTTTGTGACATCCTCCATTAGCTAATTCAAAAGATATAAGGACCAATTCATCTGGACTCCTTCTGCGCATTGCTCGATCGAAGAAACTATCCTCGAGTTACATTGGTTAGGGAAACCTCCCCTAATCACCTTACAGCACAGAATCTTAATGCCCGTGAGTACCGCCTTATTATTGTAGCTACTGGTGCGATACCCACGCCCATCCGATTCCAAGCCATACTTCTGTGCCAACCGACGTGCCCGCTTCCTCTCACTGGCCTTTCCTTAAAGAAACTCTGCTGGATCAACACCATTCTTGGGCAAGCTGGTAATCAAAGAAATCAAGTCAATAGTGACTGGGACTTCTCTATCCAACCATAATGAACCTCCATGGAAGCATGACAAGAGCTGCTTTACACAAGAACTGACTTCCATCAAGCGTCCGAAATGCGGCATGTTAATTAACCCTAACAGGCCGGCCTGCCGCAATTCGAGTGCCCAGTCATGTATCACTGGTTTCGGTAAATGGCGCGTCTCTTTTACATATGGTGCGGAGGCAATTTCAGGGTGGGCCACCATGTCACGGTCGTCGTAGCACAGGTGCATCAGCGGTGGCCCAATATCCACCAAGCACTCCAATCCTGCCGGGAGTGCGGGCATCTTCACACTGAATTTTGGCTTCGGGGTCATCTTACACGGGGTGGCATCTGGCCGAATAGGAGGGATGTTGTAATGTCCCTTGTTAGGAATTTTATTAAAATTGCAATTTTCCACTTTTTTCCTTGGTTCGACCTTGGACTAGTTTCGATCTCTAGGTCCCAAATTTGCCCCAAATGATCCCAAATCTTCTGAGAAGGTATATGAATGATATTAGAACATAAATATGTGTTTCAGGGATGCCTTTTTACCTTTAAAACACTTATGCAAATACTCTTTCAATTCTGGTCAATGTAGGTAACTTTACTAGTGATTTCCCTTTGACTAGTATTGGTCTCTAGGTCTCAAATTGACTCCAAATGCCTTCAAATCTTCAAGGAAGGTTTATGAATGATATTAGGAATTGAATATGATGTTCAGGGATAACATATGGCCACCAAAAGACCTCTGCAAACTCTCTTAAGATTCTGGACCAAGTATGCAATTTTACTAGTAATTTGGGGTTCAAATCCCCTTGAGGTAAGTACTGAAAATGGCTTCCCAAATGCCTCCAAACCCACTCAAATTTATGAAAAGAGGTATGTAATGTGTTAAGTATGTTATTAAGGTCTCATATGCACCATTAATGGTTTATTACAACTGTTCTCACCCTCTCCCATTCAACTGCAAAAATCCCCAATTCGACCCTTGGGGAAATGGCACTATTTCACCTCCCAATACAACTAAACTGAGTAAAAATGCTTCAAATGCTCAAGTACAGTACATGAAACTTGTAGAAGACATCCATGGAAGTATATTGATCACAAATATATCAGAGAATCATCCATTCATTCGAAATCATCATCAATACATTGGTTCACAACAAGGTAGTGGGGAAATGGCATTGTTCTTCCATTAAAAATGAGATTTATACATTTCTACTTGGAATTTCGACCTGAAACTTTCTGGAGATGAATAACAGAGTATTTAATTCATATTACAAAAGAAACGGGGCATTAAAAGCTCCCCCAAAGAGTACAATAGCTCACCAAAAACGCCCTCCCTCAAGGATCAAGAATATGCCATCAAAACTGGAAATGGTTGAAGGAGCGAGCTGCAATAGAAGAAACCATGAGATTCCCTGTAGCTTACACCTGCAATTAAAGACTCCATTAAAGCTCCAAATGAAAGGTCTGAATGGCCTTTCCAATTGCCAACTTGGATGGGAATCTTTCACCCTCGAAATTGGCTAAGGCAAGAAACTAGTCATCCACTAGCTCTCCCTCTTCACAAATGCAATTGCAAATTCTACAAATGATCAAAAGCTGGTTTCATTCTTTGTTATTGACATTTATAAACTTCTAATGTCCTCCATGGGTCGAATTCCTTCCAAGAGACTCATGCCAACTCAAGTTGGGAAGAGATTCCAAAGAACGCCACTTGTACAACAATTCCTAGTCTCCCACTTCCACCAAATCACATGTGGAAGCATCTTAGCTGCCATAACACCCTTGAGTGCCCTCTTGGAGTCTATTTTTAGCCCTGACATGTCATATATGTCATATGTCAGCCTTCAGGTCTGATTTGTGTCATAGGTGTCATAGCATCTTCATCATTGTTGTCATAGAGCTAGGGAATCTAGCCCAAGTGTCTCACTAGCTCCAATTTGCCTCTTCCTCTTCCATGGGAGTTACTCTTCCTCTATATTTCGACCTTGGATGAGTAATGCAATGAATAATACCTTTTGGACTCCCCCAAGTATGTTACCATTCACCTTGAATTCGAATTGGTGAGAGAATGATGCCAAGTGTAGTGGGGAAATCTAGCCATATGTGGGTCCCACTTCCTCCATGTGTCTTCATGATGAAATGCCACTTTGATTTTCACTTGTATATGTTTATTTATCTCCTTTATTAAATATTTATGCCATTCTAATGTTCAAACATCATTTATTATCCCCATTATGCCAAATCCCAAAGCTTCCACCCCAAACCTAGGAAACTAGTAATTTTCCTCCTTGGCAATTATTTGACCTTTAGCATCAATTTGACAAACTCTAATGAATAGGGCCAATGTGATTAGGCCATTTTGACCCAATACCAAATTTGGGACATGACAAATCCTCCCTTCCCAATATTGCTTGTCCTCAAGCAATTTTAAACATGGGTGTTGAAGAACCTGCTTTCTGTATAATTCTTGAAGTTGCCATTGAATTGCCCAACCTTGAGTCTTTGAGTTTCCATGAAGATTTTAGAGAGGAACCACCATGCTTGCTGATGCACTACTCTGATAAAAATCACTTTATTAAGTGGGGAAATCCATATCCCATACTGCTTGTTTCCCCAAAAAATTTGAAACCAATGAGATAAAAATTATTCCAGGGTCCCATTGCTTGTATTGCACCCCAATAATTAAGAGTGCTCTCCAACCCACACCATTAGTTAAGAGGATTCCTGGATCCCATTTTCTTGTATGCATCCTTCCAAACATCATGAGTACCAAATATATATCATCAAAGTACATAACAACATAATGAAAATGTACATCAAGGATATGCTTAATCAAAGAGTCATGAAGGTGCTTATACCTCCAAGCAAGTAGACCACCATTTTCCAAGTGCATACAAGCTTCAAGTGACCAATCAAATCTGCTCCAATGACATAGGTGAGCATCCCATGTCCTATAATGCTGCTCCAAAAGGATGTGATATGCATCAAAATATTCAACCATGTATTCTTTCATCCAAGATGTGAATGAAGAATCTCCACTAAAATCTGAACCAAATAATGAGCAGAAAAAACAAGGAGACTTCAAATGACTCAAAGAAGTCTCATCCATACATCCATGAATGTGAGAATCATAAAGATGTAACAAAGTATGTGGCTGCCAACAAAAATGTTCTCCCATCATAAATCTATTCACCCAAGTGTTGGATGAAGTTCCTCTAACATAAAATGAACCCAGTGTTGAGCAAGAAAAACCATGAGTCTTCAAGTGACTCAAATCCATATCATAGGTACATCCATGTAGATGTGAATCATCATAAAGTGACAAATGATGCTGCTGCAAATGTGAATAAGAATGTGCTCCAACCATGTCATCATAAAAGTTAAATCTAGGAGTTCCATGCTCCTCATGTGGCACCATCAAAAAGAACCCTTTCACCCATACTTCATTGAGACTAATGTTGCAAAACATGGAATTGTAGGAAGTAGGAGAATGAACTAACTCACCCAAATGATCAAAAAGTGCAGAAGTTTCATCATGGGAAGGATCCATATGGGTAGTATCATGCAGCTCCTTCAAAAGTGTGAACTCTTTGTCATAGTTTGGTTCCAATGTAGAGGAATCATGCTCTTCTTTAAAAATTGCATAACCTTCATCAAGAGGCAATTCAAATTCCTCTTCCACCACATCGAGTGTTTGGATCTCTTCAAGTTCATCTTCAAACACATCAAGAACATTCAAATTTTCACATTTCTCATGATCCACCATGTCATGAGAATCCTCCAAACAATCTACCATTTGACAATCTGAAACATTGGAGGAAAAACAAGTATCTTGCAACTTTTCAAGAAGTTGCTCATTTTGAATTGTGAGCTTATGAATATCCTCATTATTCTTCAAGTATGCATCATGTAACAATTCATTAAGCTCAAACAAATGTTTTCTATCAAAAAGCAAAGACATGAAATTACCTTTGATGTGGCACATTGCTCTTTGAATCTTCTCCATGTCTTCAAGGAAGGATGTTTCCTCCAATGAAGTAGCTCTCCAACAAGAATTTGACACCAATGCTTGAGTGTCATGGAGAATGCTGAGGGACTCTTGGATCTTCTTTTCATTCATCTTTAAGGACCCTTCAAGAAAATGAGGCTCTTGCAAATGAACCTCCTCATCTTCTTCATTTTTTCTTGGACCAACTTCATGAAGCTCAAGTGGTGATGGGGAAGTTGATCTTGGTTCTTCTTCAACTGCTGCAAGGTCTTCATTATCATGCTTAATGGAACTTGGGCTTGCAGCAACATTTTCAAAAGTGATCTCTATGTCACCAACATAGAGGTGTGAGCACCCATCAATAGGTACTCCTTCATAGTTTAAGCATCCATCAGTAGATGCTCTTTGGTTCATGTCTAAGCTAGAAGGTGTCTCGAAATGATCTTCCATATTTTCAATAGAATATTCTTCACTATCTTGTGATGTCTCTTCCTTTTGCTCCTTCAAGCAAGCTGTTGCATTTTGCCCCTTGGTTTCCTTAAAATCAATAATTTTTTCCACAAGTTCGATAGAAAACAATTCGAATCCTTCCTTAATTTGCTTGGTCATATCTTCAAATATTGTTTTCATAATTTTTATATGCTCCTCACCATCATATGAGGCTCCCTTTTCATCCCTAGTCATAGTTTCCTCAAAAAATTTGCTCTTCTTCTCCTACTTTTTTTTTCTTCAACAAAGGCACTTTTGGTTTCAATATCTAATGGTGGTACCTGAATTATTGTCCTCATGAATATTATACCACATCAGGTGCCAAGATCATGCTCTGATACCACTGTAATGTCCCTTGTTAGGAATTTTATTAAAATTGCAATTTTCCACTTTTTTCCTTGGTTCGACCTTGGACTAGTTTCGATCTCTAGGTCCCAAATTTGCCCCAAATGATCCCAAATATTCTGAGAAGGTATATGAATGATATTAGAACATAAATATGTGTTTAATGGATGCCTTTGTACCTTTAAAACACTTATGCAAATACTCTTTCAATTCTGGTCAATGTAGGTAACTTTACTAGTGATTTCCCTTTGACTAGTATTGGTCTCTAGGTCTCAAATTGACTCCAAATGCCTTCAAATCTTCAAGGAAGGTTTATGAATGATATTAGGAATTGAATATGATGTTCAGGGATAACATATGGCCACCAAAAGACCTCTGCAAACTCTCTTAAGATTCTGGACCAAGTATGCAATTTTACTAGTAATTTGGGGTTCAAATCCCCTTGAGGTAAGTACTGAAAATGGCTTCCCAAATGCCTCCAAACCCACTCAAATTTATGAACAGAGGTATGTAATGTGTTAAGTATGTTATTAAGGTCTCATATGCACCATTAATGGTTTATTACAACTGTTCTCACCCTCTCCCATTCAACTGCAAAAATCCCCAATTCGACCCTTGGGGAAATGGCACTATTTCACCTCCCAATACAACTAAACTGAGTAAAAATGCTTCAAATGCTCAAGTACAGTACATGAAACTTGTAGAAGACATCCATGGAAGTATATTGATCACAAATATATCAGAGAATCATCCATTCATTTGAAATCATCATCAATACATTGGTTCACAACAAGGTAGTGGGGAAATGGCATTGTTCTTCCATTAAAAATGAGATTTATACATTTCTACTTGGAATTTCGACCTGAAACTTTCTGGAGATGAATAAAAGAGTATTTAATTCATATTACAAAAGAAATGGGGCATTAAAAGCTCCCCCAAAGAGTACAATAGCTCACCAAAAATGCCCTCCCTCAAGGATCAAGAATATGCCATCAAAACTGGAAATGGTTGAAGGAGCGAGCTGCAATAGAAGAAACCATGAGATTCCCTGTAGCTTACACCTGCAATTAAATACTCCATTAAAGCTCCAAATGAAAGGTCTGAATGGCCTTTCCAATTGCCAACTTGGATGGGAATCTTTCACCCTCGAAATTGGCTAAGGCAAGAAACTAGTCATCCACTAGCTCTCCCTCTCCACAAATGCAATTGCAAATTCTACAAATGATCAAAAGCTGGTTTCATTCTTTGTTATTGACATTTATAAACTTCTAATGTCCTCCATGGGTCGAATTCCTTCCAAGAGACTCATGCCAACTCAAGTTGGGAAGAGATTCCAAAGAACGCCACTTGTACAACAATTCCTAGTCTCCCACTTCCACCAAATCACATGTGGAAGCATCTTAGCTGCCATAACACCCTTGAGCGCCCTCTTGGAGTCTATTTTTAGCCCTGACATGTCATATATGTCATATGTCAGCCTTCAGGTCTGATTTGTGTCATAGGTGTCATAGCATCTTCATCATTGTTGTCATAGAGCTAGGGAATCTAGCCCAAGTGTCTCACTAGCTCCAATTTGCCTCTTCCTCTTCCATGGGAGTTACTCTTCCTCTATATTTCGACCTTGGATGAGTAATGCAATGAATAATACCTTTTGGACTCCCCCAAGTATGTTACCATTCACCTTGAATTCGAATTGGTGAGAGAATGATGCCAAGTGTAGTGGGGAAATCTAGCCATATGTGGGTCCCACTTCCTCCATGTGTCTTCATGATGAAATGCCACTTTGATTTTCACTTGTATATGTTTATTTATCTCCTTTATTAAATATTTATGCCATTCTAATGTTCAAACATCATTTATTATCCCCATTATGCCAAATCCCAAAGCTTCCACCCCAAACCTAGGAAACTAGTAATTTTCCTCCTTGGCAATTATTTGACCTTTAGCATCAATTTGACAAACTCTAATGAATAGGGCCAATGTGATTAGGCCATTTTGACCCAATACCAAATTTGGGACATGACAGATGTACCCAATAATATTACTAGCGGACTGGCCCATCCATTGGGTAGATGTAGTTGCAGGGCGACTGGACTGCCCCACCTGCTCCGGAGTTTCACCAGCCATCGCAGACCAAAGCAATCTCTTACTCTGCGGAGAGGCAGAAAGTTGACCGCCTCAGTGCTTCTTAGTAACGCTTGATGCTCCCACCGGCATATTGGAAACCTTGGCGCCAATATCAACAGTGTCCGATGATGCACCTTCTCGTTCTACAGCAATCAGAACAAATGGAGGCTCTACTTCACTGCTAATGTCCATTGTCTCCAGTTCTCCTGGCATACCTCACCACTCGGCATAATATACCTAGCTGTAACTGACTGAAATCACGACAGCACTCCACAACAACACGTCTTGCTAATTTCTCGGTGTCTTCTTCCCGATGCTAAGCCATACTTATAACATCGATCCAAATCGGCCATAATCATGACTAAATCATGCATTAACTCAACGAGATCCTTGTAATAATGAGGGAAATCCATCGGCGATCTTGTCCTCCCCTCGGCCGTATCCACCATTAATGCCCATGATTCAACTGCACTGTTAACTAACTATCTCCAATTTTGGCATTTATTAATGAGTTGACCGGGTCGCCATGCTGCCATATGTCGCTGGCTGTGCCAAACTTGCGGTACAAGCCTCCTTGCTGTCGCATACCTTCTATGGTTGGTGCACCATCTGCCACCAAGCAACCTGCAACAATCATCATCATCATTCATTTTTTTTTATAACCAATGCGACTCAGACATCATACTGTTCCAAGCCCGCGCGATAGGGCTTCAACCTATGACCATTTACTAGCTTGGGGAGCATCCCCCCATCCAATCTCTGCAATTGAACCGCTCCTCCTGAAGTAATGCTATTGATGCGGTAGGGACCCAACCAATGCATTTGCAACTTGCCTGGATGTTTCATAAACTTACTGTCGTATAGTAACACTAAGTCGCCTTGCTGAAACTGCTTGTTTTTAATGTGGCGATCATGCCATGCTTTCTGGCATTCCTTCTCTACCCCTTGGTGAAAGCCAGCGATAAATCGATCCTCTTCAAGTTCCACCAATTGTGTTAGACGTTCGTCTAATGCTGCAACATCATCCATGCTCGTAAAAGCCACAATTTGTAGACTTGGAACAATTTACTCCATAGGCATAATTGCTTCCTTCCCATATACCAGCTTGAAAGGTGTCTGACCATTCAACCTTTTACAGGTGGTGCGATAGGCCCACAATACCGTTGGAACTTTCAAATCCCAGTCATCTCGGTTCGCATTGCACACCTTTGTCAAAGCATGCTCTAGTACCTTGTTAAATGCTTCCACCGTCCCATTCGCCTGTGGGTGATAGGGTGTACTCTTCTTATGCTGTATCTACAATTATTTAGTTAGTGCGTTGATAGTGCGGTTGAGAAAATGGATGCCTTGATCACTCAACAATATCTTGGGGCAGCCGAAACGAGTGATTATGTGGTCGAACAAAAATCGAGCAGCCGTTGCAGCGGAGCAGTCAACTACAGGTGCTGCCTCAACCCATCGGGTCAAGTATTCTGTCGCTGTGATAATATACTGTGCACCTGTGCGTTTCCCTGGTGGATGGATCGGTCCTACAAAATCCACAACCCATTTTTTGAACGGTTGTAATGTTACTTGCGGTAGCAGCGGCATCTCATCACGTCTGGATGGCTTGCCAGTTCATTGAAAAACATCACAAGACCGTGCATAGTCTATCGCATCATTATGTAATGTGGGCCACCAAAGCCCTGTATGCAGTACTTTTCGAGTAGTCGCTCGGCCACCATAATGTCCTCCTGCGATTCCACCATGTGCCTCAGCCAATATCTGCGCTTGCTCATGTGGAAAGACACATCTGCGCAATATCTCATCGGCACCCAATTTATACAACTCTCCCACGATCAGTTGAAAGTCAACAACCTTGGTGACTAATTGCTTCTTCTGAGTAGTGGTAAAGTCATCGGGCACGGTGCCGGTCACCAAAAAATGAAGGATGTCATCAAAATATTGATCTGCAGTGGCAACGTGAAACAGTTGGGCATTTGGCAATCCATCTTTGATATTAGTCGGTTCTTCCCCTGTATCAATCCGTGATAAATGATCTGGTCTAGCATTCAACAACCCCGGTTTCACAACGACTTCGAAATCAAACTTCTGAAATAAAAGTAGCCATCGGCAGATCTTCCCCCCCAACACAGGCTTATTGACCAAGTATTTCAATGCAGAATGATCAGTGAACATTTTAAAGTGGCCACCCAACAAATAATGCTTGAATTTCTGCAGCGCATAAACCATGGCCAGTCCTTCGCGTTCTGTTGTAGTGTAATTGCGTTCTGCAAAAGACAGCATCCGACTGGCAAAAGAAATGGGATGATCAATGTCGCCTTCTCCTTGTTGAGCCAATACAACCCCTAGTGCAATTGATGAAGCATCAACATGGACATGGAATTCCTTACTCCAGTCCGAAAAGACCAAGATTGAGGCCGACGCCATCTTTGCTTTGAGAATTTCAAAACTATCCTGACATTCCGGGTTCCACTGGAATGCCGCATCCTTCTTCAACAACTTTTCCATAGGAGCAGTAATCGCAGCATACCCCCTAATGAACTTGAGATAATATCCCGTGTGACCCAAGGTCGCGCGTAACTGCTTAACAGTGGTCGGCAGTTGCAACCCCAAAATAAGCGCAATTTTGGCTGGATCAACCAGCAATCCTTGCTTGCACACAATATGACCCAGCAATATCCCAAACGGTGCATAGAAAATAAATTTCTTCAAGTTCAACGATATCTGATGCTGTCGGCATCGTTCAAGCATTAACTGCAGATTGGCCAAATGATCGCGAATCAACCTATAAATGGTCCAATCATCCATATATACCTGCAGAAACTTCTGAATAAAATCTTTGAATGCGACAACGACAACTCGGGAGAATATCGTGGGTGCATTCTTCAAACCAAACGGCATGATCATGTACTGAAAGCAACCCCATTCAGTAACAAAAGTTGTCTTATGGCGATCCTCCTTGGCAATGCGAATCTGATGGTAGTCAGAGAATCCATCGGTGAAACAGTACATCTCCTGGCCATCCACTCCTTCAAGTACTTCATCAGTAAACGGGGTCGGAAAAGGGTCATGCAAGCAGGCATCGTTCAACTTCCGCAAGTCTACACAAATGCGCACTTCACCTGTTTTCTTGTCCTGCACCACCATAGGATTGACCCATTCGGACTCTTCCACAGGTTCGATAATACCATCATCCAACATCCGATCAAGTTCCGCCTTGACCTTTTCTTTATGTCACGAATTTAGCCGATAAGGTCGTTGTCGGACTGGCTTAGCATCTGGTTTCAATGGAATCTTCACCTCTCCTAAATCACCTAGGATTTCATTCATTTCGAAAAACTTCGTGGGAAATACGTCCTGAAACTCATGTAATAATTCGGTAACCTTGCTCATCATCTCATCATCCCAATAATCCCCAACATTAGCAAACTTGGGAGTAGCTTCGGTGCCGATATTCATCTTGCGAAGCTGCAATGGTTGACTAAACGGATTACTTGGCGTAGCAGGTGGGACCACATCGCGACTTCCTTCAGATTCGGGAATGTTAACATTCCGGGGATCATCATCATCCCCCAGGCCACCACTGATGTTGAAGCACTCCATGAGAGACTGCATCTGACAGTGGGTGTGCGGGTCGACAGGGTAGGCCACGGGAATGACATGAAATATCACATCGCGGATGAGTTGGAAGGCGTTATGGACATCAGGGTTGGCATCCGCAAACGTAAACGTATGAGTGAAACAGATCGTCAACTCTCCCCATGTTGTAATGTCTCGGCGTAACTCAGATGCAGTGTACCACGAGCGTAGTATCTCATCCAAAGTATGGACAAAAGCATGAACCCACTCAGCTCTGGGTCTCGCTACCCACAATCGTTGGCACTCCATCACATGGTCATTGGGATCAGTCCGACCATCATACTTGCCAGTGTGATAAACCTTAGTATCACTGAACCGAACCATCATCAACCTTCGACATTGTGATCAATCTTTAATGAATTTCTTATGTGTCGCCCACCAGTGTGCTAGAGTAGCCTTCAGTGCTTCCTCCAAGGCCAACAATCGCTGTGGTTCTGGAACGTGGTCTTCAAATTATACTACAAAGGTGTTTAGGCCAGTAAACCCCTCATAGACAGGTAATGTGATCATTTTGGTCGCAACACGGCATAAAGATTGCGTAACTAACCCACATTTCCAGACTGATACTTCATGCATTCATTCTGCCAATGTTCTAATGCATCATCAGAGTTGGAAGATGCGAAGCTCTCACTGCACCATTCCAACTCACTGTAGGTGGTAGGATGAATGTAATCTTTAGAAATGTTGAATGCATGGTCCCATCTAGTGGGATCGTCCTCTTTTATAGGATCTACGTAGCGGTGTCCTTCAGCCGGATCCAAAGGGGCGATAACTTTGAAATCGCGGTTCTCAAAGGTCATCATGCGCTTCTTAAAGTTGATTACAGCTCCACTGTCATTATCCCATCCGATCCCCAAGAGTGTGGGATAAGAGCTTCCTCCCTCAATCACTTCAATAACATCAAAATCGACATAAGTCTTCATGCACTCAATATCAATCATGAGCCACGGGACTCGCCCAATGGGTGTTACCTTTGCATGGTTAGCCAACCGGAGCTGTATAGGAGACCAGCTCAATGGGGGACTCCCCATCTTCTGCCATGCCTTCTTGGTTAAGATGTTAACATCCAAACCAAGGTCAAGAATCACAGAGTCAACATCATAGTCACCAATCTAAATATTCATTCCAATTTCGTTGCCAGTCTTCCGTTGCTGTAAGGAGTTGACTGCCGACTCTGACCATCCTTTCAGAAATCGCTGCAACCATCCCTCAATCTCAACCAGGGAAGTTGGGTCTTGTGCTAATGATAGACAATGTTCAAGGAACTTCTGCAATGTCCCTAGTGGTGGTCAGTCGGTGTCTGATGTGGCATCAAAGACAGGTGGCATATCGCAAACAACAGCCTTACCGCGGTCCTTCTCTAAGGTGCGACGCACTTCCAGGAATGTCTCTTGCTCCGTATCGATGTCGAAGGGTACCGTCTTTTGACCAGCTAACCGAATTAGTGGTCGCGAACCATATTCCCTAGTCATCTTGCCTCCACGAGTGACAACAACCACCGAAGCATCTTGTGGTCGCGGTTCTGCAGAAATAGTCACAATATTTGCACCCTGCGTCTGATTCTGCTGCAAATTTCCTGGTTGATTTACGTTCGGATTAGTGTTCGGCGGTAGTCGCGAGGGTTGATTCTGTACTGGTTGCTGTACCGGGTTCTGTATTGGTTGCTGTGGCTGGGCTTGATTCTGTATCTGTGGAACGTTCCCAGCCTGCCATCGTGCAATCAACTGTGGACAATTCACAACCGTATGATCATTATCGGAACAAAATGTACACTGATTCTGTAGCAGTGGGAAGTCGCGCTGATAATGCCCCCATACCGCACAGTGGTAACATTGAACAGGTCCATGACCACCTCGGCCTCCTCCTCCACGACCAAATCCGCCATCGCGTCCGCCCCTATAGCCTCCCCGGTAGCCGCCCTGTTGGTATTGTTGCTGCATTGGTGCTGCTGGAATCCCTTTCCCTTGTGGTGCATACTGCGGTTGCTGTACATATTGTGGATGTGGGGGAGCCGTCTGCATCGGGGTGTATTGCGGCATGAACTACTGCGGTTGTTGTTGCTGTGGTGCAAACTGCATCTGCGGCTGGGATACCTGCAGTTGCATCTGTGGTTGTTGCACTGCACGTTGATCATCCTTGACGTAGAATGCATCGCACATCCTCTCCTGTAGCAACCCATATGCACGGAAATCCTTGTCATCGTGACCCACCGACTTGCAGAATGTGCAATAAATATTTCGTGGGGTTGTGATCATTTTATGCATATATGGGCAATTATCATGACTGTGTCCAAACACTTGAAAAACGTGACACCACGACATACTACCACCTTTCAACGGGTTTGGCGCACCTGACACCAAGTAATTATGAAAATCTGGACAATTATCCTTCGTATGCCCCTCTCTTCGGCATCGTGTACACCATACTTCATCACACTGTTCCTTGTTCTTCTTCAAATCTTGCAACTGTATAGTCAGGTTGGCAAGCTGTGTCTGTATCTGCGACATCCCGACTGCATTATCTCCGATCGGTGATGCCTCCAATCGCATTGCAATCTCTAGAGCTTCACTAGGCGTCGATATGTTTTGCTGCATCAGCGGTAGCCAAATATGGGTTAGCAGTGCCACGATGAACCATTCTTTATGTTGGATAGCGCTCATATCAAAACTAACCTTGGCCATTAGTGTCTTGAATCGCTGGTCGAAATCCCATACCGTCTCATTGGGATACTGCTTAATTTCCTTCAATTCAGTAATATATTGAGCCTCCGACTTAGGTCGTCTAAATTCAGCAATCAGCCCATCCCGAATCTCATCCAGCGGCTTCTCTGGGGCCCCCCGTAGGGACTAAAACAAACTTCATTAACCAATCTAATGCACGACCTCGCAGGGTCGTGGCTAGCTGTCCTTTCTTAGTATTGTCATCAGTGATCTGTTTCACGGTCCAGACTACTTCACACAAAAACCAGTACTGTTCTGGGTTGTCTGTCGCACTTCCATGGAACAACGGTAGCTTAGCATCATCGCCCGCCATCTTGGGCTTCCTTCCTCCTGTCGCTGTGCTACTACTATTAATTAACTTCTGCGGTGTCGACGAACTCGGCGGCATCAAAGTAGTGTTTCTTGCTGGCTGAGAGTTAGTGAGCGGAGGTGTGGGTACGTTGGTGATGGGGTTTGGTCCTGCCTCTATCCTGGGCATAGCTTGGTCGTTCCTATCAGGACTGTGAGGTCGCTTCGTCCCGTGTGGTCTTCCTTCATGGTTTTGCGGTTCGATCGCAGCAGGACCTTCTCCCGTCCTCTACCTCTTTTCCTGTCGAAACCTCACTCCTCCTCTCGTAAGACCACTTTCTTCCTCGGCTTCGCTCACAGTCTCCTCATGGTCTGCACCCATCTACCCCTTTACCATTCCATGTACCATTCCCCAACAGTCGCGGTACCCATGGACTCCGCCCACCAAGCTGTCTACTAATCAAGGTGCATCTTTAATATACCCTTTTCACAGATTAGCATCTTAATCGACAGTTGGAGCAACAACAAAAACCTTCACCTCGGTCCTTGGAATAAGTATCTTTCGGCTTCGCTATAGGATTTATTCGTATCGACCACAAATTCAGTGATATATCCTTCCAAAATGTTATCAAGCCAAACTTCGACAGCCCGCAATGCCTTATTATAAACTTCCTGCAGTTCCTGAATCAATTTCGGGGTCCAAGTCGTCGGCTCACCACCTTGGAAGTTCCTCTTCTAGAAGGTCAGATTTGACAACCATTCATACAAAATGACTGGGAATTCACAGAAAAACCATTCATGCGGACTTTCGTGAATATATCTTCCCACCCAGTGATCTACCGTCAGTCACGTATTCCGACTTTCTTCTTCAGCAAATTCCTGCAACTTTTGATCAAACCATTTTTGTATCTTCGGCTTTGTCGGGTGCCACAACATGACCTCCTTCTACTTTTCACACGGTCCCGGCAATGGAACCATTTGTTGACCAAATCGCGACCTCACAGTCGACAGGGGTTCAACAATTGTTGACACATACCACAGTCTCCCTGGGCATTGGCCCGGGCAGGTTTGAGCCCACTCAGCAACACCCGCAGAGCGGATGAGGTCTCACCCGAGGTGTCCAGGAAGACCAGACGAAACCATGTTTCCACCAAGGGTGGAGGTGAGTTGTGGTAGTATGATATCAACAGTAATTCTAAATATTCATCATGAAGTTATAGCACATCACTTTAATCGCAGCATTTAACATTATAGTAAACAGATATCTATAACATTTTATTGTGGCATTCACATCATAGCGACAGAAACAGATAATTACATTAAGACAAGACAATAACATAAGTATCGAGCAACATTACACATAGATTGCACCAAATCATCATCCTTATATTATTGTGGCAACCAAAAGCAGTACATAAATCTCTGCGCAACTCCCCGCATTATCTTTCTGTCAATCTCTGCATACAGCTCTATTTCTATCTTCTATCCATCGACTCTCTTCTTAACACTTGCAATTCTCATCTATTTATAGGCTTCAACCAATTACAATACTTGTCCACTTTCCTAACCGACACTATGGACAATCGACTAACTGACTTGGTCTAATGACCCAAAAACCCGCATACCGCCGTACAATTGACTCGATATTACAAAATACATGACCCAAAACCCGCCAACTGCGGTATACTTGACTCAATATTACAAAATACATGGTCCAAGTGACCCAAAACCCTCCAACTGCGGTATACTTGACTCAATATTACAAAATACATGGTCCAAGTGACCCAAAACCCGCCAACTGCGGTATCCTTTGGCACAAAATACTCCTTTTGCGCCTTCATCCAACGTGTCGCGGCGTCAACAGTACCGCGATCTTTCCTCATCAAACCGCCTGCCAACAAAGACCAAGAAGATAGATGTCAATCCTTGAATACCAATACCCTTGGGGCGTGCTTAAGCTCATACAAGGATTTTTTAAGTTTGCATACATGGAACTCCTTCCCATGAAATACAAACCCCTCCGGTTGTTGTATGTAAGCCAATTCCTCAACCTCACCATTGAGGAAGGAAGTCTTCACATCCATCTGCCGAAGCTTCCAACCTAAAACTAAAACAAATGAAATTATGGTTCAAATAGTAGTGTACCTGGCCACAGAAGCGAATGTCTCATAATAGTTTATCCCTTCTTTCTGTGAGAAACCACAGGCCACAAATCTTGCTTTATACCTTTCAATACTTCCCTCAGTTGCATGCTTGATTTTATAAATCCACTTGGAATTTACTATTGACTTCCCATGAAGTTTAGGAACCACTTCCCACACATCATTCTTCATGATAGATTTGTATTCTTATACCATGGAATATTTACATACTTTCTTCTTAGAGGATTCCTCATAGGTAGAGGGTTTTGAATCACTGATGTGACTCATCTATGCTACATATCCTAAAAATATTTCAAGTCTCTTTTGCTCTCTGGATGAGCCTGGAGGTGCTCCATGCTTTTCTGCCTCTTCAAAGAATGTCTCGACACCATGCAAATATCCTCTTAGTAGGAGATTCATCGAGTGATATTTCTATTAGATCTTTTGGTTCTTCAGGATCAAGTGGATCTATGGCCACTTCTAGATTATCCCTCTCAACATCTAAAAGGGGAGAATAAGAAACTGGATTCTCCATCATAGGAGTATCATGCTTCTTTATGTCCGAATCACACTGAAGTTCTTTGGAGCACTTGAAGGAAACCTCTTCATGAAATGTTACATCTTTGATAACTTCAATGTTTCTTTGTCTTGGAACATAGATTCTATACTATTTGGAGAATTCATTATATCCAACAAATGTTCCTTTCTTTCTGGATGGCTCCATCTTTGTCCTCTTCTCTTTTGGTATGTGAATGTAAACATGACAACCACAAATATTCAAGTGTCCACCATCTGGATTTTCACCATTGAAAACCTCTTCAAGGGTATTTTATCCCAATATAGCATGAGGGATTCTATTCTGAATATAAATAGCATTGCTTGAGGCTTCTTCCCATAAGGATGTGGGAAGATCCTAGTCACATATCACGGCTTTTGCAGCCTCACATATTGTTCCGTTCTTTCTTTCAGCAACCCCATTCTGCTGGGGCTTGTAGGGTATAGTTAGATGTATTTTTATTCCTGCATCTTGACAGAAGCCATTGAATTCATGGGAATCAAAATCTCCTCCATTATCATATCTCAAAGCACAAATGTGCTTTTTAGTTTGATTCTCAACTAGTGTTTTAAACTCTTGAAACTTGTTGAAAGTTTCACTCTTTGATTTCAGAAAATAAACCCATGACTTGCGAGAGAAGTCATCTATGAAAAGAACATAATACAAATAACCACTCAAGGAGGGTGCAGACATATGACCACATAGATTGGAATGAATCAAGTTGAGAATCCCTTTGGATCTATTGGTACTACTTGGAAAACTCTTCTTAATGTTTTTTCTAAGAGCACAACCTCTACAAACACTATCCAAATCAGATTTAAATATGGTCATACCTTTCACCATCTTCTTCAATCTAGGTAGTGATTTTAAATGGATATGAACAAGCCTTCTATGCCACAACACACATGGAATGACTATGTCATGGATCAAGGCTTGAATAATATTTCCAGGAACTTTGTAGAGGCCTCCCTCTCTAACTCCAATCACTGATGCAGAGTTCAAGTCTTCATGCTTAGGCCACAAGAGCACTTTGTTGTCCATAAAGATAACTCTGAATCCTTTATCTTCTAGAACCGAAACAAACAAGAGGTTATTCTTCAATCCATGGACAAATAAAATTTCATCCACATGCAGTACATATCCAGACTCCAACTGAAAGGAAGTGGATCCAATACCTTGGATCAAATAGGTGGTATTATCTCCAAGATCCACCTTACATGAAAACTTCGTTTCCTTCAGATCTGTGATAGCGATCCTATATCTAGTCATGTGCTTGGATGTGCCATTGTGTACCAGCCATGTCTCATTACTAGTGGTAATGGATCCAATAAGGGTTGAGACAAGATACTACTCCTTCATCGTATCTTGATAATCGAATGAATCCTTTCTTGTAGGTTCATCTTCTGTAGAAATATAAGCATGGAACCTACCCTTGAAATTTCCTCTTTACTTTGCACGACATTCTTTTGCATAATGACCCTTATTATTGCAATTGAAACATTTAATTTTAGACTTATCAAAGTTCTTGAAATCATTCTCCTTTTGATGAGATAATTTACTGTGAGATTTCTTACCTCTTTTCATTTGTGTCGCAAGAGCGAGGTTCTCTTCTTTAGAGGAAGTATACTTGCTATGGATTCACCCTTCTTATCGTAGGAAATCATGCCACAATATCTCAAATTTAGGTAGTACATCCAAGAATGTCTCCAATGAAGATGGAATACCATCAACAACAATCTATATGACATCATCATCATCGATTGTCACACCAATGCTCATGATTTGATATCTTAATTGAGATATCTTCATGAACAAGGAATCCACAACTTCGTCCTTTTCCATCTAGATTTGAAGCTTGTTCTTCAATGCTCTCTTTTGAATGGGGGCCTTCTTTTCATAAATATTTTTCAAACTGTTGAGGCATTGATTTGTGGTCTTCAATGGAGTAATCACATGTATCAAGTTGTCTTTCACAGAATCATATGTGATTCTCTTTGCTTTGGCTTGATTCTTCTTGAAGGTAATGTGCCCTGCATTAGAATTAGGCTCTTCAATAACACTAGATACATAACCATCTGAATCACTCTCTTCCAGGATATTCAGGATCTTGGCCTTCCAAGTATTGAAGTTCGAAGTTCCTTCAAGATGGTCTTTCTATCTTACTAAGATTGAAGACGTAATTCTTCAAGTACTGTGCACACTCAAGATCTATGTAGGCTCAATATTGATTGTTGAACTTATCTCTTTTACGCCCTGAACTTTGATACCATGTTAATTTTTTATCTTTAATTATGAGCTGCAATAATACTTGAAATCAAATAACAATCATACACATAAGCAATTACATTTGACACATGAATTTACCCTAGGGAAACCCTTTATGAATTGAGGGAGAAAACCCCAACAAAACCTTCCTTAGTATGTTGATAGATAACATATAATGTCTTTTACATCAAGCACTCCCGGTGCAATTATAAAGCAAGATAAATATAAAGAAGAGAGACTTAGAGTAATATCCTGCAAAAAACATAAGTGCATTTCCTCCAAGAGAGAAGAGGAGTCGTTTCACATTGAATTCATCAATTCCGTATAACATATTTATATATTCTTCACATGCATTGGATTCTATTTTTATCTTCCGACTTCAGGATGAACACACCCTCCATTTGGATGCATCAATCTTGCTTGAAGAAGTGCTCCATACTTCTCATGCAATGCATTAACTCATTGCACTGACTCTTAGGATGAGCTCACTCCTTAACTGAAAGCTTTCCCACTTAGTTAGGTGGCTAACTTAAGTGTCATCATGTAAGTGTCACAACTCAAGTGTCGTCTTTTAGTTTAACATAAGTGTCGTCATGCAATAACACTTAGTTAACTAGATATTCTTTGTTATCACTTAGTTAACTCTCTTAACCGATTCTTTCTTATTAACATCAATGTAGTGATCAATTTGTGTTCTCCCTTGATCTATTGAATTCTTCACTGAATTTTACCAATTCAAATTTTGTCTTAATTAATTCTTTAATGTGCAATTTGAATTCTCCCATAGCTTATCAAACCTTACCTTTATCTCTTGTCTTATCTACATGGTCCATATGTGACAACTTAATTATCATATCAAATATACTACATATATTTTCCCAATAATGTGATCATATTGTTCTACTATCGTTCCAAGTGGTTATATGCTAAAGTAATTCACTCTAGAGGTGGCTAGTCTCCAGAGGAGACTTAATAACTCAACAATGATTAGTAGCACATCACATGCCATACATGCTTCGACATGAAAATCATCACCTCAACACATGAGGATCTGTCTTGATACACAAGACCTTATCCTTGACTAGCAAAACTGTAAAACATCATCACTTTGACTTACAAAGCACTTTTTTCAACACATGAAGCTTAACCATTCTTAATTCCAACTCAAGATTCTTTTCCAAGTTTCATGAGTCCAACTCAGGATCCTATAAGGCACTACCTCGACACACGAGGCTCAATCTTGACACAGAAGATTGACATGGAGAATGACTCATGATGTTGTAACTTTAACAATAATAAAATAAAGCAAAAATGAAGAATGATCAAGTTTCTATAATGTGTTCAGAGCAATAGTATTTGCAAAGGGAAAGTGATTTTGTATTGTAGTAAGTACAAGCTCAATGCAAAGTGCGAATTTTGGAAAGTGACAATGGTTGATGTATTTGCAAAGATGTTGAAAACACTGATATTGTTCTATTTTTTTGTGAGATAAACAAGGTGACAATGAATGAGCATTGTTTAGATATGGACCTATGTACGATCCAAGGGGGAGCAACAATGTCATTGGAAAGGATCAAGAGTTTACAACCATATAACCAAAGAGCAAGTAACGAAATTGTAGAATATGCAAGGCCTGAATCTACACAAGAGCAAAACATTCATCACAAAAGATGATGTCTTCTACAAAATATCTAGAACTATTCCACAATTGACCTATTTATTTAGTCTTTTGTCATTGACACGTCTCCAAATTTGTAAACATAAACCCTATACGAAGAAGGTGAGTACAAAACATGAATAGAAGATGTTTTTTTTACTAGAACAAAATCTATTTAGGACAACAAATAGAACATGAACAAACAACATTTCTAGTAACTTCTAACAAGGAAAATATTAACAAGAAAAAATACTATGAAGTAAAAGAAAACCATGAGAGGGTGAGCTAACCGTCAAGCACATTGTGGCAAAGCAAGCTCTTACACTACTAAACGGTAGAGCAATGCTAACATCCAGTAACCAGCTGCAAAATAAAATGGAAACAACATTTTGATAAGCAAACGTTCACAAATGTTTCATAGATTTCAAGATGATTCCATAATCTTTATCATAGAAATGCATTCATTAGCAAACATCGATTACAATATTCTCTTTGAAAACCTAACCTCATTCAATCACCCAATCACATCCAGCTTATAGCAACCAACGTTTGTATCAATATCTAGAAACAAGTTTGAGAGGATCAAATGATGAATGAAAAGATGAAGGCAATTGTAGTGAGACAATATGGGATTTCAACTAGCTTAATCAACCCGGTTTCTTATTCAAAACTAGATTGGAAACAACTTCTTTGACAAGCGCTTATTGAAGCCACAGTTGCATTTATTTATTTTTGTTAAAGTATGGAGCATAAACAATCACAATATTCAAATTTTATCAAATTGAAATACAACGTTCAATTTCAAGATGGCATGATAACTATAATCACATATGGATATAGACAAAAATATATTGATCTATTGCATTTGGAAAAAAAAGAAACAGATCCAATGCAAGGAAGGCCGTGAGCTCTAATTTAATTTCTAGAGACCAACAAATGAATATTGATGTATTTTTTGTATTAATACAATGACATCACAATCCTGGTTGAATGCTCCATGTTTTTGGGACTCTTATCATTTATCATGAGATCAAGAAAAAATGTAAGGCAATTGCTTTATTGCAATTATGAACATCTACTGCATTGAGACAAAGCAGATTAAGAACATCAAATGCCTAGGAATTTTTTTCTTTATCACGGGTTCAGTGATTTTACATAGGAAAGGGCGATCAAAATTTATGATTTTATTTGCCTAGACTCTAGGATTCATTTTTTGATTTTATATCCTACATTGCATGGTATAGGAACTAAGTACAGTATTAAAAGACAGATAAAAGTATACTATGAAAGAAACAAAATAGGGAAAGAACGTGGAATATTTGAAAATGATGCCACTTTCATATAGAAATGATCGGGTATGAATTGATTTGAAATAACAATGATTGTTTTTAATTAATTCATAGTTAGGAATGCTTATTTGTCAAATTTTCTATGGTGGATGAAAACCCATAGTTAACCAAGGTAGTGGTATAAGTACTTTTAAGTCGTAAAGTAAAGTACTCATAATGAAAGTCCTTTAACATTTTTTCATAAAATAATATTATTTTCATTTTCAAGTAAAATACTCATAATGAATGTATTTTCACACTTTCTCATAAAATAATATTATTGTCATTTTCAAGTAAAGTAATCATAATTCATAAAGAAGATATTTTCACATTTTTTTTTATAAAATAATATATTGTCATTTTCATGTATTTAATTTTAAATTATATATTCACTCCATTCTATTTAATATCATAATGCCAAACTAATATATATATATTCCTTTCACATATTTAAATTTATGAATAATATGAATATGAAAGTGGTAAGTTAGTTATGTATGAGGTATAGTGTCATATATATATAAAAGTTGAATCATACACATTCATTTATATTTAGTTTGAATATATAAAATAACATGTTAATGTGATACATGTTTATGTTGAATTTTTACATGTATATTTTGTATTTATAATTTTTTTAGTTGTAAGGAGTGAAAATAATTTCTTAGATAAGTATTTATATTATAAATATATTTTTAAAATGTATGAATATTTTTTTTATTCTATAAAAAATTATTAGCTAGTAAAATAATTTATGCTTCAACTAATTAATTAAAAAAATTTATGCACCACCATTGACTTATTAAGTTAATACTACTTAGTTTTTAAGATTAAATTAAGTCTTATATTATTTTCTATAAGAGACTTAACTATAACATTAATTTACAATAAAATAAATATCCCCAAAAATTTATGATTTTGATATTAATTTACCAATATAGATTTAATGAATAAAGAATAATAATAATAATGCAATGTGGATTATAATAATATTATTAACATTTTACATGTAAATACATTTTCACTTAAATCACATTAAATTAAATTGATGAGAAAAGTACTAAATATAAAAAGTCAACATAAATTAAAAAACTAGTTCTTAAAAATAGTTTTTATTATTTAATTTCATTTGCAAGTTCAAGACAAATAAATGCTAAATGATTTTGATATTAATTTATCAATATAGATTTAATGTATAAACAAGCAAAATAGATGCAAAGTAGCTAGTCTTTGCTTTAGAATTATAGTTTTAAGAAATTATTTGATAATAATAAATTTATAAAATGTATTAAATAGAATATTAATTTTCAATCAAATTTATAAAAAAATTATTTAACAATAATAGATTTATAATTATTTGACAATAATAAATTTATAAAATGTATTAAATTTCAATCAAATTTATATCATTAAAGAGAAACATAATTTATATGCACAAAAGATATTGTCTAGAAGAATTGAAAAATTAATAAGATTTGTAAACATTAATATTAATTTGTTTTAAATATTTTTGTAATTAATAGTATTGATTTTGATATTTACTACATTTTATAAAAAAATATAATTTAATTTTTAAATTAAAAATTATTAAACTAAACTAATTGAAATTTTAACAATATTATGGTTAAATATTCTAAATATTATATTAATTATAACTAATTTTAAAAGTTATAATAATCCAAGAACTTTATTAAAAATAAGAAAACTTTCCAAACTAAAGTTTATATTTATACCATTGATAAAAATAAAATAATATGTATGTTTTAAATAAAGTAAAACACATTAAAATATTAAAATTATATTTATAATATAGAGAAAATGGTTATATTATAATCTATATATTAATGTGGAGCATATCCCATCAAAAGTGGAGCATATAATATTATCCATATTCTAACCATACCATATCACATGTTGTATAGTGTGGATGAACCAATGTTATAGACCTTAATATATGCGCCAAAGTTACAAGCCATATGTTATAACTATACCGTATAAGGGGCCGTCGTTATGGCCAGGTGGCTGGGGCGGTCGGCTGTGGCCGTCTCCACCCAGGATCGACCCCGAGACCCCGTCCTATTCGGCGTTCTCGCCTTCCATTGAGCGCTGGTTTAACTATCATATGAAAAAAAAACTATACCGTATAACAAACAAATCCGCATATATTATAACTATAATATATCCGTGTTATAACCATATACCGAAATGCCAAAAGAAACTATAAAAAGAGCCCGAAATGCCAAGCACACTTCATGTTCATAATTTTACACAGAGTTCGAGATCAGACTTCGCCACAGTTTTTAAAGTAAACTAATTAATATGTAAGTATCATCATGGTATTAAATACTTTGTTTTTTAAAACAATTAATATGTATACCATCTACAATTATTATGTGTACCAGCAATGTTGTCTTGGTATTTGTAAATTAATTAGTATATGTACTATCTATGATTATATATCAATTTGAGAATTTTTTTTAAATAAAAGATTTTTTTAATATTTTTTTTAAAACTAATTGTCACCTCCAACCATGGCTATTTTGTTAAATCAAGGCTTAGAACCAATAAAAAATAGTGTTTTGTAATTTCAAAAATTAAAAAACATTTTATTATTTTTAAAAAATTAAAATTAATAATTATTGTTGACATAACATTGTAAAACAACTATTAAATTGATAAAATTAATAAAAATTCAATTTAGTTTTGACAATAAACCCATTGCTATAATCCCTTCCTTGGAAGGGACTAATAATAATAATGATAATACAATATGGATTATAATAATATTATTAACATTTTACATGTAAATACATTTTCACTTATATCACATTATATTAAATTAATGAGAAAATACTTAATATAAAAAGTCAACATAAATTAAAAAAATAGCTCTTAAAAATGTTTTCTATTATTTAATTTCATTTGCAAGTTCAAGACAAATAAATGCTAAAGGACAATAAATTGTTGGGAATTTACAATGAATCTTAGTCACATCAATGTAGAGTTATTTTATTAGTTTTATTTCTAGTGAATTTTGAATAGTAACTCAACCATGGTTATTTATATTGTGCATAGAAAATAATGTAAGAGGTGACTTGTCATATATACCTACCCCGTAAAACCCCTAACTCATAATGTTTTAATATATCTCATACTTTTTTAGTACATCTCTTAGGAGGCCATTTTTTGACTTCAAAATCTCTCTAATGACTTATTTGGGCTCAAAAAATATAGTGAATAGAGAACAACTCCAAGTAGTGAGGGGAAGTCCCTGCCACAACATTCGTATATCAACAGACGATATTATAAAAATACTAGCATGTTCCGAACCAAATGAAACATGCAAAAAAAATCCTTCTTGGCTAAAAAGAGTAGTGCTGAAAATGGGTCTAAGACGGGAAACTCTTTTAGCATAAAATTTACACCGGTTTGCTCTGACAAAAAAATGGGGTTTCACACCACTATTGTCGCTAGAAACTAAATAGAGAATTGCGTAAAGTAAGATATTGGACAAGTTATCTTGACTCAACCAAAAAGAAAAGGCCAAGCATGGAGGCCTTTTAAAATATGAACTAATACCAACTTCAAACAACAAACCAAACATACCAGGAGAATGTACAGGCTGACAAGCAAGTTTATTTTTTTCACACAAATAACGAAACATAGCGTCACAAACCATCTACTCTATCTCCATAATGTGGCCTAAAAATTGTTTTAATCCATGGGCAATGCTGGTAAACAAGCCCCTATTATGGTTAGCAAATCTAAGCATACAAGCATGCATACTTGTAGGTGGGACATGCATAAGAGGGTAGGCTCATCCTGGCCTACAACTTTAATGCTTTCATGACCAAATGGGAAACATAGATACCAATACTGCGGAGAAAACAATAAGGAAACACATAAAACAATTTGGATGCTGAGAAAAACAGAGGGAACAAACTCCACCATGCACTTAGTAAGTCGCAAACAGAGACCACTCTGCCACCAACCGAAAACCATCATTGCTAGTTACCAGTTGGAGCATACACATAGGATCAAAGCAATATAATATTAAATACCATTTATTAATATAAATTAAAGTATTTCTAGTATAAAATTTATTCATGTTATTTTAATATTTACATTAAAATATCATAATAAATAATACATATATATGGTGGATAAAGGCAATGTAAAATTTCTAATACTCTTTGATAACATTGGTTGGCTATTGTTTGTTATGTTTGAGAAAATTAAACCTTAGATAACCATAGTTGACTATGGTTTGACCATGGTTTATGAAGGTTGACTATGTTTACCATGGTTGACTATGTTTAACTAAAGGTAGCCATGGTTGACTTTAGTTAACCAAGTTTGAATTTGGTTAACCATGGATGACTTTTGTTAACCATGGTTGACTTTAATGAACCATGTTTGACTATAGTTAACCATGGTTGACTTTTATGAACCATAGTTGCCTATCATTGAAAATTGTTAGGTAAGGTTAAGTATGTTTGACCATGTAGTTGACTTTAATGAACCATGGTTGAGTTTAGTTAACCATGGTTGAATTTTGGTGAAACATGCTTTACTATGGTTGACTTTGGTTAAATGAGGTTGAGCTTGCAAAATTATTATTGACCAAGTTTGACCTAGGTTAACCATGTTTGACTATCATTCATCCTAGTTTGAAAGTGGTTGACTATGATTAACCATGGTTCATTATGTTTCACTATGGTTGACAATGGTTAACTATGGTCAAGTATGGTTGGCCATGTTTGACCATGTGTGACGATGTTTAAATATCAGTAACCATGTTTGATTATTGTTGACTATTGTTTACTATGTTTTACCATAGTTGAGAAAGTTAAACCTTGGGTGACCATAGTTGACTGTAGTTTGATCATAGTTGATGAAATTTGACTATGTTAAACCATAGGTAATCATGCTTGACTATTGTTTGAACACGGTTAACTTTAGATAACCATGTTTGACTTTGGTTAACCATGGTTTACTTTAGGTAAACATGGTTCACTTTAATGAACCATAATTGTCTATGGTTAACCATGGTTGACTTTAGTGAACAAGAGTTTACTATGGTTGACATTAGTTAGGTAAGGTTAAGTCAGGGTTGACTATTATCTGACCATGGTTGACTTTAGAAAACCATGTTCTACTTTGGTTAACCATGGTTGACTGTAGGTTGGCCATAGTTAAACCTTGGTTAAATTTAGTGAACCATCTTTGACTATAATGAATTGTAGTTGACTTTAATGAACCATGGTTGACTTTGGATATAACCATGTTTGAATTTAGTTACCCATTATTGACTTTTGGTGAAACATGACTATGGTTGACTTTGGTTATAGATAATTATTATTGACCAAGTTTGACCAAGGTTAACCGTGTTTGACTAACGTTTACCATAGCTTGAAAGTGGTTGACTATGGTTCATTGTGCTTGACTGTGGTTGACTTTGGTTAGTGAGGTTGACCATAGCAAGTTTGACTAGGCTTAACCATGTTTGACTATCATTGACCATAATATTAAAGTGTTTGAATATGGTTGACAATGGTTACCTATGTTTGACTTTGGTAAACCATGGTTGACTTTGGTTAATGCATGATTGACTTGAATGAACCATAGTCAATTATGGTTAACGTGTATGGATGACTTTAGTGAACCATAGTTGACTACGACATAAATTTGTTAGCTAAGGTGAAATCATGGTTGACTATGGTTGACTTTAAAGAATCATGTTTGACTTTGGTTACCATGTTTGACTTTAGTGAGCCATGTTTGAATTTAGTTAACCATTGTTGACTTTAGTTGCCATGTTTGACTCTATTTACCATGGTTGACTAAGTTTGACCATAATTAACCATGGTTGTTGTTAGTTAAGGTTAAGTCATAGCTAACTATTATTTGACAATGGTTTACTTGAGAGAAATGTAAAAATATTTAATCTACGAAGTCTAGGCCGACAATTCCTGACTTTCGAATTCTGCCGTAAATAGTAGGGATCCGGACATCAGCTAAGTTATAATATATAAAAAAGGTTTGTCCTACCTCCGTTTTCCGACAAGAAAGATCGGTTGCCCCCTCATTTAGTAGATAATTGTGAACACCTATATCCAACAATTCCGTATATCCACAATGGAGAACACAAGAAAGATTGACCGACCCTTCTTGCAGTCTATAACTATTATGAAAATATTACTTGGCAGAAGAAGGGTCGATCGACCCTTCATTTATGAGGGAATTGTAAAAATATTCAACCTACGAAGGCTAAGCCATCAATTCATGTATATCCAAAATGGTGAACACTGGAAGAATACTGAGCACAAGAAGGATCGACCGACCCTTCTTACAGTCTAGAACTATTATGAACAGAATACTGTGCACAAGATGGATCGACCGCCCCTACATTTATGAGGGAATTGTAAAAATATTCAACCTACGAAGGCTAGGCCGTCAATTCATGTATATGTAGAATGGGGAACACTAGAAGAATACTGAGCACAAGAAGGGTCGGCCGACCCTTCATTTACGAGAGAGACTTTGTAAATCCCCCTCCCATCAGACCAAGCAAGGGAGAGAACATGACATTAAATCCAGGCATCTAGCCCCATATCCATTAAGTAAAACTCATTGATAATAAAAGACATATACATATGCATATTGTAATTAAACACAGCGGAATTAAAATCATCTACATATCTAACATACATTCAAACATTTTCATGACAGACATTAAATAAATACATTGCAGAATTTAACACATGAGAGTACTTATCTTAAAAAAAAGTAGTCCCGAGCAACCAGCTATGCAACTGCAACGTTCCACCCAACCATAGGCCAGTTGTTCTTATCAATCTCTTGATACAACTGCCACCCCCGAGCTGGGCATGATTTCTACAAGGAAAAGGGAACAACAAACTCACACATAGCCAAATATACACCAAAATCATCTAAGCCAATCGATAGTTGGGTTTATTAGGCTGATAGGCAATGGAAATGAAGAATTGCTAAGCTAGTGAGCTCAACCACAGAACAATGGATACCTCTACAAGACCTATCCAGCTTGGTTCCCCACAATGCCTACACACCTGACTCAATGAAGTATTCCCTTCACTACTACACAGTCCCTCAGGCCATACCTTCCAATTCAGTGTTGTTCAAGTTGTGCAGAGAAGAGTAGCCAGCCCTTTTGATCTTCTTGAGAGGTTATTTTCCCCACTAGGTTTATCAAGCCAACTCAGGTCCACTTCCACTCCTAATTTCTTGCTCACAGTTCAAACTAAAATAGGGATGCACAAAACAACAAAAGTATAAGTGTTGGGCATGAAGAAAATGTTTTTACAGTGAGATGCCCAAAATGGGGTTTCTACCAGTTTCAGAAAAATGTGGGTAGCCAAAAACGAAAAGCTAAATGAGGAAACAACCCTAGGAAGCCAAATCCGTTTTCAGAAAAAAAACATCCATGGACATTCCAGGGCAAAAACGACCTCCATAACAACCCCAAATCATGGTCCTCCTCTCCCAGCCACTGTGTAACACAAAAACGAGCTCCCAGCCATGGAAAAATGCAGGAAAATGATGAAAAATGTGATGGGGGAAAGCCCAACTAGTTCATATTGCGTGTGAGAGCAAAGGCCATGGGTTAAGAATGGATTTGGGCACCATTTCGTGGGTGTTTTATTGCCCAAGAAGACAAAAATACGATTTTCCAGGTTGATGGCTTGCCCATACACGAAATTGGCCGCCATACCTCTCCATTCCCAAGGCATTAACTGCCTCAACCAACTCTTGGAAGAATTAAATGATTGGGTACATCAGCCAAAATGGGTAGTTGAGGGTTTATGGGTTTTCTCATTGCCACATGGATTAACACCATTGGCTCAAGAGTTTGAATAATTTCCCTCCCTATTCCTTGTAAAATCATGCCCCCATCTCTTGTTGCATTTGCATAGCTAGTTGCGGGCATTTCATTAAAATTCGTATTTACATCATGTTTGAATTTACATTGTGCTTGTCTAGCACAAGAACCATAGGCATCTATTTTTAATTGTCGATACATAAAAATGCTAAATCAATGGCAGAGCCTTGGCATTGAGATCCTCACCATGATTAAATAACAATATTTATATCATTTACGATTTAATGCAATGGTGGCCAAAATGGGGACGTTACATACTTGTACAAATTTTAAATCTATGAAGGCTAGGCCGCCAATTCCTGACTTATGACTTCGTTTCTAAATGGTAAGGGATCCAGATATAAGATAAGTTATAAGATATAAAAAATGTTTGTCCTGACTTTCGCTTTCCTACAAGAATTATCGGTCGCCCCTTCGTTTAGTCGATAATTGTGAACACCTATATCCAACAATTCCCTATATCTATAATGGCGAACACAAGAAGGATTGATTGACCCTTATTGCATTCTATAACTATTATGAAAATAATACTAGGCAGAAGAAGGGTCGACCGCCCCTTCATTTATGAGATAATTGTAAAAATATTCCATCTATGAAGGGTATCCCATCAATTCATGTATATCCAAAATTGTGAACAGTGGAAGAATACTGAGCACAAGAAGGGTTGACCGACCCTTCATTTTCGAGAGAAATGTAAAAATATTTAATCTACGAAGGCTAGGCCGACAATTTCGACATCTGAATTACTCTGTAAATAGTAAGGACCCAAACATCAGCTATGTTATAACATATAAAAAATATTTGTCCCGATTTCCTTTTTCCGACAAGAAGGATCGACCGTCCCTTCGCTTAGTAGATAATTGTGAACACCTAAATCCAACAATTCACCTACATTAAGAATGGAAAACATAAGAAGGATCGACCGACCCTTCTCGCAGTCTAAAACTATTATGAAAAGAATCCTGGGCATAATAAGGGTTGGCCGTCCCTTCATTTATGAGGGAATTGTAAAAATAGAACAATTTGAAGAAAGAGCGATTGCTCTTTCTCTGATAATATTTCCACTTGCCAACAAACTGTGTGAAGAAATGTTCCTATGAAATTTGTGTTTAGAGTGTCGATATCTACTTTACCCACTCCTAAAATCCATCCCTGGAGTAAGGGTCGGCCGACCCTTCATTTACGAGAGAAATGTAAAAATATTTAATCTACGAAGGCTAGGATGACAATTCCTGACTTCCGAATTCGGTTGTAAATAGTAGGGACCAGGACATCAGCTAAGTTATAACATATAAAAAATGTTTGTCCCAACTTCCATTTTCCGACAAGAAGGATTGACCGCCACTTCGTTTAGTAGATAATTGTGAACACCTGTATCCAGAATGGAAAACACAAGAAGGATCGACCGACCCTTCTTGCAGTAAAAACTGTTATGAAAAGAATACTGAACAAAAGAAGGGTCGGCCACCCCTTCATTTATGAACGAATTGTAAAAATAGAACAACTTGAAGAAAGATCGGCCTGTAACAAACCCAAATAACCTCTTTAGATTTTTGGAAAATGTGGACATAAATTTTTTCCTTTAATTACTTTTACCTGACAATCATCACTCGATCCCACACATTAGTTTACACAAATCCAGTAATTAATATACAACTCTTTCCAAAGGGAACCACTTATCAAGTCAAGCTTCCTAAATAAGTTAACCCAAGACATTGTACACTTAAGGGATAAGAGTATAAGTTCAAGAAAAACACCTCAACATTCTTCCTAACTTTAAGTTCATAATAATATGCCAAAACCACTTTCAAGTCAGTATGAATTCCCCACGAACTATATTTCACAAATCACATACTTATATGTTGAAAACATCATGAAATCCAAGAGATTAAACACATGAGAGATACATACACAAGAGACCAAATTCAGGTGGTTCACTCGCATCTTGGGCTACGTCCACAAAAGTTGTAATATATATATATATATATATATATATATATATATATATATATTATTACATTTGAGTAGAGGTTTTACATTTTCAAACCATGGGTTGCATTAATCACCTTCCACTTTCCCGAGCTTCTTGTATAACGAGCATCGGAAACATTCTAATCTACCTCTACACGATGACACTACATCACTATCTTAACTAAACATTTGATCTATCTATATGTATTACAAATGTTTCTAACCAAGGAGCTGAACATTACCAAGATCTCCACGAAGTCATTATGACCGAGACGGTATCAGCTGAATAAGCAGAGTTTCCCACTAAACTTTTCAATCACCTATAGCGAATTAAATAGAGGGTTATCAACATTGATTCCTATCCAGCATAATCAATAGAAATGTAACCCACGACTTCACAATAACAATTGAGGTCCTGAGACAGAGATCTGCAATTTTCAGTCAATACATAAGATAGCTAGATACGTTTTCATTCAGTATACTACAGAACTATCTAGTGTAAGCAATAGAATGTAATTCACGATTTCATAAAATACAATTTGAGAATCCTGAGGTAGAAATTCTGCGATTCTAATCAATATACCAGATATATATTTAGCATACTAATATAACTAAATATGGCAAGAACAAACCATGAATTCATTAGGACAGAGAATCTACGCTTTCAGTTTGCTCAAAGGATAACCTAGTATTCTTATTCAACAAAACCGAATATGCACAAAACTATCACACCACAAATTCAATACCACAGAGATCTGTGTTTTCATTTTCTCAAAGGATAAACCTAGCATAGATTATATAAATTAAAGGGATCGGGCTTATAACAAGCCGTCCCTTCCCTCATCTATCATAGAGATCTTCAGCATGAAAACATAGAGAACCTGACATTCATGCTAACCACAAACGAATACAACACTCTCATCATGCAAATCGTTCTCAGCCAACACAATATATAAGCAGAAATTACGTTTTCATTTCTGGTTGTCAAGCATTCACACAGATTTCTGAACAACTACGTTTCATGATTTTATATCACGCAAACACACAATTAATAAAAAGGAAGAGCGCAATCACATAGTTAAGGATCTAAAGAAACATATCCATCTCGTATTCAACTCTAAGAGCATATCCATAACGCATTCTCAAAATACAGTGACCCAACAAGTTTATGGCAGCAATCAAAATTATAGAGAGCCAATAAATCGATGGCAGTGTATAAATATCATACGATGGAAGCATATACAGAGATTCAACAAAACTCTGACCAAGATCTCCATCGATACTATAACTCAGAACATGCATATCTTCCTGAGATAATAAATAAGCAAATCTAAATCACCAATACGACAAACAGAGAACCATCTGCAATCATTTTCTCTAGCAATACTATAATTCATACAATAAAGTAAGCAACCCACGATCTCATAGAAAAATATCTACACTTCTAGTATTTCCATCCAATAAAACTGAGTATGCAAAGAAAACCAAATCATTAATTCAATAGCACAACGATTGTCTTCCTGATCTAAGACAGAGGTATAACTGAAACAACACTAAATATATATATCAATTCTGAGCAGGAATGGCTTCACGCCGTCGAACAATGGGATTAGTGCATAATATAATTATAATTATCTATGCAAGAAACCCAACGGTGCCCTCCTTTCCCAATTCTGTCACAGAGACATAGCATCTGTTAGGAAACTGAGGCACGGTCTGCATTCTGAAATAAAAACTGATGTAACATAATAGAAATAAAAAAATTGATTGAGCCGAGCTGATCAAAGATCATGCTCAATGGAAAGAAAATCTCGATCCAAGCATCCCCCCCTCGTTCTAATCGAACCAACTCTTCTAAAATAGATGTGATCGACTCTCCTTGAAGGTAGATGGTATCCTTGGGGAGTTCCAGCTCACGCTTGGTGGATACAAACAACCCTGATAAGAAGGTTCCACTATGTGCCAAAAGTCATTTAGTTAATACTCCACTAACTGGAGTGCGCCATAAGTAGAGAAATGCCTTCCTAAAGAAATATTTGCATTTTTATATTAATAACTTTATATATATTACACAAACAAATATATATATATATATATATATATATATATATATATATATATATAATTCTGTCCATGCACATATTATAGTATTTTTACTTTCATATCACTTACAATGTGGCACCAACGTAATGTTATACCTACTTCCCTTTATACATGGCTTTTCCCAAAGCCTTAACCCTTTATAAATATGGCCTTCTATATATTTATATGTACAACTCTTATACGTATCTATATTTATATGTACAATTCTTATATATATATATATGTACAAGGTATAAGACTAATATATATATATATATATATATATATAATGATATAAGCATACTTATTGTATCTTACTTCATAAGGATACATTAAAAATAAAATTTCCCTCTTTCCTTCTATTAGGTTATTTCATAACCTATACACTTAGCATAAATTTCTATACTAGGAAATTTAAGGATATCAATGGCGATTTTCCTAAAGTTCTTAGTAAGAACAATTAGCATAGTGTTAGCCATTAAGTCTTAGGAGTCTCTAAATGATTTACAACACGAAAGGGTTTGTCGGTATCTTCTAGGGTTAAAAAGTAACTTTCCAAGTGACCCTTCGTGATCATCAAGGTTTTCGTTCAAGTGCTCACGGTACTACGACGTAAAGAGTCATCAAATCATGGCCTATCTATCATGGACTTCTGCCTAAGTAGGCTCAGTTGCCAGTCGGTTTAGTCGTGTCTCCCAGTTTTACACTTACAAATGAAGAATTTAAATCATATGAGCTACAAGAGTTACCGGCGGGGCCTTGACCTTGAGCTCCTCACCAGAATCATTTACACAGTTACAATTACATTTACCAAACTAGTAATACTAGTAATAAGGGTCAAATTTGAGGGATGTTACACACTCCTCCCCTTAAGAATAACACCTTCCTCGGTGTTCCACAATTTGTCTTTTGAATATTCTTACCCTCTTTCGTTTTCTTTATTTTTCTGCTTTCGTCGTCTTCTTATTTTTGCGATTTACGCAAACTCTTATCACTTATATCCTGCACATTATACAGATCATACAAGATCTTCCAACGTTTATTTTAGCATAACATAAATATACAAAATTCCAAAATAGTAAATGTTCATCATCCTTCCTCTTTCTTGAGGGGATATTTGCTTACTCTAGCATTCATAGCATTCACACCTAAAGACATCAAATCGTCTAGTTACAAGAGAAATCATTAATATTTGTTATATCATAAAACAAATCTTTCAACGACACTTGGTTGATTATCAAAATATCCCATGAGTTTGGAATTTCAGCAGTTCCTCTGCTGTACACAAAACTCTTCCTTGAGTTATGTTCTTTTGAAACTCAGAAAATCAAACTTTGCAAACAGAATACTCTTTGTAAACTCAACAGAATAATCAGACAGTCTCGCTCTGCAACTCATTAGTTAGCATTCCCCTCATTGAATCTTCTTGTGTGCAAATCACAAGGAAAAATCCAGTGAGCCTCCTGCCCAATTCGATGGATTAAATTTGCCTAGGTCTTTGGATCAATATAACATTCAACGAGCCTCCTGCTCTGTTCCACTTACATGGGGAACATGACCTCATTTTTAGGGAAGTTGCCTCCTGCAATTGCTAGTGAGTGAGTGCAAGATGCAACCATTCTGCTCGAGTCCAGGAAACATTCTTTTCCCCTCAAACCTTCTCGTTTGAGTCCAGGAATATTCTTTTCCCCTCAAACCTTCTCGTTTGAGTCCAGGAAATATTCTTTTCCCCTCAAACCTTCTCGTTTGAGTCCAGGAAATATTCTTTTCCCCTCAAACCTTCTTTTTTGAGTCCTGAAAATATTCTTTGTAAAGATCCTTTATTTCTTGCAGGCCATATGCAACATAGTAGCAAAATATATATTCACCTATTTGCTTATCTGGTTCTATGCATTTTGATGATTACACATCATTAATCATAAGTTTTATCACCAATTGTGATTCATAAAATCCCGTAATCCAAATAAGATGCAAAGTAACTCATTACTTACTCTTGAGCAATTTTTTTCAACTTATATATCAATGTTTCTCCTTAATAATGTCTTGAGTCGTAGTTAAGATCACTTCTTGAAATGTTAGTATAAAAGAAAAAATTCCTTTGCTTCTATTGCTCAACCATTGAACACATTAGCTCCATAGCATTACATGCATGCTCATTCAATAACTTGTGCATCCTTTTCAATTCACCCTGATGTATGAATGTAAACTCTTCAATATCCTTTTTGTGAGTTTGTAGTCAAATCTGCTTACAAACAATATGTCAATAGCGTATAGATTTATATTCATCTAGGATTCGTTACCTAAAGACTTTTTTCTCTTTAATCTTTCCATACTCTTTCAAAGGATACCATGATTTAATAACAAGATTTAAGATTCTTCTATTATAATCATACTTATACTTTTAACAAAATCTCTCTTCGTGATACACATCAACCTTTATTTAGAAGATTCAACAACCCTACTAGGGGTCGATCTAAGAAAAAATAAGGTATTCCAAAAAATAATATGATCATTTAAACTGCTAGGAATTAATAAATACAAATCCTTACATAATAAGATCATTTAAACTCCTAGGAATTAATACATGCAAATCCTTACATAATGCACTTTTAGGTTTATCTTAAAAAGTTCTATTAGGAATCTTTATACTTCCACAATGAGATACCATAATACAATCTTAACTCTTAACAAAACAAAACAACATTCAAATGCATGAGTTTCCTGATCAAATGAATTTGTTCATATCTTTAAACATCACTTTGTAACCCATGAACTAAGGTATGTTAAATTCATGTGACTATCAATTACTTAATTGTAATAATTCCATACTATTGAATCCATGGAAGAAAAATGAAAGAAAGTCAATAAAATTTTGCGATAAGTATACTTACCAAAATGTAAGTAGAATGATGTACATTCTAACTTCATCTACGAGGCTATATTTTCTGATATAGTATTCATGAAACTGTTGTCACAACAAAGCATTACCAACTACTATATAAAACTATTAAAATTGAAGATGTTCAAGTGACTTCACTCAATCAAACCATATACAACGAACTTAATAATTCTTGTTCTTTTTTTATTGTCTTTCTGCCTCTTCATAGACAAAAATAAATATATCAGTTTTAAACATAAAAGAGCATGATGCTTCAAAAACTGTTTTAAAAGAGTACTGAGACATCAAAATAATATAACAGTTGTAGACAAGTCAGTTTCTATGATTCAGTCCTAAAAGTACACATAACCTTTGAAATAGTGTTCACTCAAACAAGGTTTATTTGACTTTTATAAAACATAATAAATTTAGCTAACTCTTAGTGATATTGAAATTAATACTAATATTCATCCTCTAACCTAATGAAACTCATAGGTAGCGGGTTTAGAAGAAAATATAATACCAACAACTATAACGAGAATCTATGTGATACTCTTGTGAAATTTATGTTAACGTGCATGTTCATAATCCTTTGTACATAGAGTGATATTTAAACAAAAAACCACTTTCCAAAACAATACAGTTTAACCATGTGAGTAAGGAAAATCTCACGACAAAGGAAAGCAAAGTTGAAAATACTTATCTTTATTCCTTTGGAGAACTTTGAACTTTGAAGTTTGAATGACATTACCCCTCTTCCATTCTAGTTCATGCACCCAAAATGAAACAAAACAATTGATTAGTAAATTTAAATACCTACATACTTACTTATTGCATGTTGAGCTCATTAGGCCCTAGTGTTATAACCTTGCTCTGATACCATTTGTAACGAACCCAAATAACCTCTTTAGGTTTTTGGAAAATGTAGGCATACTTTTTTTCCTTTAATTACTTTTACCTGACAATCATCACTCGATCCCACACATTCGTTTACACAAATCAAGTAATTAATATACAACTCTTTCCAAAGGAAACCACTTATCAAGTCAAGCTTCCTAAATAAGTTAACCCATGACATTGTACCCTTAAGGGATAAGAGTATAAGTTCAAGAAAAACACCTCAACATTCTTCCTAACTTTAAGTTCATAATAATATGCCAAAACCACTTTCAAGTCAGTATGAATTCCCCACAAATTATATTTCACAAATCACATACTTATATGTTGAAAACATCATGAAATCCAAGAGATTAAACACATGAGAGATACATACACAGGATACCAAATTCAGGTGGTTCACCAGCATCTTGGGCTACGTCCACAAAAGTCACAATATATATATTATTACATTTGAGTAGAGGTTTTACATTTTCAACCCACTCGTTGCATTAATCACCTTCCACTTTCCCGAGCTTCTTGTATAATGAGCATCAGAAACATTCTAATCTACCTATAGACGATGACACTACAACACTATCTTAACTAAACATTTGATCTATCTATATGTATTACAAATGTTTCTAACCAAGGAGCTGAACATTACCGAGATCTCCACGAACTCATTATGACCGAGTCGGTATCAGCTGAATAAGCAGAGTTTCCCACTAAACTTTTCAATCACCTATAGCGAATTAAATAGAGGGTTATCAACATTGATTCCTATCCAGCATAATCAATAGAAATGTAACCCACGACTTCACAATAACAATTGAGGTCCTGAGACAGAGATCTGCAATTTCCAGTCAATAAATAGGATAGCTCTACGTTTTCATTCAGTATACTACATAACTATCTAGTGTAAGCAATAGAATGTAATTCACGATTTCATAAAATACAATTTGAGAATCCTGAGGTAGAAATTCTGCGATTTCTAATCAATATACCAGATAGATATTTAGCATACCAATTTAACTAAATATGCCAAGAACAAACCACGAACTCATTAGGACAGAGAATCTACACTTTTAGTTTGCTCAAAGGATAACCTAGCATTCTTATTCAACAAAACTGAATATGCACAGAACTATCACACCACAAATTCAATACCACAGAGATCTGCGTTTTCTTTTTTCTCAAAGGATAAACCTAGCATAGATTATACAAATTACAGGGATTAGGCTTATAACAAGCCGTCCCTTCCCTCATCTATCATAGAGATGTTCAGCATGAAAACACAGAGAACCTGGCATTCATGCTAACCAAAATGAACACAGCACTCCCATCATGCAAATCGTTCTCAGCCAACACAATATATAAGCAGAAATTACGATTTCATTTCCGGCTGTCAAGCATTCACACAAATTTATGAACAACTAAGTTTCACGATTTTATATCAGCAAACACACAATTAATAAAAAGGAAGAGCGCAATCACATAGTTAAGGATCTAAAGAAACGGATCCATCTCGTATTCAACTCTAAGAGCATATCCATAACGCATTCTCAAAATACAGCGACCCAACAAGTTTATGGCAGCAATCAAAATTATAGAGAGCCAATAAATCGATGGCAGTGTATAAATATCCTACGATGGAAGCATATACAGAGATTCAACAAAACTCCGGCCAATATCTCCATCAATACTATAATTCAGAACAAGCATATCTTCCTGAGATAATAAATAAGCAAAGCTAAATCACCAATACGACGAATAGAGAAGCATCTGCTATCGTTTTCTCTAGCAATACTATAATTCAGACAACAAAGTAAGCAACCCACGATCTCATAGACATAGATCTATGCTTCTAGTATTTCCATCTAATAAAACTGCGTATGCAAAGAAAACCAAATCATTAATTCAATAGCACAACGATCGTCTTCCTGATCTGATCTAAGACAGAGGTATAACTGAAACACCACTAAATATATATATCAATTCTGAGCAGGAATGGCTTCACGCCATCCAACAATAGGATTAGGGCATAATATAATTATAATTTTCTATGCAAGGAACCCAGCGGCGCCCTCCTTTCCCAATTCTGTCGCGGAGAGATAACATCCGTTAGGAAACTGAGGCAGGGTCCACATTCCTAAATAAAAACCGATGTAACATAACATAACTAAAAAAATTGACTGAGCCGAGCTGATCAAAGATCATGCTCAGCGGAAAATAAATCTGATCCAAGCATCCCCCCATTCTAATCGAACCAGCTCTTCTAAAATAGATGTGATCGGCTCTCCTTGAAGGCAGATGGCAACCTTGGGGAGTTCCAGCTCACACTTGGCAGATACAAACATCGTTGATAAGAAGGTTCCACTATGTGTCAAAAGTCATTTAGTTAATACTCCACTAACTGGAGTGCACCATAAGTAGAGAAAGGCCTTCCTAAATATGTATTTGTATTTTTATATTAATAACTTTATATATATTACATAAACATATATATCTATATATATAAATATCTATCTATCTATCTATATATGTCCATGCACATATTATAGTATTTTTACTTTCATATCACTTACAATGTGGCACCAACGCAATGTTATACCTACTTCCCTTTATACACGGCTTTTCCCAAAGCCTTAACCCTTTATAAATATGGCCTTCTATATATTTATATGTACAACTCTTATATGTATCTATATTTATATGTACAATTCTTATATGTATATATATATATATATACACAAGACTAATATATATATATATATATATATATATAATTAATGATAAAAGCATACTTATTGTATCTTGCTTCATAAGGATACCTTAAAAAGCAAATTTCCCTCTTTCCTTCTATTAGGTTATTTCATAACCTATATACTTCACATAAATTTCTATACTAGGATATTTAAGGATATCAATGGGGATTTTCCTAAAGTTCTTAGTAAGAACAATTAGCATAGTGTTAACCATTAAGTCTTAGGAGTCTCTAAATGCTTTACAACACGAAAGGGTTTCTCGGTATTTTCTAGGGTTAAAAAGTAACTTTCCAAGTGACCCTCAGTGATCATCAAGGTTTTCGTTCGAGTGCTCACGGTACTACGACGTCAAAAGTCATCAACTCACAGGCTATCTGTCGTGGAATTCTCCCTAAGTGGGCTCAGTTGCCAATCGGTTTAGTTGTGTCTCCCAGTTTTACACTTACAAATGAAGAATTTAAACCATATGAGCTACAAGAGTTACTGGCTAGGCCTTGGCCTTGAGCTCCTCACCAGAACCATTTACACAGTTACAATTACAATTACCAAACTAGTAATAATAGTAATAAGGGTCAAATTTGAGGGATGTTACACGGCCTCTCTTTCTCTTAGAATATTTCTACTTTCCATCAAAGTTTGCGAAGCAATGTTCCTATGAAATTTGTGTTTACAGTGCCGATATCTACTTTCCCCTCTCCTAAAAAACATACCTGGAGGAAGGAGTGGACGCTCTTTTTCCTCAACATCTACTTCCAACACCCTAAAATAGAACAACTTGAGGAAAGAGCGACCATTCTTTCTCTGACAAAATTTCGACTTGCCAACAAACTCTTTGAAGCAAATTTTTTATAAATTTTGTTGTTAAAATGTCGACATCTAATTTCCTAGGGTGACACGTGGAACTCTCAAAGTGTGACACATGGCATATTTGATTTTTAAAATTAGTCTAAAGATATTATAAACTAATATCAAGGATATTAATGGTACCATTTCAATATAAATTGTGAGGACTGAATCATCATCATCACTATCAATTGTTGGTGACAAGACACAATGTCAACTAAAGCATGTTGAGATTATTTTCTTCACACAATTGACACTAAATCATTTATTTGTTATATCCACTCTCTTTAGCCTGATTTTTTATTTTCTTATAACATTATAACTCATGATCATAAAATTTCAACTATACAACTTTACCTATCACTTGATTTACGTCATAGTAATTAATTAATCCTTCTTTGAAATCCTTTCCACCTTTAATTTCAAACTTACAATCAAGAAAAAAATGTTTTTTTATTTGTTTTCACTTCACAATTTGTTGTAAAATTGCTTAACTATAGAACTCTACCTAAAACATATCATTGATAGTTTTTTTTTAATTATTAAAAAATATATTAAATTTTTATTAACATTTAAAAATAATGCTATTTATATATATTAATATAAATTATCATTTAATTTTACACATTAAAAAACCATAAATATCATATAAACATACAAGGTAAAATTTAAAATCTTTTTTATTTTTTTTATTTTCTTATAAACTTATAAAAATTTATCTTAACAATAAAACTCTACCTCAACCTTACTAAACTGTACAATTAATATATATTTTTTAATTTTTAAAAACATTAAACATTTAAAAATAAACTTTAAATATAAACATGTATGGTAAAACAAGTTTAACGATATAACTCTACCTAAACTTTACTATTGATAGATATATTTTTTTAATTTTTAAAATGCATTAAACATTTAAAAATAAACATTAAATATAAACATGTATGGTAAAACAAGTTGTTTGTTATAATATTCTTTTAGTTGATTATTCTTTTATATTTTAATAAATTTAAATTAGAAAAGTATTAATTGTAAAAATATTAAAAAAAAATTTAACAACATAAATATTTAAGATATTTTTATTATATTTAATTAATTTTTATTAAATATAAAATAAAAATAATTCTAAAGTAAAACAAGCATAAATAAAAATAATTTTAGAGTAAAACAATCTTATTAAATATATGAGAAAACAATTTACATGGTGAACCATATTATTAAATATTTTTGAAATTTTAATAGTTTTGTTATATAAACCAGAATTTTCCAAAGTTAAAAAGTAAAAGATTGTTCAATAATTTAAAAATCATCCCTTTGAATCTATGAAATAGAGTTTTGAGTCAAAATATAAATTTGAATCTACGGGGAAGGGTGTTGACTTCAATAACCTAAATAAAAATAGTCAAAATGTGACTTCGAATCTATTAACTAGAATTTTTATTTCTACAAAAGATTTCAATCGGAATATGAGACACCTTGCTTTATCTTTCGTGACACCTTCCTTTTTACTGGAACTTACGTTATAATTTAAAATTTGTCCATATTATGTGTCAAATAATACATAAATTCATGGAATTCCTTCCAAAATATGAATCCTTCATTTACAACCATAGAAAGTTTAGATAATTTATCTGTTATGCTGTGGAGAGATATTTTAACGTTTTCAAAATAGACTTTATCCGATCACACCAATGATTAAGCTTTGCCACCTACAAGGAAAATTGACGGCACGCCCATTTAAAGTGCATCAATGATTATATATTAGTAGATAAACTTCTTCTTTTTTTTATTCGAAAGAACTTAACTATGCCACTTTTTTACTTAAACGTCCATGTAGACTGCAAAGATATACATTTATGATCAGGGAGAGTCCTAAATGATAAAACTTGTACAATTATCACATAAGATGATTTGGAGGAAGTTAAAGACTCAAGATCTTGCAAAAATAGAAATCAAATCAAATCAATCAATGCAATCAATATTAAAGTATTTTCAAATTTACATCCATGTGTATGTTATTTCAAAGACTAAAACTTGTGTCCAATTTTATTGTGAATGCATTTTCTCACACTGTGGATTATATTTTAAGTGCTAAAGAAAATCAATCCAAAATCAAAGAGAAGATATTTGTGATGCTAAAAGCTGGAGGGCTACAAATGCACTATTGTGAAAATATTAAGAGGCACAAGACAATATTTATCACCATCTGTATCTAGAAACAACTCGTAGCGGGCCCGAATTAGAAGAAAGCTTTTCATAGAAATTCCTTGACTGATTTTGAATATCCTTTTAGAGGAGGAATTTTATGCCCACTTTAGGCCAACGATGTTGATTTTTCTTGAGCAGCATCGAGTGTCATTCTCTGGGAGAATGGAGGCACCTGGTCAATTACCAGGATATTGATCCAGTCTAGGACTGGGAACTCAGCCTAGGGCTGAGTGCCATTCTTTGGGAGAATAGAGGCACCTGGTCAGTTACCAGGATATTGACCCAGTCTGGGACTGGGAATTCAGCCTGGGGCTGAGAGCCATTCTCTGGGAGAATGGAGGCACCTGGTCAGTTACCAGTACATTGATCTAGTCTGGGACTGGAAACTCAGCCTGGGGCTGAGAGCCATTCTCTGGGAGAATGGAGGCACCTGGTCAGTTACCAGGATTTCACTGTAAGCCCTAGACCGGGTCTGGGCAAGTGATGTACTCCTTTCCTTGATCTATGGGCTATGCACTTGATCTTGGTGGCAACAGGAGGGTGAAGTAAAGCAATTAATTTATCTCCTTATGATGATGTGCTTGGAGTGGACATGAAGACCTTGAAGAACGCCTGGATGATTTATTGAAGAACCATAGAACCCAAGCACCACTTGGCTTGGTCCATGAACCCACCATTTAGAAGAAGAAAAATAAATATGTATTTATTTATTTATTTTGGGTCGACTCATTATTGGAGGAAAAGACAAAATAAAATGATGAATAATGTGAAGAAAATAAAATATATATGTTATATATATATATATATATATTGAAGGGTCGGCCTCAATTAATTTACTAAATGGAAATAAATATCTATAAAAGATGCAGGTCGGCCTCAATGATTAAATTTAATTTAATGTATGAAATAATGCAAGTCGGCCTCATTTTTTTTGTGTGGAATTATTCCACTATAAATAAGAAAAGAAAACTCATCATTCAATCAACAATTCGTGTGTTTTTTAGGACAGCTCATAAGACAGTTCGGTGGTGTCATTTGACTGATTCAAAAGACAATTTGTGGGTGACTTTCTTACTTGTTGGGTTATATATTTGCTGGTTCTTATCTTATCTGCTGTGCATACCCGAGCCCTGCTAGGGCATTCTTCCTGTGCACTCAATTTCATATATAGGGTCTCTCCCTCAGTTTTGGCAGCCATTAAAACACCTACAGGTTACAGCAGTCCCTAGAAAAGGGCTCAAACAAGTCACAGCACCCTCAGTAGGGTATACATCAGTGGACAGTGGCATCTACAGGATTGTACAGGCTGAGTTTAGCATCAGTTGCACTCAGTGACAGATCAGGATCAGCAGAACAGGGTTCTTTTAGTCAGTGGAACAAATTCTAATTGTTGAAGAGGCTTGATATTAGCCTGCTATTGTACAAACTCAGCTATCTCATTTTGGAGATAAATTATTATTAATTGCTTTGGGGTTTTTGTCCTTGAAAGGTTTTCCCATGAAAAATACTGTGTTCTATTTTTATGTGTATTTACAGTTAGCTATCTCTGCACTTTTTATATTTACAGTCTACTACCGCTATCATTTTTCAATTTTTAACATGGTATCAGAGCTCTGCTTGTAAAGCACACAGCATTTGAGCAGGTGGTTGTGTCTTACATAGACCTTGGGACAGTACAGACAAACCAGAGATGGCCTCTTCTGCCTCTTTCAGGCCAGAGGACAGGCTTGAGGGTTCAACAAACTTTAATTCATGGAAAGCAAGGCTTATGGCCACCTTGGAAGAGAATGACCTTGATGACTTGGTCATCAATGTTGTAGAAGAACCCACGTCAAACACAGGAAGGGCAGCATTCAAAAAGAAGCAAGCCAAGGCTAGGAGGATTATCTATGACTCAGTCAAGGAAAATATAATGCCTGCCATAACACCACTGAAGACAACCAAGGAGTGTTTTGACACCTTGACAAATCTGTACGAGAAGAAAGCACTGAGTCAAAAGAGAGTCTTGAAAAATAGACTTCGTACATTGAAGATGGAAAAAGATGAAGGAGTGGCTTCCTTCTTCACAAACATTGCTCAGGTAAGAGATCAACTTTCTGCTATTGGGGTTACAGTAGATGATGATGACCTTGTACAAACTGTTTTTGATGGTTTTCCAAGTTCTTGGGAAGCCTTGTTAGCTTCTGTTAGTGGGCGTGAGACTCAGCCATATTTTGAGAGACTTTGGCATGACTGTTTAGAAGATGAAGGCAGAGTACAGAGCAGAACTAAGGGTCCTAAAGAAGGGAATCTTGCACTAGCAGCTAAAACCAAGAAACGATTCACGAATCCCTTCCCTCCCAAGAAGAAAGAGAACAAGCCACAAGGTAAGCAACTTGATATGTCACAAGTTAAATGTTTCAATTGTTTCAAGATGGGACATTATGCTAGGGACTGTAGGCAGCCACATAGAATGCCCAAAAGAAATTTCCAAGCATCTATAGCTGAAGAAGAAGAACCAAAGAAGAAGAAAAATACAAAGTCTTCCAAGTAAGAAGAATCAAGAAAATAATACTATTTGATTTCTGCCCTAGCTGGGTCCATCACCAACAGCACAAATTCTTGGTTGGTGGACAGTGGAGCCTCAAAACATATGACAGGTTCCTGTGAAGCCATTACAAGCTACAGAAAGAAGAAGTTTGTCACTCAAGTAGAACTTGGAGATGACTCCACCTACAAAATTGAGGGAGTGGGTTCAGTCTCATTTCAACTTGATTCAGGGACCATGTTGCACATTGAAGACATACTATATGTTCCAGGTTTGAAGAAAAATCTTCTTTCTGTATCTGGCTTAGAAGACAAAGGCTACAGAGTTATATTCATGGATAAAAAGGTTTTGCTGTGGTCAAAGAATGAAAGGTTGAGTGCAGCAGAATTGATTGGGGTTCGAGAGGGAGGCCTTTACAAGGCATCTGGGCACTCTACTCAAGCATTGGTTCACAGTACTATCAACCCTTGTGAGCTATGGCACCGTAGGTTTGGGCACCTTCATTATGCAACTCTCCCTGGTCTTCAAAGGATGGTTACAGGTATGCCTGAGTTTCCTAATGAACATAGTGGTATTTGCAAAGGTTGTGCCCTTGGTAAAAATACCAAGAAGTCTTTTTCCAAAAGTCACAGCAGATCAAAAGGGATTTTGGATTTGATTCACTCTGACATTTGTGGACCCATGTCTTCACCTTCTTTAAGTGGTTGTTTATACTATGTACTGTTCATTGATGATTACTCTTGTAAATCTTGGATTTACTTTCTAAAGGCTAAGAGTGAAACTTTTGATAAGTTCAAGGAGTTCAGGGCGCTGATTGAAAATCAGACAGGAAGACACATTCGTATCTTGAGGTCAGACAATGGAGGTGAGTTTGAATCAAATTATTTTTATGATTTTTTCCAAGAAGCAGGGATCAAGAGGGAGTTGATTGTACCTTACAACCCCCAACAGAACGGGGTTGGAGAAAGGAAGAACAGAACAGTCTGTGAGGCTGCTAAAGCCATGTTGTGTGATCTAGATCTTCCTTTGTCTCTATGGGCTGAGGCTGCTGGTACAGGTGTCTATATTCAAAATAGAAGTCCTCATGCCATTTTGGGAGAAAAGACTCCAAAAGAAGTCTTTACATGAAAGAAACCTGCAGTTGACCACATGAGGATCTTTGGCACTCCAGTCTAAATCCATGTGCCAAAAGAAAAGAGATTAAAGCTCGAGCCTTCCGGAAAGAAAGGCACATTTGTTGGGTACAGTGAAAATTCAAAAGCCTACAGTATCTATGTTCCTCGTCAAAGATACATTGAAATCAGCAGAGATGTGATATTTCATGAGGAAGCTGTTTTCCACCACTCTAAAGAGCTTTCAAAAGATGCAGAAGAATCTATTTCCAACATTCCAGACTCTCCTCATTCAGAGAATCGGAGGGAGGAAGAAGATGAACCTCATGCTTACTCAGAACCAGAAATACCAACGGAAGAACTACTTGAAGCTCCTCTTTCCAAGAGAAGACCTGCTTGGGCTAGAGAGATATTATAAGAAGTAGAGAAGCATAAAGCTCCTTCTGGGACATTCAGAGAAAGCAAGAAGCCCCAGAAATACTTAGGTCTTATGAGTAAGCTCATTGATGCAGATCCTTCTACATTCAAAGAAGCAGAGTCTCATCAGGTATGGATTGATGCCATGACAGAAGAATATAATTCCATTATGAAAAATGATGTGTGGGAAATTGTTCCTCGACCAAAAGGGAAGTCTGTGGTAACTTCCAAATGGCTCTATAAAATTAAGCATGTTGCTGATGGCAGCATTGATAAATATAAAGCAAGATTTGTGGCACGTGGTTTCTCACAAAAGGAAGGCATAGACTATGATGAAACATTTTCCCCTGTTTCCAGGTATACCACCATCAAAACCATTATCTCCCTCGCTACTGTCTTTGGATGGAAAGTCCATCAAATGGATGTAAAGACAGCTTTTCTTAATGGAGAAGTTGAAGAAGAGGTCTACATTGAGCAACCTGAAGGTTTTGTGACACATGAAATGCAGTCTCATGTGTGCAAACTAAAGAAAGCTTTGTATGGACTCAAACAGGCCCCAAGGGTCTGGTATGCTAGGATTGATGGTTACCTTCACAGTTTGGGATTCTCCAAGAGCACTGCTGATTCCAACCTTTACTTTAAGGTTGTTCAGAACCATGTCTTGATCCTAGTCCTATATGTGGATGATCTGTTCCTCACTGAAGAGGAGCAACTGATAGCTCAGTGCAAGAGGGAGCTTACTTCAGAATTTGAAATGAAGGATCTGGGACTCATGCACTATTTTCTTGGTTTAGAGGTCTGGCAGAAGCTAGATGAGATCTTTCTGTCTCAAGGGAAGTATACAGTTGATATCTTGCAGAGGTTTGGGATGCATGACTGCAAACCCATGAGTGTACCCATGACATCAAATCTGAATAAGTTACGTGACTCAGCTACTTCTTCACAGGCAGTGGATCCTACTCAGTATCGCCAACTTATTGGATATTTGATGTATCTAGTGCATACGAGACCAGATATCTGTTATACAGTGAATGCATTGAGTCAGTTCATGTCCGAGCCGAAGCACATACACTGGATAGCTTCCAAACATGTGCTCAGATATTTGTGAGGTACAATTACATATGGGCTCAGATATACCTCCAACAGTGGGGTAATGCTACTTGCTTGGATATGCTGACTCCGATTGGGATGGCAGTGCAGTGGACCGGAAAAGCACATCAGGGTACTATTTCAGTTTGGGATCAGCCATGATCTCATGGTCCAGCAGAAAACAAGGTTCCATAGCTCAGAGCACAGCTGAAGCTGAGTATATTGCTGCCAGTGATGCCTGCAGAGAAGCAGTTTGGCTTAGAAAGCTTCTCTCTGACCTGTTTGGTGGAAAGCTTGAACCAACTGTTATCCATTGCGATAATCATAGTTGCATTAAGCTTTCAGAGAACCTTGTATTTCACGACAGGTCAAAGCACATTGAGATGAAGTACCACTTCATCAGAGATATGGTACAACGAGGTGCCATGAAGCTCCAGTACATCCGTACAGATGAGCAGATTGCTGACATATTGACCAAGCCCTTGTCGTTGACAAAGCTTGTGCACTTTCGAGACAAGCTTGGTATTGCAAAGAATGACCCTCTCGCTGAGAGGGAGTGTTGATTTTTCTTGAGCAGCATCGAGTGCCATTCTCTGGGAGAATGGAGGCACCTGGTCAGTTACCAGGATATTGACCCAGTCTAGGACTGGGAACTCAGCCTGGGGTTGAGTGCCATTCTCTGGGAGAATGGAGGCACCTGGTCAGTTACCAGGATATTGACCCAGTCTGGGACTGGGAATTCAGCCTGGGGCTGAGAGCCATTCTCTGGGAGAATGGAGGCACCTGGTCAGTTACCAGGACATTGATCCAGTATGGGACTGGAAACTCAGCCTGGGGCTGAGAGCCATTCTCTGGGAGAATGGAGGCACCTGGTCAGTTACCAGGATTTCACTGTAAGCCCTAGACCGGGTCTGGGCAAGTGATGTACTCCTTTCCTTGATCTATGGGCTATGCACTTGATCTTGGTGGCAACAGGAGGGTGAAGTAAAGCAATTAATTTATCTCCTTATGATGATGTGCTTGGAGTGGACATGAAGACCTTGAAGAACACCTGGATGATTTATTGAAGAACCATAGAACCCAAGCACCACTTGGCTTGGTCCATGAACCCACCATTTAGAAGAAGAAAAATAAATATGTAATTATTTATTTATTTTGGGTCGACTCATTATTGGAGGAAAAGACAAAATAAAATGATGAATAATGTGAAGAAAATAAAATATATATGTTATATATATATATATATTGAAGGGTCGGCCTCAATTAATTTACTAAATGGAAATAAATATCTATAAAAGATGCAGGTCGGCCTCAATGATTAAATTAAATTTAATGTATGAAATAATGCAAGTCGGCCTCATTTTTTTTGTGTGGAATTATTCCACTATAAATAAGAAAAGAAAACTCATCATTCAATCAACAATTCGTGTGTTTTTGAGGACAGCTCATAAGACAGTTCGGTGGTGTCATTTGACTAATTCAAAAGACAATTTGTGGGTGACTTTCTTACTTGCTGGGTTATATACTTGTTGGTTCTTATCTTATCTGCTGTGCATACCTGAGCCCTGCTAGGGCATTCTTCCTGTGCACTCAATTTCATATATAGGGTCTCTCCCTCAGTTTTGGCAGCCATTAAAACACCTACAGGTTACAACAGTCCCTAGAAAAGGGCTCAAACAGGTCACAACACCCTCAGTAGGGTATACATCAGTGGACAATGGCAACTACAGGATTGTACAGGCTGAGTTTAGCATCAGCTGCACTCAGTGACAGATCAGGATCAGCAGAACAGGGTTCTTTTGGTCAGTGGAACAAATTCTAATTGTTGAAGAGGCTTGATATTAGCCTGCTATTGTACAAACTCAGCTATCTCATTTTGGAGATAAATTATTATTAATTGCTTTGGGTTTTTTGTCCTTGAAAGGTTTCCCCGTGAAAAATACTGTGTTCTATTTTTATGTGTATTTGCAGTTAGCTATCACAGATTGATCTTCGACGTGAACTGGACAGCGCTCGAAACCACTTGAGAACGTTGGGCGTAGAATAGCAGCAGACTAATGAAGAGGGCCAGTCAGACTAAGATTTTGAAATATATAATAGATTCTAAGAAAACTGTAACATTACCATCGAACATGAAATTTCATAAAAGAATCTTAAGAAATCAAATCAATCAATGCAATCAATATTAAAGTATTTTCGAATTTACATCCATGTGTATGTTATTTCAAAGACTAAAACTTGTGTCCAATTTTATTGTGAATGCATTTTCTCACACTGTGGATTATATTTTAAGTGCTAAAGAAAATCAATCCAAAATCAAAGAGAAGATATGTGTGATGCTAAAAGCTGGAGGGCTACAAATGCACTATTGTGAAAATATTAAGAGGCACAAGACAATATTTATCACCATCTGTATCTAGAGACAACTCGTAGTGGGCCCAAATTAGAAGAAAGCTTTTCATAGAAATTTTTTGACTGATTTTGAATATCTTTTTAGAGGAGGAATTTTATGCCCACTTTAGGCCAATGATCCACCTAATTCTCAGACTGGTCTATCATCAATCTAGCGGTAAGAATCCTTTGCAAAAAATATGCTCGACTTGCTCAACCATATTAACAGACATAGACATATATAATACAAATAAATAAATCATTATATTTTTCAATACCCTTTCCGAGGGGTAGGTTCAATGGGAGAAACATCAAGTCGATGTTGGAAGGCACGAAAAGCATGGAAAAGTGTGCATATATGCCCTAGTTCTTAGGGTGGTCAAATTCAAGTTTCTCTCTGCTTCTGGGTTTGGGCTGCTTACTTAGGAATTCACAAAATTATATGGGAGAACATGGACAGTTAAGAGGCACGTTCTTTTGGACCAGATTAGCCACACCAAGAAGGTATTCCCTCTAAAGGGTTAGAACATTCTCTCCATGAAGGAACTGGTCAACAAGTCAAGCCACTACAACCAAGCACGAGTTCCAATGAAGGAGAGTGGGAGTGCTTCAACTAGTGGTTATGCTATTTAATGTTTGATCCAATCAAGCCATTTGTATCTACAGCTATTTTCTATATAAAGCTACCTCTAATACTAAATAAGATGATGGTTATTTTGGTGCTCTTATTTTTCTGTTTGCTACGTGTTTTTATTCTCTGTATTTTTATTAGTGAGTTACAAGTCAAATGGTATCAGAGCTACGATCTGAGGATATTCTGCTACTTAGAATTCTTCAGAAGTTTAATCAAGTCATTGTGACCTTAGTGCCAACAACCAACATACTTATATGATTAGGAATATTTTTTTTATGGGTTTCTCTATAGGGTGCTAGGGTTTATGTTGTTCATTGGAGATTAAATATGCGTTGGGGTTCTCCCTCCTCTCACGTCCCCTTTTCAGAGAAGCGCTAGGGTCCACACCATCCTCCTCTCCTTCGCTTTGTGTTCATAGGTGCGCTAGGGCCCCAACCCTCCTCCTCTCCTCCATGCCATCTTTCAGAGGTGCACTAGGACCTATCCCTCCTCCTCTCCTCATTGTAATATTCCAGGGTGGTGCCGAGGGCTCCACTAGCCTCATCCCCCTTCTTAGTTCCAAATTGCAAAGGGGTGCTATGGTTTTCACCCTCCTCTCCCCCGATTCAATTTTTCTACTTATATAAGTGCACCTAGGGTTCCAATTCCTCCTCTTCTCCTCAATCTTTGTAGAGATGCTAGAGTTCCAGCACCCTCTCTCCTCTGGCTCTGCTCTCAAGGTGCATCAACTTAACTCTTAGCATTTTTTTACGAAGATCATGCCTCCATGTAGGGAACCATCTAAGGTTGATGTTCTTCATCTCAATTGTACCCTACTCAAGATATTTCCTTGGAACTTCATGAGATTATTAGTTTGCAGTGATGGACACCAACACCCACATAGCTAAATGCCCATTTTCATCTGCCAAAGTTCACTGGTCAAATTAATGGTGAACATGTTGACTCATGGATACAATGTCTATCCACTTATTTCAACACTTGCTGTGGGATATATGAGGAGTAAAATATTTGGATTGAAATTTTGCAAATGGAAGGAGTATCCCAAGCTTGGTCGGATACATAAATGATTCGTGCAACACTCGTAGTGGATCTATAGGCCTCTGACTCTTCCGCTACTCCTATCAGTAGCTGGGATGTGCTATGCCAAGCTCTCTGTCATCGTTTTTATCCTTTTTATTATCGTTAAAGTATTATGCCTTGTCAGTTACAGCTCCAAAAGTTCTCAGGTCAGTATTTGTAGCAATATATTGAGATCTTCACCAAGCTTCACACCCATGCCCATATTTAGAACTCAGAAGAGGTACTCACATTGTCAAGTTTAATTCTAGCTTATTGTCTTTTTTACGTAGAGAAGTGGAGCTTTTTTATAGTACATCTCTTGATAAATCCTTTTCTCGGGCTTTTGTCGTCGAATGCAAAGTGGATCCTCTCTTGTGTTCTCCAAAACCTTATCCTTGTCCTTCATCTGTGGCAACTTCTCCTAAATCTCCCTCCTCTCCTAAGGATTGAAGTGATGTACCTTTCATAAATATTCCTTTCATGACATTGTAGGATATAGTGTGTTGTGGCTAATCCTCTACTAAAAATATTGTTGTTGACAACCTTGGGTACTCATCCTCTCAACCACCATATCCTCCCCTAATTACCTTTGTAATTCCCTCTCTACAACCTCAATTTTTCTGCAAAGGTAAATACAATGGTAAATATACAACATACAACTTCTAGTGTAAAGCTAAGTGCTATTAATAGAAGATTTAATTAAAACTGAAAGACCGTCTTAATTAATATCATTATCATTATCATTATTATTATACTTATATATTAATTTCGGCAAGGCTGCCGAAAACTATTATTAATATCCCAAATCGGAAATCCAAAAAGAACCTAATTTATGATGGTGGACGTCATTATGGTGTCGCAAGCATTGGAAGTGAGCTGAACCATAGATGTTCACTCAGTGGCCTAAAATATTTTAAATGCCATCCTAAGTTGGAGAATATTGGCCTTTGATCATGATCTCTTAGCAAGAATTTATGACCAACTTATCAAACTAAAGATAAGAATTATGAGATGATCCTAGGAAATTTTAAAGGATCATCCTACATATTAATATGACCATAATTCTAACTCTAGCCAAGGATGCCAAAGAAGATAAGATAAGGGAAAGGATGAAACACGGGGGGTTCACTCAGTGAACTTGTGACATAGCACGATCGTTCACATGATATTAAAGAATATCCCTTATTTCACTAAATATTGGAAAATTCCTCTTAAAATTTTATTGTTGAACCCCCCTCCCAATATGCCTTTCCAATTAAGAAAACCCCTAGTTTCACCAGATATTGTATGTATCCATTTTTATCTACCCATTTTTAATACCCTCTTTATATCATATTATCAATTTGTAACAAACATAAGCCCTAAAACATCTTAGTATAAGAAAACATGATGCTAAATAAAATAATAGTATAATGCTAATAATGATCCCACCAGGATTGCAAGGGTGATTGATCAATTTCTAACAATGGATAGTGGAAGACCCAACGAAATAGTATTGGGAAGGAACAATGTGTAAAATGAAACCTAGTCAAGAGATCAACATAACAAAGAATGTAAAAGGATAATAGTCCAATAGTTAATGCAATGCTTAGAAAAGATTAGAATTGCAGATGTTTCACACCACAACCTACCAATCTACCAATTTTATATCAAGTAAACATAAATATAGCCATAGAGAGATCATGTTTTCGATAAGCTTATAGCCATAGAGAGATCACGCTTTCGATAAGCTTAATAAATTAAACTCCATAAAAATGAAAAATTGAAACCCTTTCATGGATGGACTCCCCTACATTCCTATCAAAACAAACATATTTGATGTTTGAACCCAAATGAACATACAAAAATCCTCTTACTTTCCAATAACACCGTGTGATCATATGCATAGCTTGGATTTGGATCATTCATAAGATGGAATATATGAATTTCCTCCAGTTCCTCTACATTTATTCTTGCAATCAAGGGAATTAACAACATTTGGTTACCTTTTCTTAGGTTATATCTAGTTTTTTTTTAATCTTTACAGGAGAGGGAAAAATATCTATTGGTAGGTTTCAAGCATTCAATAGTTATAAAGATACACAAATGGTGAAACTTATATGACACCATTTCATGGTAACGATAACAGATAGGGTATTTAAATAAGGATTTAGATTTTCACCTATTTTCATGCCAGTTCCAGTACAATATTAAGATGGATGCCTTGCATATAAGAATTGAAATTATAATTATGAATGTGCCAAATATAACTCAATGTAACAATTATTCCTAACTGGCAATGTGAAAATGTTAAAGAAGAATACAAAAAGTTGAAAGAAATAATTAGTCAAGAAAGATTGATCTAACTTTTATTGGTTCCGATGAGCCAAGAAAGATTGATCTCACTTTTCATGGTTGTCATGGAGCAAGGTTTGATTGAATCTCAATACCCACCTAAACCCCAACCTAGAAAATGACAATACAATTGTTTAAATCCAGAACTCCCAATTAGCTACATCTATTAACTTAAAGATGAAAAAAAATATAAAATCAATTCAAACCAAGCCTAAATAAACTATTAAATGAGGATTGCTAAAGTCAAGTAATCCAAAGAGACTTCCATCGATATTATCATCGATACATTGTTATCAGATTTATGCAAATCTTAGGATCATAAGCAATATCAAATAAAAATGGAGGGTCCTTAAGTATGAATCCATCCCACGATTTTGGGGTTATTCCTCAGCACACCCAAATAAAATAACCCCCAATATTTATATTGCTATGTCAAATTAAAAACCCCCCTTGACCCCTTAAAATGGGGCAATATATTTTTGAGGTTTTTAAGAGTATTCAAACCCCCAATATGAATGGACATGATATGATATTGCCTCACTAGTGACCCCCCCGTGGGATGAAAAGAAATCATATTTTCGAATTATCATATAGGTATCTAGATAGTAAGGTATATTTATAATATAGAAAATAACCATTTTATGGAACAGTTAGGGTTTTGCTTGCCTCGTTTAAGGGAAGAGAATGATCGTTCACAAAAATCCTGCTCCAGTTCCTAGCAGAAAAAGGGGTGGAACTCCGATTACAATGGTTTTTTTGGGCCGGAGGTGCATTCCAGTAATAAATGAAGAAGGTGACTCCCTTTTTATATTGTTTTCATTGTCCAATAGAGGGTAAGGTTTCAATAGTATTGTTTTCCTATCGAGCTATGGCATATATATTGTTTTACTATGAAATGGGAGGACCGGTTCCCACAATACCCATTCCCCATTTTGGAAAAAACTTATTATATAAATGTTGGAGGACAACGGCCTCTTTTCCTGGGGAAAGGAGTTACTCCTTGAAACTCGGGGCATGCGTAGAGGATTTATTTCCCCTCATCTTTCTTGATTAGGAAGAAGGGATATCTTAAATACGGTGATTTTCCAACTGGGGGGTAAAACATCTTCTTGATTACGATATTGTGAACAAGGTACGACCGGAAAGAAAAACCATTTTTAGGTTGATGCTTAATACGGGATGGAGCAAGATTAATGTGGGGACGTGAGCCTCTCTCTTTCTGTACTTATCTCTGACAGACTCTGATTTTGAAGAAAGCACAGGCATGACAATTATTGTCTCTCCCCCTCTCATATTTGATATTAATTATTTTGAATCACTCGTTAAAGTCATTAGTTGGAAATTTACTTGCCACTGCTGCAAGCTATCTTTTGTGTGGAGGAGGGAAGCGTTACAAGATGAACCTGTGATCCCATTTATTTTCTTTTATATCGAAGTTAATGTTATAGAGGAGCGCTTTGTGTTGTTAACCTACAAAAAACTGTAATGGTCTAGAAGGAGGGCGTGGACCCTCTAGCTTTGGAGATGGCATAATAACACCATTTCTGGGGGTTGGTAGAACGCTGTGGGGGGTCCCCTAGTTGAAACCCTATGTCCCAGATCCATCGGAATCGATGAATTCACGATTGGATCCATGGTTTGGGTGCTGTGGGCATCTTGGTCTGGCACCCCGGGGCCATTCAGGGACACTTTGAGGAATTTCTCCTGGGGCACGGAATCCAAACAGGCGAGCGGACTTAGGTTCCATCAGCTCCCGCATGTGTGTATGGCCATTGTGGATGTGTCCACGGTGGCCATGCATGCCCGGGAGCCTTCGGAGGAGAAACAACCCCCTTGAGCAATATTCAAAATGCCTTCACTGAGCAAAACCCTAGCTTCGGAGATGGCATAATAACACCGTTTCCAGGGCTTGGAGGCACGCTATGGGGGGTCCCCTGGATGAAACCCAACATCTTGGATTCATTGGAATCAATGGATTGACGATCGGAGCCACGGTTTGGGTGTTGGGGGCATCCTGGTCCGGCACCCCGGGGCCATTTAGGGACACTTTGAGGAATTGCTCTGGGGGCACGAAACCCAAACCGACGAGCGGACTTGGGTTCTGTCAACTGTTGCACATGCATAAAGGAGCTTTCAAACTACCATATAGGACATGTCTTATGTTTGTTTGGATCCTATAAAATATTCTCAAAATTCCACACTCAATTAACTTACACGTCTACCTAATATTACAGTGGTAAGTCCTCTTTGCAAAGACTTTCCCCGCATTTTAATTGCCAATTGTGGATGGCTCATAAGGTTTCAAATTATTAACATTCAATATTAAGAAAATGCGCATTCATATATGGATTTTCCTCAACATTCATATAGCCACCCCATAATAATAGTATTGGTTTTCCTTGTTAATAGCTACTAGCATATTGCAGTTGACCTAGATAGTTATCGTGTGATAGGAACTATAGTTAATGTTGTCGACCAAATCTAATGGTGAAAACCCTAGTTCATAAAACTTAGGTCTAGATAAGAACATGTTGATATTTGCAACGAGAATCTTTAAATAATAATGCATGCATGGCCATATAAAGTTGTTTGCAACATAAATTTCATGTTCGATATTTTCTTACAGTCATGAATTGAGACATGGATCAATTGTAGTGGTCTTGAATTTATGAGTTGAAAGAAACAAAACACATTAAGACACCTTAGTGCAAGAATATTTACTATACCGGATATTAATCTTAAAACATAGTAGAAGAATACATTATTGATCCCATAACTAGAATAAAGTGGTACATTTATAATCATATGGATGAATATAAGTGTTCATTGACATGTAATTATCACTTCCCCCCATATTTGACTAATACATTATTTTAGTGGTTAAGGTGGTCAAAACACTTCCATGCTTATGCTAATTTGGTTGCATCAATTACAACACCAATACATTAGTTCTTTAGTTCAATGAGATGTTGTATGTGTTTCTTTTTCCTCCACCTAGACCAATAGGAACACCATTTATATCTAGGAATTGTCACTACATTGTGAAAAACTATGAGGAAAAATAGAAACATAGTGGACAAGCTTCCAAAAATTCAAGAACCTCATCCATTTCATGTCCTTCTTACCATAATTTTATGATGGGCTTCCCAATTAATCTCATATTTGAGACTGGGTATACTCATACTACTACTCTTAGAACATGATATTAGATCAAACATATAAATAAACTAAAAAAAACTTATGAAATGTACACAATGGTTTTTTTAAGCATGATTTATAGTATCCCATCCTTGAAATCTTCTAACAACTCCCTAAGAGAATATGCACTTTTACATGATGGGGTCAAGTACTAAAACCAATAAACCTTGGGACTGTGCGTGGTGTGTCCATGTCGAGGATGGAAAAACACACATGTGGGATCTTACGGAACTCAATTTTGATACTTGGTTTAGTTTTTATCCCCTAATGAAAAAATCACCAAGTGTCCCTGAAAGGATTTAGGATGTGACCTGCAACTCACCTTAAAATGATGATTGTGGCTCGTATCAATGAACCATTGACTCCATTGGGTTTTTGATAATGCATTCCATCTAGGGGAACCTTTCTCCCATGGGTTCATCACCTAGTGCTTGTCTTTTTTATTGATCTCAGGAACTAGGGTTTTTCTCAATAAGTGACTATGATAGTGCTAGGGGTGCCCCTCTCCTCCGGTCCCATGGCCTGGGTGTCATCTTGTAGGTCCATTTTGAAAACTAGGGTTTTGCCCAGTAAGGGAGTGTGCAATTTTTGTACATTCGGGTCAAATTTGCAAAATCATCGACCATACACTTATGTAATGTCCCCTCCTATCATACCATGATAGAGAGGGTCATTTTTCTAAAACCGGGCATCTAGCCTCATAAATCGTGGACCACCAAGCATTCCCATAATATAACAGAGATATAAGGATGCATAATTATCAGAAATCACAGCGGAATTAACTTATGAAATACACAATCATCACACATTCAAGATATTCATCAATTAAACAATTGCAAGATAGCACAAGAAAATACTTATCTTAATGAAGTAGTACCAAACAACTAGCTACGCTTCTGCAACATTCCACCCAACCGTAGGCCAGTGTGCTCCTCAATCTCTCAGCACCACTGCCACCCCCGAGCTGGGCATGATCTCCACAAGGAAAAGGGGAAAACAGGCTCTCACATAGCCAAAGGTATATCAAAATCAGCCAAGCCAATCAGCAATTGGGTTTCTCAGGCTGTTAAGAGATGGGTACATGTATCATCAAAAGCATAAGTGTTGGGCATGAGAAGAACGCTTCTATAGTGAAGTTCCCAACAATGGGTTCCTGACCGTTCCAGAAAACGCGGGCAACCAAAACGAAAAGGAGAAAATGGGAATTCAACCCCAGGAGAGCAGAATCGTTTTCAGAAGAATGCTCATGGGCATTTCGTGGGCAGAAACGGCCTCCCTAACCCCAAAAATCGTGCCTCTCTTCTCCCATCCAATGAGCTAACCAAAAATGAGTTTGCAGGCATGGAAAAACGCAGGGAAAGGTGAAAACGTGAAGGATAAAATCCCAACAGGCTCAGACTGCGTGAGAGGAGGAATGCCATGGGTGAAGAATGGCTTTTGGGCCAATTTCGTGGGGGTTTTCTTGCCCCACAAGCAAAAACACGATTTTCCAAGTTGATGGCTTGCCCATGCACGAAAATTGACAGCCATACCTCTCCCATCCCAAGGCATTTATTGTCTCAACCAATTCTTGGAAGGATTAAGTGATTGGGTGCATGAGACCAAATGGGTAGTTGAGAGTTCATGGGTTTCCTCAATGAAATGGATTAACACCATGGGCTCAAGGGTTTGAATAATTTCCCTCCCTTTTCCTTATAGAATCATGCCCCATCTCTTTGTTGCATTGCATAGCTAGTTGTGGGTGTTTTCATTAAAATTGCATATTTACATGGTGTCTTATTTACATTGTGCCCATCTCGCACAAGAACCATAGGCATCTACTCTAATTGCCGATACATAGAACATTAAATCAATGGCGGGGCCTTGGCCTTGAGCTCCTCACCATGACTAAATAACAATATTTACATCATTTACAATATTAATGCAATAGGGTCAAGCTGGGGACATTACAACTTATGGCTAGCATTCCCAGCTGGAACCTTCCTAGACACACTTGGAGGACTCCCGGAACCTGGTTTTGTTGCACAGTTGGAATTCTATGCCCCCGGTAGGTATCCAACAGGTGTACTTGAAGGCCTTTTGGATGCGAGACGAAACGAGCCATAGAATGACGACTGTGGCTCGGATCGAAAAACCATAGAATCCGTTGGATTCGAGACATTGGTATAGTGCTAGGGGTTCCCCTCTCCTCTAGTCCCATGGCCTAGGTGTCATCTTGTAGGTCCATTTTGGAAACTAGGGTTTTGCTCAGTAAGGGAGCGTGTAATTATTGCACATTGGGGTCAAATTTGCAAAATCATCGACTGGACACTCATGACTAGTGTTCCCAGCTGTAACCTTCCTAAAGACACTTGCAGGACTCCTCGGAACCCGATTTTGTTGCACGGTTGGAATTCTATGCCCCTGGTAGGTATCTAGCAGGTGTCCCTGAAGGCCTTTTGGATGCGTGATAGAATGAGCCATAGAATGACGACCGTGGATCGGATCGACAAACTGTCGACTCCATTGGATTCAGGACATCAGGATAGTGCTAGGGGTGCCCCTCTCCTTTGGTACCATGGCCCAAGTGTCATTTTGTAGGTCAATTTTGGAAACTAGGGTTTTGTTGAGTAAGGGAGTGTGCAATTTTTGCACATTGGGGTCAAATTTGCAAAATCATCGACCAAACACTTATGGATAGCGTTCCCAGCTGGAACCTTCCTAGACACACTTGCAGGACTCCCTGGAACCCAGTTTTGTTGCACGGTTGGAATTCTATGCCCTCGGTAGGTATCCAACAAGTGTCCTTGAAGGCCTTTTGGATGCGAGATAGAACGAGCCATAGAATGACAACCGTGGCTCGGATTGACAAACCGTTGAATCCATTGGATTCAATACATCGGGATAGTTCTAGGGGTACCCCTCTCCTCCGGTCCCATGGCCGAGGTGTCATCTTGTAGGTCCATTTTGGAAACTAGGGTTTTGCTTAGTATTTCTCCAGAATTTTTGTTGTTTGGCTATTAATATAATTTATGCGGATTATATGTAGTTATTATTATTAGTATTGATGTATTTCCAAGTATGGCTGAGATTGTAACTAGTTTTGGGGGGGTTTTGAAGCTAGATTGGACTTGATGTAAATGTTGTAAATATGCATCTTAGGGCCAAGCCTCGACTAATGAATGGCTATTCATGTAGATGTTGTAAATACACTTGTATGAACGATGTGGTAGGATTACCAAGATGAACTCAAAGCTATGAAAATATTAATGTTAGAATTTAATATATAGAAATCAAAGATGGTTGAAAAGACCACAGGATGGGTTGTGATTCCACTGGAGAAGAAACATAGAGGGATCTTATGAGAAATTAATCGTCAATTACCAAGTTTCATTATAAGAACTCCCACCTTTTCATCATGTGCCTTCAATAAAGTTCATCCACATCCTTTACTTGTGAATCCAATCATAAATTCATGTGGAAGTTGGTGAGGAAGTCTACCTTGTGTAGTTATGCAAGCTTGGGAAAAGTAAAATTAGTTTGTAGAAGTGTGAGGATTACTTCATTCTCCTACCTCATTGGGGATCATTATCCCATTATTCTCCAATTCTCAAGTTCATACTCTCAGCTCCTCATGTTGTATTCTCTATATTTGTTACCCATTAACTAAATTTGAAAATGACAGAATTAGTAGCATAAAAGAGGAATTTGTAGATGTTGGGGGGGAGAGATAGGGGTTGTAGATGAACATATTAAAGCTTAGGAAATGTAGAAATTCTTCACCTGTTGGTTAATGTTTCTCATTGGTTGCTTAGGAAACAAGTTGTATTCTTTATCTAGTTATTTTCTAAAATAATTTATTGGATTTGATTGTTTCTACCTATACTAAAGACCATTGTGTTAAATTTTCAGAATTTACTTCAATCTGATCTAGGATCTTAACTGAGCGAACAACATGTACAGCAAATCTATAGCATATCATTCATGGACACAATAATGCAAGCATAGAAGAGACACAGAGTTTACTTGGGGAAAACCATAAAGGTGAAAAACCCCAATAACTTCCTCAGAGATAGATAGAGCAATGATACAACCAGAATACAAGAGATAGTCTTCTACTAGTAGCAGAGCCTCCTCCTCCACAAGTGCGCCACTCTCCACAGTGTGAGTGAGAGAATAGAATGTGTAAAATGAGAGAGACACACTCTCTATTTATACACTAACTTGACTTGACCTTTACTCAACTAGGTCGGCCTCAACTTAACCACTTAACATAATGCTGACTAGGCCGACCCCCACTAGGGTGGTCTAATAACCCTTTGACCCACATGGCCGACCCCCAATAGGGTGGTCTAATAACCCTTTGACCCACATGACTTATACAGGGCCAACCCCAACAAGGTGGTCTAATAACCCATCAAGTATAAGTTACGACACTTACAATATAAATGACGACACTTCCGTATAGAAGAATAATAACATCTCTATAGGAATACAACCACTTCCGTATAGAGGAATAATAACATCTCTATAGGAATACAATATACATATATGTGAAATACATTCCGAAGCTACATATACATCAACACTCCCTCTTAACTAGGAAGGTATTTCTTGACACAGGTCTTCTAGCACAAGTCATCTTCTCTGGATCATCGTCACTGGATAATCGTCATCGAGTCATCATTATCGTCACTGTTGCTGCTATCTCAATCAATCTCTGAATCTACTCATCATAGAAAGTTCTACAGAGCCAGTCCTTTTTCATACTGGATGTAGGCCCACCACCTGCAGGTCTTCGTCATCACTAGCCATATTGTGGAATTCTCAGGACTTATTACGTGCGTCACAAAACCTGGCTGCAGCATCCTAGGCTATTACGAGCGCATAGCTCTTCCTGTAGGATCTCCTAGGAGCACATTACATGTGACCTATCACAAAACCTGGTTGAAGCATCCCAGGATGTTACGAGCACACAGCTCTACCTGTCGGATCTCCCAGGAGCACATTACATGTGATCTCACCACAAAACCTGGCTGAAGCATCCCAGGCTGTTACGAGCACACAACTCTACCTGTCGGATCTCCCAGGAGCACATTACATGTGGTCCACCACAAAACCTGGCTGAAGCATCTGAGGCCTTTTTCACCCTGTCTAGATCTCCCAGGAGCAAATTACATGCCATAGGTCAAAACCTCGAAAGAGCATCTGCCAGATATCCCAGGGCACGAATTACATGCCATAGGAAAAACCTCGAAAGACTATCTGCAGATCTCCCAGGGCACAAATTATATGTCCTCCCAAGCAAAACCTCGAAAGAGCATTTTCCAGATGTCCCAGGGTACAAATTACATGCCATAGACAAAACCTCGAAAGACCATTTGCAAATCTCCCAGGGCACAAATTACATGCTTATCTGCACAACCTGATCCACGGCCACAAAGTTCATCTAATACTCACCATACATCATCCTGATGTACACATGATCATCCTGATCATCATCACTGCAACATCCTGCTGCATGTCATCTGGAGAAGCTCGTCATCCACGATCACCCTGATCATACAATGCATCCATTTGATGCACACCAAGTATCTACCTGATACATATCATCATACATAGTGTATCCACCTGATACATAGATACATGATCCACACAATGTATCCATCAACATACATGATCTACCTGATCATACCTGATACATATCAATATGCATGATCTACCTAATCATACAATGTATCCACCTGATACATATATAGATACATGGTCCAAGCATCCAACATGATGCTTATACAAAATACATACACATGATCCAACCAATCATATCCAGCATCCAACATGATGCATACATACATACATAAAAATGATCCAACTGATCATATCTAGCATCCAACATGATGCATACATACATATAAAAATGATCCAACTGATCATATCCAAGCAGAAACCAGAACATCATCCTGATGCTCGTCATCCAGCACTTACATCCACAGCCATGTGAAGGATCCTCCTTCCAACATGCTTGGAATGGCTTCAGCAAATGTGTCCATCACTTCTTCCTCGAAGTGTCCTCGATCTGAAGAACGCCAAGCCTCTCTATGAAGTACTCGAACTTCACCCTAGCTAGTGGCTTCGTCAGCACATCTGCAATCTGCTCATCCGTCGCAACATACAGGAGCTTCACAGCTCCTCTTTGCACCATATCCCTGATATAGTGATATTTGATCTCTATGTGTTTCGACCTGTCATGAAACACTGGGTTCTCGGACAGCTTCACACAACTCTGGTTATCACAGAAGATACCAGTAGCATCCAACGGGAGATCAAATAACTCAGACAGTAGCTTCCATAGCCATACTTCCTCACAACTAGTTGAATAGGCTGCAACATATTCTGCCTCAGTTGTACTCAGTGCTACGCAGGACTGTTTCTTGTTAAACCAAGAGATCACACCTGATCCCATACTGAAGCAGCACCCAGATGTGCTCTTCCTATCTGTAGCACTGCCCGCCCAATATGAATCAACATAACCCTACAGGTTAAAATTTTGATTTGCTTAATACTTGAGCCCATAATCCACTGTACCCTTCAGGTACCTTAGAACATGCTTTACATCAACTAGGTGAACACTCCTCAGATCCGTCAGGAACTGGTTCAATGTGTTCACTGCAAAGCAAATATCTGGTCTCATGTTCATCAGGTACATCAAGGACCCAATCATCTGATGATGCATAGAGACATCAACCGGTTCAGATGAAGCATCACAAAGAAGCTTCAGATTCGATGCCATAGGTGTGCCATGGCCTTGCAATCCATCATCCCGAACCTCTTCAGGATCTCTACTGCATACTTCCCTTGTCCAAGGAAGATTCCATCTGCACTCTGCCACACCTCCATGCCAAAAAAAATACTGCATCATCCCCAATTTCTTCATCTCGAACTCGGCACAAGCTTTCGCTGCATGTCGGCAATCAATATATCTTCACCTGATACAAACAGGTCATCCACATAGTAGTATCACTGGATTGCCTTCCTCAACCTTGTAGTAAAGGTTGGAACCCGCTTTACTCTTGGTAAAGACCAAACTGGATAGAAAGATGCCTATCCTACCATACCAAGTTCTGCACATATATGATTTCATGTCATGTGTCTCAGAACCAAGTGGCTGCTCCACATACACTTCTTCTTCAACTACACCATTCAAGAAAGCTGTCTTGAAATCCATCTGGTGTATCTTCTATTTCATCACTTTTATATTTCTCTATGATGCCGTTTGCAGCATGCTTGATCTTGATAGATCCATATGGAAGTCATAACAAACTTCCCTTTAGGTCTTGGGACTACATCCCAAACATCATTCTTCATGATCGACGGATCATGGCATTCTTCCCTTATCCTGAGAACTTCAATATATTCAATAGATAATTTTGTTCTTGAACAAATGTTGTAGTTCTTCTTTTGTAGGTGATGGCATACGATCTTTCCTACACAACAAGTTAAATTGCATGATTAGAAAACATCTCATAGTTTTCAGAACAAATTATTACACATAAAGAAATATGTCATACAGTCATGCAATTATCTTAGCCAATGCTTCAATACAACATTTATCCATATCCCGTAACTTTCTAGATGCCTTCCAATCTCTACCAGAACATTGTTAAGAGTGTGCACAACTCCCAACATGTCAGCAAAGACGTTTCATTCTATATAAGTAGCAATGGAATGTTGTACAGTGCCATAGGCTACTTACCCATGCATATTAGTAGTATACTGTTCATCAATGCAACTATTCTAATATGCATAATACACAACCTAATTCTAGGAACATCAGTATATACATTATTGAATAGTATTATGTAAATAAAATATGCAAGTAATGACAATTCAAATACTTATCTTTGTTTGTTTGTTGGGTTGACTCCCTCTCAGTCTTTGCTTCTTTTCTGTAACTCCATTCTTATATGGATTGTGAGAAGTGGTCAACTACCTCTGAATATCTACATCCTTGCAGAAACTACTGAAGTGTGCTCCTTTGCTTTCTTGCAGGATCAACTGGAGTGTGCTCCCTCTTGATCTTTGCTTCCTGGATTACCTATCCTTGAACTTACATCCATCCTTAATCACTATGCATGCTTATTAGTATCATCATTGTGTTATCCTTGAGGTCTTGTACATAGTCACACATTTATTAGTATAATCTTAATACTATCAAAACACAATAATCTTAAACATGTATATTCATGATCATGCACAGATAATAAACATTAGTATTCAAGGTTTCAGGGAAGTCTTCTTTTACTCATACATTTTCTTATTTGATCATAGGACTCTTCTGGTTAGTTGAATCATCAATCAAGATAAGAGATATAATATGCATAAAACCTGTGATTATTCAAACCTATACCTTCATGATTCTTCTGGTTAGTCATATCATCAATTATGGTAAGAAACATAATATGCATACAACCATGATTATTCAAAACTATGACTTCATGAATAATCATTATCAACAACACAACAGTATAAGATCCTAACACAAGGTAGGATTCTAGCTTGATATAGGAAAAACATACCTGGATTAGCATGCTAGCTAGTTATGTCTAACATACCCGCATAATGTCTTTTGATTCTCTTCAGTGACTTGTGCTAGTAACCTACATGTCTCATAAGTTAACCATTATAAAACCAAGTTATACATACCTCGTAAATGGATCTTCTATGAGATCCATGACAATGGATGAATCTTTGTCCTCATGTCATCATGATCATATGTTCTTGAACCAGAACATGATTTGTCTTTCTTAGTGTACCTTTCATTTTAGTAGACAACATAAACCTCATACAACACCATAATGCATTAGTACAATCATAAGTGTCAACACCCTAATCAATGAATATTTTCTATCGTGCATTCATAATTTTATTAAGGTGATACGACAAGTCTAAAATCAAGATTGTACTAACCGTAATAACATGAAGACAAACATACCATAAACTTAATCATGAACAAATCTCAAAACATACCTCGATGAGTCATACCTGTCAAGATTGCTTGTAATCTTTTTATGAAAGGCCTTAGCCTCATCTCCCTCTAAAACAAGAACTTCTTCACTTATGCAGGTGACCAATCCATCCTCTTCTAGGATTAACCCAATCCACTTGATTTGCAGGAACTGGATCTAGAGCTATATTAGGGTTTGTCATAGAAAACCCCAAAATTCAAACTTTGAATTTCAAACTTCCGAAAGGATAAAAATATGCACCTTGATGAGCTGATCGAACTGGTATATTCAGAATTTGAAAACTGCAAAGTTTCACTCCTCAATTTTTCCTTTGAAACTTTCAGATTCGCTGGACGTGACCTCGAACTAGGGTTTGATGAAGCCCACTCTTCTGCCCAATCAAAAGGTTTGATCCAAAGCTCTAAGCTTCTATTTTTATGAGGAGCTTCCAGCCGTGGTCACAGATTTCAAAAATTCCCATTTTTGCAGAAGCCCTAATTTTCCACTTTTCTGATCAAAGTCCCGAACTAGGGTCTGATCAAGCTCGGCCTTCTGCCCAACCAAAAATTTTGATCTTGGTCTCTAAATTTCTATTTTGATGAGTAGCATCCAGCCGTGGTCTCCAATTACAAAAATTCCAACTTTCTCCGAAGCCCTAAATTCCGGAATCCATGAATGAAGGTACTAAAAAATAATTTTGTTTTGACATAAATATGTACCTGATTGTTTCTGGTGTAACTCCAAAATTTTCGATCCACAGGGTTTGAAAACATTTTCTGAGATAGCCCAACCTGTTAGCTTTCCATCCTGACAGGTATGACCTCAATTGGATTCTTTGAGAGAGGGTTATGCCAAGTGTCGCAATGTGACCTATTTATGGGATAATACAGGAGGGCGAACTTGTACGGCGTGCCACATGTCACTATTTCAACTTCAGCCTCTGAAATTTTTTCCTGAGATAGCTCGACCTGTTGTCTTTCCATCCCGATAGGTCTGACCTCAATTGGAATCTCTGAGACAGAGTTATGTCAAGTGTCGCAACGTGACCTGTTTATGGGATAATACAGGAGAGTGAAATTGTACGACGTTCCACGTGTCACTGGTTCAACTTTGTCCTCTGAACAATTTTCTTGAGATAGTACAGTCTGTGTAATACCTGTCACATTTTACAAAATTTCATTTGGAGCTTCCTAGCCCAAGTTATGACCTTATTCCCAAGGTCACCTGATTTTGACTCAGATCTGGAAGAGGTAGAAACCCTATATTGTACAGATCATAAATCACAAAGTACAACGAATTAGAGGTTGTCCTTTGGACACAAGGTACATAGGGATTTAATATTTGACTTGTAAAGGTTTCAGATATGAAAACTTTGCCAAAACGGATTTATAGCGAAAGTGCTACGATGACTGGTTTTTGCTATATCAAGCCCTAGCATCGTAAGTGCAACAAGTGTCATACATGCCATATCATGCCTTCTTTCAGGCTAGCTCTGATACCATGTTAAATTTTCAGAATTTACTTCAATATGATCTAGGATCTTAACTGAGAGAACAACATGTACAACAAATCTACAGCATATCGTTCATGGACACAATAATGCAAGCACAGAAGAGACACAGAGTTTACTTGGGGAAAACCATAAAGGTGAAAAACCCCAATAACTTCCTTAGAGATAGATAGAGCAATGATACAACCAGAATACAAGAGATAGTCTTCTCCTAGCAGCAGAGCCTCCTCCTCCACAAGTGCGCCACTCTCCACAGTGTGAGTGAGAGAATAGAATGTGTAAAATGAGAGAGACACACTCTCTATTTATACACTAACTTGACTTGACCTTTACTCAACTAGGTCGACCTCAACTTAACCACTTAACATAATGCTGACTAGGCCGACCCCCACTAGGGTGGTCTAATAACCCTTTGACCCACATGGCCGACCCCCAATAGGGTGGTCTAATAACCCTTTGACCCACATGACTTATATAGGGCCGACCCCAACAAGGTGGTCTAATAACCCATCAAGTATAAGTTACGACACTTACAATATAAATGACGACACTTTCGTATAGAGGAATAATAACATCTCTATAGGAATACAATATACATATATGTGAAATACATTCCAAAGTTACATATACATCAACACATTGTAAGGGAACAATATTCCTAAGGGATTATTGAGTAGAGAAAGAGCATATATTCATTGTGTTAAGTAGGGTAGTGGAAGAGAGTGCTATGATTTTTTATGGTTGGATGAGTTGCCTAGAGTACTATGTAGTCAGAATATTAACTTAGTTGTGAGAGAACTTGTCTTGGATTCAAGTGAACTTGATCTCCGAATAAAAAAATGGTCCTCCCAAAATCACCTTCGTTTTTATTCGGGGTTAAAATTACATCTTGTTTGAAATATTGGCCTTAATAATTGTTTTCGTTGCAATAAAAACCCTAAAATGGTGCTCTAGGTTTCATCCAAAATTGCCATGACATACATTTAAATCTAAATCATTATACACATATATAGAACAAAACTCGAACAAAACTATATATAAATCCATGAGATAAAACCATAGTGGAACAAAACTCAAACAAATATATAAATTTTCAGGCAAATAGTGGAACATGGTTCCCAATGTACATACGATGGCAACTCGTGCCCTATACAAAATCCGACAACTCGTGTCGTAGATCCAAAATACATGGAAACTAGTGCCCTAAACAAAATCCGAAAACTCGTGCCGTAGATCCAAAATACATGGCAACCCGTGCCGTAGATACAAATTACACGGAAACCGGTGCCCAAAGGTGCCGCATTGTGGCTAATGTAGATAACATGGCGTGTCAAGCATTGTGACCACCTCGGTCACTCCATGGTGCATCTCCAAAATTGATCTTTCTCTTCTTGGAGCTACTGCTACCTCGGGTCTTCTTCCGTGTAGGAGTAGACTGTCTCTCCACGCTCTGAAACAAATGATATAAGGTACCATTAGTTTCAAGCATTTGTAACATTTACCACATTTATAAAATGAATGTACAATTAAAATCTTAAATAACTCACCATTGATGCGAGTGGGAGACGAGAAGCAGGTGTACTAGATCTGCTGAGCCTCTTAGCGATTCCACCCTACAACATTTACGACAATCATTTCATTGAAAAATAATAATTGATGAAATTAATTTTGGTTAATGCATCAAAAAAATTTCATAAATTAACTTGATTCTCACCGTGAACAACTTCGACAATGGACATGGCTGAGCTTATGTGCTAGCAGTTTGAGCAGTTGGATGGTCTCACAGATTGATATTTTTCCAACATCATGGAGGAAGTTGTTGATCTTCGGCGTCATGTGTGCGAAAAGATATTTTAGGGATATCATCCTCATGAACCCAAATTTGATGATACCCAGAACGAAGATCCAACTTGGAGAAAAATTGAGCACCATGAAGCTCATCAACAACAGGAATTGAAAACTTATCCTTGATGGTGAGGTGACTAAGTGCTCGGAAGTCAATGCAGAGGCACCATGACCCATATTTTTTGCTCACAAGAAGAACTAGTGAAGAAAAGCAACTAGTGCTTGGGCGAATAATACCTTGCTTCAGTAAGTCCTGAACAAACATTTCAATCTCTGTTTTTTGGTGAAATGGGTGGCGATAGGGCCTGATGTTTGGAGGAACGCTTCCAGGAAGGATTTGAATACGATGGTCCTCTAGCCTTGAAGGTGGAAATCCCACTAGTTCAGGAAAGACACCTGTATATCGATCCAGAATTTGTTGTAGATCCAAAGGAGTACTAGAGACCGTTGATGGTTGCATCTGAATGGAATGGATCTGAGCGATGACACCATGTGAATTCTTCTTAAGGAGTTTTTCCATGCGATGTGAACTGATGATGCTGAGAGACCCTGGTTGTAAGCCTGTCAATGTGTGTTTTTGTCCATTGGGGGAGAACTGCATCCAAAGTTCAGACAAAATTCCATACGATGGGGCCAAGTGTGCGTAGCCATTGAGTGCCCAAAACCACATCACATCTACCTAAGGTCAAGGCAAACATGTCAGAGTGCAGGTTATAATCTCCAATAGAGATATGCACATTCCAACACTTCCCTTTGCAAGGTAAGGTGCCCCCATTGGAAACCATGACTTCAAAGTTGGAGCAAGGATGGATAAAACAATCATCCTGTTTGGCGATCCGAGGGTCAATGAAATTATGAGTGCTACCAGAATCAATGACTATTGTAAGAGGAAGCTTCTTGAAGTAACCCCAGACCCACATCATTTGGGGGGTGGTGATTCTAGCTAAAGCATGGAGAGATATTTATGGCTGGTCGTCCTGGGACGGAGGGTCATTAAGCGGCGCCTGAATGTCAACTGGAGCATCCATTGTATCTAGAGCTTCTTCACCAATTTCAGAGGCAGGGAGAGAATCCACATCCAAGATATAGAGCTTTTGTTGAACACATCTATGTCACTGAGTGAATTTCTCATCACAATTATAACAAATCCCTTTTTCTCTGCATGCCTGCATCTCTGTTTTAGACAAATGCTTGATAGGAGTTAATCGAGGAGCTGGCGGGATGGGAGGTTGTTGAGAACCCATATTTCGGAAGGGAACAAAAGTGGATTTGGAGCGTTGTTGGGCTGCAATCTTGTCTTCTTCCAACTTAGCCAACCCCAGGGCTTACATCATTGTGTTGGGACATAACATTTTGACCTCATAGCAGATTGCATCCTTTAGACCATTGATAAAACAACTCCAGTAGAAGTGATCAGGCAATCCTTCGGTGTGGTTGGCCAGTTTCTCAAATTCGGTTTGATACTCTCTCATAGTGCCAATTTGGTGAATTTTAGTGAGAGATCCTGTGAAGTCATCAAAAGCACTAGGACAAAATCGTTGCAAAAGGAGCTGGCAAAAATCTGGCCATTTTGGCTCTTCATGAGCCTTAATGTACCAATGGTACCATTGAAGAGCTTCCTGTTCCAAATGAAAGGATGCAAGTGGAACTTTGTTGACATCAAAAGTATTATGCGGACTAAAATACTGTTCTGCACAATAGATACTGTCAGTCAGATCAGTACCATTGAAGCGAGGAAAATCAAGCTTCGAACCACGGAAATTGATGGAAGAAGAGAACCCATTGTCTGATGAAGACTCGGACTGTCGTTTGTTGTTCATATCTGAATTCTCAAGATGGAGGCCGAGAAATTTTTCATCCAAATCCTGGAGTTTGGCTTGAATGGCTGCATGGTTTTTGCTCCTGCACGGGTGACAACCATAACCAGGAGTTCTTTTTTTTTAGTGGGTAGAAAAACAAAAACAGAAACTATTTCAGTAAATGAAAATATGGATTTGGGAAAAAAATCAGAAGGGTAATTTGGGTTTTACTAGGTTTTGGACATTGTCGAATGGACAGAGAGGCAGAAAAGGAGGATTTCAGAAGCGGGGTGAAATAATGAGAAAATTTGGCAGAGAGGGACAAAGAAGTAGAATTAGGAAATGAACTCTGTGGTAAAATTTGAAGGCGATTGGGTGAAAGTCGGAGAAGTTATGGCAAACCCTAAAAATAGACAAATGTGAGATTTCTGGCTTTGGGAAGTGGAATTTGGGATAGGGTCCTCAGGAATGAAATATGCAGAATGGGATTACAACGGTGTCAGGAAAGTTTCAAGGGAATAGATGGATTTGCAATGACATGGAACTAATTCGGCAACAGATGGATTTGTAATGGTGCAGAACTGATCGGCAACAAATGGATCTGCAACGGCACGGAACTGACCAGGAATAGTTCTGGACAGAGGAAATCTGTGATTTTGCAGCTGAAAATAGATATGGACCCCAGGTATGGTCGGCTTCCTAACGGTTTAGGGGATTCACTCGGCCACCAATGTTGTCTGACGGCTTGCGTATTGGGGCAGTACCCCTCACTCCACGACTCAGGTAAAACTGGTAACCGCTTTGCCACAAACGATAGCTCTTGGTTTACCTCACGGGTGGGAATTAGTCAATCAGGTAGGGGTCATTTCCCTTTTCGTTGGCAGGTCCTCTTAATGGGCTAGCTACTTCGGAGTTCTTGTGTTACTCCTCGCAATGAGTTTTAGGGATTATGCCCAAGTACTTCCCACAATTAAGCAGATAGGGATTATTCCCAGATTCGAACCTGCAATAGATGCGAACAAAAATTTGGTAGAAATTTCACCCAACGAGCCCAAGAAAGTGCTATGATACCATATGTGAGTAACCTGCAACAATTAATTAATAAAATGTACAATATATTGGATCATAGAATATTTTTATTGATCACGGGCCACTTCGAGGGAGAAACCTCCTTTGAGCAAGCTCAATACAAATAAATTCATGGTGCCTTCATTGGCCTCAACACACACTTATATACTAAATCTAGGCGCCAATACTAGGGGTCAAAACCATGGGCCAATACAAACTATGGATCAACAAATACTACGGGCGACTTACAAAGCATATGCGCTCAACAACAATAACACAAAATATGGATAAAAAATCACTGCAGGACAACTTACAAAGCATATGCATCCAACAACAATATACTAACAAAGTAAAGAGAAGGGTTGACATGGGTTCCTAACAGCAAGGAAGGCCATGAACTCTAATTTAATTTCTAGAGACTAGCAAATGGATATCGATGCATTTTTTGTATTAATACAATGACATCACAATCCTCGAACAATGCTCCATGTTTTTGGGACTCTTATCATTTATCCTGAGATCAAGAAAACTTGTAAGACAATTGCTTTATTGCAATCATGAACATCTACTTCGTTGAGACAAAGCAGATTGAGAACATCAAATGCCTAGGAGTTGTTTTTCTTTATCACATGTTCAGTGATTTTACATAGGAAAGGCCAATCAACATTTAAGATTTTATTTGCCTAGACTCTAGGATTGATTTTTTGATTGCATATCCTACATTGCATGGTCTGGGAACTAAGTATAATTGTTTTGACTAGTATTAAAAGTGTTGGAAATATTAATTATGAGCTGATTGCGTATTTAGTTTGTGTCGTCTTTGTCAGTCATTGAGTCAGTCAGTCTATAATGTCAGTCAATCTACCAGGAAATGGAGTTCATGCTTCATCTTATTTAAGCGTCTGCATAGTAGTTCAGAAGTCAATTTTTTAGGTAGATGCCACTCAAAATTTAATTACAGTCTTTAATGTTACTCGGTAGCTTCTGAGAGAAGCCATTTTCTGGTCTTTGTATATAAGATGAAAAACAGAGTCATTTGTAATATAAGTAATACATGAAATGCAAGAAGAAGAAGGAATAAGACGAAGTAAGCTTCTAACAGTCAGTGAAATTCCAGGAGCTCAAGCTCGTAAAAGAGAAGTATGTTAAATCTTGGGAGCACAAGCTCTGTGTAAAATCTAGTTGCAGTTATTCTTGGTTCGGTAAAATATATTTGCACTTCTCGTGTTTTATTCCGCAAAAGTAAAATTTTTATGATGCACATCATTGTCTGGAGCATGAATGTCTTAATGTTTTCTTTATAAAGAATGCAAAGATTCTTGTGTTGACTTAAATCTTACTACGACGTGAAAAGTGAAAGTTTGCAAAATCACCGCACGTGAATGTGATTTTTGTGTTAAATATCGAGGTTTTGGGTTCATAAATGTTCACATGTGAAAATGTAATTACTTTTGGATGTGCAAGGTAAATATATTTTAGTTACAAAAAGATAAAATAACTTTTATAAAGTTATAATTATTGCGAGGAGTTTTTCAAAAGAAGAATTATATCGCCAAAAGTAAAGTCCGCGTAGTAGATATCAATCTCAACAGTAAAGAGAGCTTAGTAACTTTGCGCAGTAACTCCGAGCAAATTGTAAACAGTGAGAACTGCGCAATGAAATCTCCATTTGCGTAGTTTTTCCCTTGATCTGGTATTAGAGCAAGTTTCAATATTTTCTCTATCAGAGCAGGTTATCAAGTTTGGTTTAAGAAGAGAAACAACTTTGTTTTACAAGAAGGTGACTTTAAAATTATTAAGATGGCCTCCACTTTTGGTGCAAGTCTGCAGACTCCAAGTTTTATAGGTAAAAATTATCAATATTGGTCTCTCATCATGAAGGCGTTGTTCAAAAGTCAAGCTGTATGGGAAATAGTCGAAAATGGCTACGCTGAACCATGAAATTAGGCAACACTCAATGCTCTCACACAAGCTGAGAAATATATCTTGAAGGAACAAAGGAAGAGGGATGGAAAAACTTTGTTTTACATACATCAAGCAATTCATGAAAGCATACTCCCAAGAGTAGCAACAACAAAGACAGGCAAAGAGGCATGGGATACACTACAAACAACATATCAAGGTTTGGAAAAAGTAAAGACTGCTAAATTACAGATTCTTAGAAGAGATTTCGAATCTTTGTTAATGAAAGACACATAATCAATAGAATCATTCTACACTCGAGTCATTGTACTAATAAATCAAATGAAATCCTATGGAGAAACTTTATAAGATAGAAGGGTTGTTGAGAAAGTGCTTAGAACTCTTCCCCCTAAATTTGAGTCTTTAGTTGTGACCTTGGAGAAAAACAAAGATTTGAGTTAGTTTACTATTGATGAGCTGCAAGCCTTTCTCATCAATTATGAACATAGAATAAATAGATCAAATACATCACTAGAAGGCGCATTTGCATCACAGTCATCGATAAGTCATGGAAGAGGAAGGGGAAGTTCAAATTTCAGAGGCAGAGGAAGAAGTTATTCTAGAGGAGGATGCAACAACAGTCCTGCAAATGTCGCTGGAAGAAGTCAAAATCAAAATTTCGGACAATCGAGTGGCCAAAGATTTGATAAATAAAAAATACAATGTCATTATTGAAAGAAATTTGGGCATTATGCATATGAATGCAGGAAGAAACAACATGACCAGAACAAGCAAAGTCAAAACCAGTCAGGTAACTCTAACACTTCCACTAGCACAATGTTTTTCGCATGCGCATCCCCAATTGAATGTAATGTTGTACAATAAATCCCATGTGACATATGGTATTTAGATTTAGGATGCAGAAATCATATGTCTAGAAATTTAGATTTATTTCAAGTTTAGATAAATCAGTTCAGATTGATGTTACACTTGGAAACAATATCCAAGTCATTGTTTTGGGAAAAGGCTATAATGTCCCTTGTTAGGAATTTTATTAAAATTGCAATTTTCCACTTTTTTCCTTGGTTCGACCTTTGACTAGTTTCGATCTCTAGGTCCCAAATTTCCCCCAAATGATCCCAAATCTTTTGAGAAGGTATATGAATGATATTAAAACATAAATATGTGTTTCAGGGATGCCTTTGTACCTTTAAAACACTTCTGCAAATACTCTTTCAATTTTGGTCAATGTAGGTAACTTTACTAGTGATTTCCCTTTGACTAGTATTGGTCTCTAGGTCTCAAATTGACTCCAAATGCCTTCAAATATTCAAGGAAGGTTTATGAATGATATTAGGAATTGAATATGATGTTCAGGTATAACATATGGCCACCAAAAGACCTCTGCAAACTCTCTTAAGATTCTGGACCAAGTATGCAATTTTACTAGTAATTTGGGGTTCAAATCCCCCTAAGGTAAGTACTGAAAATGGCTTCCCAAATGCCTCCAAACCCACTCAAATTTATGAAAAGAGGTATGTAATGTGTTAATTATGTTATTAAGGTCTCATATGCACCATTAATGGTTTATTACAATTGTTCTCACCCTCTCCCATTCAACTGCAAAAATCCCCAATTCGACCCTTGGGGAAATGGCACTATTTCTTCTCCCAATGCAATTAAACTGAATAAAAATGCTTCAAATGCTCAAGTACAGTACATGAAACTTGTATAAGACATCCATGGCAGTATATTTATCACAAATATATCAGAGAATCATCCATTCATTCGAAATCATCATCAATACATTGGCTCACAACAAGGTAGTGGGGAAATGACATTGTTCTTCCATTAAAAATGCAATTTATACATTTCTACTTGGAATTTCGACCTGAAAATTTTTGGAGATGAAGAACAGAGTATTTACTTGATATTACAAAAGAAGTGGGGCATTCGAAGCTCCCCCAAAGAGTACAATAGCTCACCAAAAACGCCCTCCCTCAAGGATCAAGAATATGCCATCAAAACTGGAAATGGTTGAAGGAGCGAGCTGCAATAGAAGAAACCATGAGCTGCCCTGTAGATTACACCTGCAAATAAAGACTCCATTAAATCTCCAAATGAAAGGTCTGAATGGCCTTTCCAATTGCCAACTTGGATGGGAATCTTTCACCCTCAAAATTGGCTAAGGCAAGAAACTAGTCATCCACTAGCTCTCCCTCTTCACAAATGCAATTGCAAATTCTACAAATGATCAAAATACATTCTCATACTTCATTTCTACATTTTATAACCAACATTAGCCTTCTAAGGGTCGAAATCCTCTCAATAGATTCAATAGATTTCCATTTAGGAAATATTCCACATTTGCTAGTTGTCTCCTAGTTCCAACCTTCCATCTTCTCCCAAATTCGATTTTGAGTCTCTTTGGCTTCTCCAACTCCCAAATTCGCCTTCCTTGAGCCTATTTTTGGGGCTGACATGTCATAGTGGTCAGATGTCAGAGGTCAGGTCTGCAATTTGTCATAGTTGTCATAGATACTCCATCATTGGTGTCATAGGGGCTAGGGAATCTAGCCCAAGTGTCCACAAACTTCCACTTTGACTCTTTATCTTCCATGGAGGTTACCAATCCTTCCCAATTCGACCTAATATGCTCAATGACATGTGTTATGACTTACCAAATCACCCAAGAGTGTTCACATTCCCATTAATTCGAATTTGCAAAAGAGAGATACCATGTATTATGAAAAATCAAGCTAGTGTGGGTCCCACATCCTCCATATGTCTCCAAAACCATTTGTCACCTAGGATTTCTCTTGAATTTCTTTATTCACTCTATTTATTAAATACTTGAACCCTTCTAATGTCTAAACATCATTTATTATCCCCCTTATTCCAAATCCCAAAGCTTCCACCCCAAACCTAGGAAACTAGTAATTTTCCTCCTTGGCAATTATTTGACCCTTAAGATCAATTTTACAAAATCTAATGAATATGGATAATGTGATTAGGCCATTGTGACCCAATTCCAAATTTGGGACATGAAAAATCCTCCTTTCCCAATATTGCTTGTCCTCAAGCAATTTCAAACATGGGTGTTGAAGAACCTGCTTTCTGTATAATTCTTTGAAGTTGCCATTGAATTGCCAAACCTTAAGTCTTTGAGTTTCCATGAATATTTTAGAGAGGAACCGCCATGCTTGCTGCTGCACTACTCTGATTAAAATCACTTTATTAAGTGGGGAATCCATCTCCCATACTGCTTGCTTCCCCCAAAAAAATGAAACCAATGAGACAAAAATTATTCCAGGGTCCCATTGCTTGTATTGCACCCCAACAATTAAGAGTGCTCTCCAACCTACACCATTAGATAAGAGGATTCCTGGATCCCATTTTCTTTTATGCATTCTTCCAAACAGCATGAGTACCAAATATATATCATTAAAGTACATAACAACATAATGAAAATGTACATCAAGGATATGCTTCATCAAAGAGTCATGAAAGTGCTTATACCTCCAAGCAAGTAGACCACCATTTTCCAAGTGCATACAAGCTTCAAGTGACCAATCAAATATGCTCCAATAACATAGGTGAGGATACCATGTCCTATAATGCTGCTCCAAAAGGATGTGATATGCATCAAAATATTCAGCCATGTATTCTTTCATCCAAGGAGTGAATGAAGAATCTCCACTAAAATCTGAACCAAATAATGAGCAGAAAAAACAAGGAGACTTCAAATGACTCAAAGAAGTCTCACCCATACATCCATGAATGTGAGAATCATAAAAATATAACAAAGTATGTGGCTGCCAACAAAAATGTTCTCCAATCATAAATCTATTCTCCCAAGTGTTGGATGAAGTTCCTCCAACATCAAATGAATCAAATGTTGAGCAAGAAAAACCATGAGTCTTCAAGTGACTCAAATGCATATCATAGGTGCATCCATGTAGATTTGCATCATCATAAAGTGACAAATAATGTTGCTGCAAATGTGAATAAGAATGTGCTCCAACCATATCATCATAAAAAGTAAATCTAAGAGTTCCATACTCCTCATGTGGCACCATAAAAAAGAACCCTTTCACCCATACTTCATTGAGACTAATGTTGCAAAACATGGAATTGTAGGATGTAAGAGAATGAACCAAATCACCCAAATGATCAAAAAGTACAGAAGTTTCATCATGGGAAGGATCCATATGGGTAGTATCATGCAGCTCCTTCAAAAGTGTGAACTCTTTGTCATAGTTTGGTTCCAATGTAGAGGAATCATGCTCTTCTTTAAAAATTGCATAACCTTCATCAAGAGGCAATTCAAATTCCTCTTCCACCACATCAAGTGTTTGGATCTCTTCAAGTTCATCTTCAAACACATCAAGAACATTCAAATTTTCACATTTCTCATGATCCACCATGTCATGAGAATCCTCCAAACAATCTACCATTTGACAATTTGAAACATAGGAGGAAAAACAAATATCTTGCAACTTTTCAAGAAGTTGCTCATTTTGAATTGTGAGCTTATGAATATCCTCATTATTCTTCAAGTATGCATCATGTAACAATTCATTAAGCTCAAACAAATGGTTTCTATAAAAAAGCAAAGACATGAAATTACCTTTGATGTGGCACATTGCTCTTTGAATCTTCTCCATGTATTCAAGGAATGATGTTTCCTCCAATGAAGTAGCTCTCCAACAAGAATTTGACACCAATGCTTGAGTGTCATGGAGAATGCTGAGGGACTCTTGGATCTTATTTTCATTCATCTTTAAGGACCCTTCAAGAAAATGAGGCTCTTGCAAATGAACCTCCTCATCTTCTTCAATTTTGCTTGGACCAACTTCATGAAGCTCAAGTGGTGATGGGGAAGTTGATCTTGGTTCTTCTTCAACTGCTACAAGGTCTTCATTATCATGCTTAATGAAACTTGTACTTGTAGAAACACTTTCAAAAGTGATCTCTATGTCACCAACATAGAGGTGTGAGCACCCATCAGTAGGTACTCCTTCATAGTTTAAGCATCCATCAGTAGATGTTCTTTGGTTCATGTCTAAGCTAGAAGGTGTCTCGAAATGATCTTCCATATTTTCAATAGAATCTTCTTCATGCTCTTGTGATGTCTCTTCCTTTTGCTCCTTAAAGCAAGCTGATGCATTTTTCCCCTTGTTTTCCTTAGGATCAATATATTTGGAATCTCTTCTTGAATAAATCTCAAAAGCTCTCCTCAAGGAGGACATCATTTCATGCACACATATGTGATACTCGCTCCAAGGGTTTTTACAAGAAGGGCATAAAACTTTCTTCACTAACTCCACATCTACATTTTTGGGCCTATTTTCAAAAACATGTTCAGCATACTACTCAAAAGACATGGCATTTTGTGTATTTTTGCTAAAAACAAGATATTCTTGATATTTTTGATATTGTTGGGGCAAGGTTTTATATTTTGCTCTCCATCTTTGGAACTCACTCATAGAATTATCCTTGGTTGGTGTGACACACTCATATTCATCAAATTTAAAGTTATAAGAATAATCTTCATTTCTCTTGAAATTGTAAGAAGTGTTGCATGATGGCACCTCTTCCTCATACCATTCACATTCTGCTTCATATTGCTCATAAGCATCTGCATATTCCTCATAAGAATTGTACTCATAGGATTCATCATAATAGTAAGACATGGCTGCCAATTATTCTTGAATGTATGTACCTAATACACAGGTGCAAGGACCATGCTCTGATACCACTGTAATGTCCCTTGTTAGGAATTTTATTAAAATTGCAATTTTCCACTTTTTTCCTTGGTTCGACCTTTGACTAGTTTCGATCTCTACGTCCCAAATTTGCCCCAAATGATCCCAAATCTTCTGAGAAGGTATATGAATGATATTAAAACATAAATATGTGTTTCAGGGATTCCTTTGTACCTTTAAAACACTTCTACAAATACTCTTTCAATTCTGGTCAATGTAGGTAACTTTACTAGTGATTTCCCTTTGACTAGTACTGGTCTCTAGGTCTCAAATTGACTCCAAATGCCTTCAAATCTTCCAGGAAGGTTTATGAATGATATTAAGAATTGAATATGATGTTCAGGGATAACATATGGCCACCAAAAGACCTCTTCAAACTCTCTTAAGATTCTGGACCAAGTATGCAATTTTACTAGTAATTTGGGGTTCAAATCCCCCTAAGGTAAGTACTGAAAATGGCTTCCCAAATGCCTCCAAACCCACTCAAATTTATGAACAGAGGTATGTAATTTGTTAAGTATGTTATTAAGGTCTCATATGCACCATTAATGGTTTATTACAACTGTTCTCACCCTCTCCCATTCAACTGCAAAAATCCCCAATTCGACCCTTGGGGAAATGGCACTATTTCTTCTCCCAATGCAATTAAACTGAGTAAAAATGCTTCAAATGCTCAAGTACAGTACATGAAACTTGTATAAGACATCCATGGCAGTATATTTATCACAAATATATCAGAGAATCATCCATTCATTCGAAATCATCATCAATACATTGGCTCACAACAAGGTAGTGGGGAAATGACATCGTTCTTCCATTAAAAATGCGATTTATATATTTCTACTTGGAATTTCGACCTGAAACTTTTTGGAGATGAAGAACAGAGTATTTACTTGATATTACAAAATAAATGGGGCATTAGAAGCTCCCCCAAAGAGTACAATAGCTCACCAAAAATGCTCTCCCTCAAGGATCAAGAATATGCCATCAAAACTGGAAATGGTTGAAGGAGCGAGCTGCAATAGAAGAAACCATGAGATACCCTGTAGATTACACCTACAAATAAATACTCCATTAAAGCTCCAAATGAAAGGTCTGAATGGCCTTTCCAATTGCCAACTTGGATGGGAATCTTTCACCCTCGAAATTGGCTAAGGCAAGAAACTAGTCATCCACTAGCTCTCCCTCTTCACAAATGCAATTGCAAATTCTACAAATGATCAAAATACATTCTCATACTTCATTTCTACATTTTATAACCAACATTATCCTTCTAAGGGTCGAAATCCTCTCAATAGATTCAATAGATTTCCATTTAGAAAATATTCCACATTTGCCACTTGTCTCCTAGTTCCAACCTTCCATCTTCTCCCAAATTCGATTTTGAGTCTCTTTGGCTTCTCCAACTCCCAAATTCTCCTTCCTTGAGCCTATTTTTGGGGATGACATGTCATAGTGGTCAGATGTCAGAGGTCAGGTCTGCAATTTGTCATAGTTGTCATAGATACTCCATCATTGGTGTCATAGGGGCTAGGGAATCTAGCCCAAGTGTCCACAAACTTCCACTTTGACTCTTTATCTTCCATGGAGGTTACCAATCCTTCCCAATTCGACCTAATATGCTCAATGACATGTGTTATGACTTACCAACTCACCCAAGAGTGTTCACATTCCCATTAATTCGAATTTGCAAAAGAGAGATACCATGTATTATGAAAAATCAAGCTAGTGTGGGTCCCACATCCTTCATATGTCTCCAAAACCATTTGTCACCTAGGATTTCTCTTGAATTTCTTTATTCACTCTATTTATTAAATACTTGAACCCTTCTAATGTCTAAACATCATTTATTATCCCCCTTATTCCAAATCCCAAAGCTTCCACCCCAAACCTAGGAAACTAGTAATTTTCCTCCTTGGCAATTATTTGACCCTTAAGATCAATTTTACAAAATCTAATGAATATGGCTAATGTGATTAGGCCATTGTGACCCAATTCCAAATTTGGGACATGACAAACACTGTTGTATTCTAACCAAATAGGGGGATAAAAACACTATGCTTGAAGTTTATTATGTCAAAGGTCTAAAACATAATTTAATGAGCATTGGACAACTGTTACAAAAAGCCTACAGAGTTTACATGGAAAACAATCACTGTGTAATTTTGGACAAGTATCCAAGCAAAAAATTGATAGCTCAAGTGCAAATAACAAGAAATCGCTTGTTTCCCTTGAGGATAAATCATGATATGAAGGGAATGACAACTCAAGTTATTCAAGAAGTAGATAATGAAGATTTAGGAGATGCATTCAAAGCAGAAATCAAAGAAGCAGACACACTCTGCGCAAAGGAATAAAAAGACAAAATGGTAAAGAAATTCAAGCAGCATTTCAAAAAGAGGTTCAAGACGAATCTTGGTTGTGGCATTTCAGATTTGAACATCTGAATTTTTGTGGGCTGAAGCTATTGCACATGAAGAATATGGTGAAAGGTTTGCCACTAATCGAAAAACCATAAATAATATGTGAAGGATGCATTTTTGGAAAGCAGCACAGAAAATAATTTCCAGTAGGAAAGTCATATAGAGTGCACACACCACTTGAAATTGTGCACTCTAATATTCATGGGCCGATGCAAACACCATCCATAGGCGGCTAAAATTATTTTCTTACATTCATTGATGATTTTACAAGAAAAACATGGATTCACTTCCCGAGACACAAATCTGATGCATTTGGTTGTTTTCAACAGTTTAAAGCACTTGTGGAAAAGAAAGTGGTCACTTTATCAAAGTCTTAAGGACAGACAGAGGTGGTGAATATGTCTCAAATGATTTTCTAGTTTTTTGTAAGACTCATGGAAAACACAAGCAATTCATTGTGCGGTATACACCTCAGTAGAACGGTGTGGCAGAAAGGAGAAACAGAACCATCATGGAGATGGCGCGTAGTATGATGGAAGCCAAGCATTTGCCAAATGAATATTGGGTTGAGGCAGTAGCAACTGCTGTATACAACATGAATAGGTTCCCAACAAAGAGTGTGAAAAAAAAATCCCTCAAGAAGCATGGACAAGTATCAAACATAGTGTTTCTCATTCAAAAGTTTTTGGTTGTGTCGCATATGTGCATATTCCAGATGATCTAAGAAAGAAATTAGATAACAAAGGATATAAATGCATATTTTTTGGTTATTCAGAAGATACAAAAGCATACAAATTGTATGATCCTGTCACAAGGAAGGTCATAATCAACATAGATGTTCAATTTGTGGAGAATGAAGCATGGGATGGAAGTATAGAAAAGACAGTGAAAATTGTGAATTCTGTTGCACATGATGACATGATGGAAGAAGTGGTTCAGACTCCATAAGAAACTCAACATGTCGAAGTACCATCCACCCCCAGGACTGCGCAACATGTCGCACCTGAAGCTACCGCACCACAATTCACAGTTCAATCTACACTATCTAGCACATCAAGAGCACAATAAACTCTAGCAAGTACCCCAAGGAATTCTTCATCTCCAGATCCAACTTTAGCAAGCATGATGCCAGGAAGAGCAAGAAGTCTGTGCAAAATATATGATGCTGATACAACAAATTCATTTTCTATTTTTGCATTATTTTCTCAAATAGAGGATCCACTGATATTTGAAGAAGCTGTCAAAGATGATGTATGGGCACAAGCCATGGATGAAGAAATTGAGAGAATTGAAAATAATCAGACATGGGAATTGGTAGATGTACCAAAAGACAAAGATGTAATAAGTGTCAAATGGATTTATAAAACCAAACAAGATGCACATGGAAATGTGCAGAAGCAAAATGAAATATTAGTTGCAAGAGGGTTCACACAATAGCCCGACATAGATTTTAATGAAACATTTGCGCCTGTTGCGTGCATGGATACAGTCAAAATAGTTTTGGAAATAGATGCACACAACAAATGGCCTGTTTATCAGATGGATCTGTTAAATCCGCATTTTTAAATGGTTATTTAGAAGAGGAAGTATATGTGGAACAACAACAAGGATATGAGGTTCTAAGACAAGAAGACAAAGTATACAAGCTAAAGAATGCACTTTATGGTTTGAAGCAAGCTCCTAGAGCTTGGTACAGTCGTATTGATTCCTATCTCATTCAAAATGGATTTCACATAAGCGAATGTGAACCAACATTGTACACCAAAGTCAACAAAGAAGGTAACATGTTCATTGTGTGTTTATATGTTGATGATTTAATATTTACTGGTGATTTTGGCATAGAATATTTTAAAGCAGTGATGGAGAATGAATTTGAAATGACTGATTTGGGGCTTATGAGATATTTTCTGGGAATTGAAGTCCATCAATCCAAATATGGTATATTCATTTCACAATCCAAATATGAAAATTAAATCTTGAAAAGATTCAATATGGTAAATTGTAAATCTGCCCCAACACTAGTAATAATAGGACTGAAATTGAGCAAGGAGGATGATGGATCAAATGTTGATCCCACACTATTTAAAAGGCTGGTTGGAAGCCTCATGTATCTTATTGTGGAAAGGCCTGATATAATGTATGGAGTAAGTCTAATCTCAAGGTTCACAGAGTCTCTAAAAGACTCACACTGGCAGGCATGAAAAATAATTCTGAGGTATGTAAGTGGCACACAAGATTTTAACATTCTGTACTCAACTTCAGAAGATTTCAGACTTGCTGGATACACTGATAGTGATTGTGTAGGAATCATGGATGATAGGAAAATCACCTCTGGGTATACATTTCATTTTGGTACAAGAGTAGTGTCATGGGCATCATAGAAGCAACCCATTGTAACTCTATCATCAATAGAAGATGAATATGTCATAGCTACAAGAACTGCATGTTAAGCTGTTTGGATGCACAAAATGTTAAAGGATATGTCTCATGATTAGAAAGAACTCACAACAATGTAATGCGACAACAATTCAACCATTGCGGTGTCAAAGAATCATGTGTATCACAAAAGAACCAAGCATATTGACACCGGGGATCATTTCATCAGAGAATTGGTAAATAACAAAGAAATTTGCTTAGAATTTTGCAAGTCTGAAGATCAACTGACATACATATTTACAAAACCATTTTCAAGGGACAACTTCCAGTATCTGCGCAGTTGTTAAGGAGTTGTTAAGTGTTGATATTTATTTTGGTGAATTCCAATTTTTGATGTATTTTTGTAATTTCATCTGCTCATAATTAAGGGGGGGTGTTGGAAATATTAATTATGAGCCGATTGCGTATCTAATTTGCGTTGGCTCTGTCAGTCATTGAGTCAATTAGTCTACAATGTCAGTGAATCTATCAGGATATGGAACATGGAATCTTTGAAAATGATGCCACTTTCATATAGCAATGATCGGGTATGAATCTTTCAATTAATTCCTAGTTAGGTTTTATGTGGATATATTTTTTGGTGTGGAGACGGTTGTCTTCGACATGATATATTATCGGAGAACATAACAAGAAAACCTACCTATGTCTCAAGGGAAAGAAATGAACTATTGAAGAAATCAAGAGAATTTGTTGTTGGCCTATTGGTGAACATGAATCTGTTCTTCCCTTGAGCTTCTCCAAAGCATCAACAAAACACCAAGCTTCTCTAAAGCTTCAATGAAATTCTAATATTGCATAATTTTAAATTACTTTCAGATACTTGAACTTCTTGTAATGGCTTAAAGGTTTTCATTTAACTAAAAAATAAAGCAATAAAGCAATTCACTTATTCCATCTTAAAATTTAAAAAAGGACATTTATTTACCAGCTCAGCCATTAGAAAATCACAGTAAAAAAGTCCATATCCTTTGCTCCCCATTCTTGAGCTCTTAAAGCTTCACTAATTTTGCATTGAAATCGATATATATTTAAAATAATCGAACAATATAAACCTGATTAAGGTAACTCGAAGCTTACAATTTTTTAGGCGGGTTTATTGAATCAATCGTGGCATCCATCTCAAGCATCAGTGATTTTGGATCACTATATATATAGACTAAATTAAAACAATCAAACACTTAAACTGGTTTCGGTTCACTATATACATAACCTTGATAAAAAAACAACTCAAAACTTACCATTTTTGAGCTGTATTTGTTAAATCAATCCTAACGTTCACCTAATGTTGGAAGTGAATTTGCTGCCACCTATCTAAAAATAACTTAAATGTGGAACTGATTTGTTACATTTCTAGTTACATTTATAGGTCTTTATATTTTAGAATTTGGTGTGGATTAACATTGATGCTTTTCCTAGATTGAAGGAGGAGGGGACAAGTGTATTATCTAGATTGAATTTATGGTTGTCCTTCAAAATTTGAAATAAACAATTATAAAAAATAATTGGTGAGTGATGCATGAATAAATAACTGGTGGCCGATGCATGGATAACTAACTGAGGCATAGACAACCAATGATTACAACTAAACATACAGAACAAGTAACACATAACTTATTCATAGCACTTAACTTGTAACCTATTGGTGTTCACCGACCACAAGTGTGAAGTTTTAATGCCAATACAATTAAAATCTAGAGAATTGGGTAAAGTAAGATATTGGCCCAGTTATCCAGACTCAACCCAAAAGCAAAGTCCAAGCATGGAGGCCTTAGAAAATCTGAACTAAGACCAACTTCAAACAACAAACCAAACATACCAAGAAAATGTACAGGCTGACAAGCAAGTTTAATTTTTCACACAAATAACGAAACAGAGCGTCACAAACCATCTACTCTCTCTCCATAACTTGGCCTCAAAAATGTTTCAATCCATGGGCAATGCTTGTAAACAAGCCCCTATTATGGTCAGCAAATCTAAGCATACAAGCATGCATACATCGAGCGGGACACACACAAGAGGGTAAGCGCAGCCTGGCCTACAACTCTAGTGCTTCATGACCAAATAGGAAACATAGCTACCAATAGTGGGGAGAAAACAATAAGGAAACACATAAAACAATTTCGACGATGAGAAAAACAGAGGGAACAAACTCCACCATGCACTTAGTAAGCTGAAAACAGAGACCACTCTGCCACCAACAGGAAACCATACCATTAGATAAAAGGAGGAAGACTATATTTTTTTCCTTTCCAAGATAACATTCCAAATACAAACACAGCATAGCTGACTTGATTTTTTTCCACGTCTAGCTTCCTCCGAGGTGAATCCCAAATTTTTAAAGTGAGGCTTTAAAACTTTAAATTGTCCGCCCACGGATAAAAAAACCCACCCATTCAGAAAAAACCCTCAGATAATTTTCAGTTTATAAATCCCAGCTGTAAACTAAAAATATATCAGTAACCTTGTAAAAGGCATATTGACAGTGATCGTAGAGGTGCATCAGTGAATTTTTTTTTTTTCAGTAGAAAAAAAAAGCATACTATTGATATTCATTAGTGAATCAAATAGTACATGGATATGAGTCTCATAAAAACTGTACAATAAATATATAATTGATGACTTATCCGAAAAAAAAACAAAATATATCTAAATGTCTTCAAAAGGTAACCAATGTTCCAGATAGCTGAAATACTTGTAGTTAGTATAGGCCCTCCGCAACTCTGCAACCTTCCTGGTATTCCTTCCAAAATATGAATCCTTCATCTCCAACCATAGCAATTTTAGATAATTTATCAGCCATAATGTTATGCTGTCAATAAACATACTCAAATGAAAGATATCCACCAATAATTAACCTTTACCACCTACAAGGAAAATTGACTGCACTCCCATTTGAAGTGCATCAGTAATTATATATTAGTAGATAAACTTCTTCCTTTTTTTTTATTCAAAAGAACTTAACTATGCCACTTTTCACTTGAAAAGTCCATCCACTTTTTAAGTTCCTCCATATTTTCCTTCTCTACAACACTTTTCCTATTTCCAATTTGCACCATCTCTCTTTAAGTTGCTTCATATTTTCCTTCTGTACAGCACCTTTCCTATTTCCTATTTGCACCATGATCTCTCTGTAGAGGGCGTCTGCTTGTTCTACTTGCGCCATAATTTTCAACTCGCTCGTCTCTGCTCATATCTTATCTGAGAATTTTAAAGAATGGGCTCACAGATTGACCGTTTTGCCAACATCATGGAGGAAGTTCTTGATCTTCGGCGTCAACTGGACAGCGCTCGAAACCACTTGAGAACGTTGGGCGTAGAAATGCAGACTATCGAAGAGGGTCAACCCTCTCTTTCTGAAGATATGCAGAAAATCAAAGTGGAGGTGCTCTCTAAAGCGCTGGAAAGCTATAGAAGAGACTTGTCAGTGATAACGGCGCGCATCGCACTCTTGACGGAGGGAGTAAACGTGATGAACGATGAAGAAGGAATAGGAATAGGAACAAGTTGTTCCATACTTTGTCAATACGTCTTCTCGTCATGCAACCTGTAAGTCCGAGTCCTGACCTATTTTTAATAGGAACTAGTCCTTTATTATTGCATTTAGGATAAATTTTCCAATATTGGGTCTATATGGAATAGGGCCAAGGGCCAAAATGCAAAAATATAGGACTCAGACTTACAGGTTGCATGACGAGAAGGGTTCCGAGCTATCACTGGCAAGTCTCTTCTAGAGCTTTCCAGCGCTTTAGAGAGCTCCTTCACTTTGATTTTCTGCTTATCTTTACAAAGAGAGGCTTGACCGTCTTCGATACTATGAAGTTCTAGGACAATGTTCTCAAGTGGTTTCGAGCGCTGTACAGTTGACGCCGAAGATCAAGAACTTCCTCAATGATGTTGGAAAACGGTCAATCTGTGAGTCCATTGTTAAAAATTCTCAAATAAGATATTAGCAGAGGCGAGCGAATTGAAAATTATGGCGCAAGTAGAACAAGCAGACGCCCTCTACAGAGAGATCATGGTGCAAATAGGAAAGGTACTGTACAGAAGGAAAATATGAAGCAACTTAAAGAGAGATGGTGCAAATTGGAAATAGGAAAAGTGTTGTAGAGAAGGAAAATATGGAGGAACTTAAAAAGTGGATGGACTTTTCAAGTGAAAAAGTGACATAGTTAAGTTCTTTTGAATACAAAAGAAGAAGTTTATCTACTAATATATAATCACTGATAGTGCATATGGGCTGGAAGGGCATACCAGGTGCTCGATGGGAGTAAGATAGGGGAGCTGGATATATAATCTTGTCTCAGAAACCAAGTGTCAGCAAAATATGTTAATTTGAAATAATGAATTATTAATTATTAAAGAAATTGATTATATATTTATAGGTGTTTATATCTTAGAATTTGGGATGGATTGCATCTATGTTTTTCCTATATTGAAGGAAGATAGGACAAGTGTACCATTAAGTTTGGTTTTATGGGATTTGTTCAAAATTAGAAATAAATAATTATAAGAAAAAATAAATTTAAAAATAACTCTTAACTGATGTATGGATAATTGGTAGCTCATGCATAGATAATAAATCCATTTAACTAAATAAGTTAACCTGTAGCTGCGACATAGACAAATTGCAAATTTACTACTAAACATAAAGAACAAGTAACAGATAACTTGTTTATTTATGACACTTATGAGTTGTCAATGTTCACCTACCACAAGTTAAATTGCTATGCTAATGTATACTGTATTACCAGAACCACTAAGTGACCAACTCAAAAAGCAAGAATATGAGACATAATCTGATCAATGAGTTCAAATCCTCTGGCACAGTTTGTGTTGGGATTCGATCTGTTAAGTCACAATTCTGGTGTATATCGATGTCAGACAGACAAACGAGAATAGCATCGCCTGGAGTGGAGTGTTGGTAGCCAAAGATTGTTATCTTCAAGCTGGTAGAACCATTAGAGGTTTCGGGAGGAAAAAAGAATGGAAATCATGGACAAAACCTAATTGTTTCATATAGACTCGGACTGACCCTTCTAGTGCAAGCGCGGGAAGGAAATGGAAAACGTAACATACCTGAAACAAAACGGAGGCTACCTGGCAGCAATCCATGTAAATTCATTACTGTTACACTCTCCATGAAGCTGAAAAGGCAAGCGCCAGAAGGAAATGGAAAACGGATGCACATACCTCAAAGAAAACCGACACTACCTGGCAGCAATCCATGTAAATTGATGCACATACCTCAAAGAAAACCGCAGCAATCCAAGAAAATTGATCATGGTTAATTCTTGTAAATTCAGTAAATTCGTTACGGTTGCAATCCTGAGCCCTTTTCACATTCTACACATGTACAAGAACAGCCCTTCTTATAAGTGGCAGGATAGTGGCAAATGTTGAGTTGTTCCATTAACATTTTAATCACAACTGCCAACGATAAGAGAACCCTGCAATTTCAGTTGAGTTCAAACGGTTGAAGAAATCACCCTGCACACCAAAGTTAAATCCCATTGCTTAAAAAAAATCGCGTCCGTCAGAGAAATCGTGGTTTCTGTTGTGGTTTCATTACCCTGCGGACGTGTACGTTTCCAAACAGTGCTCGCCTCCCACCAGAGTATAAAGAATTTTATATTTTTAAGTGGATAATAAGTTTATATCTTAGAATTTGGGGTGGATTATGGCCTATGCTCTTCTAAGATTGCACGAGGATGAGACAAGTGTAGTGTCCAGATAGATTAAGATAGATTCTATGGCAATCCTTCGAAATTCAAAATAAACAATTATAAAACAAAAATATAAAAAATAGTAACTTATGAATGGATAACTAGTAGAGGATATAGGGATAACTCATAGGTGATGAATGGATAACTAGCCGTTCGTGGCTGATAGCGGGAAGATGACCAGAGATAACATGTAGCTATGTGTGGATGCGTTTAATATGGTAGTAGTTCCAAATTTGAAATAAACAATTATTAAAAAAATAAATATAAAAAACTGGTAGTTGATGCATGGATAACCCATAGAGTTTGTGGCGGACAATCTGTTTAACTAACAGAAGTGGGCGATAATAGGCAATTGAAGCATGGATAACCGATTATTACAATTACACATTGATAACCAAGGAAGAGTTCCATGAAGTTGGGAAGTTGTGCCAAGTTGGCACCAAGATATTGTTGTCCATTCGAAGTCCTTGATAGGATAGGGCCAATTGTATATAGTAATGCATTGCCTGCTAACATGAATGTTCATAATGTTTTCCATGTCTCTTTGCTCGAGAAATATGTACACGATCCTAATTATATCATTGATTGACATATGATATAGATGGAATCAGAGGGAGAGTTCCAGGTGGAGCCTATATGCATCCTCGATAGGAAAGTCACCTTGCTTCGATAGGAAAGGCACCTTAGTCCCGACACGGGGGCTTCACTAGAAGGCAATATAATACCACGTTCATTCATATTGTGGTATTAAATATTTATGAAAACCTAAAAATTATATTGCTTATATATTAAGGGGAAAAGGTCTTTTTTTATTTAATGTAACAATACAAAAATACTTTGGGGTCTTTTTTATATGGGCGAGTTGACAAATATCCGCCAAATGGAGGTGGCGGGATCACAGTCGGATGAGAAATCGGGTTGAGGCAAGGCTCGGGCTTACCAGTACGCAGGGAAATCGTGTCTTGAGACATGCTTGAGGCCAGGGGTTTTGTGGTGAAGTGGGTTTCCAGTCGATCATAGATCATAGTCGAGAGACAATGGTCATTGACAACCAATTGTTACCAATAACACTCAGCTAGTTGTTACCAATAGCCTTGGGAGGCTCTAAGCCTCCAGGGCCTGTTATAGGCCCTCGATAGGCCTTGGGGGCTTGAATACCCAACCACTCGTGCCTATTACAGGCCTTGGGAGGTTTATTCAGCCTCCTAGAGCTTGTTACAGGCCCTAGGGGCTTGGATACCTAGCCCACAACAGGCTTAGTAAGCGATTGGGGAACTGCAACATGCAATCTAAATGTTGTACTATGTGCATTGGCTCTAGTGACATACAAGAGGTGATCTCCAATCTCTTCATTAGACCATTAGATGTTGCAAATCATAATGATATGTGGTTGAGTAATTGCATTGTTGGTGAAGTAATATGCATCCACAATATACATCGAAAGAAGCAAGGTGCATTGTAGAATGCATGTGGGGTCATAAGAGGGGTATCATATCAATATACTAGGTAGAAATATAAAGGGGTATAAAAAATGTTAATGAAAAAATTGATACACACAATATCTAGTGAAAATAGGGGTTTCTTTAAATTGGGAAGGCATATTGGGAGGAGGTTAAAAAAATGATTTTGGAAGGTATTTTCCAATATTTAGTGAAATTAGGGGTTTTGTTTCATATGCCACGAACGAACATGCTATGATAGTGCTTTAATGAGTGAAGCCCCCGTGAGTCCTGAAGAGGCCACGTGGGAGCTGGAGGATGCCATGAAAGAGACATTCTCGTTTTTGTTCGGTTTTGAGAACATCGAGGATGGTGTTATTTTAAGGGAGAGGGAGTTGTAATACCCCTATTTTGCCTTATGATGTTTATTGGCTTCAATGTAAATACTGTGTATAATGCAGTGTGTGTATCTACCATGGTGTGGAACTCAAGGCCAAGGCCCCACCAGTGGATGTTTAAGGTTATTGCAGAGGCAAGTATTTGACAGTTTGATTATTCATGGGTTGTTAAGCCATGAAGAAATGTAAATGATGTAATTATTAATCAATGCAATAAAATACCCAAGAAGCTGGCTAAGGAGGCAACCAATGAGAATGGGCCATGTGTATCCACTAGGGAGAGGTGAGGGGGTTATGAGATTGGTACCCATGCTGCCACATGTCCATCTATGAACCCTTTTGACCTCCCTGCTGACATTAATTTGGTTGCAAAGGGTGGTTGGGAACCCTGTTGCTGAAGTTGATAGAGTATGGAGCATGCCTGCAATTTCGTATGGCAGGGCATGGCTCTGATTACTTGTCCTTGAAGACACTCAAGCGCCTGGGAACTCGCAGAACCTGTTTTGGCTACCCATTGTGGGGGGGGGGGCAACCTCATTCACTCATTCATTCATTCACAAGGGAAAGGAATTCACAGACCTGCAGAGCCCAGCCATGAGGAAGAGGAATGATAATCGCGTTTCCTGTGTGAGAGTGGAATATCACAGAATCCATTTCCATAGAAACTACATGCCTGAATCTAGTCTGCTCGGGATACCCATGAAAGAACGCTGAAGTGAATTACAGAGCTTAAAAATACTAGAGAAGCCATGAGAACATTTGATTGGGTTTGCAGAATGTTAGATTGCGGGACAGAGCTCAGTCTGCAACTCCGAGAAGAACCAGCTTGGTTATATTGTGGTAGAAGGTCAATTTAGGGTTGGGTTGCTTGATAAAACCAATGAAGGTTGTAATCTCATAGAACTAGCAATTGGACCTTTCTATGCCCACCTTGAATAGCACTGGAAGGGAAGGGGCCTTGAGGGACTGTGCGGCAAAGAAGAGGGCCTTCCTTGTGTTGGGTGAGGTAGGTAATGTGGGTGCCGTGTCTGCTGAGTGTTGAGATGCATGTAGCTCTGTGGTTGAGCTCATTGGCTTAACAATACCTTCTTTCTTGTCCTTACATGCTTGATAAACCCACTGTAGGTTGTCTTAGCATGGGTAGATTCCCTGGAATGCTTGATAAACCCAACTATAGATTGGATTAGCATTGGGATGGAACCTTGACTATGAGAGAACCTGATAGCCTCCTTAGTGGATACATAGCCTAGCTCGGGGGTGATCTCTTAGCTGAAAGAGTACAGGCTCGATAGAGATATAAGGTTGGGTGAAACGTTGCTCTCACTTAGCCAGTTGCTTGGGGCAACTTCAGTCCAAAGATAAGTGTTCCTATGTGTTAAATGATGCAAATTCATGTGTTATAACTAGTTGTTATGTTATGCTTGTCATGTTTGGACTAACGAATGGATGACTCCATGAAATCGTTCACTAAGTAGCCATGTACAAGCTTGAATGTAAGATTGAATGCATGCTAAAGGAATTCATTTTTTACATGAAAGATATGCATGACTAACCCCTGCAGGTTGTTAATAGGATTGACTATATTACCCCATTATATACGTTTATTTTGCATTGTGTTCACCTTCAAGGGGTGGTTGACCTCACCAGGACTTGGGGAAAGAAGGGGGATAACTCCTAAGGTGCGTTTTGATCCTCCGTGGTCAGGTGAAGGGGAGGATTCATGTCAGGAAGGAGGCAGAACCCCTGGCAGAAAGTTAAGGTACTTAAGTGGAGTTATGCAAAAAATGTTCAGTGGATAAATGATAGGGTTAGAGACACCTGTTAGGAGTGGAAGTTGCACCATTGGATAGAGCTCTCCAAGAGCGTTCCAACGGCACCAACCTTGTTCCATTTCTATCTCGGAGGAGGAAGTTATGCCCCTCCGAAGTTGCTTTGGAAAGTTGTTGTTGCAGGGGTGTGATTCCGCATTTCTGCATCCACAATGCAGATTGCATATTGCGGAAGGTAAGTTTCCTGGTGGGAAAATTCTGCATTTCCGCATTCGCAATGTGGATTGCGGATTGCGGAAGGTAAGTTTTTCGGTGGTAAATTCTGCATTTCTGCATCCGCAACGCGGATTGCGGAAGGAAAAATCACTCCGGAGATGGAATAGGGATTTTCACATTTCTGCATCTGCAATGCGGATTGCAGATCACAATTGCATATTGCGGAATGTGGATTGCGAATTGCAGAATGCAGATTGTGGATCGCAATTGTGGATTGGGGAATGCGGATTGCAGAATGCAGATTGCGGATCACAATTGCAGATTGTGGAATTTGGATTGCAGATCACAATGGTGGATTGCGGATCCGAGCCTATTGCGGTTGTTTGTGGAATTGGAAGAAATCAAAGAAAAAAATGTATAGTAATTAGAAGGGGTTCCATGACTTCTAAAGACCACCAAGGAGGTTAGGGGACGTTACACAAATCAATAGAAATCATGGACAAGGTATGGACAGATTACATAATTCACTCAATCATTACACAGGGGCTCAACAAGAGCATCATGTCACTTACAAGAATTGAACCTGGGTGGGGAGGGTAACAATCATTCCTCCCAACCAATATGTTACTTGTTCTCCATGCTTAATTGTAATCACCTGCTGTCTATGTTTAGTTAAATGTGTTTGTCACTACCTGCTATCCATGCATGAGCTACGAGTTATCCATGCATCAAAACTACATGACCATAAAATCAATACGGACAATACATTTGTCCCATCCTCCTTTAATCTGGGAAAAGCATAGATGGTAGTTCGCCCAAAATTCTAAGTTATAAACATATATCGGTGTAATTAAAAACTCGGACTGAAATGGAAAATGTAACATACTTGAAAGAAAACATAATTTATTTATTTATTTATGAGCATATGTGTATTTTTTAATTTTATGAGCCTACATGAATGTTTTAAGTTATTTTTTATTTTGGTAATGTACTGTTATGTTATGTTATGTTCTGTTACTTACCTTATGTGACAACGTTCCCCTGAGAGCACCTCACTCCTCTCGGTGCAATTAATAAAAAACAATGTCACCATTTCAAAAGTGATTTTAATAAAAGTATGTAAAGTATTTTATAACTAGCATAGATCCATCTTAAACCCGGATCTACCAAGCACCGAGAGGGATCCATTTCTTAAGGTGTAATTTTTAAAAAAATTTAAACTCAAGAAATTTGATCTCTCTCTTGGTTGATAGATCTAGGTTTAAGTTTTTATTTTGTAAAAGGACATTGATTTTTGAGGAGACGACATGGATTTTTTAAATACTTTTCATTTTTTTATTATGTTACGTTACATTACCTTACATGACAACATCTCCCCCATATTGGGCTATAGAGCACCAAGAGGAGCGACAAATTAAGAAGAGATTCTATTGTTCTTAAACTTTTCAAGAAGGCATTTAGATATGCAAAGTCTTTGATTTCTAACCATGGAAAGTGGCCTCAAAATCCTTCCAGCATTGGAGAAAATGCGGATCTCATTCTGACAGTCATTCTATTTAATTTCAACTTGATAAGTAAAACTTAAAATCTTGTTAACGAATTGAATAAAAATCTAGACATTTTCATTTGAGATGTGAAAAGTATATATAATCTCAATGCCTAATGCTATATTCACAAAGTATTTACATTTAAAATCGGCCAGAGTATATACCCATGTCGATCAAGAATTTTTACATTATCTACAAGAAGCTAGATTATTGGTTTACTTCACCTGTATTTTCAAAATATATTTTCCCCAAAGACCAAAATACTTTGCGTACATTTTCTTTATAATTATATAGGTTGAAAGACAACCTTGCATTGACCAGAAAGGAAAGATTTAGTTCAAGAAGCCACACACACATACTTGACCGTACGGGCAAAGACCATAAAATGCCCCGTACTTCCTCCCTCCATTCGTACCCTAATATAATAATATCACTTACAAATAAATATATCATTATATTTTTCATTATGATTTCCCAGGGATAGGTTCAATGGGACAAACATTTGGTCGATGCCAGAAGGCACCGAAAGCAATGGAAAGTGTGCATATTTTCCCTGGTTCTGAGGGTGGTAAAATTCGAGTTTCTCTCTGCTTTTGGGTTTGGGAGGTGTACCAAGTAGGAAATTCACAGAATTAGATGGGAGAACATGAGCAGTAAAGAGGTGCGTTCTTCTAGACCAGATCAGCCCTGACAAGAAGGCACACCCTCCAAATGGTTAGAACGCTCTCTCCATGAAGTCGCTGGTCAACAAGTCAAGCCACTGTAACCAAGCAGAGTTCCATTGAAGGAGAGCGGGAGCGCTTCAAATAGTGGTTATGCTATTTAATGTTTGATCTAGTCAAGCCATATGTATCTGCAACTATTTTCTACCTCGAATACTATTTTCTACTTGTATCTGAGCCAGGATGAATTAAATCATCAAGTCTCCACAAGTTTTAGTCTTGAGATTGACCAACAAGTCTCTCCAAATACAGTAGACTCAGGAAGCATGAAGCCATATTGAATTGACTTGTCAAATATTCATGAGTTTTAATATGTCTTGTAAGTAACTATGACTGTGAATTTAAAAAAAGCATATAAGAAATCTACTTTTTCAATGGCCTCCATCAGGACAGCTTTCACTTTAGAAATATGGGCCTTTACTTTTGCAAGTTTGTTCATCTCTTCAGCATGATCAACACAATATTTCATGTGTATTTTCAATTTTAAGGGGTAAAAAGATTTATAATTAAATAGTGTAAGTCCAATTGTCACTGCTATAACTTAGGCCATTAGAAATCAACACATCAAGAAAACATCCTTACTCAAAATCCTTGTTTAAGCTGTGACCAACAGCCGTATCAGCTCTTCTAGCACCAGATATCCTCTTAAAATTATGCTTAACATGCTCTAGAAATTGTGGAAAGGCAGGGGAGTGTTGCTCTCAATCATAGCAACACACATTAAACATTAAATCTAAAAAACTATCACCTACAGGACAATTTTCAGCAAGAAAATAAAGTTTTGCAACCGTTTTAGCAAACTGTAGAAGTTTTGCAACCGTTTTAGCAAACTGTAATCTACAAGAAACTGTTTCAGCAAGTATTTTATCCTTGCATTCATAAAACTCAATCTGATACTCTGTTCCAACACTTAAACAAATTTAACACAATTATTCTAAAAATTTATAAAATCTAACTTGCTATAGAAAAATAACTTCAAGACAAAATATGAGTTTACAAACTCATAAAAAACAGAGCATAACATAAAATACAGAGTAAAAACTCTATTCTGCAACTTCAAGGATAGATATTTATAGTGTTTCAAGATAGTTGGTCATTAAATGCTAATTGACTCTTTGTTACAAAATTATTTCTGTAGAAATAAATACTATGTTCTGTTAAATCCTTGAAGAGTTAAAATACAGGCTGTAAATGCCTCTTCAAAATTTGATAAGCTGCAACAGAGCTTGTGAATGTCTCTTTACCTTTATTGTTTAAGTCAGTTTGGCGGTGGAGACCTCTTAAAAGATTTGAGCATTAAAAAATTCTAAGTCGGTTTATGTCTTCATTAAATTTTGAGTTTGATGATGACTTTTCAAAAAATAATATAAATTAAATTTGGGCAATGATGCCCTTTCAATCTTTGTGGCGGTAATGCCTTTTGGAAATTTCGGCCGCCAACAATCAAGTGGAGTAATTAACCGCTTCCAACATAAATGCCATTGGTACTTTCCTTCCAATAAATTCATTTGCAACAACACAATATTGTGCAAAAAGAGAGCCAGCAGTCAATTCATCTTTTCTTTCTTCATCTTTAGACCATACAATATTTGGTACACGCATTCTCAAAATATCAAGTTGAAATAAACAGTGTTAATACCATTCTAAATCATCTTGGTTCATATTTGAATTCAGTTACTATAATGCATAAATAAATCACCAATGCAAAAGGATATGATAAAATAGTTCAAGAAAATAGAAAATTTAAATTATTCATTTAAAAAAAACTATAAACTTGGTGTTTAACAAGAATAAACATATAATTTATAATTCTAACACTTTTTGTTTCCATTCAATATAAATCCTAAATTGCAGAGAAAACAACAAAAACTATAGAGGAATACATGCAACTGAACACTCGTTAGCTCGAAATGTTATAATGAGTCTTAGAATAAAATTATAATTTATAATTATGACACTTTTTTGTTTCCATTAACTATAAAGCCTAAACTGTAGAGAGAACAACCAGATTTATGAACATCTCAAAACATCTAGAGGATTAAATGTAACTGAACACTCATTACCTTGAGATGTTATAATGAACTTCAAGAGAGATACAGTATTTTAAGTCACAAAACATGTCCACGGATTTTAACCAACAGTGCAAAAGGAAAAAAATTATAAGAATATATGACTAGTACATTATTCAAGTAAGAATGGCAATATGCAAATGGAAGAGAACATGTTTATGCTTTCTAACAACTGGTGCAAAACAGTCTCACCAAATGACATAAAAGAAATTGCAATACTATACAAGAAAAACACCATGTGCTGAGTTGTTCATTTGATTCACAGTGTGACATACATGTACATATAATAGCTTTATTAATTACATGAGGATCTTGTGCTATGATACCATTTCAATATCTACAGCTTAACTGTTTCATTTTTTTATATATTTACTTTGTGCCATTCTTTGAGACCTTCCAATCCTATAGGACTTGTCTTGCAATCAAAGTCCAAATCAAATTTAATAATAATAATAACAACAATAAATTCACTTGACCATTGGGTGTCAACACTAATTGAAGCCACACTTGTATTAACTTTTTTTATTATAAAAACATGGGTAAAAACAATGAGAACTTGCAAATTCTATGAAAATGAGATACACTAAATATGTTAATGTTGTATGGGGAAATCAATTGTTTTTAAAAGTAAAGAAATATATTCTATGCAACATATAGATTCTATGCATCATATAAATTCTATCTAGCATATAGATTCGATCCTGAAACAGATATTTTGAACCCAGAAAGCAAGCACATGCATGTATATGCTGTTCTATAATTACTGTTGTTCTTCTCATTAAGTCTTGTTAACTAGAGTTTGTAAACAAAGATCATTTTATTTTTATATTATATTCTTCATCGAGACAGTTTATGCAAAACAAAGAAAGATTCAATTAAGAAAATACGCAGATCCATATAATAGATTGGACAAGACTTCTTAAAGACAAAAGAGAGTATTGCATTGTAATTGACATGAGCTGCCGAGCTGTAGCCACGCTTGCAAAGGACAGTTGGAGTTTCAAAAATGCATTGCAAGCGATTTCATACATATAATTAATTACTTTATGAACAACTTACATTGTCCAAAGCTATGCACTGGTATTTATTATATTAAGAAGGAAAAAAAGCGAAAAATGCTGTAGCTAAGTTACAAGTTTCTCCACTTACAAAAACACCTCTTAGAGAGCAGGCATGATCCCAAAGGGCACATAACATAGCCCAAAAAAAAGAAAGCTGTAACATGTTGTTTGTTTCTTTTTGTGTGAAAAAGCCTCCATTTTCCATTCTTATTTGCTTATTTCTGTATCTGCATGCATTTACCTATTTCTGCACATTATGGACCGTCTATAGTTAGAGAAATGAACAAATTTGCAATGGTGAATATATGTGCCTATTTATCCACATTGTGGACAGTATATAGTTAGAGAAATGATCAAATTTGCAATGGTGAATATATGTGAAAAGCTGTGCAAAGTGATCTTGCTTCTGTACGGTGCCTAGCAAGAGGAATGCAATAATAAAATAAAGCAGAAAAGAAGATTGGTAAATTTTCTATAATGTGTTTAGAGCAATAGTATTTGCAAAAGGAAAGTGATTTTGTATTGTAGGAAGTACAAGCTCAATGAAAAGTGCGAATTTTGCAAAGTGACAATGGTTGATGTATTTGCAAAGATGTTGAAAACACCGATATTATTCTGTTGTTTTTTGTGATATGAACAAGGTGACAATGAATGGGCATTGTTTAGATATGGACCTATGTACAAGACAGGAGGAAGAAACAGTATCATTGGCAAGGATCAAGAGTTTACAACCATATAACTAGAGAGCAAGTAATGAAATTGTAGAATCTACAAGGCCTGAATATACACAAGAGCAAAACATTCATCACAAAAGACATGTCTTCTACCAAAGCTCTAGACTATTCCACAATTGACCTATTTATTTAGTCTTTGGTCATTGACATGTCTTAGAATTTGTAAACACGAACCCTATACGAAGAAGGTAAGTACAAAATATGTATAGAAGGTGTTTTTTTTTAACTAGAACAAAATCTGTTTAGGCCAACAAATAGAACATGAACAAACAACATTTCTAGTAACTTCTAATAAGGGAAATATTAACAAGAAAAATTACTATGAAGTCAACAAAAATAAACATGAGGGGATAATCTAACCAGTAAGAACATTGTGTCAAAGCAAGCTCTTACACTACTAAACAGTAGAGCAATGCTAACATACAGTAACTAGCTGCAAAATCAAATGGAAACAACAATTTTGATAAGCAAACTTTCACAAATGTTTCACAGATTTCAAGATAATTCCAGACTCTTTATCATAGCAATTCATTCATTTGCAAATATCGATTACAACATTCTCTTTGACAACCTAACCTCATTCAATCACCCAATCACATCCAGCTTATAGCAACCAACGTTTGTATCAATATCTAGAAACAAGTTTGAGAGGATCAAATGCTGAATGAAAAGAGGAAGGCAATTCTAGTGAAACAATATGGGATTTCAACTGGCTTAATTAACTCAGTTTCTTCTTCAAAACTCGATTGGAAACAACTTTGACTTTGAAAAGCACTTATTGAAGCCACCGTTGCATTTAATTTTTTTTGTTAAAGCATTGAGCATAAACAATCACAATATACAAATTTTATCAAATTGAAATACATCGTTCAATTTCAAGATGGCATCATAACTATAATCACATATGGACATAGACAAAAATATATTGTAAACAAAAATCTATTGCATCTGGAAAAAAAGAAACAGATCCAATGGAAGGAAGACCATGAGCTCTAATTTAATTTCTAGAGACCAACAAATGGATATTGATGCATTTTTTATATTAATACAATGACATCACAATCCTGGTTCAATGCTCCATGTTTTTGGGACTCTTATCATTTATCCTGAGATCAAGCAAACTTGTAAGACAATTGCTTTATTGCAATCACGAACATCTACTTCGTTGAGACAAAGCAGATTGAGAACATCAAATGCCTAGAATTTTTTTTTCTTTATCACGTGTTCAATGATTTTACATAGGAAAGGCCAATCAACATTTAAGATTTTATTTGTCTAGACTCTAGGATTCATTTTTTTATTGCATATCCTACATTGCATGGTCTAGGAACTAAGTACAGTTGTTTTGACTAGTATTAAAAGTGTTGGAAATATTAATTATGAGCCAATTGCATATCTAGTTTGCGCCAGCTGTGCCACCATTGAGTCAGTCAGTTAGTAATGTCAGTAATATAAGAGTGTTGGAAATATTAATTATGAGCCAATTGCATATCTAGTTTGCGCCAACTGTGCCAGCATTGAGTCAGTCAGTAATATAAGTAATGCATGAAGTGCAAGAAGAAGAAGGCATAAGCCAAAGTAAGCTTCTAGCAGTCAATAAAAGTCCAAGATCTCAAGCTCGTAAAAGAGAAGTCTGTTAAAGCTTGGGAGCACAAGCTCTGTGTAAAATCCAGTCACAGTTATTCTTGGTTCGGTAAAATATATTTGCAATTGTTGTGTTTTATTCAGCAAAAGTAAAATTCTCATGTTGCACATATTTTGTGGAGCATGAAGGTCTTAATGTTTTCTTTATAAAGAATGCAAAGATTCTTGTGTTGAGTTAAATCTTACGGCGACTTGAAAAGTGAATGTTCACATATGAAAAAGTAATTACTTTTGGATGTGGCAGTAAATATCTTTTAGTCACAAAAAGGTAAAATGACTTTTATAAAGTTATAATTATTGCGAGGAGTTTTTAAAAATAAGAATTATCTGGCCAAAAGTAAAGTTCACGCAATAGATATCAATCTAAGCAGTAAAGAGAGCTTAGTAAATCTACGTAGTAACTCCTAGCAAATTGTAAACAGTGAGAACTGCGCAGTGAAATCTTCGTTTGGGTAGTTTTTCCCTTGATCTGGTATCAGAGCAGGTTTCAATATTTGCTCTATTAGAGCAGGTTATCAAGTTTGGTTTAAGAAGAGAATCAAATCTATTTTACAAGAAGGTGACTTTAAAATTTTTAAGATGGACTCCACTTCCGGTGCAAGTCTGCAGACTCCAAGTTTTATAGGTAAAAATTATGAATATTGGTCTCTCACCATGAAGGCGTTGTTCAAAGGTCAAGATGTATGGGAAATAGTCGAAAATGGCTATGCTGAACCAACAAATTAGGAAACACTCAATGCTCTCACACAAGTTGAAAAAGATATCTTGAAGGAACAAAGGAATAGGGATGGAAAAGCTCTCTTTTACATATATATCAAGCAATGCATGAAAGCATACTCCCAAGAGTAGCAACAACGAAGACAACCAAAGAGGCATCGGATACACTACAAACAACATATCAAGGTTTGGACAAAGTAAAGACTGCTAAATTGCATATTCTTAGAAGAGATTTCTAATCTTTGTCAATGAAAGACATAGAATCAGTAGAATCATTCTACACTCGAGTCATTGGACTGATAAATCAAATGAAATCCCATGGAGAAACTATAGAAGATAGAAGGGTTGTTGAGAAAGTGCTTAGAATTCTTCCCCCTAAATTTGAGTCTTTAGTTGTGACCTTGGAGGAAAACAAAGATTTGAGTCAGTTTACTCTTGATGAGCTGCAAGCCTCTCTCATCAATCATGATCACATAATAAATAGATCAAATACATCACTAGAAGGTGAATTTGCAACACAGTCATCCATAATTCATGGAAGAGGACGAGGAAGTTCAAATTTTAGAGGCAGAGGAAGAAGTTATTCTAGAGAATGACGCAACAACAGTATTGCAAATGTCATTGGAAGAAGTCAAAATCAAAATTTCGGATAGCCGAGTGGCCAAAGATTTGATAAATAAAAAATATAGTGTCATTATTGTAAGAAATTTGGGCATTATGAATATGAATGCAAGAAGAAACAACATGACCAGAGCAAGCAAAGTCAAAACCAGTCAGGTCACTCTAATGCTTTCACTAGCACAATGTTTTTAGCATGTGCATCCCCAATTGAATGTAATGTTGTACAAGAAATCCCATGTGACATATGGTATTTAGATTCATGATGCAATAATCATATGTTTGGATATTTAGATTTATTTTCCAGTTTAGATAATTTAGTTCAAACTGATGTTACACTTGGAAACAATATCCAAGTCACTGCTTTGGGCAAAGGAACTATTGGTATTCTAACCAAACAAGGGGAGTAGAAAACTATGCCTGATGTTTATTATGTCAAATGTCTAAAACATAATTTAATGAGAATTGGACAACTGTTACAAAAGGGATACTGAGTTTACATGGAAAACAATCACTGTGTAATTTTGGACAAGTATCCAAGCAAACAACTGATAGCTAAGGTGCAAATGAAAAACAATCACTTGTTTGCCTTGAGGATAAGGCCTGATATTAAGGGAATGAAAACTCAAGCAGTGTTCAAGAAGCAAAGAATGAATATTCAGGAGCCGCATTCAAAGCAGGAAGCAAAGAAGCAGACATGCTCTGCGCAAAGGAAGCAAAAGACAATGGTAAAAAAATTCAAGAAGCATTTGAAATAGAGGTTCAAGACGAATCTTGGCTGTGGCATTTCAGATTTGGACATCTGAATTTTGGTGGGATGAAGCTATTGTACATGAAGAATATGGTGAAAGGTTTGCCACTAATCGAAAAACCAAAAAGAATATATGAAGGCTGCAATTTTGGCAAGCAAAACAGAGAATCCTTTCTAGTAGGAAAGTCATATAGAGCGCACACACCACTTGAAATTGTGCACTCTAATATTTTTGGGCTGATGCAAACACCATCCATAGGCAATTGCAATTATTTTCTTACATTAATTGATGATTTCACCAGAAAAACATGGATTTACTTCCCGAGACACAAATCTGATGCATTTGGTTATTTTCAACAGTTTAAAGCACTTGTGGAAAAAGAAACTAGTCACTTCATCAAAGTCTTAAGGATAGACAGAGGCAGTGATATGTCTCAAATGATTTTATAATTTTTTGTGAGACTCGTGGCATACACAAGAAATTCACTATGTAGTCACTACACCTCAGTAGAATGGCGTCACAGAAAGGAAAAACAAAACCATCATGGAGATGGCGCGTAGTATCATGAAAACCAAGTATTTTCCAAATGAATATTGGGATGAGGCAATAGTGACCATTGTATACATCATGAATAGGTTCCCAACAAAGAGTGTGGAAAAAAAAATCCCTCAAGAAGCATGGACAAGTATGAAACATAGTGCTTGTTATTTAAAAGTTTTTGGTTGTGTTGCATATATGCACATATTCCAGATGAGCTAAGAAAGAAATTAGATAACAAAGGATAGAAATGCATATTTGTTAGTTATTAAGAAGATACAAAAGCATACAAATTGTATGATCCTATCACAAGGAAGGTCATAATCAACAGAGATGTTCAATTCGTGGAGAATGAAGCATGGGATGGAAGTATAGAAAAGACAGTGAAAATTGTGAATTATGTCGCACATGATGACATGATGGAAGATGTGGTTCAGACACCACAGCAACTCAACATGTCGCAATACCATCCACCTCTAGGATTGTCCACCATGCCACACCTCAAGTTACTATGCCACAAGTCATAGTTCAATCTACACTAGCTAGAACATCAAGAGCGCAACAGACTCCAGCAAGTACCCCAAGGAATTCTTCATCTCCAGATCCAACTTTAGCAAGCATGATGCCGCGAAGAATAAGAAGTATACGCAAAATATATGATGCCGATACAACAAATTCATTTTCCATTTTTGCATTATTTTCTCCAATAGATGATCCACCAACATTTGAAGAAGCTGTCAAAGATGATGTATGGGAACAAGCCATGGATGAAGAAATTGAAACCATTGAAAAGAATCAGACATGGGAATTGGTAGATGTACCAAAAGACAAAGATGTAGTAAGTGTCAAATGGATTTATAAAACCAAACAAGATGCAGATGGTAATGCATAGAAGCACAAGGCAAGATTAGTTGCAAGATGGTTCACACAATAGCTTGACATAGATTTTAATGAAACATTTGCGGCTGTTGCGTGCATGGATACAGTCATAACAGTTTTATCCATAGCTACGCAAAAAAAATGGTCTGTTTATTAGATGGATATGTTAAATCCACATTTTTAAATGGTTATTTAGAAGAGGAAGTATATGTGGAACAACCACAAGGATATGAGGTTCTAGGACAAGAAGACAAAGCATAGAGCTTCGTACAGTCTCATTGATTCCTACCTCATTCAAAATGGATTTCATAGAAGCAAATGTGAACCAACACTATACACCGAAGTCAACAAAGAAGGTAACATGTTGATTGTGTGTTTATATGTTGATGATTTAATATTTACTGATGATTTTGGCATAGAATATTTTAAAGCAGTCATGGAGAATGAATTTGAAATGATTAATTTGAGGCTTATGAAATATTTTCTAGGCATTGAAGTCCATCAATCCAAAGATGGTATATTTATGTTACAATCCAAATATGCAAATGAAATCTTGAAAGGATTCATATGGTAAATTGTAAATCTACCCCAACACTAGTAATAACATGACTGAAATTGAGCAAGGAGGATGATGGATCAAATGTTGATCCCACACTGTTTAAAAGGTTGGTTGGAAGCCTCATGTATCTTACTATGACAAGACCTGATATAATGTATGGAGTAAGTCTATTCTCAAGGTTCATGGAGTCTCCAAAAGACTCACACTGGCAAGCAGGAAAAATAATTCTAAGGTATGTAAGTGGCACACAATATTTTGGCATTTTCTACTCAACTTCAGAAGATTTCAGAATTGTTGGATACACTGATAGTGATTGCGTAGGAAGCATTGATGATAGGAAAAACACCTCTGGGTATACATTTCATTTTTGTATAGGAGTAGTGTCATGGGCATCAAAGAAGTAGCCCATTGTAACTCTGTCATCAACAAAAGCTGAATATGTCGCAGCTACAAGCGCTGCATGTCAAGCTGTTTGGATGCACAAAATGTTAAAGGATGTGTCGTAGACTCAAAAAGAACCCACAACAATTTTACTACGAAAAAAATTCAGCCAATGCGTTGTCAAAGAATCATGTGTATCACAAAAGCACCAAGCATATTGACACCAGGGATCATTTCATCAGAGAATTGGTAAATAAAAAAGAAATTTGCTTAGAATTTTATAGGTTTGAAGATCACCTGGCAGACATATTTACAAAACCATTGTCAAGAGACAACATCCAATATCTGCACAGTTGTTTAGGAGTTGTTAAGTGTTGATATTTTTTTTGGTGAATTTTTGTAATCCCAAGTGCTCATAATTAAGGGAGTGTTGGAAATATTAATTATGAGCCGATTGCGTATCTATTTTTCGCTGGCTCTGTCAGTCATTAAGTTAGTTAGTCTGCAATGTTAGTCAGTCTGTCAAGATATTGAGTTCACGCTTCATCTTATTTAAGCGACTACATAGTAGTTCAGAAGTCAATTTTTTAGGTAGATGTCACTCAGAATTTAATTACAGTCTTTAATATTACTCGGTAGCTTCTGAGAGAAGCCATTTTCTGGTCTTTGTATTTAAATTTAAGATGAAAAACAGAGTCATTTGTAATATAAGTGAAAGTCCAGGATCTCAAGCTTGTGAAAGAGAAGTCTATTAAAGCTTGGGAGCACACGCTAAGTGTAAAATCTAGTGGCGGTAAAATATATTTGTACTTGCTGTGTTTTATTCTCCAAAAGTAAAATTCTCATGTTGCACATATTTTCTGGAGCATTAATGTCTTAATGTTTTCTTATAAAGAATGCAAAGATTCTTGTGTTGAGTTAAATCTTAGGTTGGATATAAAGCAAAGTTTATCGTAGACAGACATATTTAAAAACATAAAGCTTGGTTAGTAGCAAAAGGGACGTGAAAAGTGAAAGTTTGCAAAATCACCGCTCATGAATTTAGGAGCTTGTCCTAAAATATCCCGCAATAAGTTATAAAGTTCTGATTTTGTAAACGTTTACATGTGAAAAAGTAATTACTTTTTAATTATTGCGCGGAGTTTTTCAAAAGAAGAATTATCTTGGCAAAAGTAATCGTGTATGAATTGATTTGAAATAACAATGATTGTTTTCAATTAATTCATAGTTAGGTTTTATGTGGATAGGTTTTTAGGTGCAGATGTTGGAATTAATTGCAACCAACTACCGCTATTTGTAGCGAACCCATATTTATTGCAGATTAGATTTGAATTATGTAACTTGATAAGTAAATGATTCTAGAGGGGACACACCATGCCTCTTGAGAATGGAGAACCGACTGCCCAGCTGTGTATACTTATTGTAATACTTATTTTGATGTTCATGTTAAGTGAATAGGAGAGATATAACTCTGTTTTGGTTGATGTTCGAATTAAATGTTGTAGCACTGTGCAAATTTGTTATGTTGTGTTTTTTTGTTTGCTTCCTTTGTCCTTGTCATTGTGGTATCAGAGCCATCTCTTGGTCTCCCCGCGAGTTGTAGTGTGAGTTCTTGGTGTGGATACACTACCGTTTGAAGAGCTGGGCTCCCTCACCGTCTTGAGAGATCTTCGCTGGTTGAATTTTAACTCCCGCAGATTGTGAATTTGATTTCTCAGTAAATTGAGATTGGAGAAGAACGCATAAGTAGAGAAACTCTTGCTTTGTCCTCTCTCATAGTGTGAAGCCGCAAAGGAAATGAGAGTGAGCCACCATCTTTGAATCAGAGACTTTGAAAGGCGGTTGAGCGTGTGCTCCCATGGTCTGAGAAGTTAGATGCTTCTCGTTGTTGGTCGTGAACCTTGTTGAAGGCATTGATACATTCCTCATTTCAGGTTGCTGTGTGTGGAGTATTCCTAAATGGGTTTTAAAGTTGGGGGTTCACATCTCTAGAACTCAGAATTGGTTTTGTCTTTGAAGAAGCTGCCTGCAAGTAGTAAAAGGAGAGAGGGTCGTATCCCACAGTTGCTGAGTGGAACGAGCCGTGTAGGATTGATATAGAGAACCGTGTGCAACCAACAAGGAAGACGTGGAGGAAAATTAAAACAAAGGACTCTTCCTACAGTAGTAAAAGAAGAAATTTCAAAAATCCTCAGCCATGGTGTCGAGCAGTATTGCAACACAGCCTCAAATTCCACACTTGACTGGTAAGAATTATGATTTTTGGTCTATAAAAATGAAAACTCTTGTCTGTTCACAAGATTTATGGGATTTAGTTCAGAATGGGTATACAGAACCCCCTGATGAGGCAACTTATTTGGCCTTAACACAAGCATATAAATATTTGTTAAAAAACAACAAGAAGAAAGATGCTAAAGCACTTTCACTCATCCAGCAAGCCATGGATGATTCGATTTTTCCTCGAATAGAATATGTAAGCAAGTCCAAAGATGCATGGGACATCTTAGAGACCGTTTATCAGGGTTTAAGTAAGGTGAAGGTTGCTAAATTACAAACCCTCAGGAAATTTTTTGAGAATCTGCAAATGAATGAGACACAGACTATAGATCAATTTCATAATCACCTAATGACAATTGTGAATCAAATGAGAACCCATGGTGCACAAATATCTGACCAAAAGGTGGCGGAAAAGGTATTAAGAAGTTTGCCAAGCCAATTTGATGTTGTGGTTGTGGCAATTGAGGAGTCAAAGGATTTGACTCAGCTCTCCATTGATGAGTTGATGGGATCCTTGTTATCCCATGAGTCTAGGCGAAACAGAAGTTCAAATTTTTCACTTGATACTACCTTCAAGACACAGTTAACAATAGGAAGAGGAAGAGGAAGGCCATCCTTTAGAGGCAGAGGTAGACTTCAAGTTCAAAGAGAAAAAGAATCAAATATAAATAGGACTGGTAGGTATGTACAAAATCCAAATCCATGAAACTTTAGAACCACAAGTAATAATTTTTATTAACAACAGAATCAAAGAATTGATAAATCTAAAATTCAGTGTTTCTATTGTAAGAAATTTGGGCATTATGCTAGGGAGTGTAGCAAGAAGGAAGCAAATGCTAGAAAGAAATCTGCAAATCTAGTTGAGAAATTAGAAGATAAAACTGATTCAGTTCTTATTACTTGCAATGTTGCGCAAGAGAGTTCAAATGATGTATGGTTTCTAGACAGTGGTTGTAGCAATCATATGTCTGGAAACAAGGAGGTGTTCACCAATCTAGATAGCTCGGTACAGTCTGAAGTGAAATTTGGAGATGACAATAAGGTGTCAATCAATGGAAGAGGTATGGTTAATGTCTTTGCAAAAAGAGGAGATAAAAGGCATATTAATGATTTGTATTTTGTTCCTGGTTCGAAATGCAATTTAATCAGCATTGGACAACTAATGGAGAAAGGTTATAAGGTAATTTTCAGCCATGACACTTGCACAATTCTTGACAAGAATCCTAGAAAAAGGTTGATTGCAAAGGTTAAAATGACTAAAAATAGAATGTTTCCACTTACATTAAAGAGTGAAATTCATAATTATGTGAATGCTTATAAAGTTCAAAGTCTGGATTAGTCTTGGATTTGGCACTTGAGGTATGGACATTTGTATTTTGGGGGATTAAGCTTATTACAGAGAAACCAAATGGTTAGAGGGTTGCCACCAATTGAACAACCAACAAGCTCATGTGAGAGCTGTATTTTAGCAAAGCATCATAGAGAAGCTTTCCTAGTAGGCACTTCATATCGAGCAAAGAACCTCTGGAGATAATTCATACATATATGTGTGGACCAATGCAAAATCCATCATTGGCTGGAAATTTGTATTTTCTAACCTTTATTGATGATTACAGTCGGAAAACATGGGTATATTGTGTGAAACAAAAATCAGAAACTTTTGAAGTGTTCAAGAATTTTAAAACCTTAGTTGAAAAGCAAAGTGGAAAGTTCATCAAAGTGTTGAGGTCTGATAGAGGAGGCGAATACAAATTGAATGAATTCATGGAATTTTGCAGAAATCATGGCATTAAGAGGCAGTTTACTGCTCAGTATACACCACAGCAGAATGGTGTGGTAGAAAGGAAAAATAGGACAATTATGAATATGTTGAAGGCCAAACATTTGTCAAACGAGTATTGGGTAGAGGCAGTTGCGTGTTCAGTCTACATCTTGAATAGGTGTCCTACAAAAGGTGTGATGAATAAGGTACCTGAAGAAGCTTGGAGTGGCAAGTGTTGCAATGTTTCACATCTTAGAATATTTGGGTGTGTGGCTTACTCTCATGTACCTAAAGAAATTAGAAGGAAGTTGGATGATCGAAGTGAAAAATGTATCTTCATTGGGTATAGTGAGCATTCTAAAGCATATAAACTCTATAATCCTATTACCAAAAAGCTGATTGTAAGCAGAGATGTAGAATTTAAGGAGGAGGAAGCATGGGATGGAAGTGTTGATGAAATAGTTACACGTGGAGCAGCTTTACCTCATGTTGAAGATGATGAAGAAGATGTACAAAATGGACAACAAATTCCACATTCATATGTACCTACACATGTACCAGCATCCAACACACTAGGAAGGAGCTCAACAGGCTTTAATTCACCTCAAGCAAGAACACCAAGAAATTTCATGCAAGAAGAGCAATCGGGACTTGGAGGCCAGCATACATCAAGTTCACAAGTAAGTGATGAATCTGATCCTACATTAGCAGAATTGAGATCTAGGATTAGAGGAAAAAAATCGAGAATCCTAAGAGAAATCTATGAACAATATGATGAAGAACTGGATTTACATTCAAATTTTGCGTTATTGGCTTATCAACCAGTTAATTTTGAAGAAGCAATTAAAGATGATGCATGGATAAAATCTATGGATGATGAAATAGATGCTATAGAGAGAAATGAAACTTGGGAATTAGTAGATTTACCTGATGGAAAAGACTGCATAGGTGTAAAATGGATCTATAAAACAAAATTGAATGTTGATGGAAAGGTTGAAAATCACAAGGTTTTAGTCAACAACCCGGCATAGATTAAAATGAGACTTTTGCATGGGTAGCAAGACTTGACATAGTTAGACTTGTTTTACCTATTACAACACAAAATAATTGGAATGTATATCAGATGGATGTAAAATCTGCATTTTTAAATGGATTTTTAGAAGAGGAGGTTTATGTAAAACAACCAATTGGTTATGAAATAAGAGGACATGAAGATAACGTATACAGGCTAAAGAAAGCATTATATGTGTTGAAGCAAGCACCTAGAGCATGGTACAACTGAATAGACTCATATTTGATGAGTAATGGATTCAATAGATGTGCTAGTGAGGCTACATTGTACACAAAAGCAAATCAGCAAGGTAAAATCATGATTGTATGTTTGTATGTTGATGATTAAATTTTCAATGGAAATCTGTCTATAGAAGCATTTAAAATAGCAATGAAAATAGAGTTTGAAATGATAGACTTGGGAGTGATGAAATACTTCCTTGTAATTCAAGTTGATCAATCTGAAAAAAGGAATTTTCATATGTCAATCTAAGTATGCTAAAGATGTATTAAGAAGATTTCGAATGCTGAATTGTAAACTAGTGTCAACACCTATAGCAACAGGAACCAAATTAAGTAAACAAGACAATGAACCTTTTGTGGATCCAACGCAATTTAAGAAATTAGTTGGAATTTTGATGTATCTAACAGCAACAAGGCTAGATATCATGTTTGCGGTGAGATTAATTTCCAGATTTATGGAATATCCGAAAAGGTCTCATTCACAAGTAGCAAAAATAATTTTAAGATATGTTTCGCAAAAAATAAATTATGGAATTTTGTATTCAGTAGGTTCAGATTTCAGATTAACAGGCTACACAGATAGTGATTTTGCAAGCAGTATAGATGATAGGAAAAGTACAACAGGTTATGTATTTAACTTTGGTTCAGGTGTAGTTTCATGGGCATCAAAGAAGCAACCCATAGTGACCATTTCATCAACTGAAGCGGAGTATGTAGCAGCGACGTCAACAACATGCCAAGCAGTGTGGATGCAGAGAGGTTTGTCCGAGTTGTTGCATGAACAAGAGGATCCAACAGTGATTTTCTGTGACAATAATTCAACAATTGCATTGTCAAAGAACCAAGTACTTCACAAAAGGAGAAAACATATAGATACTCGACATCACTTCATCAGAGAACTTGTTAACAACAAAGAAATCAACGTGAAATTTTGCAGGTCAAAGGAACAACGAGCAGATATATTTACTAAGCCTCTAGCAAAGGAGTTTTTTGAGTTTCATAGAGAGAATCTTGGCATTGTTAATGCTATATATGTCTGACTGTAACTATATGTTGGATATCATAATTTTTGTCAATGATATATCTTGTTTTGTTTTTTTTGGGTTGTAATTAAGGGGGAGATTGTTGGAATTAATTGCAACCAACTACCGCTATCTGTAGCGAACCCATATTTATTGCGGATTAGATTTGAATTATGTAACTTGATAAGTAGATGATTCTAGAGGGGACACGCCATGCCTCTTGGGAATGGAGAACCGACTGCCCAGCTGCATATACTTAATGTAATACTTATTTTGATGTTCAGGTTAAGTGAATATGAGAGATATAGCTCTGTTTTCGTTGATGTTCGAATTAAGTGATGCAGCACTGTGCAAATTTGTTATGTTGTGTTTTTTTGTTTGCTTCCTTTGTCCCTGTCAGCAGAGACAGTTTTTCTTCGACATGAACAAAGCAAGAAAACCTACCTATGTCTCAAGGGAAAGAAATGAACGATTGAAGAAATCAAGAGAATTTGTTGTTGGCCTATTGGTGAACATGAATCTGTTCTTCCATTGATATTCTCGAAAGCATCAACAAAACCCTAAGCTTCTCTAAAGCTTCATTGAAATTCTAATATTGCATAATTTGCATCATAATTTTAAATTACTATGAGATGCTTGAACTTCTTATAATGGCTTAAAGGTTTTCATTTAACTAAAAATTAAAGCAATTCACTTCTTCCATCTAACAATTTTAAAAGTGACATTTGAAGAAGTATTAAAACCATTATAGTATCCACATCCTCCCTTAATATGACGGCTTTCCAAGAATTTTAAACTTTACCTTGGCTCGTTTTATGCAGCAAATACCTTTTCTTCAAGGTTGAATCTGGCTTAGCTATTTGAAGTTGAGTCTTCAGCGATAAATGGACAACCACTTTTGGTGGAAGAAGCACTTACAGATCCGTGTAAGCCCAGGCAGTTAATTTGAGTGCCAAAGCATGAGTAGAGGAGGTCACCCAATCTGAGTCAAAGAAAGACCGACCGATTTGATAATTTTGGAAACACCAGATCGCTTCAAGCCACGGCTCCATCTTGCGAAGGATATCCACAAAGCCACATATCAGAAGAGAAAAGAAGATCTGAATTATTCACGATTGACAAATCGGATCTAAGAAGATAAAACCTCGTCTGGAGCTGCAAAAAACACGATCTGCAAAAGTGCCTGCCTGACAGTAGTACTAAGAGCCACGAGCCAAAACGGATCTCATATTCTATCCAAATCCCAAATCTAAGAAATGTGAGCCCACAAACAAGAGATCTATTTGGATTTGTAATACCAGAGACCGTAGATTGGACAGAGACCAAACACCAGCGAGAGGAGATAGGGGATCCGCACAGCCAAGAGTCCACCAAACAGAACAGTAATGCTGAAAACATTCACTCATATATACACCTTCTCATAAAACAAAAAAGCAGGGTAAGATCGCGACCCCTCTGGTGAGAAAGTAAGGGCCGTACCCGCTCTGATACCATGAAGAAGTATCAAAAGTACTTGATTAAATTATAAGGAATAAGAGATATTTATACATCTGAAATAGGCCTAGTGATAACTATCACAGCTAGGCAAATGAGAGTTCCTATGCGAGCTTAACTCACACAAGATGGCTCATAATAGATAGCAATGTTGGAAATACCAACCCCAATGTTAGTTTTTCAGCATTTAATTCAATCTGATCTAGGATATTAACTAAGAGAACAACATGTACAGCATATCAAACACAAGAGACAAGAGACAAAAAACATTTCACCAGGGAAAACCAAGAAGGTGAAAAACCCTGCAACTTCCTCAGAGATAGAATGACCACCAATACAAAGATCACAAAGATAAAACCCCAAAACAAGAGATAGTCTCCTAGCAGCAACTCCTCCTCCACTTGTTCGCACTCCTCCTCTCTCTCACTAATGCGAAGTGAGTGAGTGTGTGAATGAATAGAATGAGAGAGTCACACTCTCTATTTATACAATGACTTGACCTGCCTTTAACTCTAACTGGGATGACCTCCCTTAGGAGAGTTTAATAACCCATTACCACTTGTCACTCAGCCGAACCCACTAGGGTGGTCTAATAACCCTTTAAACCACATGACTCATACAAGGCCGACCCCACTAAGGTGGTCTAATAACCCATCAAATATAAGTTACGACACTTACCATATAACTTGCGAAACTACTCCGGGGTCTAATGCCCTGTCATACATGGGAGGATGGACCTCAATGACTTTACATGACTCAAGTACAATAATGACTTCTTCGACCCGAAGGAACAAACATCTCCGTCGGAGGTACAACAATAGAATACAAATGACGACACTTCCGATCGGAGGAATAAGACATCTCCGTCGGGCATAAAATAAAGTACAAATGTAATACATACAATATACAAGTGAACATCTTCCGAAGTTACAAATACATCAACACCCAACAACATTTATTTACCAGCTTAGCGATTAGAAAATCACAGTAAAAAAAATCCATATCCTTTGCTCCCCATTCTTGAGCTCGTAAAGCGTCACTAATTTTGCATTAAATTCTCTCTCTCTCTCTCTCTTTATATATATACACTCAATTAAAATAATTGAACACTTAAACTGTTACGGGTTTTGGTTCACTAAAAATATAACCTGATTAACGGTAACTTGAAGGTTACAAATTTTTAGGCGGGTTTATTGAATCAATCGTAGCATCCATCTAAAGCATCAGTGATTTTGGATCACTATATATATAGACTAAATCAAAACAATCAAACACTTAAACTGTCATTGGTTTTGGTTCACTATATACATAACCTTGATAAAAAACAACTCAAAACTTACAATTTTTGAGGTGTATTTGTTAAATCAATCCTAATGTTCATGTAATGTTGGGAATGAATTTGTTGCCACCTATTTCAATAGTCTAGTCTTGAATCCCCCAAGCTTCCAATGAGAATTCCAAACTAAAAATAACTCAAATGTGGAACTGATTTGTTGCATTTCTAGTTACATCGACAAGTGTTTATATCTTAGAATTTGGTGTGGATTATCATTTATGCTTTTCCTAGATTGAAGGAAGAGGGGACAAGTGTATTGTCCAGATTGATTTTATGGTGTCGTTCAAAATTCGAAATAAGCAATTATAAAAAAAAAGAAATCTAAAAAGTAATTGGTGGGTGATGCATGAATAAATAATTGGTGGCTGATGCATGGATAAATGAGGCATAGACAACCAATGATTACAACTAAACACAAAGAACAAGTAACAAATAACTTGTTCATAGCACTTAACTTGTAACCTATCGAGATGTTCACCAACCATAAGTGTGAAGTTAATGCCCATACAATTATAACTTTAACATTGTTTCATCCGAGTAAAAGGTTGCATATATTTTTACTGATGAACAGAGCAGAAATAAACTCCATGATATTTATTAAATAATTTGTAACATAGATGTACAATATATAGTGGATGAAACAAAAACAGTTTCTCTCCCAGACGGTTTTATTAACTATATCATGTAACTAATCCTAATCAAAACATCCCAAAGGATTTAATTAACATCCCCCCCTTAATCCAAAGGTCATTTGACATGCCTAATAACATTCGGAATTTTTCAAACTTTTAACGTCCCAATGCTTTAGTAAATATATCAGCAATTTGTTCTGAAGTAGGACAATGAGTCAAATGAATAGTTTTAGCCTCAACATGATGTCGAATCAAATAATATTTGGTATTGATATGTTTTGTTCAATCATGGAATTTAGGATTCTTGGCCAACTGTATTGCAGAACTATTATCAACAAAGAGAGGCGTTGAAGTCTTTTGTTTCTCCTGCAAATCTTCAAGAATTTTCCGAAGCCAAATGATTTCTTTTGTGGCTTGAGCTGCTGCAACGTATTTGGATTCAGTTGTAGAATCAACAGGAACTGATTGCTTTCGTGATCTCCATGTGACAGCTACTGATCCAAGATTCATCAAATAACCTGAAGTAGACACCCCATGCTCTTTATCTCCATCAAAATATGAATCTGAATAACCAGTAAGATGAAAGTATGAAACTTTAGAGTATTTGATGCCAAATGACTGAGTACCTTTTAAATATTTTAGCACTCGTTTTGCTGCGATCCAATGACCTTCACAAGGTTGATGCATAAACCTGGAAAGTATTCCTACAGCAAAAGTTATGTCAGGACAAGTTTAGTAAGATAAATCAAGCTTCCAACAAGTTGCATATACTTTGTTGGATCTTCACATGCATTGCCTTCATGTGAACTAAGCTTTTGATTCTGCTCCATCGGAGTAGAAACATGATTACAATCCAACATCCCGAATTTACTCAACAGATCTCCAATATACTTCTTCTGAGAAATAAATATATACTTAGGTTTTTGATCTACTTCAATTCCTAAATAATAATGAAGTAATCCCAAATCCGTCATGTCAAAAACCTTTTGCAGCTCCTTTTTAATAAAGACTATGTAGTCATCACTATTCCCTGTGATAAGCAACTCATCAACATAGACAACTAGATATACAATTGATCGCCCAACTTTCTTAACAAATAAAGTTGCATCATCTAGATTGAAATGCTTATAATTCAATTTGAGAAGATGTTCAGTTAACTTCTCATACCATGCTTGGGGTGCTTGTTTCAAGCCATATAAAGATTTCACCAATTTACATACCTTCTGTTCTTTTCCTTTAACAGAAAAACCTTCCGGCTGAAACATATAAACATCTTCTTTTAGATCTCCATTTAAAAAGGCAGTTTTTACATCCATATGATGTATTTTCCATTCATTTTGAGCTGCAAGAGAAAACAAAGTTCTAATAGTGCCCCATTTTGTAGTAGGAGCAAATGTTTCTATGTAATCAATACCTTCTTTTTGAGCATACCCCTTTGCTACAAGTCTTTCCTTGTATTTGTCAAGTGAGCCATCAGCCTTATATTTAGTTTTATAAACCCACTTAGAGCCAAGTGGTTTGATGCCAATAGGAGGGTCCACCAACCTCCAAGTTCCATTTTTAATAAGAGCATCATATTCTTTTTGCATTGCATCTTTCCATTCATTACAACTAGCAGCTTCTTCAAAAGTAGCAGGCTCATTAACAGGAATAGAAAAATTTAACTCCAATTCATCAAACCTTTTTGGAATTGTCTTTGTTCGTGTAGATCTATGAACTGATTGCTGCGGTGATGGCTGAATAGTTTCTTCAATTTCTGATTCTGCACTCTTGTCATTCAATTCTGCATTATTGTCATCTATTTTTTCTTCTACAGAATCATTATTATCAACAAGTTTTTCTTCATTCTCACGTGTTGATACAGAAGGAAAAATAATTGAAGGAAAATCCACAGACTGATCTAGAATCTGAATCCCCCCTTCAGAATGTGGAAGATCATTATCCCATTCATAATAAAACTGCATGGAAGGGAATTTATCCAAATGATTGAGTTGTCTATCAATAGCAGAAGCATCTTTAGCAAATTCAAGAAAAACTACATCTCTTGAAACAATAAATTTCTTGTTCTCCTCATCATACAACCTGTAAGCTCTGGAAGTATTAGAATATCCCAAAAAAATACATTTGCGGTTCCTGGCTCCCAATTTGTTATGTTGTTGTGTAGGAATCAAGGCAAAGCAAGGAGAACCAAAAAATCTAAAATGTTGAATAGCAGGAAGTCGACTATACCACATTTCATAAGGAGACTTATTATTGATGGCAGTAGAAGGACATTGACTACAAATATAGACTGCACAAAGTACTGCTTCTCCCCAAAACATCAACTTGACATTTTGAAAAAACATCATAGACCTTACCATATTAAGCAAAGTTCTGTTCATGCGTTCTGCCATACCATTTTGTTATGGAGAATAAGGAACATTGGTTTGATGTTTAATACCATAATCTTATAAGTACTGTTCAAATTCATTAGAAGTGTATTCGCCGCCATTATCTGATCAAAGAGTGCCAATATTAAGTTGAGTTTCATTTGTAATCCATAAATGAAAATTTTTAAAAGTTCCAAAAACTTGAGATTTCTCTTTCAACAGGTAAACCCAACACATCCTGGTGTAGTCATCAATAAATGTTAGCAGATATTTGTTACCATTGGCAGAAAGAACAAGCATGGGCCCACATAAATTTGAATGTATAAGACCTAACTTCCTGGAAGCTCTAGAAGTAGACCTATGAAAAGGCTGTTTACAATGCTTGCCTAAAATACAAGCATTACATGGAGACAATTTTCTTGGAACAGTAGGAAGCCCCTGTATACCTTGTTGTTTCATAATTCTGATACTATCATAATTGATATGACCAAAACAAGCATGCCATAATAAGCTGGAGGATAGAATATCACTATGCTGAGACAAAAGAGCTGAGTTGGATAAAAAAGATAATGTCCCTTTTAGTTTTAAGAGTTTGTCTTCTTCAACACCAGTCATAACAATCACATCATCAGATGTTCTTCGTATTTCAATTATACCATCAAACATATGTATAGAATGCCCTTGTTGCCTAACTTGTATGAGAGACATCAAATTTCTTTTTAATTGAGGAATATAAAGAACATCATGCAAAATATAATCAGCAAGTCCTGGTAACTTAAGTCGAATAGAAACAATACCAGAGGACTTCAACTGTGACTTATCAACAAAATAAATTATACCATCAATATGATCACTAAATGTCCCAAAACAATCTCTTCTGAAGGTCATATGACATGTGGCTCGAGTATCTAAAATCCAAGTATCTTCCCATGAAGTAAAAGAAGTGCTAAAAACTTCATTAATACTAAGATTACAATGTGCAACTATATAGTGAGCGGATTCAGGTGGTTTTCCTTTGTCTGGAGGCTGTTGCTCTTTCTTCTCATTAATCTTTTCCCAAGGAGCGCGACAATAACTTGCAGTATGACCAAGTTTTCCACATCTATAACATTTAACAGATTGCCTATCATTCTGAACATATTTTTGTTGTCTGTCATCTTGATGATGATTACCCCCCCTGCCTCTAAATGTTCTCCTACCACGACTTATGCTACTAGTAGACTCCCCTCTAGGTTTCTGCTCTTTCTGGGCGAGACACAAAGTCTCAACAGTGGAACTAGAAAGAGATTCCTTCTTCCCAAAGGCTTTCTCTCTTTCAGCAATTTTCTCAACAAGTGTTTCAAAGGTCATAGCTTTCATTTGTCCACTAGCCTGAAGTGATTATAAATAATGAGTATAGGTAGGATATAGAGCTTTAATAAATGCAGTAAGTTGAATGTCAACTTTTACACCAGTTGCATCAATATCTAATTTCAGAAGCAAGTTTCATTGGATCATTATCTTTTAATTCTAAGTTAAATAACTTCATCAATAATTGTATGATCTAAAGCTCACAATGTGAATCATACAAATCTTTTAGTTTCTTTAATGCTTCCCAAGCACTTTTGCTAGAAACTAAATGTCTACTTACTTCTTCACTTACAGAGGCAGTGATCAAGGCATAAGCCTTCTTGTCTTTGTTTTTCCATAATGCTAACTCTTTGGTATCAGTAGGTGGTACTGGTGGTAATGGTGGTACTACTTCTTCTCCATCTTTCTTATCTTCTAAATTCTCATTTTCACAAATTGCATCCCACATATCATTAAAAATAAGGGTATTTTTAACTTTTTGAAACCATTCCTGATAATTTTCTTTTCCAGACAAAATAACTCCAACAATTGTAATTAGAGAATGCATATTAGCTATACAGTCTTACCAAAATTTTCTGATTCAGATCTCAGAGAATGTTCAGAAAACGCCCAGAAAATGCCCAAAATTTCTATCTCTCCACGGACATAGAACGCGGGCTCTCTGCCTTAAATGGAGGCTCTCCTCTGCTCCACGGACCCAGAACGCGGGCTCTCTGCCTCTCTCACACGCACGCGGGCTCTGCCTCTCTCCTGGTTGCACACTCTTCAACACAACAGTGTCGATGGCTCTGCTGGCTGCACTCCTCCATGAGCAGACACAAGGATCAAGAAATGGATTCCTGGTAGCACTCCTTCGTGAGAAAACATCAACGCCAGGACATGGAGTTTCCTGCACAGATTTCTTCAATGCTCTAATACCACTAATGAACAAAGCAGAAATAAACTCCACGATATTTATTAAATAATTTGTAACAGAGATGTACAATATATAGTGGATGAAATCTCTCCCAGACAGTTTTATTAACTATATCATGTAACTAATCCTATTCAAAACATCCCGAAGGATTTAGTTAACATTTATGAGAACATATTTTCAAAATTTAATGAAGCTAATTCTTTACATGATATTATTTGGGCTCAAAAAATATAGTGAACAGAGGCCAGCTCCAATTAGTTAGGGGAAGCCCCTGTCACAGCATTCGTATATTAACAGACGATATTATAAAGAGACTAGCATGTTCTGAACCAAATGAAACATGCAAAAAAAAATCCTGCTTGGCTAAAACAGTAGTGCTAAAAATGGGTTTTAGATGGGAAAATCTTTTAGCATAAAATTTTCGCGGATTTGCTCCAACAAAGAAATGGTGTTTCACACCACTATTGTCGCTAGATACTAACTAGAGAATTGTGTAAAGTAAGATATTGGCTAAGTTATCCAGAATCAACCCAAAAGCAAAGTCCAGGCATGGAGGCCTTCTAAAATCTGAACTAAGACCAACTTCAATCAACAAACCAAACATACCAGGAAAATGTACAGGCTGACAAGCAAGTTTCATTTTTCACACAAATAACGAAACAGAGCATCAGAAGCAAACCATATACTCTCTCTCCATAACTTGGCCTCAAAAATGTTTCAATCCATGGGCAATGCTGGTAAACAAGCCCTTATTGTGGTCAGCAAATCTAAGCATACAAGCATGCATACTTGGAGTGGGACACACACAAGAGGGTAGGCGCAGCCTGGCCTACAACTTTAGTGCTTTCATGACCAAATAGGAAACATAGCTACCAATAGTGGAGAGAAAACAATAAGGAAACACATAAAATAATTTGGACGATGAGAAAAACGGAGGGAACAAACTCCATGTTAATTCTTGTAAATTCATTAAATTCGTCACGGTTACAATCCTGAGCACTTTTCACATTCTACACATGTACAAGAATAGCCCTTCTCATAAGTGGCGGGCTAGTGGTAAATGTTGAGATGTTCCATTAACATTTTAATCAATCTGTTAATTGTTCATAATTAATGAGACTTAATTGAAAATAACATGCGCGGCGGTTAACCATTTAAAAAGGACAAAAATCAAGAAAATACAATTATGTTGTCTGCATATCGGAGGAAATTAAAAACTGTAGCCATCCAATTGATATCACAACTGTCCACGATAAGAGAACCCTCCAATTTCAGTCGAGTTCTAACGGTTGAAGAAATCACCCTGCACACCAAAATTACCCTGCAGACATGTACGTTTCCAAACAGTGCTCGCCCCCAATCAGATACAAAATAAAGGGTGGCAGAGGGCCGCTCAAGAATATATATTCACAAAATATTTAAATTTAAAATCGGCTAGAGTATAAGTCCTATGAAGAATTTTTACATTTTTGTCGAGAGTAGTTTATATCTTAGAATTTGGGGTGGACTATGACCTATGATTTTTCAAGATTGTATGAGGATGAGACAAGTGTATTGTCCAGATAGATTCAGATAAATTTTATGCCTGTCCTTCGAAATTCAAAATAAACAATAATAAAAAAATATAAAAAATAGTAACTTATGAATGGATAACTAGTAGAGGATGCATGGATAACTCGTAGGTGATGAATGAATAACTAGCGGTGTCTAATAGAGGGAAGAGGACCACTGATAACATGTAGCTAGGAATGGATGCTTTTAATATGGCAGTAATCCCAAATTTGAATAGGGCAATTGAAGCATGGATAACCAATTATTACAACTACACATTGGTAACATCTAACACATTATAACAATTATGTTTTGGGTTAGGTATTGAGTTTATTTAAATAAAACCCAGGTAGCTAAACCAAGAATCCGCAAGCACACTTGCAAGTTTGCATTAGGGTTATGAGGGCATACAACTATGGCTACTTGCAAGTGTCAACTAATGTTTCCAAGAAACAACAATGAAAGTTGTTATGGAAACCCCTTCTTTTGCTTGGAGGTGCCAACATCTATGGCTAAGAAGTGGCAACCGACAACCTACACGGCCCTTTGTTTTTTTGTTTACAGGTGGCTAGCAATTATGTACAAGAAGCGACAACCAACATGACTATGGAAATGTTTTTAAATGTTTTTTTTCTTGCAAGTGGTTGTGGCTATGGCCAAGAAACCTAACCCCTTCTTTTGCTTGATGTTCGTAAGTATTAACTGTTTCTTTCTAATTAAATATGGTGTTTGGCACAAGATTTTATCAAGAGTACGATACCAAAAATCGAATAGGGAGTAGGACTTAAAGACTATCAACAACAAGTAAGATGTTGTCTTCCACCATAGCTTGCCTAGTTTCATCTCAGTGCTTTTTCTCTTTAGGGCTATGGATCTCATCTAATCCATCACAACTGAAGAATTTTCCACCATGGTTTTGCACATAAAAACAGGTTCATGTCTTTTGGGGGTGTGATTTGTGGAACAAAATCGTAGCTGTTGTGTGAATATTAATAGTGAAACACATTTGGCCTTGTTATCAATTCTGTGAATATTATAGTGTTGAAAGATTTTGAAATATATAATAGATTCTAAGAAAACTGTAACATTACCATCGAACATGAAATTTCATAAAAGAATCTTAAGAAATCAAATCAATCAATGCAATCAATATTAAAATTGTTCGAAAATATGTAATTAATGAGCTGATCGCATATCAGAACTACGCCGGCTCTGTCAGTCATCCTGTCAGCTGTTTTGTGTCAGTGTGTAATCTGTCAGTGAGTTCGGAACCAATCTGGTGCAGGTCTTGTTTGTATTTACTTCACCGCGTTATTAGTTCTCAAGTCAAGAAATCTTAGGATAGAATTTATTACAGTGTTTAATGCAATCCTATAGCTTCCAAGTGAAGTCATCTTAAGTCGGTTGATAAGAAACTCTATAAGTAGAAACTCATAGTTTGAAACTCTGAGAGTGATGTGAAGAGGAGAAGGATAGAAGTAAAGATCAATGAAGTTTGTATCAAAAGCCCAAACTTAAGTCTATGTTTTACGTTTCATTCTCAAGAATGTTGTATGTTGCAAGTCGCACATCATCTCCAGAGTTACTCATGTGAATATTGTTTACATTTATGCACAGTAAAAGATATCAAGATTCCAAAATAGTTCACCTCAGTGAAAGTTCTAAATTAACAAGGAGTAACTTCGCGTTAAGATGTTTTAGTTGTTGTCTTAGAGAAATATATTTCGTAATAAAGTTTAGTTAAGTGAACAGCGTGGAAATCGCGCAGTTACTTGCCATGAAGTAAAAGGTGAAACCGCAAAATAAAAGGTTGTCTCCATGTAGCTACAACTGTGGAGTTAATTCTTAGTAAAGCAACTGTTCTGCGAAGCGCAGTGTGTTTTTTCTTTGAAAAATGCAATCAATATTAAAGTATTTTCGAATTTACATCTGTGTGTATGATATTTCAAAGACGAGAACTTGTGTCCAATTTTATTGTGAATGCATTTTCACACAGTGGATTAGATTTTAAGTGCTACAGAAAATCAATCCAAAATCAAAGAGAAGATATTTGTGATGCTAAAAGCTGGAGGGCTACAAATGCAGTATTGTGAAAATATTAAGAGGCACAAGACAATATTTATCACCATCTGTATCCAGAGACAACTCACAGCGGGCCCTAATTAGAAGAAAGATTTTCGTAGAAATTCCTTGACTGATTTTGAATATCGTTTTAGAGGAGGAATTTTAATATCCCAAATCGGAAATCCAAAAAAATCTAATTTCTGATGGGTGGACGTCATTATGATGTTGTGAGCACTGGAAGTAAGCTGAACCATAGATGTTCACTCAGTGGCCTAAAATATTTTAAATGCCATCCTAAGTTGGAGAATATTGGCCTTTGATCATGAGCTCTTAGCAAGCATTTATGACCAACTTATCAACCTGAAGATAAGAATTATGAGATGATCCTAGGAAATTTTAAAGGATCATCCTACATATTAATACTACCATAATTCTAACTCTAGCTAAGGATGCCAAAGAAGCTAAGATAAGGGAAATGATGAAAAGAAATCATCTTTTCAAATTATCATATAGGTATCCAGATAGTAAGGTATATTTATAATATAGCAAATGAGTTTGGACCCAATAATGATTTCATGCCATTAACAAAAGACCCTAAAAGCTCGGCCACCCTATATGCTCGACAAACCCAAAAGCAAGACTCCAAAATCCATACAGAATCAAAATCAAAATTTTCGAAAATTACAAAACAGAATCTACATTATACAAAACAACAGAACTCGCGAGTCGTAAAAGAATCCATTCCATCTTTACAAGCACTGATTAAATTTTTTAATGAAAATATAGGTAGTAGGATGGTAGCTGTATTGGCATTTGAATGGGTTATATTTCTACACCAAAACCTGTAGAGAGTGAAGCACTTCCATATAAAAAATTGAATTCAGAGAAAATGAAAGAGCTGAACAGACATACGGACCTGTATATTCATGTAAAAAGTTCCACGTCTAGCTTCCTCCAAGGTGAATCCCAAATTTTTAAAGTGAGGCTTTAAAACTTTAAATTGTCCGCTCACAGATAAAAATATCAGTAATCTTGTAAAAGGCATATTGACAGTGATCATATGAATTTTTTTTTTGCAGTAGGAAAAAAGTATACTATCAATATTCATTAGTGAATCAAATAGTACATAGATATGAGCCTCATAAACATTGTACAATAAATATATAATTGATGACTTATCCAAAAAAAGAAAATATATCTAAATGTCTTCAAACAGTAACCAATGTTTCAGATAGCTGAAACACTTATAGTTCTTATATATTTACATTATATATTTACAGAGCCATCCACAACTCTGCAACCTTCCTGGTATTCCTCCCAAAATATGAATTTTTCATCTCCCGCCATAGCAAGTTTAGATAATTTATCAACCACAGTGTTATGCTGTCGATAAATATTCTTAAATGAGAAAATATCTAAACGTTTTCAAAATAGATTTTATCAAATCACACCCACACTTTGCCACCTGCAATGTAAATTGACTGCACGCCCATTTGAGGTACATCAGTGATTATATATTAGTAGATAAACATCTTCCTTTTTTTTATTCAAAATAACTTAACTATGTCACTTTTTCACTTGAAAAGTCCATCCACTTTTTAAGTTCCTCCATATTTTCTTCTCTGGAACACTTTTCCTATTTCCGATTTGCACCATCTCTCTTTAAGTTGCTTCATATTTTCCTTCTGTACAGCACCTTTCCTATTTCCTATTTGCACCATGATCTCTCTGTAGAGGGCGTCTGCTTGTTCTACTTGCGCCATAATTTTCAATTCGCCCGTCTCTGCTAATGTCTTGTCTGAGAATTTTTAATAACGGGCTCACAGATTGACCGTTTTGCCAACATCATGGAGGAAGTTCTTGATCTTTGGCGTCAACTGGACAGCGCTCGAAACCACTTGAGAACGTTGGGCGTAGAACTGCAGACTATCGAAGTGATGGTGAAGAGGAGTCGGTAATGGAGGAGCCGAATCGGAGGAAAGCAGCATTACATCTATAGAAGATTAGCTCGGAACTCTTCTCGTCATGCAACCTGTAAGTGAGTCCTATATTTTTGCATTTTTGCCCTATTCCATATAGACCCAATATTAGACTTACAGGTTGCATGACGAGAAGGGTTCCGAACTAATCTTCTATAGATGTAATGCTGCTTTCCTCCGATTAGGCTCCTCCGTTGACCGACTCGTCTGACTCTTCAACATCACATGCCGAGCCGTATTGACAAAGAATGGAAGAATTTGTTTCTACTCCCATTCCTTCTTCATCGTTCATCTCGTTTACTCCCTCCGTCAATAGTGCGATGCCCGTCGCTATCACTAACAAGTCTCTTCTAGAGATTTCCAGCGCTTTAGAGACCTTTACTTTGATTTTCTGCTTATCTTCAGAAAGAGTGGCTTGACCCTCTTGTTAAAATATAGAACACAAGTGGACATATTCATTGCCTTTTTATTATTAACCTCAAGCTTATATATGATTACATAACATTAATACCACTGTCCAATACTATGGAACAGGAAATACTATGGGACAGCTAAGTGTCATAGTCAGATTATAACTAACTAACAAACTCAACTAATTAACCAACTCATGACCGTTGAGATTACAATTCTTAACACACCCCCTTAATCTCAAGTGAGATAGTATTCTCAGCACTATCAATGCCTAAGTGCTTTCTCTGAAACGAAAATGCAGATGTTCCCAAAGGTTTGGTTAACATATCGGCCAATTGCTCCTTAGAGCCACACAACATCAAGGTAATATCTCCATTATTGACTAACTCACGTATAAAGTGGTAGCTAGCGTCAATGTGTTTACTCTTTCTATGAAACACATTATGTTTGGACAATTGTATGGCTGAACTATTGTCACAATAAATAGATGTTGGTGATGTTTCTATGTGTCCCATATCCTTCAAAATTCTTCTTATTCAAACTGCGTGGCAAGCTACTATGACATATTTTGCTTCTGCAGAAGACATACTAACAACGAGCCATTTTTTAGAGGCCCATGAAATCAGATTGGTACCAAAATGGAAAGCATAACCAGATGTGCTTTTCCTATCATCAATATTGCTTGCATAATCACTGTCAGTGTACCATGTAAGAGTATTATATGGTGAATGAGTGTACCAAATTCCATAACCAATTGTGCCTGCAACATATCTCAGTATTTTTTTTCCAACTTTCCAGTGAGTCTTTGGGAGACTCCATAAATCTACAGTTCAAACTTACAGCATACATTAAATCAGATCTAGTTGCCATTAAATAAGTTAAACTGCCTACCAATCTTTTGTAAATTGTAGAATTTACTTTTGGTCCTTCATCATTCTTGCTTAACTTGGTTGCTGTAGCAATGGGGGTTTCTCCTGGTTTGCATTTATCCATTCTAAATCTCTATAGAATGTCTGTAGCATACTTATGTTGATAGATGAAGATGCCATTTTCACTTTGGTCAACTTCCAGACCAACGAAATACTTCATGAGACCAAGATCAGTAATTTCAAACTCCTTTTTCATGATTGTCTTAAATTATTCTAGCATCATATTTCCACTATAAATCATATCATCAACATAAAGACATACAATCAGAATGTTATCTTGTTGATATGTTTTGACATTCAGAGTGGGTTCATTGCTGCTCCTGTTGAACCCTTTGTTGGTGAGGTAAGAATCAATTATGTTGTACCAATCTCTTGGAGCTTGTTTTAGACCATTCAAGGCCTTTTTTAGTTTACATACCTTGTGTGCTTGATATTTGAAAGCATAACTAGGTGGCTGGTCTACATAGATTTCTTCTTCAAGTATGCCATTGAGAAAGGCATATTTTACATCCATTTGATAAACATGCCACTGGTTTTGAGCTGTTATTGCAAGTACAGCTCTGATGGTGTCCATCCTTGCTACTGGAGAAAAGGTTTCATCATAATCTACACCATATTGTTGTGCAAATCCTTTTGCAACCAACCTTACTTTGTGCTTCTCTATTTCTTTCAATAGAATCGATTTCTTCATTCATTGCTTGTACCCACTATGCATCTTTTACTGCTTCATCAAATGATGTTGGATGACAAGAAAATAGAGCATACTGTAGTTGCTCATCAATAACATGAGTCTATTCATATAACTCCCTTAAGCTTCTGCTTCTCTAGTTCTGTTGTGGACTGTCTGCTGGTGTTTCTTCTTGTTGCTGCTGTTGTACCTCTAGTCTAGGCATTTTGAGTGGTTCTAGTGGTACTGGATTTTCATTATGTCGAATATCTGTTGTATCATTATGAGGATCACTCCAAGATTTATCTTCAAGGAATTTGACATCTCTACTCACCACAAGATTTTTGGTGACAGGATTATACAGTTTGTAAGCCTTATGATGTTCATTGTAACCAGTGAAGATACATCTTTCACTTTTCTTGTCAAACTTTTTCCTTAATTCATCAGGTATGTGTGGAAATGCCACACATCCAAATACTCTGAGATGTGAAACACTAATCTTAGTGCCACTCCATGCTTCTTCAGGTATTTTATCTTTAATACTTACTGTGGGAGATCTGTTCAATAAGTAAACTGAACATGCAATAGCTTCATCCCAATAATTGTTTGACAGCTTCTTGTATGACAACATGCTTCAGGCCATGTTCATGATGGTCTGGTTCTTCTGTTCAACAACCCCATTCTGTTGTGGAGTGTATCTGGTAGTGAACTGGTGCTAGATGCCATTCTGTTTACAGAACTCTGCAAAATCATGTGAGTCATACTCACCTCCACCATCTGATCTGAGTACTCTGATGGATTTACCTAATTGTTTTTCAGTCAATGCTTTGAACTCTTTGAATTTGGAGAAGGAATCAGAGTACTCAGATCAGGTAACCCATGGCTGCTCTGCATTTCCAACCCATTCCCAGCATTCACTCTCTCTGAAGGTTCACGTCCAGCCTTCACACTGAACCTGCACTCCCTTCCTTCACGCTCAGCCTGCACTCCCTTCTTTCACACCCAGCATGCACGCCCTTCCTTAATGATCGGCCTGCACACCCATCCTTCACACTTAACCTTCACGCTCTTCCTCACGACCTGCACTCATGCACAACCTTCACGCTCAACCCTCAATCCCATCCTCACGACCTGCAATGACGCCCATCCTTCACACTCTCTGAAGTTTCCAAGACGGTTTTCTTGTAGCATAATGGGGAGCGCTAAAACCTGGGTATTGCGCCCTAACTGGCATCTTGGGCAGCTCCAATATGAAAGATTTGGTTTGAGAAGGGGATATATCTCCTCTAAATGGGAGATCAATTGGTATCAGAGCACTGAGATCCGAAGGAGAAGCAGGAGAAGAGAAAGATCTGCAGTAAGGTTTTTTTTAAACATTTTTTTCTTTTCTTTCATGATGTTGAATAGATCTCACACTCTTCTCAGGTTTTCCTACAATTGATGGTGGATGGACAGATCTTATTTCCCAAGGCACTCACAGATGTCCACCATAGAGAGGATATTCATAGATCTTCATTCCCACATATCTCTCCCTCTAGTAAATCCTTTGTTTTGTAAGCTTACATCCCCATTACATTGCGCCCTCTGTACTCAAAACAGAACATAAACCAGATTTATCTCCAAAATTTGGCCTCCAATCCTTCATACTCCACAAGATGCCTCCTAGAAGAGATCCATTGGCCATTGATTCTGATTCAAATGCCTTTAATCAAGTCCAGGACCTCAAATATTCTCTCAATGAGTTAATTAGGATTCAATAACAAACCCACTCAAATCCATTCCGGTTAGATACTCGGTTCCATCTCCCTAAGTTCATTGGAAAAACTAATGGAGAAGCTATGGATTCATGGATCCACAACCTTTCCACCTATTTCAAGACTTGCACAAAAGTTACCGAAGAGAGAAAGCTACAGATTGCAGCATTACATTTGGAAGGACTTGCTCAAACTTGGTGGGACAGAGAGCAGGAAAAGACCACCTTGGTAATAGATATCGGAGCCTCAACATAGTCTTCTTCTTTCCAACCGATCAACACTTGGGATCACATGTGTGAAGCATTGAGAGATCGTTTTTACCCACCTCGGTACTATCTTCAATATTTATGGATCCACTGGAACCAGCTCCTCCAACTACCTACATAAGGGGTACAAGCCTATATCGAATACTTCTCCAAGCTTCGACTTCTGCTCCATATTCCAAACCCAGAAGAGGTATTAATCCTTAAATTTAATTCTGGTTTATTGGTTCAGTTCCATAGAGAAGTTGAGTTATTTGAAAATTCTACATTAGATAAAGATTTTCAAAGAGCATTGGTAATCAAAAGGAAGGTAGCTCCTCGAGGTCGTACTCCTCAATCTCGTCCCAACCAGAATCCCTCTGCTTCACAAACTCCCACACCCAATACTTCATCTCGCCTTCCCTCCACTCGTCCTACCAATCAAAATGCCAATACACTGTGGTGTTCCTTCCACAATACTAATTCCCACAACACTTCATATTGTTGAGTTTTAAAATGTCTCAAGACCAACAAAAATCTCTTCACAGAAACTACTTCGTCCCAACCTGTAGAGGACATTGATGAGGTTTCTCTTGAGAATCCTACTGAAGTAGATCCCTTATTGATCTTAATGACATCTGAAGATTCCAACTCGTCTACCCTACCACTCTTTACTCATAACTTCCAAATAAAAAATTCATTGGCTTTGCTCATCATGGACAACAATAGCCATAAAAATTTGGTTTCACAAGAGCTAGTGCAGCGCCTCCATCTACCCACTACTCCTCACCCGAAACCATATCATCTAGGATGGGTCCAAAATGATGGTCCCTGTCTATTGGTTTCTCATCGCTTCCTGGTAACATTTTCCATCGGTCAATTTAGAGACTCTGTACTATGTGATGTATCTCCACTAGAATGTGCTGACCTACTTCTCGGCCTCCCTTACCAAGACCAACTACATGCCATTTATACAACCAAATATTGCCAGCATAAACTTACCAAGGATGGCCACACCTATATCCTTGTTGTAGCCCCACCCAAACCCAAACCAACAAAATAAAAACTCTCTCATGTCCATCTCAACCAGCGTGTCTCTCTTTTTATGGTCTGCCCTATTCAACCAAACAACACCACTCATCCCATCCCAAAATCCATGTCTCCTCTCCAAGAATTTTCCGATGTATTCCACCCCCCTACTGGACTCCCCCCCTCTCGCCACATAGACCATTCTATTAACCTCATCCTGGGTGCTGCTTTACCCAACGCACCTACATACTGCCTTGCCCCATGGGAAACAGAGAAAATTGAAAAGCAGTTGACTGAACTAATCAACTCAGGACACATTCAACAATAATATTCTCCTTGTGCTTCCCCAGCCTTCGTAATCCCCAAGAAAGACACCCCAGAAATGCGCCTGGTCATTGATTATCGATCCCTTAACAAGACCATGGTGAAGAACCGCTACCCCCTACCCCAGATTGAGGAGTTACTTAACACCATACAAGGTTCTAAATTGTTCACTAAATTGGATTTGACAACAGGATACCATCAGGTTCGAATGAACCCAAGAGATGTTTGGAAGACAACATTCAAGACCAAGTTATGTCTCTTCAAGTGGAAGGTCATGCCTTTTGGCTTGACTAATGCACCTACCACCTTCATGAGGATAATCAATGATATTTTCAGGAAGCACTTGGGTCGCATTGTGATTATCTATTTAGATGACATTCTAATATTTAGTAAGTCATAGGAAACATGTTTTCATCATGTTCGTCAAGTTCTCGAAATACTCAGAGAACACAAGTTGCAGGTTAAAGAAAAGAAGTCATATTTTGGTCAGCGCTTAGTTCCTTACTTGGGATTTCTAGTTGACTCAAAAGGTATTCATCGTGATCCTTCCCACATCAAAGAATTGAAACAGTGGCCAACACCTTCTTTTTCCAGCGAGATAAAAAGCTTCCTCGATGGCATACATTTTTATCGTAATTTTGTTCTACATTTCTCTCAGATTGCTCGTCCTTTGCATCAACTATCCAATAGCAATTCCACCTTTGTTTGGAATGAAGAAGCCACCCGTAACTTTGTTCGTCTCAAGGAAGCTCCATGTTCATCTCCAGTACTGTGTTTGCTAGACCTCTCTCAACCATTGGAGATTGAGTCAGATGCCTCACAATATGCTATTAGGGCCGTTCTTAAACATGGAGGACATCCTATTGCTTACCACTCAAAATCTCTTTCAGATGCTAAGAGAAAATATAACACCTATGACAAGGAATTCTACATCCTAGTGCAAGCTCTCAGGCAATGGTGCCATTATCTGTTGGGAAAGGAGACTATTCTACATACAGATCACCATCCACTGATTTTCATTAATTCATAGTCCAATATATAGGAACAAAGGAATCTTAAATGGGCATCCTACATTCAACAATTTCCTCTGGTTATTAGATACGAGAAGGGAACCTCTAACAAGATGGCCGATCTGCTCAATAGGCTACCCACTCTAGTGCTCCAACTACTAGAGGTTTGTTGTGCTACCTATGATACATGGAAAGATAAGTATGCTACTGACCCTGAGTTTCAATAAACATGGGATGCATTACAGGACCCTACATTCATCATCGGACTCCATTTTTGGACTACACCATCTGTTATGGGTGGCTCTACAAATTAAATTTGCTATGTGTCCCACACTCCAATGATCGTCTGCTGCTCATTAAAGAATCTCATGCATCTTCATGTGGAGGCTACTTTGGTACCACTAAGACCATTCAACATCTCCAATGCCATTTCTATTCGCCTTATCTTCAACCTCAAGTAGAGAGATTCATAATATCATGTGCCTTATGTTCTCAATCAAAACCATCAAATAGAAAGCATGGCTTATATCAGCCACTCCCACTACCTTCTAGGCCCTGGGAATAAATTTCTATGGATTTCTTAAGTGGAATACCCACCACCCAACTAAAACATGATGCAATTTGGGTGGTAGTAAGCCGTTTTAGAAAAATGGCCCTCTTCATGGCTTGCACAAAGACCACTACAGCCTCTCAAACAACAAAATTGTATTTCCAACATGTGTGGCCTCATTTTGGCCTACCAAGCACCATCATTTCAGATCAAGACTCGTGCTTCCTGATTTCCTTTTTGAAGACACTGTAGGTGTTGCTCGGATGCTAGCTTAAATTCTCCATAGTAGCTCAAACAGATGGCCAAACAGAGGTAGCCAACGGCGTGCTGGTACATGCTCTCCGTACTCATTTCAAACGTAGCAAACAGTGGGACAATTATTTACATATTATTCAACATAGCTACAACAGGGCCACACACTCTGCTACAGGTTTTTATCTTTTCGAAGTATGTTTATGCTTCCAACCAGCTTCTCTAGTTGAGCTTCCCCTCACGTTGGACCCCCAGGGTACAGATCACTAGCTAAGAGAAAAATACTCAGCTCAAATGTTTCTTCAACAAATTGCACATCGCCACACTGAGGTAACGGAAGCTCTGAAAGCTGCTCAAGAATGTGCAAAGTAAAGGCATGAAAAACATAGGACATCCATTTCCTTTCAACCTGGAGACAGAGTTTGGTTACATTTGGATAAGAAACACTTCAAAGGATAGCATCATAAACTACATCCACTTCGATATGCCCCCTACACAATTATAGAAAAGATTGGGGAAAATGCTTATTAGTTGGACCTCCCTCCTTAGCTCGACATCCACAATGTCATCAATGTCAATCATATAAAATTATTAGAGCCTCCTCTCTTGGATGAACTAGTCACACTTAAACATCCCATGGACAATATTCTGAAATTCCAGCTTCCTTTGTCCAAGGATACTATACTCGACACCAAGACCCATTCTACTCTCCACTGGGATTACACCTCCTACCTCCTGGCACGCGAAGGAAAAACTCCTGCTCAAGAAAAGTGGATGACATCTTAGATTGTGCAACGTAGGTTTCCTCATCTTCTCATGGAAACAGAGACACTTCCAGATCTAAACAGGAAGGAATTGGGCCATAAAGAAACTAGTCTTTTTTGCAACCCATAGTAGAAATAGGGGATCATGTAATAAGTTTAGCCTAGTTTTCTTAAAATGTATTAGAACTCTATTATGTAAATGAGTAGGTCCCTTATTATAAAAGGTGAACCTCTCATCTGATACAAGCAGACTTATTGACAAAGACACTTTCTACTCCCGTTTCTCTTGTTTCTAAGATTTTAGCTTTTTGTTGAAGCTTCTTGTCTGAATGATAGAACCCATGGCTGCTCTGCATTTCCAACCCATGCTTAGCATTCATGCTCTCTGAAGGTTCACACCTAGCCTTCATGCTCAGCCTGCACTCCCTTACTTCACGCTCAGCGTGCATGCCCTTCCTTTACGCTCAGCCTGCACGCCCTTCCTTCATGCTCAGCTTGCACACCCATCCTTCATGCTCTTCCTCACGACCTGCACTCACGCCCAACCTTCATGCTCAACGCTCAATCCCGTCCTCATGACCTGCAATGATGCCCATCCTTCATGCTCTCTAAAGTTTCCAAGACGATTTGCTCATATCATAAGGGGGATCGCTAAAACCTGGGTATTGTGCCTTGATTGGCGTCTTAGGAAGTTCCAGTATGGCAGCTTTGGTCTGAGAAGGGGATAGATCTCCTCTAAATGGGAGATCAATGTTTTAAGTGGTATGAACAGCGAGGACGGTGTTCATTTTAAGGGGGGGGATTGTAATGCCCCATTTGCAACCTCAATTCTTCTGCAAAGGTAAATACAATGGTAAATATAGAACATACAACTTCTAGAGTAAAGCTAATTGCTATTAATAGAGGATTGTAATTAAAACTAAAATACCATATTAATTTATATCATTATCATTATTATTATACTTATATATTAATTTTGGCATGGATGCCGAAGACTATTATTAATATCCCAAAGTGGAAATACAAAAAGAACCTAATTTCTGATGGAGGAGGTCATCTGTGAAGAACCTGCAACAATTAATTAATGAAAATACACAAGATAGCAGAAATAACAAAACTCATAATCACTTTTATTGATCGCAGGCCACTTTGAGGGGGCAACCTTCTTTGAGCAAGCTCAATACAAATAACTTCACAGTACCTTCATTGGTCTCAACACAAACTTATATCCTAAGTCTAGGCGCTAATACCATGGGTCAATACCATGTGTCAATACAAACCATGGGCCAATACAAACTATGGATCAACAATTACTATGGGACGACTTACAAAGCATATGCGTCCAACAACGATAAGACAAACTATGGATCAACAAATACTACGAGACGACTTACAAAGCATATGCGTCCAACAACAATATACTAACAAAGTAAATAGAAGGGTTGACATGGGTTCCTAACATCATCATGGTGTCGCCAGCACTGGAAGTGAGTTGAACCATAGATGTTCGCTCATTGGCCTAAAATATTTTAAATGCCATCCTAAGTTGGAGAATATTGGCTTTTCGTCATGAGCTCTTAGCGAGCATTTATGACCAACTTATCAACCTGAAGATAAGAATTATGAGATGATCCTAGGAAAGTTTAAAGGATCATCCTAAATATTAATACTACCATAATTCTAACTCTAGCTAAGGATTCCAAAGAAGCTAAGATAAGGGAAACGATGAAAATAAACCATCTTTTCAAATTATCATATGGGTATCTAGATAGTAAGGTATATTGATAATATAGAAAATAATTGTTTTATGGGACAGTTAGGGTTTTGATTGCCTCGTTTTAGGGAAGAGAATGATCGTTCACAACAAGCCGGCTCCAGTGCTTAGCAAAAAAAGGGGCGGAAAGGGGCAGAACTCCGATTATGATGGGGTTTTTGGGAAGTCATTTGTTGGCGGTTTACTTGCCACTACTGCGAGATACCTTTTGTGTGGAGGAGGGCAGCATTACAAGCTGACCCTGTGATCCCATTTATTTTATTTTATATCGAAGTTACTGTTACAGAGGATCAATTTGTGTTGTTAACCTGTAGAAAATTGTTATGGTCTGGAGGGAGGGCGTGGACCCTCTCGGTTTATTTGTTGTCTTCTTGTTAGTAATCCATTCTATTGTTTAAATGTTTGGTCAGTAAAGGAGCACATTCTTTCCAAAGGGGACCCCCTATTGAACCTATTCGTTTTCCTTTATTTAATTCAAAATTTGTCAAGGAAGAGGTGGCCTCATGGAAGATGACCGGCCTGTTCAATCCTTTTAATTAATTCAAACTTTGTCAAGAAAGAGGCGGCCTCCTAGAAGAGGACCATCCTGTACATAATTCTGTTATACAATATTTGAATGCATGTTGATTACGATTATGAACATTATTATTGCATTCTTTGATAAAGAAAATATGTGTTATATATAATTTTTTTGATACTCTAGGATAGAAAGGAGAGATCCTTTATGAGGATTGGCTTCCTGCTATTTGGTTTTTGAGTATATATTTTATGATACAATAGAGGAGCGACCTCTCTATGGAGGACCAAATCCATCCTTTACCCATTAATAATTTTACTGTACAAAAGAAAGGTGTCGACTCCCCTATGGTACCTCTTCGTGTGAGAGCCAACATTATTTATTTTTTCTTGATGAATGCGTTGATAAGAAAGGAGGAATGAATTCCTCCGTAAACATTGACTATACACCCTCTCTAATTATTACTGATGATCCACTTGGTGCCAGGAAGCACGAGGGGGAAAACAGTTCGACTAAATGAGTCAGATATGTTATAACGGAAGCATGAGAAATAGAATTTATTTAAGCAAGCAGGATTACACTACGAAGATAAACACAAATACACACAGACAAATATGTAGGAATGCGAACTGATTTCTCTATTACTGAAAACCAGATAGATAAGATGCATATTAAAATAGTTTACATGCTTATATAAAGAGTGTTGAGACGCTTGGGTGCCTGTCCGTTACGATTAGTTACAAAGAAGAAGTTATAACAGTTCAACAGTTCAACCATTACAGTCGACTGGAAGATAGAGAGACAGTCTGTCAAAGTTTGACAGTCGCAGGTCGACGCTGCATGTCGACATCGCAAAACTGTGAGGTCGTATAATGTGTCGAACTCATGGAGTTGTCAAAGTCATGTCGAAGTCAAAACTCGTCGGAGTTGTGTTGACGCCGATGAGCTGTCGCAGTAGATGTCAGCATTCGACAACAATGCCAACTGCGATATGGACTAAACCTCCTTCCTTAAGAAACAATGGTCTCCATTGTTTGCTCGTGAAGGTGAGGAAACATGTCGGTTAGTTCAGTAGCAGAGTACCACTTTCCTTGTGCTAGAATCTGTCCTGCTTTAGCAACCTGAAACAAGGGAATTGTGTTCGTCCTTGTATGGTGCACTCGTTGTCCTACAATGGTGTCACAAGGAAAAGGATCCTGAACATCTGGATGGATGTCGTTGGGTTCTGCTGTCTGCAAGTCATTATGTTCCAACAATGGTGCATGGTATGGTCGAAATAGATCCACATTGAAGACTGTATGTAGACCAAGGCACGCAGGAATGTCGATCTGGAAAGCGTTTTCACCAATCTTCCAAAGAATACTGTATGGACCATATCTCAAAGGTTTCAACTTCTTGAATGTGCCAGTGAAGCGCTCCTTCTTAAAATGTAAGCAGACCTTATCCCCAATTTGGAATGAATGAGGGATATGATGATTATCGTGTCAAACCTTGGATTTCGCGTTTGCTTGTTGCAACATGTCATGTGCTTGTCACTGGATTTCATAAATCTATTCTCAAAACTTGACTGCTTTGTCAATTTCTCGTTGATTATGGTCGATGTCGGAGTTTGGCTGTGTTGAGGAGCTGATCATGTCAATAGGCGCTGAGGGTTGAAATCCATAATAGATCTCAAATGGACTCTTTCCTATAGATCTGTGCTGAGAATGATTGTAACTGTGATGTATGTATGGAATACTTTCATCCCATGTTCGTTGATGCTTGTGGTTGTACATGCGAAGCAGTTGTACGACCAAGCGGTTCACAACTTATGTTTGTCCGTCGGTTTGAGGATGGAAAGCTGTCTACAATGAGAGTTGTGTGTTTAGCTTTTGCCAAAGGGTCTTCCAAAATATGTTGATGAATCTGGAACCTCGGTTAGAAATGATGGTTGTCGGTAAACCAAAGTGTTTCCAAACATGTGCGAAGAAGAGCTGAGCAGTCTGTTGCGCTATCATCGTCTTCTTGCATGGAATGAGAATGGCCATCTTGGAAAAAATTTTGAATACTACTAAGATCGCGTCATGTTGATGTTTGGTAGTAGGATATCCTGTCAAGTAGTCCATAGAAATAGATTCCCATGGTCGACTAGGAATTGGCAAAGGTGTGTACAATCCCTGTCGTCGTTTAGGCGGTTTAGCAATGACACAAACCACGCATGATCGAATGTACTTGTTGATGTTGGTTTTAAGTGAAGGACAAAATAAATACTTATGCAGACTAGCAAGTTTCTTTGCTACCCCAAAGTGTCCTGCAGTCTTGTTATAGTGCGCATCCCAAATGAGCTGTTGTCGGTGTTCACCTGTCAATACACAAAGTTGTTCAAGCTTGTATAGCAAGGTATCTTTCAAGAAATAGTCGGTGGTTGACGACTTGTCAGTCTGAAGCTGTTGGTAGACAGGTGAAAATTCGATGTCTTCCTGATACAACTAAGTCCAAGTAGTGGTGTCATATCCCTGCATACTCATCACTGTAAAAAGGAGAGTAATGGGTGGTCTACTTAGACCATCGAAGATGGCGTTAGCTTTACCTTTCTGATACTTAATTACCAACTGGAATTGTTGCAGGTAATTAATCCACTTAAGTTGTCGAGTTGTTTGTAGTTTTGATTTTGTCGGAGTGAACTGTAGACGCTTATGGTCAGTGAGGATGATCGTTTCCTTGCCTAGGATGTAATGCCTCCATTTCTTGAGAGCTTGCACAATGACGTACAGTTATTTTTCGTATGTCAAATTCCTTCTAACAGTGTCGTTAAAAGTTTCAGAATGAAAATCGACTGGGTGACCAGACTAACTGATCACTACTCCCAAGGCATAGTCTGATGCGTCTGTCTCATTCTCAAAGGGTTGATGAAAATCAAGTAACACAAGTACTAGTGCAGTGCAGAGCTTGTGCTTGAGCTGTTCAAAAGGTGCTTGTTGTGTCGGTGTCCATTTAAAGACAGTTTTCCCACTTCCTTTCGTCAATTGATTCAAGGGCCAGGATATGTGACTGGAGCTGAGTATGAATTGTCTATATAAATTCTCCAAACCAAGAAAACTTATTAGTTTTTGAACGCTATGAGGAATGGACCAATATTTGAGAATTTGTACTTTGTTTGGGTCGACGTGAATGCCTGCAGAGTCAATTACAAACCCCAAATATTTGATGTTGTTCATCGCAAAGGAACATTTGTCCATGTTCAAGTAGAGTTGATGTTGCTGGAGAGTGTCAAGGGCTTGCTGAAGTTGTCCGACATGTTCTTCCCATGACTGATTGAAAATCAATATGTCGTCAAGATAGACAATGACCCATTTTCCGATGAAAGGTCGAAGAATGTTATCCATGTATCGCATGAAGGTCGCAGGTGCATTGGTTAAGACGAAAGGAATGACTAACCCTTCAAATAATCCTTGGTCTTGAAAGTAGTTTTCCATACATCTGAGGGCTCGATTGGAATCTGATGATATCTCGACTTGACGTCGTGCTTAGTAAATAACTTATCACCTTTCAGACAGTCAATGAGCTCATCTATCCGCGGCAGAGGATACAGATTCTTCACCAATATTTTCTTGAGTTCCCTGTAGCCGATGCACATGTGCCAAGTCCCATCTTTCTTTGGAACGAGGATGACTGGACTTCCACAAGGGGAGGAGATGGGTCGGATATGACCTTTGTTGATCAAATCTTGGATTTGTCTATGAATCTCTTCATTTTCGACAATGGATCTTTTGTAGACAGATGCGTTAGGAAAAGAAGAACCAGGAGCAAGTTCAATAGATTTTTTTACCTGACAGTGTAGAGGTACTCTGTCGGGAACTTGGTATAGGTTCTGGTACTCATCAAGAATATTGTCGATCTGCTGCTTCTGTCAGGAGCTGCATTGGTCGGTGACTCAACTAGTTGCTACAGTCTTCCTAGAATGTTGCGGCTTTATCATAATCAATGTGAACTTCTGAGCATGATTGATGAACTTATTTTTCTATTTAGCAGATATCATTGCAACTGTTGGTGTAGGTCGTCGTTCTAGTATGTTGTACTGTTGATTTTGGATTTTGACAATCACCTTCTACAGTCATGACTGGTAACTTCCATGGTGATCCCATATGTAATTTTTCCCAAATAGGGCGTCGGCTATGGAGAGAGGTGCCACGTCGCAAAGTAATTCACATTCAAAAGGATTTATGAAGTATGTGAGCTTGCATTTTCAGGCAATCCTTAGCTCTTGTCCATCCTTCATCCAAACGATGTTGTAAGGCTGAGGATCCAGAGTGGTCACAAGACCTAGTTTCTTCAGAAGTTCTTCAGGATCTCGTTGTCCACAATCAGATGCAATGGATTGTTCTGAACCCATATCTGTATATGGAACAGGCGCTCTCGTTCCTCCTCATCAACGATAGTCGAGGCTGCTGGAGTTTTCGATGTCAAAAGAGTCGTTGCTTCTGGATCAGATTCTACCACAGTCTTGTCGAACACGTCGGATGTTGACACTTTTTTCCAAAAAGGAATTCCGAGCTTTGCATTTAGACGTATCATGCCAAGATGAGTGATGGTAGTTGCACCATTTTCCAGTTGGTTGCTTGCTACATTCCTTTTTATGAAAATTCTTCTTGTCGTGATCTGGCTTAGGCGAAGTCTGCGAAGGTTTCGACTTTTCATAGTCAGTTGGTGGCTTCTTGTCAGGTGGTCGTCCTGATGTCGCCTTTGTCGCGAAGTGTGCTTTTCCCTTCTACTTGGTTTCAAGTTTGTTGGCATAGTGGAATGTATATGCAAGTGTATCGACAGTCAGAAAATCCATCTCCTGCTGAATGTACTGGGATAATCCGTTAAAGTACTCCAGAACAAGCAATTTTTCTTCTTCTTGGATGCCAAGTCTAGCCATGAGCAGATAGAACTCGTCAGTGTAGCTTTGTACAGACTCGTCTTTCCATTGCCTTAGCTGCTGCCACTTCTTATACTGCTACTCAAGGTACTTCGGTGGGTAAAACTCCTTCGGGATGTGTTCGACGAATTTGTCCCATGTGTCGATGGGGTCTTCGCTTTTCTCCATCTTTGTTGAAAGATTCTCCCACCAGCAGTGCACATATGTTGACATATTTAACGATGAAATTGTGATCTTGTGGGAATCTGAGAGTTGATTCACAGAGTAATAGGATTCCAATGTTGAACCCAATTGTCGACGGATTCTGCGTCAATCTTTCCTTCTAGATTCGTATGTCCAAATTCATCTGCACTTTGAAGGGGCTGATTTTTTTGGAGTTGGTTCTTGTCGGAAATGCTCCTGAAGTCGAAGCAAATCGCATGAGAATCTCGTTGAACTGGGTGAACATCTTAGTTTTTTGTCGATCCAACAGTTGCTCTATGAGTTGTTGTGTCTAACTGATTGCATGTCTTTCTCCTATTTCTTCTGCCATCTCTTGAGATAATGTCTACTTGGATTGTTGAGTTTGCAAACAAGTTTGAACTGACATAATTCAGGTAACTTCGATGGAAGTGTCTACGCAAAAATTAAGCACGAACAAAGCTGATGCGCTCTGATGAAGCTATCAGAGTCTGCTTTGATACCAATGATCCACTCGGGGCTAGGAAGCATGAGGGGGACAACAATTTGACTGAATGAGTTGGATCTGTTATGATGGAAGCATAAGAAATAGAATAAGCAAGTAGGATTACACTAGGAAGATAAACACAAATACACACAGACAAATATGCAGGAATGCAAACTGATTTCTCTATTAATGAAAACCAGATAGATAAGATGTATATTAAAATAGTTTACATGCTTATATTATAAAGAGTGTTGAGATGCTTGGGTGCCTTCCCATTACGTTCAGTTACAATGAAGAATTTATAACAGTTAAATAGTTCAACCATTACAGTCGACTGGAAGATAGAGAGACAGTCTGTCGAAGTTCGATAGTCGCAAGTCGCAGGTCGACGCTACATGTCGACGTCGCGAAACTGTGAGGTCGCAAAACGTGTCGAAATAGTGGAGTTGTCGAAGTCATGTCGAAGTCGGAACTCATCAGAGTTGTGTCGACGACGATGAGTTGTCGCAGTAGATGTCGGCATTCGACAACAATGCCAACTGTGATATGGATCATCTAACATATTTCTCCAATGCCTATATTTTTTTATCCAATCCATCATACGGAGATGTTCCTAAAATTCTTAGTTGGAATCCCCTTAATAAAGAATTGAATCCCTTGATACGAGCTTATTCTCTGTTATGAGAGAGCAAGCTACTCCAGAATTATATACATAAATAATGTATGAAAGGAACTACCTCTCTTTGAAGAGAGATTCGACTCCTTACTTATACTTTATTCCTTGGTAAATACTATGGTTAGAAGTAGGATTTTATTTATATGAATATTATTCATTATGAGAAAATATTAGCACTTGGCCATAGCCAAAGCCCCTTTTGGGTGAGAACTCTCTCTTACAAAGAGTGTGAAAGGATGAAGAATGAACCGCAACGGAAGTGCTGCAAGTTGTATATTTTCAATAGAATAATCCAATAAAAGGTATGAATCTTCTTGTGTATGTAGCTCGGTTTGAGGCGAACCATGTATATTGGTGTCTTTGTTATAGTTGCATCCTATGTAGTTTATTTTTACACTAATTTTTGTGAAATATAATTGTTTTTATTTTATGAGTGATTTCAATAAAGAGTGTTATATGCCATTGCATAATTTACATTTAAAGTGATAACGTTGAGTGAATGGTTATGGAGAATCATGAAGAGAACTCCTTAAGTATTGAGTCTAAGATACCATTTGAAAAGGATTTAATCTTTTGTATTTAAGTTACTATAAAATATATGTTTTGTGCAAGTAAACAAAATGTTGGTTTTAAAACATTGATCCATAGATTGGGTTAAAAGTAGTCTCTATACAAGTATGACTAATCCAGTTTTATTGAGCAAGTGTATAATTGCAATTCTACTTGAGAATTACAATTAAGTACAAATTATCACTTCATATAAATAGTCCGACTAAAACATTTGATTGTTGATATCGAGGAAACATTTTGTACCCCATTTCCAAAAATAGTAATGTGGATTTTCTAAAAATTATATTAGAAAGGGAACTATGCCATGGGGAAAAATTTATCCACTAGGTTTATTGTTTTTAAAATGAAGTAAAATTAAGCCTTAGTTTATTCATTTTTTTGGTAATTCTACTATTTCAACCATGAACTTTTGTAAACATTGTTATGCTCTGTACAAAATATATTTGTAGTATATGATGTTACAACAATGTAAGAAATTTCTCCTTAACGCAAAACTAAGGGACGACTTTCCAAAAAAGAAAGTTGACGATTGAGAGTCACAAATAATACTATGCATGATGAAATGGGTTCCAAGCTAATCCTTTGTGTAACTATTGTTGCTTTCATCCTCCTTTGAGTTTGCTCCTCGATATTAACCTAGTGCTCTTCATCTTCCGTTCCCGAGTCATTTTCACAAATTATTGAAGAACTTGTATCACATGGTTGAAAGTCTAAATTATTACCAATTCCTTCTTCACTCTTCAACTCGTTTAGTGATGTGTGTCACTATCAATGACAAATCTTCTTTATAGTTGTCTTGTGCATTGGAGAGATATTGGACTTTGATTGCCCACATCCCTTCAGAATGAGAGGCCTTACCCTCTTTCAGAGTGAAAATTTATTTTTACAAGGTTTCCAATAGATTTATAGGGTTGTCCAGGTTGAGCTCAAGGAAAAAAATTCATTTCCATGATCCTCAGAAAATGGCCACCATGTCAAGGAATCCTTAAAAATAAATGTTTTCTTAGATAACCGAAGAGACAAGGGTGTGAACAAATGGTGCAAATGAAGCATCATTCGCCATTTTGATGTGTAAAATGGAAAATGATGCCCCATTTCTCATTTTGAAGTGCTAAGGATAATGAAATTCAATGAGCTCTCCACTGTGGAGGACAATTTTAAACAAAATTTGTTAGTGATAGCGGTTCATGTCATTATATTGATCGAGGAACTAAGCGAGTTGAAGGGTGAAGAAGGAATTGGTAGTAATTTCTTTGACCCATGTGATTCAAGTTCATTGATAATTTGTGAAGACGACTCAACAACAAAAATGAAGAGAATTCAGTTAATGGAGGAGCAAACTCAGAGGAGGACGAAAGCATCATTAGTTGCATTGAGGATTAGCTTGGAACTTGTTTCATCATGCAGTTACCTATGAGTTTCACTAAACTTTTTTTTGGAGGGAAATAATTGTCTCTTAGTTTTGCAGTTAGGGAAATTTTGTAGAGTAAAGAAACATCATGTACTACAAATATTTTTTGTACAGAGTATAGCAATAGTTCATGGTTGAATAGTAGAGTTATGAAAAATTGAATAAATTAAGGCTTAATTATATTCTTCAACTAGGCATAGTTCTCTTTTTATATTTTGTTTAGAATATCCAATGATGTGGATAATGGATTACACTCTCTTTATACCCTTGGGGTTATGCTCCTTTATGAAGGCTATCTAATTTACCTTGTTTACCATTCATAGATAAAGGAATATTTCCTACAATTTATTGCATTCAAAAAATTATTATTTATCATCTATGAATTATAGAAAATACTAAAATGATTTATTGCGTTTTATTTAATCAAGATTTTTTTTTTACCATTTATAAGTTATAATAAATAATACGATGATTTATTATGTTATATTTGATCAAGAAAGATACAAATATAGGGGTAGCCTAAACCTTCAACAATTCCGTTCTTCTTTTACACTATCGGGCATTATGGGGCACGGTTTCATCTTGTAAAAAAAATTAAAATCTCAAAGAAGAGTGTTTGAACTTGCTTAATCTAGATGCCCTGGAACATTTGAGGATGTTGAATTCATCAATACATTTAAAATCATGATTTGAACAACACTGAATTCAAATTTAAAAAGAAAAAAGAAAAAATTGTGACTCTCAGTGATCTTGTAGATGGCCTCTAATGATGGGATCGAGGGGCATATGAGGTGCAAAAAGAAATGCTCGATGGGAGGATTGGGTATCTAGATATATAATCTTGTATTGGAAACCAAGTTCTAGAAAATATGTTAATTTTAAATAATAAATTATTGACCATTAAAGAGATTGATATGTAATGTATTACTAAAATTACTGAGTCGCAAGCTAGAAAAGCAAGAATATCTACACACGATACAATTTGACATAAGCCTTCTATTGTTTCCTCTCAATATGATCAATGACTTCAAATCCTCTGGGAGATTTTTGTTGGTATTTAATATCTTCCCACTCACAATTATGGTGTATCCCAATTCTGGAAAGACATAACCTGATCAATGACATCAAATCCTCTCGCACAATTTCTGTTGGGATTCGATTTCTTAAGTCTCAATTCTGGTGTAGTAAACTGATGTCAGACAGACAAATGAATCACATCACTTGGAGTGTTGGTATCCAAATATTGTTATCTTCCACTTACCAACATTAGAGGTTTCGAGAGGCAAATTAATAGAAATCGTGGACAAGGTATGGCCATATTACATAATCCACTCAATCATTACATATGGGCTCAACAAGAGCATCATGTCACTTACAAGAATTGGACCTGGGTGGGGAGGGTAACAATCATTCCTCCCAACCAATATGTTACTTGTTCTCCATGCTTAATTGTAATCACATGTTGTCTATGTTTAGTTAAATGTGTTTGTCACTACATGTTATCCATGCATGAGCTACGAGTTATCCATGCATCAACTACATGACCATAAAATTAATATGGACAATGCTCTTGTCTCATCCTCCTTTAATTTAGGAAAAGCATAGATGGTAGTCCACCCCAAAATTCTAAGATATAAACATCTATCAGTGTAGTTAAAAACTCGGACTAAGGAAATGGAAAGTGTAACATACCTGATAGAAAACATAAATTTTTTATTTATTTATGAGCATACATGTATTTTTTAAATTTTTTTTATTTTTATGAGATGACATGTGTTTTTTAAACTAATCATTTATTTTGGCAACGTAACGTTATGTTATGTTACGTTACTTACCTTATGTTACATCTCCCCCTAAGAGCACCTTACTCCTCTCAGTGCAAATAATAAAAGAAATGCCACCAATTCAAAAGTGATTTTAATAAAAGTATGTAAAGCATTTTATAACTAGCATAGATCCATCTTAAACCCAGATCTACCAAGCATTGAGAGGGATCCAATTTATTGATCTGTAATTTTTTTTTAAATGTGAACTCAAGAAATTTGATCTCTCTCTTGGTTGATAGATCCGGGTTTAAGTTTTTATTTTTTAAATGGAAATTGATTTTTTAATTACTTTTCATTATTATTTTTATTTTAGGAGTCGACATGGATTTTTAAAATACTTTTCATAATTTTTTATTATGTTACGTTATGTTACCTTACGTGACAACATCTCCCCCATACTGGGCTATAGAGAACCTCCCTCCTCTCAGTGCAATAAGAAATCCAAATTAAGACATTTAGATATGAAAAGTACTTGATTTCTAACAATGGAAAGGGGCCTCAAAATCCTTCCAGTATCCGAGAAAATGCAGATCTCATTCTTCCTGTCATCCTATTCAATTTCAACTTGAGAAATAAAACTTAAAATCTTGTTAATCAATTGAGTAAAAATCAAGACATTTTTATTTGATATGTGAAAAGTATATATCATATCAATTCCTAATTCTATATTCACAAAGTATTTACATTTAAAATCATCCAAAGTATACACCCATATCGATCAAGAATTTTTACATTTTCTACAACAAGCTAGATTATTGGTTTACTTCACCTGCATTTTCAAAATATATTTTCCCCAAAGACCAAAATACTTTGCGTACATGTTCTTTAAAATTATATAGGTTGAAATATGACATTTCATTGACCGGAAAGGAAAGCTTTAGTTCAAGAATCCACACACACATACTTGACCGTACGGGCAAAGACCAGAAAATGCCCTTCAACTAGTGGTTATGTTATTTAATGTTTGATAGAGTCAAGCCATATGTATCTACAGCTATTTTCTATCTCTAATAGTATTTTCTACTTTGTATCTAATCCATAATGAATTCAATCATCAAGTCTCCATAAGTTTTAGTCTTGAGATTCACCAACAACTCTCTCCAAATATTATAGACTCAGGAAGCATGAAGTCAGATTGATTTGACTTGTAGAATCTTCATGAGTTTTAATATGTCTTGTAAGTGACTATGACTGTGAATATAAAAAAAATCATATAATAAATCTATCTTTTCAATGGTGTCCATCATGAAAACTTTCACTTCAAAAACCTGGGCCTTTACTTTTGCAAGTTTGTTAATCTCTTAAACATGATCAACATGATATTGCATGTGTTTTTTCAATTTTAAGGGGCAAGGTTTTATAATTAAATAGTGTAAGTCCAATTGTCACTGATATAATTTAAGCCATTAGACATCAACACATCAAGAAAATATCCTTACTCAAAACCCTTGTTTAAGGTGTGACCAACAACCGTATCAACTCTTCTAGCACCATATATCCTCTTAAAATTCTACTTAACATGCCCCAGAAATTGTGGGAAGGCAGGGGAGTTTTTCTCTTAGTCACAAAAACACACATTAAACATTAAAATTCACAAACTGTCACCTACAAGATAATTTTCATAAGGAAAATAAAGTTCAGCAACTGTTCCAGCAAACTGTAATTTACATAAAACTTTTTCAGCAATTCTGGATCTGTGTGCAACTGTGTCAGCAAGTATTTGTTAACTCTAATTTGATGATCCCTAAATTCATAAAACTCAGGCTGATACTTTATTCCAGGACATAAACAAATTTAACACACTTATTCTAAAAAAATATGAAATCTAACTTGCTATAGCAAAATAACATCAAGACAAAATATGAGTTTACAAACTCATAGAAAACAGAGCATAACAGAAAATACAGAGTAAAAACTCTATTTTTCAACTTCAATTACTAATTCATATTCTTCTCTATTGAAATCAAGATTATAAGGATATATATTTATAGTGTTTCAAGATAGTTGGTCATTAAATGCTAATTGACCCTTTGTTACAAAATTATCTCTGTAGAAATAAATACTCTATTCTGTTAAATTCTTGAAGAGTTAAAATACAGGCTATAAATACCTCTACCTCTTCAAAATTTGATAGGCTGCAACAGAGTGTGTGAATGTCCCTTCAGATTTAATGTCCATAATTTAATGTTTAATGTTTAAATCAATTTGGCTGCAACATATAATTTATAATTCTAACACTTTTTGTTTCCATTCACTATAAAGCCTAAATTGCAGAGAAAACAACAAAAGCTATAGAGGAATACATGTAACTGAACACTCGTTACGTCGAAATGTTATAATGAGTCTGAGAATAAAATTATAATTTATAATTACTACACTTTTTTGTTTCCATTAACTATAAAGCCTAGACTGTAGAACCAGATTTATGAACCGCTCAAAACATCTAGAGGATTAAATGTAACTGAACACTCATTACCTTCAGATATTATAATGAACTTCAAGAGAGATACATTATTTTGAGTCACAAAACATGTCCACATATTTTAACCAACAGTGCAAAAATAAAAGGCTTATAAGAATATATTCCTAGTACATTATTCAAGTAAGAATGGCAATATGCAAATGGAAGAGAACATGTAAATAGGATTTCTAACCATTGGTGCAAAATAGTTTCAGCAAATGACATAAAAGAAATTGCAATACTATACAGGAAAGACACCATGTGCCGAGTTGTCCATTTCATTCAGAGTGTGGCATACATGTACATATAAAATCTTTATTAATTACATGAGGATATTGTGTTATGATACCATTTCAAGATCTAGAGCTTAACTGTTTCACTTTTTTCTTTCTTTCTTTGTGACATTATTTGAGACCTTCCAATCCTATAGGACTTGCCTTGGAATCAAAGTCCAAATCAAATTTAATAATAATAATAACAATAAATTTACTTGACCATTGGGTGCTGCGTCAACACTAATTGAAGCCACACTTGTATTGACTTTTTTATTATAAAAACATGGGGTAAAAACAATGAGAACTTGCAAATTCTATGAAAATGATATACAGTGGCCAATTTCAAGATGAGACGACACATAAATATGTTGTATAGGAAAATACTTTGTTTTTAAAAGTAAAGAAACAAATTCTATGTAGCATATGGGCAGGTGCAAGCTAATGCTGGCCACCCATGATGCGTTAGTTGCAATGGACTTCTGGAAAAACGGAAATCTGAACGTCAAAAAGCAATATTAGAGCTACTTGCACAACTTTTTGGAATATGGGGTAACAAGATGAAACGTATGCAATCGGATTGCCTTCCGTAATATATAACTATTATTTATGGAAATTAAGTATAACTCCCAAAAACTGGGTTTATCCTAAGGTTGGTATGTTATTTGTTTAAGAAAACATAATGAATATGTTTGCGTTGGGCCCCGAGTTTGGTATGCAAATGGTGGAATTTTGTGAAAAAATTATAAAGAGACGTATATAATAGGTTGTTCTAGTGCAGCATTATTTTTCCATATTTATTTATGTTAATTTTAATTTGTTCTTAAATTAAGGAATTCACCCAAGCCCTAAAATGACTAGGTCGAGCATTAGGCCCCGACATCATGGTCTTAACATAATCAATGAACTTTGTTTTTTTTTAGGATGTAGGTCTTTGTGTGTACTTGTGAGGATTCTTTTCCATTTTCAAAATAGGTGAGCCAATCAAAATTTATAGCTGGAAGAAATAACCTACTTTTTGTGTAAGATTGACATTAGTCCAGTTAAAATTAAATAGAAAAATAGAAAAATATAATAGATTTAATAAAAAATTACATATTTGGAATTTGCACACATATTTCTACAAGTGTGTGCAATTTCATTAGCAGTGGAAAAGTGTAGCATACGTAGAATCATTCTCAAAATAGAAGAAGCTATAGAATAAGATGTATTTTGTTATAACACAGTCCAAGCCACTTGGTTTGGCAACCCGAACCTAAAACCAAAGCGTCCAAGTCATCCACCACGTTGGTGGGAAAGGAATTTCCTGCCAATATTTAGAAATTTAAACAATGCGTACACGCTATTTTAAATACACGCGTACGCACTAAAAGCATGTATGCACTAAATAGCGCATACGTTCTATTTAGTGCATACGCACTAATAACATGTGCATGCATTTGTTTACTAATCCGAAATATAGTTTTGTTTTCATCTTCATCTGCCTCAAACCCCCCCTACCACCCCTCTCCCTAAGTCTAATCCTCCTCCTCTCCTTTGTTTGTTCCTGTCCCTCCCTAGCCCTCCTCCCCTCCACCCCATTTCAACACCTCTCTCCCTCTCTTTCTCTCGCTCTCACTCTCTCCCCCTTCAATTGTCTTCTATATCCCTATCTACCTAAACTTCCTCTTCATCTCCCTCTCCCTCCCCTCTACCTAAACTTCCTCTCCCTCTCACACTCCCTCCTATCTCCATATCCCTAACCATAACCATCGTCCTCTCTCTCTCACTCGTCCCATCTCTTCCTAAGCCCCCTCATGCCCCTCCCCCTCCCCCTCCCCCTCTCTCACTATATCCTTAACCATGCTCCCCTCTCCCCATAACCCTCAACTTCTCACTCTCTCTCTATAACAATTATCTCTCTCACTACTTAAATCTCCTCCCCCTTTTCTCCCCCATTTGTCCCTATCTCTCTCTCTTTCTCTCTTGTTAATCTTCCTCTCTCTCTGTCTCACTACAAGGGAAAGACATTGCAGCGGGGGTTTCTCGCAAATTGACCTTTTATACTGCCCCTAAACCAATGCTTAAGGATTTACTGAGAAGCGTAGGGAGGAGGATGATGACTTGGCCTTCGAGAAACCTTAGGAGATTATCGATAGAGAAGAAAAATACAGGAAAAGGAGGATTAATAGAGCTAATTTCACTGACATAAATGATGCCTTCTCCATGGGTGACAAGACCCCTGATGCCGCTATATAGACTTATGTTTATATCATGCAGCAGAGGCCCTCAAGAGGGAAAAGGAAGAAACCCTAAGTCTAGTTGTGACTCGAAGCACTAGGAAGAAGATGAACATAAGTTGAACGATAAAGATGGGTTCACTCAGGCCTCGGTGGCACAGCTTTCCTGGAAGCGAAGGAATCGATGGGACCAAGCTCAGGATTAGGACAATGCTGCAAAGAAGGAAGAGGATTCGTTGGACTGGGATGCCCCCAATGCAACTCATTGGGTTAATAGGTGGGATGGTACACCTACTGTATGAAGGATGAACAGTGATGTGAATTTGGGCATTGATTAACATAACATATTAGCAGGTGGGATGCTACACCTACCCAGGAAGGGTTAACAGTGATACGACTCCTAAGTATCTACCAAGTGATTAACTGCTCAAATAGAAGATGAGACAGTTCCTTGGTAAGAATGTAAACCTAAAACGCTGGAAAGTATTTCTATTTGTTAGCATCCCTCTATCCATGCGAAATATCTAAATTGTGTATGCGGGGAGGGATAGGAGGAAGCGGCCATAAAAGGGAGTAAAGGAGCAGCAGCATAAAGATGAGAAGTAGAGCCATAACAGTGACATTTGGTTCTTGATTATGCCAGTGTATAGGTTGGGCTTGAAGTAGTAGTGCATGGCCCTATTAATGTAATTTGGAGCAGCATGAGTAATGAATAAAAACTTTCATACATTTCCTTATTCCGGTTAGTTGCACAATGTTTGTATTTAGTGTGCGTCTCTATGTTTGTATAGATTGAATTGGTTGTTGGTTCAATGGTAGTTTTGTTGTCCATCTTTGTAGCAGCTTATTTTCTATGCTACCCCCCCCCCCCCTCTCTCTCTCTCTCTCTCTCTCTCTCACACACACACACACACACACACACAAAGAACATGTCACCCTACCTCTCCCATAACGGTCAAGCAACTTGTACCTCAACCGACCACGGAGAGGGTGAGCGATTCCATTGTATGCCTTTCAGTAAGGATATAAATTTTGGTCAGAATCTCTCTCTCTCTCTCTCTCTCTCTCCCCCCTTAACCTTCCCCCGCCTCTCTCTCTAACCCTCATCTCCCATCTCACTCTTTATTAATATTTGGTAAACCTTCTCTCTCTGTAATGCACAAAAACCAACAAAGAACTCATACAAGGGGATCATGTGTTGGTTCGAGGACTTGTTGAAGGCTCTTACACATTAGAATATTCAACAATATCATGATGTATTTCGTTACTCGGCCATGTTTGAGTCCCTATGTCCCATATTTGGTGTGAAAAACACCTGTATCCAACTTTGATGCTAACGAATTCTTAGAGAGTGTTTGTGTTGCATTTTACAAGAATTGCTCATGGTGATTGAGCCCGAGAAGTGGTGTTTATGGACTAAGGCCCAAATGATCTCACTCTTTCCCCCCCATATATCTCTCTCCTTAACCCTCCTCTCTCTCTCTCTCTCACACACACACACACACACATAGAACACCTAACCATACCTCGCCCCAGTAATGATCGAGAAACTTGTACCTTAATCAACCATAGAGAGGGTGAGGGAATCCCTTGTATGCCTTTCAAAAAGTATATAAATTTCGGTCATTCTCTCTCTCACTCTGACACACACACACACACACAGTATCTCTCTCTCTCTCTCTCTCTCTCTCTCTCCCCTTAAACTTCCTCCCACTCTTTCTCTAACCCTCTTCACCCATCTCACTCTATCATTATTTGGTAAACCTCATCTATCTATAGTGGACAGATCCCCACTCATGACACCCATATCCCATTTAAAGGCCTATAAAGAACTTGTACAAGGGTCATACCATTTGATCTATCCATGGTCCCATGTGGTCGTCTAAGGATGTGCTCATGGTGGTTAAAATTGAGAATCCATGCTTAGGGCCCAAGGTTGTTGTTTGTCTCCCCAACCATGCTAAAGGGATAGAGGCTCTTGTTTCATTACCAAAACCATGGTCAAGGCATGAAGACCAATCCACAGTGCACAAACCATCTTAATGGAACCCATATCTAAATCCCAGGCCAAATACTCCCTAATGAGGGCTCATGTGGTTTCTAGGTGGTTATTAAGCTTCACGAACTCAAAAAGGTTCAATTAATGTTTAAACCCTGTGTTTCACCCTTCACCATGTTTAGGTGTCAACACCCATTTCTAGTGCACAATACTTACACATGGCCCTTATATCCCACTTGGATTCCCACAAAGAACCCTTACAAAAGATTCTTGTGTTTGTCCATGGACTTAAAGAAACTAAGTCCAACAAGTTTCAACAATATCTCGAGGCACTTAAAGTTTCCTTCCTTGACCATGGTCAAGGGCCCATGACCCATCCTTTTTAAGAAAAACCTTCTAATGGAATCCATATCAAAATTTGATTCTAAAGACCCCTTAGAGAGGGTCCATGCCATTATTTTCACATGTTGCCGATGGCTATTGAACCTAAGAGACTACATTTAATCCATGAGGATGAAGTGTTTTCCTCCCAAAACCATGGAACTTGAGCTTGAAAAGGTTAATTTATGGTTGAATCCCTTTGTTCCCCCTAGGCATGTTTAGGCCTATAGACCCATTATCAATTCATGAAACCTACTGATGTTGAATGTATCCCACTAGCATACTAAGCAACATTATCCATGGCCTCGACAAATATTCCGGTGTGGGTCGAAGACATATTATTGTTTAAGGCATGCAATGTAGCCTAATCATGGTATATGTATCCCTCTACATTTGCTAGAGATACCACATGTTGACACAACGTCTATCGACAGGGGTTCACTTCTCACTGTTGTCAACAAACATCAACCCAAACTCCCTTAAACACCGACTCGAAAAGGTTTAACCCTTTCCAGCAACACTCGTAGAGCGAGTGAAGTCTCACCTGAGATGGATAAGGGTGCTGCAGGAACCAAGTTTCCGTAGTGGAGTTGAGGACATGCATAAAACACACATTACAACCACAAAAACCAGAGATTATACCTTTCTCATTATGCTAACAATTCATCATTACATATTCATCATTCGCAGATTCATCATTCGCAGGTTCAACACGTAATAGACATTCGCATCAACATGATCTAACTAGTCATTCGCATGAACAACAATCACCAAACCCACATAGTATAAAACATTTGTATTCATCATCTAACAGAAACAAAGACAAAGATAGAACCATAATCGAACATCTTCATGCATTCATTAAAACCTGTGGAATGACCTTCGCAAAAACAGTCAATACATCATATCGCGGATACAAAATGAATCAAAGCTAAAAAAATTGGATCAATTGCTCTATTGATAGCTGGATCACTAGGTTCCCTTAGGATTACAATTATGATCCTATTTATATGACACTAAATGGTTACAAAACGGTCCACATGACCAATTTGAACAGTTAAACTAATCTTGCGCTTCCTCGTTCTCCCCGAATGACAATTCTTTCGTGGATTATCCCTTTCGCAGCTGTTAGCTTCCGCATCATGCAGACTAATACCATGCCAACAAGCCCCCAACAAAAACTTGTGTCTTGCCCTCGAGCCACCTCAGCTGGACAATTCTGGTATTGTTCTCATCCTTCATTGTTCTCAACTTCTGAAGTTGTTCTTTCCATATGGAGCTTGTTGTTGTGTACATATCAAATGCCTCCTTGAACCTCTGGTTCGTTGTCATGTACTTCTCGAACTTATCCTCCAGCCTCTGGAAACCTTGATCATCTACCTCGTCTGTTCTGACTCTTGCACTTCAGGCTTGCTCCAGGCTGGGGAAAAGTTCATCTCCGTCACCAAGATGTGAAACAGGCCAATGGCTTTGGAACGTCTATTTTGCACCTTGGATTGTTTGCTGTTGGAGCCAGTGGGGCCTCCACCCCTGGTTTTCTGGTGGTCGCAGGTCTTCTAACTACTACCACACTCTTAGACATATCGGGTGATACCTCATCTCTATTCCTCCCAAGTGTCTATGTTGCTTCCTTCGTCGGTTGTTCATGCACACTCGTCGTTCTGGCCCTTAATGCACCTTGAGTGCTGCCGCGCGAAATGAAATGAATCATTTCCACAGATTCCTTGGAATTTCTCACTCAACTTACTGCCTTACCAACTTGTAGCACGGATTTTACTAAACTCCTCTTCCAACTTATGGATACTTCCTTGCTCAACTAAACTTCTGTGTCCATATTTATGCTTGCTCGTGATGTCCTCGACGTCTAATCAATGAACCATTTGCGAAATATTTCCCATAGCCATCTGATTATGTCATCATACTTCTCGGTCATCTTCTGGTGATGCTGATCCACAGTAATCATGCTCGGATTTGACTCCCGTGTGCTAATCATGCGAAGCATCAACAAGCGACCCGACTGGCCATGCTTCCACTTTTTGTCATCATTGGTTTTTGTTTTTTTTCACTTGTTCTGGTTCTCAACTGTTATGTGTCAGATCATTGAGATAGGGTTTCAACCGATTTCCACTTACCAGCTTAGGAAACAATACCCCCTCTAAACTTTGTAGTTGCACTGCACCTCCATCAGTGAAAAAATTTATGATGTAAGGACCTAACCAATGCATTTGTAACTTACCTGGGTGATTAGCAAACTTATTATCATATAATAGAATTGTGTCTCCACGCTGAAAGTGATTTTGTTTAACAAGGCGATCGTGCCAGGACTTTTGGCGTTCCTTTTCTACCTTCTGATGAAACCCTGCGATGAACCGATACTCATCGCATTGTATTAGTTGTGCCAACCGTTCCTCCAATGCTCCGTCATCGCTCATGCATGTGGCTACTGTAATGCGTAAACTTGGTACAATATACACCATCGACATGACTACTTCCTATCCATAAACTAGCTTGAACAGGGTTTGGTCGGTTAATCGTTTACATGTTATGCAATACGCCCAAAGTACCGCCGAAATTTTTAAATCCCAATCATCTCATTTTACATTGCACACCTTGGTGAGTGCATGCTCCAATATCTTATTGAACGCCTCAACAGTCCCATTCGCTTGAGGGTGATAGGTGGTACTCTTCTTGTGCTTAATTTGAAATTCCTCTATCATTGCTGCGATCATCTGATTAACAAAATGAGTCACTTGGTCACTTATTAGGATTTTTTGGCACCCAAACCGGGTGACCACATTATCAAAAAGGAACCATGATGCAGTCGCAGCTGAGCAATCTCTCATTGGTGCATATTCCGCCCATCGCGTCAAATAGTATGTCGCAGTGATGATGTAGCATGACCTTGTCCTTTTGTCGGGTGGGTTGATGGGTCCCACGAATTCAACTTCCCACTTGTTGAAATCTTGCAGTGTCAATTGAGGTACCAACGGCATTTCATCCCTTCATGACGGATTCCCTGCTCATTGACATACCCGCATCTCTTGGCATAGTCTGCAACATCTCCATGCATTGTCAGACACCATAGTCCTGCTCGAAGGATCTTCCTATCAGTTGCGCATCCTCCATAGTGTCCTCTAGCGATCCCATCATGAGCCTCCACTAAGGTCCTTTCCTACTCATGCAGAAGGATGTATCGTCGAAGTATCTGTTATGGCCCCATCTTATACAATTGCCCTCCAATCAACTGAAAGTCTGCCACTCAGATGACTAGCTGCTTCTTCTGGTTGGTAGTGAAACCTTCCAGCGCCTCTCCTGTCTCTAGAAACTGAATGATTTGTTCATAATGGTCGACAACCATTCCGACCCTGAACTACTGAGCATCCGACAATCCTTCTTCAATGCTCCTTGGTTCTTCCCCGGACTCTATCCATGACAGGTGGTATGGTCCTGCATTCATGAGTCATGGATTTACAATTATCTCAAAATCAAAATATGGGAAGAGTAGCAGCCATCGACAGATCTCCCTCCCCAACAAAGGCTTGTTCACCAGGTATTTTAGTGTTGAATGATCGGTGAACATTTTGAAATGCCCCCCTAAGAGATAGTGTCGAAATTTCTATAAGGCGTAGACCATCGCCAACCCTTCCCATTCTATGGTCATATAATTCTTCTCTGCAGTAGACAACTTCCTACTGGCGAAGGCTATCGGGTGGTCGATGTCGCCTGTTCCTAGTTGGGCCAAGATGAATCCTAATGCGACTAATGACGCATCGATGTGAACATGGAACTCCTTCATCCAATCTAGAAATGCAAGCATGGGTGCTGCGACCATCTTTGCTTTTAATATGTCTAGACTCTTATGACACTCTTCGTTCCATTCAAACTTAGCGTCTTTCTTCAACAAATTCTCCATCGATGCCGTGATTGCTGCATAACTTATGATAAATTTCTGTAGTAGCCCATGTGTACCAACGTCGCTCTCAATTGCTTGACTTTTGTCGGCGGTGGGAGGTCGAAAATAATTTCAATCTTCTCCGGGTCTACCAACATTCCTTCCCTGCAGATAATGTTCCCTAGAAAAATCCCGAACGGAGCAAAGAAGATGCACTTTTTCAGGTTCAATGAAATCTGGTGCTGTCGACATCGCTGCAACATTAGCCTTAGGTTTGCGTGATCCTTGACCAATCCATACATTGTCCAATCATCCATATAGACGGCCAAAAATTTATGAATGTAATCTTTGAATGTCGAAACTACTAATATTGAAAAAATTGTTGGAGCATTCTTCAATCCAAATGGAATCACTATATACTGAAAGCATCCCCATTTTGTGACGAATGTAGTCTTATGTCGATCTTCCTTCACAATTTTGATATGGTTATAGCCCGAAAACCCATCCGTAAATGATTATATTTCCTCATCTCCTACTCCTTCGAGCACCTCATCCATAAATGGTGTCGGGAATGGATCATGTACGTAGACATCATTCAGTTTCCTTAAATCGACACATATTCAGACTTCGCCAGATTTCTTATCATGCACCACCATCGGGATGATCCACTCGAATTCTTCCACAGGTTCTATAATGCGTGCTTCCAACAATCTTTCGATATCAGCTTGCACCCATTCCTTGTACCTTGGATTCAACCGGTAGGGCCGCTGCTTGACTGGCTTCGCATCGGGTTTCAGGGGAATCTCCATTTCACCTAAGTCCCCAAAAATTCCTTTCATCTTCGAGAATTTCGTTGGGAACAGATCTTGAAACTCATGCAATAGATCGATCATCTTCACAATAGTTGAATCATCCCAGTAGTCTCCAATACTTGCAAACTTCGGATTCTCCTCCGACCCAATGTTTAATTTCTTAATTTTCAATGGTTGTTGAAACCTCTCGGAAGGTATTCCTGGTGCCTCAACACTGCGACTACCTTTTGATTCTGGCACATATATAGCCCTCGTATAATCCTCATCATCCAGTTCCCCCATGATAATATAACACTCCATCAACATTTCTGGTGTCGCAGTCCACCGAAGTTCCAATGGTTGCTTTGTCGATACTACTTCAAATATCTTCTTGCAGATCACCTATAGCGCACTATGGATGAAGGGGTTCTCATCTGAGAAACAAAATGATTTCCTTAAGCCGATGGTGATTTGTTCCCAATATTTCGTCCCGCGTCGCATTTCTGTTGCGACATACAAACTCTGCGGTACTTCATCCAGTGTGTGAACAAATGCATGTACCCACTTCTGCTTCGCTCGTGAGCCCCATTGGTGTTGACATGCATTCAGATGTTCCTTCAGATCTCCTTTCCCCTCATATTTCCTTCCGTTGTATCCTGTAGCGTCTTCGAACCTAACCTCCATGAGGTGTCGACATAGTGGCCAGTTTGTGATATTAGACTTGTGTGTTTCCCACTAGCGCGCAGGAGTATCCTTCAAGGCTTCCTCCAAGGCCAATAGACGTCGTAGCTCCACCACTTTCTCTTCAAATTTAGTGAGAAACTTGTTCAAATTGGGCAATCCCTCATATGTCGGCAGTGTGCACTCCTTTGTGGCTACCCATCGTAGCGACTGTGTGATCCGTGCACATCTCCTGAATGACACTTTGTGTAACCGGTTTTTCCAATTCACGAGCTCCTCATCTGAATCTGATGATGTTGAACTGAAACTGCGCCATCCCAATTCTTCGTCTGCAGTAGGATTAATGTAATCCTCGGATATGTTGTATACACTATCCCATCCCTCCCTAAATTCATCTCTGGCTGGTTCAGCATATCGCTTCCTTTTTGCAGGATCAAGAGGTGCAACGACCCTCATCTCACAATTTTCAAACGACATAGTCCACTTCTTGAAGTTGATGATGGCCCAATTTTCCATCGCTCAGTCTATCCCTAGAAGCATTAGATAGGGGCTTGTGTTATCAACAATCTCTATTACATCAAATTCGGTGCATGTCTTGAGTCCCTCAATTTCAACTGGAAGTTAGCACACCCAACCAAGTGGAGTAACCTTACTCTGATTTGCTAACTATAGTTGTACCGATGACCAGGAACACTATGGTTTTCCCATTTTTTCCCATGTTTGCTTGGTCAGAATGTTGACGTTGGACCCCTAGTCCAAAATTATTGAGTCGACATCAAATGCTCCAATTTGTACCGACATTCGCATCTCTCACCCTATATTTCTTTTGTGTATGTGATTGAATTTTTGCTCCTGGCGTGCACCCTCCTGTCAATGCAATAGACTAGATATTTATTCCAATGCATCCTGATCCTTTTCCAACTCCAGGAAACTCTCCAAGAAGGATTTTAAGGTGTTGGCCTTCCTCCGCAACTTCGTTGTGTCGAACGTTGGTGGCATATCGTAGATAACTTCTTCTTGAAGAGGTAACTACCTCCTCTGTATCATCGCCTCTTCCTCTTTCAAAAATATGTCCCTTTCGACCTTTGCATCAAAGGTGACATGCTTTCGTGCTATTGGTCGGACGGTAACCTGTGACCTATGGAATCCTGTCACAGATCCTCCTCCGTGTCACTACACCAACAATTGCATTGTGTCTTCGAACCTCCGTTGATATCATCTGTACAGTCGGTGGCGTATTCTGATTCTGGTTCTATGAAGGTGGTATATTCTTGGTCTACCATTTTTCGATGAGCTACGGACAATCTTCAATGCCATGATCCACATTGCTGCAATAGGTGCACTGTGGTGCTGGATTCGGGAAATCCCTCTAATAATTCCCCTGCTGCCTACAATTGTAACATATAATTGGCCCTTGTCCTCGTCCAACAGCTCCTCCACATCCTACGTCAGTGACTCGAACTCCACGGAATCCTCCTCTGAACCCTCCATGTGGTGGGCTATATGGTGGGTACTGAGGTTTTCCATACTGCGGCTACTGATATGGTGGTTTCCCATACTGCGGCTAGCCATACTGCAGTTTCCCATACTTCCCTTGATCGTATTTTTGCAGCTGGTTAAAATGGGGTTGTTGTTGGATATACTGCATTTGTTGTTGTACTATCAGTTTCTCTTCCCCTTTCATAAAGTACGTATCGGCAGTTCTATCCTGGAGTAGGTCATAGGCCATGTAATCCTTCTCGCCATGGCCAACTGAACGACAAAAACTGCAATATAGATTTACTGGCTTTGACACCATCTTTTGCAAGTAGACACATTCTTCTGACCGATGCCCTCTGGTCTGACACATGTGACACCAAGGCATACCTCCCTGACTGAGGGGATTTGGTGCACCTGATTGTAAATATTCTCGAAACTCTTGGAAATTATCCTTATGGTGTCCTTCTGTTTTACACTTGGTACACCATATGTTGTCGCAGGTTTCTTTCCCTTTCTTTTTGTCTTGTAATTGGAGTATCAGATTAGCCAACTGTGCCTAGGTCCTATCCATTCCTATCCCAGCTTCGTCGATTGGTGAAGCCTTCAGCTTCATCGCAATCTCCAATGCTTTAGCCTGTGTTGCTACCTTCTATTGCATTAGTCGTCCATGGATGTGTGGCACCAATCCCGCGATAAACCACTCCTTGTGCTGCATATCATTTATTCTAAAACTCACCTTTGCTATCAACGTCTTATACCATTGATCAAATTGCCATATCGACTCATTTGGGTATTGCTTGATTTCTTTGAGATCGGTAACATACTGCGATTCCGACTTTGGCTTTCTAAATTCATCGACCATTCCTATTTTGATCTGTGCCAATGACTTGGCTGGTGTTCCCATTGGAACCTTTGTAAAATTCATAAACCAATCTAATGCCCGGCCCCTAAGGGTCATCGCTAGTTGTCCCTTTTTTATATCTTCATCCTGGACCTGCTTCACAGTCCAGACTGCTTTGCACAAGAACCAATCCTGCTCGGGATCCTTAGTCTCGTTCCCCTTGAAAGTGGGTATTTTTTTGTCGTCTGCCATTATAACGTTCCTACTGTTATTGTTTATTGATGCACTACTTCTATCGCTACACATAGGGAAACTCTGCGAATAACTTGTGTTTCTTCTTGTGAAATTATGAGTAGTGTGAGGGGTTTAAGGTATGTTGTAACTTACGATCCGTCCCTCTTCTGCTTCTGGGGTATCCTGGTCACCGTCTTCGTCGCAATAAGGTATCTTCTTCCCTTGTGGTCTTGTTTCAAAGCCTTTTGTTTCGATCCTCTCAGGAGACTCTCTCTCATTCCTCCTCTTCTTCTCAGGACATCAGAATATCACCCCACTCCTCAAGGTACCACACTCTTCGTCATCTTCTCTTAGAAACTCGTCGTTGCTCATGTCCATCTACCCTGCATCTTTCTATCGGGTCCGCATTCACAAGATACCCTCAACCTCCGCACACCGATATGTCTACTCGTCGGAAGTCATCCTCAATATGCCTTTTTCATAAATGAGCATCTTAATCCACAGTTTTAGCAACAATAAGAAACTTCCCCTCGGTCCCATGAAGAAGTTCCTTTCCGCGTTGCTGTACGATTTGATTGTGTCTACTGCGAACTCAGTAATATATCCCTCCAGGACACTATCCACCCAGAAATCGATAGCCCTTGATACTTTATTGTCGGCACGTTTCAGCTGTCGAATTAGTTCTGGAGTCCAGTGGTCAGGCTTAGTATTTTGGCAGTGATTTTTCTGAAACGTCAACTGTGCTAGCCACTCGTGCAACAACACAGGGAATTCACAAAAGAATATCTCATGGATATCCAAATAAATATACTTCTGCAACCAACTGGTTACTGTCTGTCCAGGGTTCTGCTTTTCACCTTCTACAAATTCCTCTCCCTTCTTGTCAAACCACCTTTGAATCTCCGGTTTCGTCGGGTGCCACATCATATCCTCTTATTTTCCTCTTCAAGGTCCCGGCAATAGAACAATTTGTTGACACATCGTTTATCGATAGGGGTTCACTTCGCATTGTCGTCAACAAACACCAACCCAAACTCCCTTAAACATCGGCCCAGAAAAGTTTAACCCTTTCCAGCAAAACCCGCAAAGCGAGTGAAGTCTCACCCGAGATGGACTAAGGGGGCTGCAAAAATCAAGTTTTTGTAGTGGAGTTGAGGACATGCATCAAACACACATTGCAACTGCAAAAACCATAGATTATACCTTTCGCATTATGCTAACAATTCATCATTCACATATTCATCATTCGCAGGTTCAACATGTTATAGATATTCACATCAACATGATCTAACTACCCATTCGCATGAACAACAATTACCAAACCCACAGACTATAAAACATTTCACAAATATTCGTATTCATCATCTAACAGAAACAAAGACAAATATAGAACCATAATCGGACATCTTAATGCATTCATTAAAACCTGCGGAATGACCTTCGCAGAAACAGTCAATACATCATATCGTGGATACAAAATGGATCAAAGATAATAAAAAAATGGATCAATTTCTCTATTGATAGCTAGATCACTAGGTTCCCTTAGGCTTACAATTGTGCTCCTATTTATAAGACTAAATAGTTACAAAACGGTCCACATGAACAATTCTAACACTTAAACTAATCTTGCGCTTACTCGTTCTCCAGGAATGAACCTTATTTTGTGGATTATCCCTTTCGCAGCTGTTGACTTCTGCACTTCATGCGGACTAATCCCGTGCCAACACCACACAAAGGTTATGCGTGGTGGTTTTAATATGCATTCAACATCATATCCTAAGAAGCTTCTTGAGTTGTAGGTGTTGTTCATGGTGCTTGAGCTTGAGAAGCTTCATTTAAGGCATGAGGAGCTTCTTGTTGTCCCTATACCTTGGTCAGACCTTGACACCCATTTTTGGTTTGCAACTAACCTAGTCGTGGCACACATAACACAGTTGAAGTTGACTAATACCCTATAGATTTCATATGTGGTGGTTCAGGGACTCATTCATTGTGTTTGTGACTAAGAAGCAAGAGTTAGTATTGGAGGCTCTTGTTTCCCTCCTCTATCCATGGTTAAGGATCCAAGATAAATCCTTGATTCCCAAGACATCATAATGGAAGCCATATTCAATTCGGATGCAAAAGAATCCTTATATAGGGCTAGTTCCCTCGATTCTATGTGTTATTGGCGATGCTTGAGGTTAATAAATTTCAATTAAGGATCAAGTGGAATTCAATTGAGCTCAGTATGCTTCAATAAGATCTCTAGGAACCTGTTTTCATTCTTTGATGATGTTCAAGGACTTGCAACATATCCATGGTCTTGCATGGTAGTCCGAGGATGCATTCATTGCATTTGATCTTGAAAAAATATGTTTCAGGTCTAAGATTGTTATTTCCCTCCATAAACCATGGCCAAGGGCTTGAGGCTATTGTTTTTATACCAAGACTATGGTTAAGGGCCCAAGAACCATCCACGGTGCATAAACCATGTTAGGGATAATCTATTTTGTAAAACTAATGGTGTCCATATGCCCAAGAATAAAATATTATTGATAAAGGATCTTGTTTAATACTTGTAGATGATTCCCAAGACATTGTAATGACACTCGCATGGCCCCCTTGAGTGAAATTGGAATGGAATTCACTGAGCAAAACCATAGCTCCGGAGATGGCATATTGGCACTGTTTTCGGTCGTTGGAGGCATGGTGTGGTGGGTCCCCCAGCTAGATCCCGGCGTCCTGAATCCATTCGAATTGATGGCTTCGTGATCGGATTTTCTCCAGGGTCACGAAACTTAAAACGGCAAGCAGACCTAGGTTCCATCAACTCCCACACATGCGTATGGCCATTATGGACATGTTCATGGTGGCCACGCACGACCGGGAGCCTCCGGATGAGAAATGCCTCCCTTGAGCGAAATTGGAATGGCCTTTAGTGAGAAAAACCCTAGCTTCTTGACAATGACACAGTTTCCGGGCATTGGAGGCATGGTCTAGGTGGGAGGCTAGCTGAAACTCGGCGTCCATAATCCATCGGAATGGACGGATTCATGATCGGAGTCACGGTTTTGGTTCTACGGGCCTTTTGGTCAGGAACCCCGGGGCCATTCAGGGACACTTTAAGGATTTGCTCTGGGGCCATGGAACCCAAACCGACGAGTGGAGCTGGGTTTTGTAAGTTCCCACATGTGAGTATGGCCATTGTGTACTTGTTCACAATGGCCACGCATGCGGGGGAGCCTTCGGATGAGAAATGGCACCCTTGAGTGAAATTGGAATGGCCTTGAGTGAGCAAAACTCTAGCTCCAGAGATGGCACATTGGCACCATTTCCAAGATTTGGAGGCATGGTGTGGGGGGACCTCTAGCTAAAACCCGACGTCTGGAATCCATCAGAATCAACGGATTCATGATCGGAGTCACAGTTTTGGTTCTACGGGCCTTTTTTTCAGGAACCCTGGGGCCATTCAAGGACACTTTGAGGATTTTCTCTGGGGCCAGAGAATCCAAACCGGCGAGTGGACCTGGGTTCCTTCAGCCCCCATACGTGTGCATGTCCATTGTGGACTTGTTAACAGTGGCCACACATGCCTGGGATCCTTCGGATGAGAAATGGCTCCCTTGAGCGAAATTGGAAAGGCCTTCACTGAGCAAACTCCTAGCTTTGGAGATGGCGCATTAGCACCATTTCCAGGTGTTGGAGGCATGTTCCGGTGGATCACCTAGCTGAAACCCGACGTCCTGAATCCATCAGAATCAACGTATTCGAGACCGGAGTCACGGTTTTGGTGCTACATGCATTTTTTCCAGGAACCCTGTGGCCATTCAGGGACACTTTGAGGATTTGCTCCGGGGAAACGGAACCCAAGTTGGTGAGCAGACTTGCGTTCTGTCATCTCCCACACATGTGTATGTCCATTGTGGACTTGTTCACAGTGGCCACACATGCCTTGGATCCTTCGGATGAGAAATTCCCCCCTTGAGCGAAATTGGAATGGCCTTCATTGAGCAAAACCCTCGCTTCGGAGATGGCACATTGGCACCATTTCCGGGAATTGGAGGCACAGTGTGGGGGGGCCTAGCTGAAACGCGGCATCCATAATCCACTAGAATCAACGGATTCATGATCGAATTCACGGTTTTGGTTCTATGGGCCTTTTGGTCAGGCACCCCGGGGCCATTCAGGGACACTTTGAGGATTTGCTCCAGGGCCACGTAACCCAAACTAGTAAGCAGACCTGGGTTCCATCAGCTCCCACACATGCATATGGCCATTTTGGATGTGTTCACGATTTCCACACACGCCTGGGAGCCTTCGGATGAGAAATACCCCCCTTGAGCGAAATCGGAATGGCCTTCACTGAGCAAAATGCTAGCTCTAGAGATGGCAGATTGGCACCGTTTCTGGGTGTTGGAGGCACAGTGTCGGGGGGGCTCTAGCTGAAATGTTGTGTGTCAAATCCATCGAAATCGACAGATTCACGATCGGAGTCACAGTTTTGGTGATATGGGCATTTTTTCCATGCACCCCATGGTCATTCAGGGACACTTTGAAGATTTGCTTCGAGGACACGGAACCCAAACCGGCGAGCGGACCTGATTTTTGTCAGCTCCCACACATGCGTATGTCCATTGTGGTCTTATTCACGGTGGCCATGCATTCCCGGGATCCTTTGGATGAGAAATGGCCCCCTTGAGCGAAATTGGAATGGCCTTAACTAAGCAAAACCCTAGCTCTGGAGATGGCACATTGGCATCGTTTTCGGGCGTTGGAGGCATGGTGTGGGGGTCTCCTGGCATAAACTTGGCATTCGAAATCCATCGGAATTTACGGATTTGCAATCGAAGTCATAGTTTTGGTTCTACGGGCCTTTTGGTCAGGCATCCTGTGGCCATTCAGGGACACTTTGACGATTTTCTCTGGAGCCACGAAACCAAAACCAACGAGTGGACCTGGGTTTCGTCAGCTCCCACACATGTGTATAGCCATTTTGGATGTGTTCACAGTGGCCACGCACGCCCGAGTGCCTTCAGATGATAAATGCCCCCCTTGAGTGAAATTGGCATGGTCTTCACTAAGAAAAACCCTAGCTACGGAGATGGCACATTGGCACCATTTTCGGGCGTTGGATGCATGGTGTGGGGGGGGGGCTAGTTGAAACCCGACATCTTGAATCCATCGGAATTGACAGATTCATGACCATAGTCACGGTTTTGGTTCTATGAGAATTTTTTCCAGGCATCCCGTGGCTATTCATGGACACTTTAAGGGTTTGCTTTGGGGCCATGAAAACCAATTCTAGACCAATGTACCTTCTATGCTCTTCTTTCCAACATGGCTCTCAACTCTAGATCCCATTGATGGAGTATTGTGACTACTAAGTTATGACCGTTAAATTGAATGTTACTGTTGCATATAAATAATAATAATTGTAAGTTAGCAAGTTGTATAGCACTCTCAAAGAAAATCTACTTCGTAATTATTAATTAGAATGCTACAACATCCTCGTTAGCCTAGAAAAATGATCTTGTCTCAAAAAATATATTACCATTTTTAACACTACTATCACCCTAGGGAGTGGAAATGGAGTCTAATGATATCCAAAGGTTTCCCCCAAACGTGTATCAAAAGGTAATAACCCTCCTCTTAGTATTGTATTTTTTTATTCTAAATATGATAGTTTATGCAATTAATTTAGGGAGGGCACCATTGTGGGTTACTTTGTCTAGTGGGTACTACCGGAGGTGCTTATCCATAATTAGAGCCACAAGTCATTTCATCCTCCAAATACCTAAAGCAATTCGCACTAATCTAGCTTGTTAACTAGGTGCACTCCCAATGATCTTGATACATCAATTTACACAACACTTACTTCCAAATTCAAAGCCTAGATCATTGTATTCATGATTCCCGCTTATGACCCATGGCAACCTAGACTTGGCCCTACCCACTTAAACTCTATTTGCACCCAGATGTTCTATGAAACAAGTGTGGGTGAACATGTCTAAATTAAATTTTTTCCTAAAAACAAATGTAACAGTGCAACCAAGGTGTGAAGAACCTGCAACAATTAATTAATAAAAATACACGAGATAACAGAAATAACAAAACTCAAAATCACTTTATTGATCGAAGGCCACTTCGAGGGGGCAACCTCCTTTGAGGAAGTTCAATACAAATAACTTCACGGTACCTTCATTGGCCTCAACACACACTTATATACTAAGTCTTTTCCCAGTACTACGGGTCAATATCATGAGACATATAATACTACGGGACGACTTACAAAGCATATGCGTCCAATACTATGGGTCAATACCATGGGCTGGTACAAACTATGGATCAACAAAAACTACAAGACGACTTACAAAGCATATGTGTCCAACAATAATATACTAACAAAGTAAAGAGAAGGGTTGACACAGGTACCTAACATCCCCTCTCCCTTAGAACAAGCTTTGTCCTCAAATCTTTAGATGTGGAAAGTGATGCAGAATCTGAAGGAGTGGTTCCCCTGTAGCATCCTCGGGTTGCATTTCGGGCCACTGATGCCTTTCGAGTTTCAGGGAGGATTGCTTGTAAGGATGTAGATGAAGAATAAACATATCAGCTACGTGAAAAGTGCGCTCATAACGGTGTTGATCGGCTTGTTGTTTCAGTTGAATTCTTTCCATGTGAAGATTGTCCTGCAGAATGAGAAGAATCTGATTGCGGTTTCGAAGAACCGGGTCAATTGCCTGAACTGAGGAGCTGCTAAGGGTGTATGGAAGAATAAATGGCGGTGCCTATCCATAAAATGCTTCATATGGTGTCCTTTTAGATGTGGTATTGTACCACTAGAGCGCTTCTAGAAAATCTATAGAAATAGTTTTTCAAATCTGTGTAGGGATGGGCAAGGGTTCGAGTAGTCCTGAAAGGATTGTCGTTTTACCCTTGTTGACCTGAAAAGTATCACAGTCAGCCACCATCTATTGAATTTTCATTTTCAATCCCTACCAAAAGAAGTTACATTGTTCCCGGTCATACGTTCTAAGGAACCCAGAGTGCTCTACCGATAGAGAAGCATGGAGTTCATAGAAGAGATAACCCTTTTGAACAGATTGCAACCAATTTGGAACAAGCAGAGAAATCATTGTAAGAGAAACTGGGTCATCAAATGTGCAAGAAGGAGCATCTGCCACCATATTGTCCTTGCCCTTCTTGTAATTGATCGCATAGGCATAACCCATGAGTTGGATAACCCATTTCAGGTGTGCTGGGGAGGAGACCCGTTGTTCTAGGAAATTTTCCAGACTTTGGAGATCAGTATTGATGCAGAAATAATTTCCTAATAGGTATGGCTTCCACTGTACTGCATGCAAAATAGCCATAATTTGCTGCTGAGATGTAGATGCGGCTAAATTCTTACCGGAAATGTATCTTGAAGGTGGCAAGCCCACTAGTTCAACAAAGACACCTACATATCTATCCAAGGAAGTAGTGGAGATCGGTGATGGGTGCATCTGAATGGAATGGAGCTGAGCGATCACACCATGTGAATTCTTCTTAAGGATATTTTCCAGGCGATGTGAACTGATGATGCAGATAGAGCTTGGTTGTAAGCCCATAAATTTGTGTTGTTTCCCATTGACTGAAAATTGCAGCCAAAGTTCAGCAAAATCCCATAAGATGGGGCCAAGTGTGCGTAACCATTGAATGCCGAAAACCACATCACATCCGCCTAGGGACAAGGAAAACATGTTAGAGCACAGGTTATAATATTCCAGAGAGATACGCACATTGTGACACTTCCCCTTGCAAGGTAAGGTGCCCCCATTGGAAACCATGACTTCAAAGTTGGAGCAAGGATGGAAAAAACAATCATCCTGTTCGAAGATCCGAGGGTCAATAAAGTTATGAGTGCTACCAAAATCAATGAGTATTGTAAGAGGAAGCTTCTTGAAATAACCCCTGACCTGCATTGTTTGGGGGCTGGTGACACCAGATAAAGCATAGAGAGATATATCTGGTTGCTAGTCCTAAGATGGGGGGTCAATAGGAATCTCCTGAATGTCAACTTGATCATCCATTGTATCTGGAGCTGCTTCACCAATTTTAAAGGCAGGCAAAGAATCCATATCCAAGAGATAGAGATTTTGCTGAACACATCTATGTCCCCGAGTGAATTTCTCATCACAATTATAACAAAGCCCTTTTTCTCTGTGTGCCTGCATCTCTGTTTCAGACAAATTTTTGATAGGAGTTGGTCAAGGAGCTGGCGAGATGGGAGGTCATTGAGAACCCATATTTCGAAAGGGAACAAAAGTGGGTTTGGAGAGTTGTTGGGCTGCAATCTTGTCTTATACCAACTTAGCTAACCCGAGGGCTTCCATCATTGTGTTGGGATAGAACATTTTAACCTCTGAGCGGATTTCATCCTCAATACCACTGATAAAACAACTCCTGTAGAATTCATTAGACAATCATTCTGTGTGATTGGCTAGTTTCTCAAATTCTGTTTGATACTCTCTCACAGTGCCAATTTGGTGAAGTTTAGTGAGGGCTCCTGTGAGGTCATCAAAAGCACTAGGACCAAATCGTTGCAAAAAGAGTTGGCAAAAATCTGGCCATTTTGGCTCTTCATGAGCCTTGATGTACCAACGGTACCATTGAAGAGATTCCTGTTCCAAATGAAATGATGCAAGTGGAACTTTGTTGACATCAAAAGTATTAGGCAGATTGAAATATTATTCTACACGATAGATCCATCCAGTCGGATCATTACCATTGAAGCAAGGAAAATCAAGCTTTGGACCACGAAAATTGCTGGAAGAAGAGAATGTTCGAGTGCACAGGGTACTCCCAAAAGACCGAACAGCTACAGAAACCACTTCACACAAACAGATCACAGATTGATACACCAATGTTTTGGCGTGGTTTAAACCCTCGGCCCTGGCCAAATAGTTTCTACGGAGCAATTTATTATGCAAAGAAAGAAAGTTACAAATGAGCTTGTCATAATCGATCAACTAGACAATGACCCTCCATGCTCTTTAAATAGAGATCATGGACCAATCAGGTGTTAAACCACGGATCAAGGTTATGTATGATCTAAGAGAAGTTGAGCCGTCAGATCACTCTATGTATAGAACATATCGTGACCGTCGGATTAAATATTTACAAAAGCATACTAATGCATACTAAAGAAACACACTTTTCCTAATGGATATATTACACAAGTTGATCTTAACTAACTCCTAAGTGTCTAAATATCCTAACATCCCCCCTTAAGAACAACTTGGGACAGGATTGAAGGATTTACAAAAGTGACACTATTAGGTGAAGGAAGGAGTCATTAGAGCCTATCCCCCCTTAATGACAAATTTCTAAACTCCTAAAATAGATCGAAGTTTAGAAAACTTCGCTTCTATAAGAGACTTGATGAAGATGACTGCAACTTGATCATCTGTAGGACAAAAGAGCACTTCAAGAACACGATCATCAACAAGATTTCTGATGAAGTGCATATGTAGCTCAATGTGCTTGATGTGTTGATGTAGGACTGGATCTTTGGCAAGCTTGATGGCACTTTTATTGTCGCACCAAAGTGGAGTAGGATGCTGCTGCTCGAATCCAAACCCTGAAAGGATATGTCGAAGCCATAAAGCTTCCTGATTGGAATTAACTGCGGCTCGATATTCTGCCTCTACTGAAGAAAGAGCAATAGCTTGTTGTTTCTTACAAGCCCAAGTTACAGTTCCAGATCCCAGACTGAAAACATAACCTACTCTAGAATTTTGATCATCAGGATTACCGGCCCAATCTGAGTCAGTGAAATCAACCAACAAAGGTTCCCCCCTGTACTGTAATGAATCCCAAACTGAATTGTACCTTGAATATATCAAAGTATTCTTTTAGTCACTTTCCAGTGACTTTCATGAGGTGTTTGCATGTAACGGGCCACACGACCAACAACAAAGGAAAGGTCAGGACGGAAATGAGTCAAGTATAAGAGACTACCAACAAGCTGACGATACAAGGTGGCTTCTACTTCAGGTGAAGTACAAGTGGCAGAAAGTTTGACTCTAGACTGGAAGGGAGAAGGGGTTGGTGTACAATCTTCCATGTGAAAGCGACGAAGAAGGTCACAAGCATACTTAGACTGAGAAAGAAAGATTCCTTCTTTGGTTTGCAGGACTTGGAGACCAAGAAAATAATGCAAATGTCCTAAGTTTGACATTTCAAAATTTTGCTTAAGACTGGATTTCACATGGGTTGTAAGATTAGGGTCACTACTAGTAAGAATAAGGTCATCAACATATAGAACAGGTATGATGAGATGGTTTCTTACTTTCTTGGTATAGCCATTGGGGTCAGAATGGAATCTAAAAAAACCAGTGTCAAGGAGAAAGCTATCCGTTTTGGCATACCAAGCTCTAGGAGCTTGCTTAAGGCCATAAAAGGATTTCTTAAGGCGACAGACAAGGCTAGAGTTATTCTGAACATATCCAGGAGGTTGTTCCATGTAAATTTTCTCCTGTAAATCACCATGTATGAAGGTAGACTTGACATCCATTTGATGGACTTCCTAGTTATGTAAGGTTGTAAGAGAAAGAACAAGGTGGATGGAGTTCATTTTTGCGACAGGAGCAAAGGTTTCACTGTAGTCAATCCCTTCAACTTGGGAAAAACCTTTGGCAACTAACCTTGCTTTAAGTTTTTCAACACTTCCATCTGATGCATACTTAGTTTTGTAGACCCATTTACATCTGACAAGTTTTCTTCCTTTTGGAAGAGGTACAAGATCCCAAGTATCATTTTCCATTAAGGAACGATATTCTTCATCCATAGATGCATCCCAATCTGGATTTCCTGAAGCTTCTGCAAAGGTTTCTAGATCATGATTCTCGGAAACTTGAGCCAAAAGAGAAGAGGCTCGCTGAAACTGAGAACGTGTTTGATGTTGATCTCTAGGATCACCGGCAAGATCACCAGCTCATTCACATGTTGAACAGACCCATCAAGGAAACACTTGTGCTGGTGCAATTGGAGGAACATGAGCAGGCGGAGGTGGATTTTCATCCTCACTGTCATCATCAGAAACTAGGGTTGGCAACCTGTCAAGGAAGTTGGAAGAAGAAGAAGGCACAATCGTCGAATTAGGCTTGCAGGCCAAAGATGGCACAGTTTCCGAGTTAGGTTCGCAGGCCAAGAGATTTTCATCAAATTTAACATCTCTTCTAATGATTACATCATGAGAATGTGGTTGAAGAATTCTATAACCTTTTACATCTTCAGAATATCCAACAAATATGCACTTTTCACTTTTAGGCTGCAATGCTTTCCGTTTGTCATCCGGAATGTGAGCCCATGCTTCACTACCAAACACACAGAAGTGACTTACATCTGGTTTAATTTTACTCCATGCTTCTTCTGGTGTGATACCTTGTAAAAATTTAGTGGGGGTGTGATTAACTATGTAATTTGCACAATTTATGGCTTCAGCCCAAAATTAAAGACTTAGTCCCTTAGACTGGATCATACAATTAGCCATTTCTTTTAAAGTGCGGTTCTTCCGTTCAGCTAAACCATTTTGTTGTGGTGTATATGGAACAGTGTGTTGTTGTTGGATTTCTTGTTCAGTGTAGAAAGTAGTGAAATTTTTGTTAACATATTCTCCTCCATTGTTAGATCTTAACTTAATAATTTGATGACCAGATTGTTTTTCAACAAGGTCCTTGTAGGCCAAGAACATGTTAAATACTTCACTCTTAAGTTTTAGGAAATAAACCTAAGCGTGTCTAGTGTAATCATCAATGAAAGTTAAAAATATTTGAAACCAGAAAATGAAGCAGATGGAAGAGGACCACACAAGTCACTATGCATAAGCTCCAAGGGAACCGAGGCGTGCCAAGAGGCACGTTTGTCAAAACTGTCCTGATGATGTTTTTTGAGTACACAACCGGAACAGACACCATCCCTGCAAGATACCATCGGAAGACATGTCACCATATTGCCTTTACATAGTTGTTGCAATGAGCGATAATTTAAGTGACCAAATCACTCATGCCAAAGTTTGCTCAAGTTATCACTGTGAGCAACAAAAACTGAAGGAAAAGGTGATGACCCAAAGTTGTTAAATTTGTACAACCTGGTAATATCATCTACAATTCCGATAGCTAGGACCTGTTGGGGATCTTTAAAATCCTTGATTACAACTTGGTGAGGTGTAAACATCACAGTTTTGCCTTCACCAGAATGAGTGATTTTATAGACTGATAACAAATTGTAGGAAATTCTTGGAACACATAGTACATCACTGAAATGACCATTATCTACTAGAACTGTTCCAGTTCCTACAACACTTAGAGATCTATCATCACCAACAAATACTTGTTTGGTGTTACATTCATGCATAGTAGAAAAGATGGCTTGATCCTTAGTCATATGATAAGATGCTCCAGAATCAATGAGCCATTCATTTGAAGTAGAAGAAGAAGATGCATTATAAGAATAACAAGAAGCACAAAGTGCATGTCCATGAGAGGTAGATTCTGAATGCGAATCTAGGCTGATGTGGTGCTTCTTCATTGCTACTTCCAAGGCTGCCATCTTCTTGAAACACTTAGATTCATCATGATTATCTTCCCTAAATAGTTGCAATGACGCTCAGTCTTCTTGCCTTTTGGCTTGGATCCTTTGTCATTTTTTAAAGAAGGAGCTGACTGAGAGGGTTTGGGACCTTTGTTTGACTTATTATTGCGAATTTTTTTTTCTTGGGAGGCTTGGACTTTTCTTTCTGTTGGGACAATAAGGCTTTCCCAGATGTATCTGCATTGTTAATTATTCCAAGATGGATGAGTTTATCTTGCTCTCTAATCAAGGAATCACAAAAGGATTCAAGACTAGGCTCTTGATAGCTAGCTGCATTCAAGGATTCTTTCATGGAGTAAAACGAAGATACAAAAACAAAATATGTAGGTCCAAGTTTTGAAAGAATATGATAAATGCATTGTTTGTCTTCCCTCTTAATCTTGCATTCTTCACATAAGAGTTTAAGAGTTTTGTACTTAGATAAATAATATTGAATGCATGAAAAATCACTTGAATTTAAAGAAATCAACTCATTTTCAAGTTGATAACCTCGAATTTCATTGTGTTTACCAAACACAGATTCCAACTTGTCCCAAGCAGTATCAGGTCTATTAATTCCAGATATGTGGAATCACAAATCAGTAGAGATTGACATCCCAATCAATCCACGAGCTTCGTCACATCTATTTTCCCATTTTATTTTCTTATCATCATCAGTGGGTTTTGTTTCTTTCCTTAAGGTAATTCTGAAAGGTCCCCTACTTCGTAGAACATCCTCCATACGAGATTTCCATGAGAAATAGTTAGAACTGGTAAGTAGAATATCACAAGGGGCAGCCATATTGTAAATTAATGGCTATAAAAATAGAAACCAATAGTCTATATGCAAAGAGCTTAAAAAAATAGACGGTTTAAAAAAAATGGCACTGAAAACTGACTCCGTATGATAAAGTTATGCTTGAACAAAGAAAATGTTGAAGCTGTCCCCAATAGTGACGTGACAGATAGCTAAAGTCCAGCTAAAAAAAAAAAACCCCCTCTTCCCAAAATGAACCTTTGACAATCACTTTACAAGAAAGTTGTTTTAAGTGAATCACTTATGTAAAATAAGTGATTTCACTTTTACAATGATGTTACTTTAAATAGTGCAGCAATAAAAAAGAATTTAAGTGACTCACTTTTTATTTTTATTTTTTTTATTATTTAAGTGAGATGCACTTTTACAATAAAGTAACTTGAAAGTAGAAATTGCATGCATTTTTGTTTAAAAGTAATTTAATAATAATTGAACTCAAGATCTATTAAGGAGTAAAGCAACTTTGAACCAAGTGAGCTAAAGTTAAAAGGTACGTAAAAGAAGGGAAGGAGGAAGGGTTTTTTTTTTACTCTTCCCTCTCGGTTTTCGTGCTTGCCTCTTTTCCTGCAAATCACACCACAAACCGAAACAAAAAAAACTTTTCCACACTTATGGAGTTAGATCTCGTTAACTTTCCCAGAAAGTCTACACTTTCTCTCTGTTTCTGATTTGCCGAGATTACACAAGGTGCACGGCAAAGAGCATACGCAGCCGAGAAAAACCCTTTTCCTTTCTATTTCTGATTCGCCGAGATTGCACAAGGTGCATGGCAAAAAGAATACACAGACAGGGAAAACAACAATCCAAAACTAAAAAAATCTAATAATAAAAAACTGATAAAATATGATTGTTTTAAAAAATAAAAAAACGTCACTGTAACATTATACCTTCAGATCTGATGAAATACGTGTTTCTGAAGCAACCGGGAACCGTTTTCGATCAAATGAAACTATTTACCAATGGAAACGATGCTCCAGATGCAATGGAATACCTCCTATAGCCCAGAAATGAACAAAAATACCAGAAAGAGAAACCCTTTCAAGTTTCAGCAACAACAGTTCAAGATCTAGATCATAACCGGAAGTAGCTCTTCATAAAAGCTCTGATACCATGTTCGGGTACACAGGGTACTCCCAAAAGACCGAACACCTAGAGCAACCACTTCACACAAACAGATCACAAATCGATACATCGATGTTTTGATGTGGTTAAAACCCTCGAGAGGGAAACACTCCACGACCCCTTCCAAATAGCTTCTATGGAGCAATTTATTATGCAAAGAAATAGAGTTACAAATGAGCTTCTCATAATCGATCAACTAGACAATGACCCTCCATGCTCTTTAAATAGAGATCATGGACCAATCGGGTGTTAAGCCACAAATCAAGGTTAGGTATGATCTAAGAGAAGTTGAGCCGTCGGATCACTCTATGTCTAGAACATATCGTGACCGTCGGATTAAATATTTACAAATGCATACTAAAGAAACACACTTTTCCTAATAGATATATTACACAAGTTGATCTTAACTAACTCCTAAGTGTCTAAATATCTTAATAGAGAACCCATTTTCTGATCAAGACTCGGACTGTCGTTTGTTGTTCATGGTTGAATGCTCAAGATGGAGGCCGAGAAGTTTTTCATCAAGATCCCAGAGTTTGGTTTGGATGGCTGCAAGTGATTCCTCCATGGATTTTGCTTCTGCGTAGGTGACAACCATAACCATGAGTTTTTTTTTTTTTGAATGGGTAGAAAAACACGAACAAAAGCTTATTTAATAATGGAAAATTTGGATTTGGGAAAAACGCTGATGGGTAATTGGGGTTTGACTAGGTTTTGGACACTTTTGAATGGACAGAGAAGCAGGAAATGAGGATTTCAGAAGCGGGGTGAAATAATGAGAAAATTTGTCAGAGAGGGACAAAGAAGCAGAAATAGGGAATGAACATGGTGGAAAAATTTGAAGGCGATTGGGTGAAAATTAAAGAAGTTATGGAAAACCCTAAAAATAGACAAATGTGGGATTTCTAGCTTTGGGATAGGGTCCTCATGAATGAAATATGCATAATGGAATTACAGGGGTGTCAGGGAAGTGAGGGACAAAGAAACAGAAATAGGGAATGAACATGGTGGCAAAATTTGAAGGCATTTGGGTGAAAATTAAAGAAGTTATGACAAACCCTAAAAATAGACAAATGTGGGATTTCTAGCTTTGGGATAGGGTCCTCAGAAATGAAAGATGTAGAATGGGATTACAGGGGTGTTAGGGAAGTTTCAAAGGAAACAAAGTGAAAACAAGGGATAAAAAACAGGTGGATCTGCAACTGTTAAAATTGATGGAAGTGTTTTTTTTTTTTTTTTTTACAGAATGGATCTGCTACGGCACAGAAAGGATCAGAAACAGATGGATCTGTAATGATGCAGAAGGGATTGAAAATAGATGGATCTAAAATGGCGCGGAAGGGATCGGCAACAGAAACAGATGGATCTGCAACTGTTTTTTTTTTTTCCAGAATGGATCTGCTACGGCGCAGAAAGGATCAGAAACAGATGGATCTGTAGCGATGCGGAAGGGATCGAAAACAGATGGATCTAAAACGACGCGGAAGGGATCGACAATAGATAGATCTGAAACGACATGGAAATGATCGGCAAAAGTTCTGGACAGAGGAAATATGCGATTTATGGTTCAACTTCCTAACGGTTCAAGGGATTCACTCGGCCACCAATGCTGTCTGACGGCTTGCATATTGGGGAAGCACCCCTCACTCCACGAATCAGGTAAAATTAATAACCGCTTTTCCACAAACGAGAGTTCTTAGTTTACCTCACGGGTGGGAACTAGTCAATCAGGTAGGGGTCGGTGCCCTTTTAGCTCGCAGGTCTTCTCAATGGGCCATCTACTTTGGGGTTCATGTGGTACTCCTTACAATGAGTTTTAGGGATTATGCCCAAGTACTTCCCACAGTTAAGCAAATAGGGATTTTTCCCAGATTTGAACCTGCAATAGATGCGAAAAAAAAATTGGCAGAAATTTCACCCAATGAACCCAAGAAAGTGCTCTGATACCAGATGTGAAGAATCTGCAACAATTAATTAATGAAAATGTACGAGATAGCAGAAATAACAGAACTTAGAATCGCTTTATTGATCATAGGCCACTTCGAGGGGGCAACCTCCTTTGAGCAAGCTCAATAAAAATAACTTCACGGTACCTTCATTGGCCTCAACACACACTTATATACTAAGTCTATGCCTAATACTATGGGTTAATACCATGGGACATATAATACTACGGGACGACTTACAAAGCATATGCGTCTAATACTATGGGTCAATACCATGGGCTAATACAAACTATGGATCGACAAATACTACAGGATGACTTACAAAGCTTATGCATCCAACAACAATATACTAACAAAGTAAAGAGAAAGGTTGACATAGGTTCCTAACACAAGGATCCTTCCCTTAATACCAAGGCCCCCAAGGCCATAAATGGGACAATTAGCCATAGTTGGCCACCAACCAAGGTAGGGGAGTGATAATTGAAGAGTGTGCTCTCTTCCACTAGTCTTGCACTCACAATAGAAAGTATTTTATCATGTCGATGGGTAGCCAATGCAAGCTACTCTTGGTGATTTTTCATTGAACTTGCCTTTGCAAGTGATTCCTATCATGCTCTCTAGGACCTAGAAAATGATGAAGATGCACAATGCTACCAATTTATAATGAGGGTGACCTCATGGAATGTCTAAGATCTGAATTACCCTAGAAGAAAATTTATTGTTCTCCAGCTTTTGACTTCTCTAGATGGGGAAAACATTTTTTGTTTACAAGAAGTCAAATTGTAGATTTTATACTTTGTATTTCCATGTCAATGATTTGGCCAAAGGGTAAATACTTCTATTATGATCATTTTGATGGGAAAGGTGTCATTGCTATACTAGTCCCTAAATTTGACAATGTTGTTATTGACTAGGATTATGAATGATCATAAAGAATTGCTTGGATTTCATTCAATTTGGACAACTAATAATTGGTCTTGGTCAACATCTATGCTTTTAAGGGATCGAGAGAGTGCATCTTTTTGGTGTTGGATCATCGATGAAATCACTAATGCCCCTTAGATTCTCTATGGAAATTTCAACATGATTGAGTATAAGGAGGACAAAAGACCATAAGGTAAGGTGCTACACCATAATCAAGGATTCAATTGCCATGGTACCATATGATTTATAAGTGAGGGAATTATAACTTGTTAGAATATAAATAATACTAAGAGGGGGGGTGAATCAGTATTAGGCCATCTATTTAATTTTTTATCACTTTAAAATAGAATCAACAATGAAGACATAACAAGCAATATTATCATGGAATCCCAATTGGTAAAACCACCAATACTTCCTATTACTGCAAAATTATATTTACAAATAATTTGCAAGCACCAACTTGCTGGATGCACCAACACCCAAATTTTTTAGCAATGACTGAAGGATGCACCAACACCCTGTTTTCCAACACCAATTGGAAAGAAGCTGTGAACCCCTACAGGATTGCAGCCTATCCTTGCACCTCCCAACCACCCTTATTTTGTATTTCAATAATCTTCAGAACTTCTTCAAGAACTGGTGTTGCTATTCTCTATCTTTAACCTATGTTTTTTATCTACGTATTCAAACCACAGAGACACCTTTCATCAGATTGAAATATGTTTATATATTCATCATAATCACAAAGAACCATCATGTCCTTTCATTTAAGCATCATAAAAATTCATTGTGTCTTTTCACCAACTAATTATATCTTTGTTTTAATAACCTTCATCACACCCTTTCACATCCATGTTAGCTAATAATAATTATTGTTTTACAGATTTTAACTAATCTGTTTACATTCTCCATCACAATGGTGGGAATCTCTTCACAAAGTAAGTACTCTTCATAAATTATGTGGGCATATTTTATATCTACAAGCATCACCTCATGTCTGATTATATCAGAGTGTTTGTAGGCATATTCATGTAGTCATCCTTCATAAACCTACGGGCATATTTCACAATGAAGAAAAACATAATTTTTCTTCAATTTGGTAGATTCATTTCTCGCACGTGTGACCATCAGAGAGAAAAATAATACCTTGGTTGGATGGACAAGTCATCAAGGAACAGTCTCATACCATTTGATAAATTTATTTACAAAACGAGAGCATATGACGTGCATTTATAAATGGCCTTTTAAACTTCACGGTTCTACACTTACACAGTTTTTCAAAACCCTAGGTCAAATAAGATGATTTTTATTTTCACCAATATTGGAAATATGAATCATCCACGGCATGGAGGACATCATGAATATTCCATCCATGTCAATTCCATCCTCTGCAACCTCATTCTCTCTCCTTGGTGGGCATTTTACTGGGACAGTGTAAACCATGGCAGAGGGCATTTTTGGCAAGCCAATATCTTCACCCTCAATGATTTTTTTGGAAAACTAATCATATGGTTAGATGCACAAACCAACAATCTAAATTCCTATATATTCATAATTAATTAATCAATCAATTAAACAGAAGGTGATGAGCATTTTCCTGAGGCTACTTAGGCAATTTTACTAGAAGAGTTTATACTTGGCCAAATACTTCAATTTTCAAGGTGAATTTTTATTTCACCAATACACTAAAACTATGATACCAGATAGTAGTATCCATCTAATTGATCTCATCACAATTGGTTTCACATTCAGACTCATCATCCTCTAACCTAGGCGTTCATTTTATTGAACTAGGTTCCCAACCAGTAAAACAACATGAACCCTTGTTTTGGCAGACCTTGATCTTTCTCCCCAAACACTCTTAAATCAAACTAAGACCATGTTCAGATGCACAAGTCAACAAGATATAGCCTGACACTCTTAGATAATTTTTATCATTAACCTATGAGATATGGCGGGCATTTTCCTAGAGCAACTTAGACTAATTTTCCAGTACTTAGTCAATTTGCAGAGTTTCACCAAACTATCAAACCTTTATATAATGGTGTCAAATTATAACAATGACATCATGAAGGTACTAAAACACCATCAAATGGATTTTCACACTCATCACACATGCCACATCATAATATATTCCATATCATCATATCCTTTGTCATCAACGAATACTTTTTGCATCAATGACAATCATACTCAACATAACTCACTCACTTCACCAAAATGGATACTCTCCTGAATCAATTTTGTCTTTTTTCTCAATATTATATATAGAGATATTTGTCTTTTGGAATTGTCAAACAAGACAAGATTCAGGAAATATGCTTAGAGGAGAGAGGAACTCCTAGCATTAATTTGATGTCCCATTTCCAACGGAGTTGATGGTTCATCAATCTAAGCCACAATGATTATTTTACGGCCCATCTAAACTCGTCTCCCAAAAGATTTCAGGGACACATGGAAAATTCCTGTCTAGGGAAAAAAATTTGAATCAGACAGCAGAATTGAGTTGCGTCAGCTCCCACATCTGTGTATGGCCATTGTGGACTTATTCACGATGGCCACGCACGTCTGGGATCGTTTGGATGAGAAATGTCCCCCTTGAGCGAAATTGGAATGGCCTTCACTGAGAAAAACCCTAGCTCCGGAGATGGCACATTAGCATCGTTTACGGGCGTTGGAGGCACAGTGTGGGGGGGGCCTTAGCTAAAACCCGGTGTCCTGAATCCATCGAAATCGACGGATTCACGACTGGAGTTATGGTTTTGGTGCTACGAGTATTTTTTCCAGACACCTCGTGGCCATTGAGGGACACTTTGAGGATTTGATCCAGGGGCACAGAACCCAAACCGACGAGCGGAGTTGGGTTCCGTTAGCTCCCACACATTCGTATGGCCATTGTGGATGTGTTCACGGTGGCCACGCATGCCTGTGATCCTTCAAATGAGAAATGACCCCCTTGAGAGAAATTGGCATGGCACTCACTAAGCAAAACCCTAGCTACGGAGATGGCACATTAGCATCGTTTCCGGGAATTGGAGGAATGGTGTGGGGAGGGATTCACTGTCGGAGTCACGGTTTTGGTGCTACAGGCATTTTTTCCATGCACCTTGTGGCCATTCAAGGACACTTTGAGGATTTGCTCTGGGGGCATGGAACCCAAACCGATGAGCGAAATTGGGTTCATTCAGCTCCCACACATGCGTATGGATATTGTGGATGTGTTCACGATGGCCACATACACCCGGGAGCCTTCGGATGAGAAATGACTCCCTTGGGCGAAATTGGCATGGTCTTCACTTAGAAAAAACCTAGCTCCAGAGATGGAAAATTAGCACTGTTTCCGAGCATTTAGGATCAGTGTGCAGGGTCCTCTAGTTGAAATCTGGCGTCCCAATTCCATCAGAATCGATGGATTCGCTACTAGAGTCACGGTTTTGGTTCTACGAGAATTTTTTCCAAGCACCTCGAGGCCATTCAAAGACACTTTGAGGATTTTCTTCGGGGGCACAGAACCCAAACCGGCGAGAGGACCATGGTTCCATCAGCTCCCACACGTGTGTATGTCTATTGTGGACATGTTTACGATGTCGACGCACACCCGGGAGCCTTCGAATGATAAATTCCCCCCTTGAGTGAAACTGGAATGGCCTTCACTGAGCAAAACCCTAGCTCCGGAGATGGAACATTAGCACCATTTCCGGGTGTTGGAGGCACGGTGTGGTTGGACCCTAGTCGAAACCCGATACCCTGAATCCATTAGAATCGATAGATTTGTGACCGGAGGAAAGGTTTTTTTTCTACGGGAAATTTTTCTAGGCACCCCGTGTCCATTTAGGGACACTTTAAGGATTTGCTCCGGGGGCATGGAACCCAAACCGGCGAGCAGACTTGGATTCTTTCAGATCCCACACGTGTGTATGGACATTGTGGATGTGTTTAGGATGGCCACGCTCTCTCGGGAGCCTTCAGATCATAAATGACCCTCTTGAGCAAGATTGGCATGGTCTTCTGCAAGCTAGCGTTTATTTCTTGTGTATGTGCATGGTCTTATGTGTGTATGTATGTGTAGATATTTGTATATGTGCATGTTGTTTATGTACACATTAACACGGTAAGACTTTTGTGCTTCATTGCGTCAATTACCCATCAAAACTCAACAAAACATTAAGAGACAATTGTAAAAAACATTGGAAAAATTGTATTCGTGCCATAGTGTTTATGAGAGATGATTCTATAAGAGACAAGAAAGTCTTGGTTTGCATAAAATAAGGTTGGTTTCCCTTTTCTTATTGTTAGAAGAATTTGTATGCATTAATAACTGAGTTTAGAAGGCTAATTTGAAGTGACATATTGAATTAAATGTTAAAATACATATAGTGGTGACACTTTCATTGTTTAAACACATTGAGTCCTCTACACTTGGATGATTTTGATTCGTTTATGAGTATGTGATTTTTCTTGTGTGATGTGTGTATATTGGATGTGAATTTGCTTGATGTTTGTATGTTGGATGTTGTGTGTATGCGTGTATGTGAATTTGCTCGATGTGTGTATGTTGTATGTGAACACAATTTACTCTAACAAATACTATTATTACATTCTCAGTGTACCCCCATAGAATATGTAGTATAAATCATTGTATGGAGACCCATTCAAATACAAGGGACTCATATTGAGGTCACTTGGTGTCTAGAAATAACATATTAGTGTTTATTGTTTTCTATGAAAATGCAAAAATCATGTTTGTTTCTATTATGAAAATCATATTATTATGCATTTGTGTGAATTGTTTTTTGTTCTGTTGCATTTTACATTTATGCACATGCACATGCATTCTCTTTAAATTTTGTATCACATGGGAGGTGTAATCAGTTTTGAATTTGATTATTGGCTTTTGTGGGGAGAAATTTTGAAATATGGTTTTTGTAACTATGCATCTAAATTCTAGAATGTTGGATGGAGACATTACACATAGTCAACCATGGTTATTATGTTAAGAAGTGTTGGATTAGTGGGTTAGAAGGGTCAACCATTTGTGTAATGAAGCTACATTCAACTATAGATACATCTAGTCAACCTTGGCAAACCAAGATTAACCATGTTTGTTAGTGGTCATTATATCAAGGGTTAATGGTCAGTCATTGGAGAAACCTCAACCATGGAAATCTATATGTAACCATAGCAAGAAAAGGTTAAAATTTATTAACCATAATTACTAGGTCATGGTTTAGTGGGTTATTAGTATCATTGATTGACATCTTATGACTATATTACAACATGCATATTATTGTCAACTATGGTCAACCATATTTTTAACTAGTGGTCCACATTATCTTCAAGGTTAGTGTTTGTTTAACAAAAGTAAAACATCATCAATGGGTTAGGAGTTAGGGGGTTAGTAGCATCAACCATTGACATATTAGGGATAGTGCACCTATAGTGAGCCATGGTCATCCATTTTCAACTAATACTTATTAGTGTTTATTATGAAGGGGTTAGTGGTAAGTTAGTGGGGTAACATTAACCGTGGAAAACCGCATGCAATCATGGTCAACAAAATATAGCTATTTCAAATTGTCATTATTTTTTTAATATTTAGTGGGTTAGTAGTGTAAACCATCAACCTATCAAGGCTACAATCAAACATGGCCAACACCTATTGTCAATCATGGTAAGCCATGCTTGTTAATGGACATTATGTCATAGGTTAGTGGTTGGTTAGTAGGTACGATCAACCATGGAAAAATATATGTAACCATGGTCAACCATTTCCAACAATCATCATTGAGCTAGGGGTTGGGGGTTTAGTGGGTCACTAAGATCAGTCATTGACATAACAAAGTTACATTAAACGATGGCCACCTATATTCAATTGATCTAAATTATGTTTTCAAGAATGAAACGAAAGATAACATTAATAGAAAGATACAATGAAATCTAATTTCTATGAATGAAGCAATGTTGAAAAACACTACAAAAATACAATGTCTAGAATTGTGGTAGCTATATTATTTGAGAAGTGATGTCTCTCATATGTGCAATCTCAAAAAGGCCATAACAAGACGGTGAAACTACATCTTATCAAACTATCAAAAATATAAGAGGTAAAAACCTAATATCGAAAAACCCTAACCCTAACAGTTTATGTGACAAAAGAAAGGTGGGACTTGATGAACCTAGTTGGAATATCAACTTCTTGACCATAACTTTTGCACACAAAATATATTTTGGGAATTATTTGTATGATTAAAAAGGTTATTAAAAATCTACAATTTTGGCATCACAACCCTTTAAAGTTGTTTTGACATGTGAACTTTCCAAAAACACATGGGAAGGACACAAAAAATGCATTGAAAGTTAAAGACCTTTAATAGTGTAACATAATTGCTAATATAGAGGACCATTTATGAGACGATGTTAGACTTTGAAGGCCACATAAATAATCAAACATTGTAAAAAATAAACAACCATACTTGAAAGTGCTTATTATGTCAAGGGTTAGTGGTTGATTTGTGGGACGACTTCAACAAATCATAACTATTTGCAACCATGGTGAGGCATCATCGAACATGTACTAGCACACACAACCATGGGTATCCAAGGTCAAACGTCGTTAACCATAGTTGATGGTCATTATTAGGTTAAGGGAGGAGGTTAATAGGCTATTATCATCAACCATATCCATAATAGGAATAAATTCCACCATGGACACATATATTCAATCATAGTCAACCATATTTGTTATTGGACATTATGTCAATGGTCAGTGATCAATTAGTGGGGTAGCATCAACTATTGACAACTATATGCAACCATGGTCAACCATCAATACTAGGTTATATGTTAGGTGGTTATAGGATCAATAGCATCAATCATTCTATCATGTCCCAAAATTTTGCATTGGGTCACAATGGCCTAAGCCACTTGGCCATACTCATGATGGTTTTTCAAATTGGTGCTAAGTGTCAAATAATTTCCAAGGATGATGACCAAGTTAGTAATAATGTAAAATTAGATCCAAATGGACAAGGTGGGTCACATTAAGAGAAAATTCCCAATTCAAAGTTGTAATATTCCCATCCAAATGAACTATCATGGAGGAAAATTACTAGTTCCCTAGGTTGGAGATGGAAGCATTAAAAGTTGGAGTAAAGGAGCTACAAGACCCAAAATGACCTTGGAATTACAAATTCACATTAAATGGGTTAATTAAATAATAATACAAATAAAATAAGGTGGCATTGGCTCACAAGGGCACATAAGAGGTTGTGGGACCCACATGTGGCAAGATTCCCCACTACACTTGGCATGATTCTCCCACCAATTCGAGTTCAATATGAAGGGTAACATACTCAGGGGATTTTAAGAGGTATTATTCATGGCATGATTCATGTAAGGTCGAATTGTAGTAGAATAATAACTCCCATGGAAGAGGAAGAGGCATCTTAGAAGAATTGTGACACTTGGAGCTAGATTCCTTAACTCCTATGAAAACAATGATGAAGATTCTATGAAACCTATGACAAAGTTCAGACCTGATTGTTGACATATGGCATATATGACATGTCAGGGTAAAAACTAGCCTCCAATAGGGTGCACAAGGGATCTATGGAAGCCAATAATCTTTCCCATTTGAATTGAGGGAAGATGGAGACTAGGAATTGTTGGACAAGTGGCACAGATTGGAATATTTTCCCAACTTGAGTTGGAATGAGTCTCTTGGATGGAATTCAAGATAATTAGGCCTTTGGAATTTTATAAAAGACAATAACAAAGAATGAAAGCAGCTTTTGATCATTTCTCATTTTTCAAATTGGAGAGCATAGCTTGTCCATGCTAGTGGAGTGTTTTACTATACTTTCCTTAGTACCAATTTCGAGGGTGAAAGATTATCATCCTAATTGTCAATTGGAGAGTCCATTCAGACCTTTCATTTGGAGATACAATGGAGTTATTTGTTTCAGGTTGAATCTACAGGGAAGCTAATTATTCTTTCTTCTTCAACTTGTTCCCATCTCTCTCTCACATTTCTCTTCATAATTTGGCTCTTGGAGGAAGGGCGCACATGGTGAGATGATGATCACTTTGTGAGAGTACAAGATACACCATTATTTGTAATCTGATATATTTACTCTATATTTTATAGAATATCCTAAGGTTGAAATACCAAGTGAAACTATGTAAAAATATCAAACAATGCATAAATGGTGCCATTTTCCCTATATCTTGTTGTGAGAGTTTGAAGTTGCTTTATTTCGATTTTTTTTCTAATAAATATCTATGATTTTGTTGATGTATGTATTCACATTAATTTCATGAATAAGTTTCATACAAATTTGATAATTATTTGGAACATAAATCTCGAAATTCATAACAAGTGGTGGAGTTTCCTAGCTTTTCCCCCTATGTGAAGACATGTCTACAAACCTCTGATTTATGGGAGTTGAAGCAACCTTTAGGAACTGATTAATGATGCATTTGGGTGCCCATTTAAGTAATTTAAATAATCCATTTATATTTTCTTAAATTTTTGATGGTCGTACTGCATTTGGGAAGCCATTTATGTCATTTACCCTTGGGGGTTTGAACCTCGAAATTACTAGTAAATTTCCCTATTTTCTCCTGAACTTAAATGCATGTTGCAGAAGTATTTTGAGAGTTTAAAAGAATACATAATATTAATTTTTATTTCTCAATACCTTTCAAACACTCTCAATTCAAAATCCTTAGGAGTCTTTTGGAGCCATCTACCCTTGGGGGTTTCAACATCGATTTTCCTAGTAATTCTGCCTTTCATTCTCTAATTGTAAATGCAAGTTTCTGAAGTATTTATAAAGTGTAAAAGAATATAATATATTATTTAGTGTGTCCAAATACACCTCAATCCAATCTGGACATAATTCGAAACCATTTGGGATCATTTGGGACAGTTTGGAGTTTCACTAGTCCAATGTTCGAAAATTGGCCAAATTGGGTAAAATTCCAAATTGGGGACATTACAGTGGTATCGGAGCATGGTCCTTGCACCTATGAATTAATATCAGACATTGAAGAATAATTTGCATCCATGTATTACTATTATAATGACTCCTATGAGTACAATTCTTATGAGCAATATGAATATGATTGTGAGCAATATGAAGCATAATGTGAATGGTTTGAGGAAGAGGTGCCATCATGCAACACTTCTTACAATTTCATAAGGAATGAGGTTTATTCTCATGACCTTGGATCTGATGAAGATGAGTGTGTCACACTACCAAAGGATAATTCCATGAATGAATTACAAATATTGAGAGCAACATGTAAAACATTGCCCCAACAATATCAGGCATATCTTGATCTATATAAGGGAGGTACACAAAAGGCCATTCCTTTTGAAGACTTTGTTGATTGGGTGTTTGAAAATAGGCCCAAAAATGAAGCTGTGGAGTTAGTGAAGGAAAGTCTATGCCCTTCTTGCAAAATACCTTGGAGAGTAAATCACATATGTTTGAGTAAAAAGGAGGAGACCCATGAGCCACCTAGTTTTGAAATAGGTGAAGTAGAAGAAGCAGTACATGAAGAGGATCAAAATTCACTCCCAAGTGACTCTGAAAAATATGAAGTGACATCACATGAGCATTAAGAAGACTCTATTGAAAATATTGAAGATCATTTCGAGACACATTCTACCTTGGACATGAATCACAGAGCATCTACTGATGGATGCTTGAACTATGAAGGAGTACCTACTGATGGGTGCTCACACCTTTATGTTGGTGACATAGAGATCACTTTTGAAAGTGTTGCTGCAATCCAAAATTCCATTAAGCATGAAAATGAAGTTCTTGTAGCAGTTGAAGAAGAACCAAGATCAACTTCCCCATCAACACTTGAGCTTCATGAAGTTGGTCCAAGTAAGAAGGAAGAAGATGAGGAAGTTCCTTTGCAAGAACCTAATTTTCTTGAAGGGTCATTAAATATGAATGAAAATAATATCCAAGAGACCATTAGCATACTCCATGACACTCAAGCATTGGTGTCAAATTCTTGTTGGAGAGTTTCTCCATTGAAGGATTCATCCTTCCTTGAAGACATGGAGAAGATTCAAAGAGCAATGTGCAACATTGAAGGTAATTTCATGTCCTTGTTTTTTGATAGAAACAATTTGGTTGATCTTAATGAATGGTTACATGGAGCATACTTGAATAATAATGAAGATATTCATAAGCTCAAAATGCAAAATGAACAACTTCTTGATAGGTTTCAACAAACTTGTTCTTCCTCCTATGTTTCAGATTATCAAATGGTAGATTGCTTGGAGGATTATCATGACATGATGGATCATGAGAAACATGGAAACTTGCAGTTTCTTGATGAGTTTGATGAGAACCAAGCACTTTTTGTGGTGGAAGAGGAACTTGAGTTTCCTCTTGGAAATGGTTACACAATGTTTGAAGAAGTGTATGATTCCACTACCTTGGAACCAACCGATGAGGAAAGTTTTTCACTTTTGAGGGAGGTACATGATCCTACCCTTATGGAGCGTTCAGATGATGACACTTTTGCATTTTCTGATCATTTGGGTGAGTTGGTTCATTCTCCTACATCTTACACTTCCATATTTTGCAGCATTCATCCTAATGAAGTATGGGTGAAAAGTTTATTTTTGATGGTGCCACATGAGGAGTATGAAACTCCTATCTCTCATTTAGATGATGACATGATTAGATCACTTTATTATTTACCTTTGCAGCAACATCCTTTGTTCCCTTAGGATGATACATATCTACATGGATGCACCTATGATATTCACTTGAGTCACTTGAAGACTCATGATTTTCCTTGCTCCTTGCTTAGTTCAATTGATGTTGGAAAAACTTCATCCAATACTCGGGTGAAGAGATATATAATTGGAGCACATTTATGTTGGAAGAAACATCCTTTATTAATTCTTGATGATACACATATCCATGGATGCACAAATGGTACTTCTGTGAGCCCCTTGAAGGCTCATTGTTTTCTTTTCTCCCTAATTGGTTTAGATTTTAGTGGAGATTCTTCATTCACTTCTTGGATAAAAGAATACATGGTTGACTATTTTGATTGTATCTTATATCCTTTTGGATCAGAATTATAGGACATGGGACCCTCACCTATGTCATTGGAATAGATTTGATTGGTCACTTGATGCTTGTATGCACTTGGAAAATGGTGGTCTACTTGCTTGGAGGTATAAGAACTTTCATGATTCTTTGATGACACACCTCCTTGATGTACATTTTTATTATGTTGTTATGTACTTTTATGATATATATTTTGTACTTATGATTATTGGACGAATGCATACAATTAAATGGGATCTAGGAATTCTCTTTCCTGATGGTATGGGTTGGAGAGCACTCCTAATTGTTGGAGTGCAATACAAGCAATGGGGCCCTGGGATAATTTTTAGTCTCATTGATTTCAATTTTTTGGGAAACAAGTAGTATGGGAGATTGAGTCCCCACTTAATAAGGTGATTTTAATTAGAGTAGTGTAGCAGCAAGTATGGTGGTTCCTCTCTAAAATTTTCATGGCATCTTGAAGACTCAAAGTTGGGAAACTCAGTGGCAACTTCAAAGAATTATACAGTGGTATCATAAAGGGTTTCCAAATATGAAAGAGGTAAAGAGTGATTGAGAAAGCTTTGTTTTTATGGATTTAATTAATTTTTTGGTGTTTAGTGTTGATGTTACAGGGGATATCAATATGAAAAATAAAACCCATATCTCCTTGCTTTTGGAAACGCACAATTGTAGTACATGAGTGCCACTACTCAGAGTATTGGAAAGAAAGTTTTGGAAGCAAAGTTTTGGAAAGAAAGGAGGTTCTTCAACATCCATGTTTTAAATTGCTTGATGACAAGCAATATTGGGTGGGGAGGATTTTTCATGTCCCAAAATTTTGCATTGTGTCACAATGTACTAAGCCACTTGGCCATACTCATGATAGTTTGTCAAATTGGTGCTAAGTGTCAAATAATTGCCAGGACTGATGTCCAAGTTAGTAATAATGTAAAATTAGATCCAAATGGACAAGGTGGGTAACATTAAGAGAAAATTCCCAATTCAAAGTTGTAATATTCCCATCCAAATGAACTATCATGGAAGAAAATTACTAGTTCCCTAGGTTGGGGGTGGAAGCATTAAAAGTTGGAGTAAAGGAGCTACAAGACCCAAAATGACCTTAGAACTACAAATTCACATTAAATGGGTCAATTAAATAATAATACAAAGACAATAAGGTGGCATTGGATCATGAGGGAACATAAGAGGTTATGGGACCCACATGTGGCAAGATTCCCCACTACACTTGGCATGATTCTCTCACCAATTCGAGTTCAAGATGAAGGGTAACATACTTGGGGGACTTTAAGAGGTATTATTCATGGCATGAGTAATGTAAGGTCGAATTAGAGTGGAAGAATAACTCCCATGTAAGAGGAAGAGGCATATTAGAAGAATTTTGACACTTGGAGCTAGATTCCCTAACTCCTATTACAACAATGATGAAGATTCTATGAAACCTATGACAAAGTTCAGACCTGATTTTTGTCATATGACATATATGACATTTCAGGGATAAAACTAGCCTCCAAGAGGGCACACAAGGGATTTATGGAAGCCAAGAATCTTCCCCATTAGAATTGAGGGAAGATGGAGACTAGGAATTGTTGGACAAGTGGCACACATTGGAATCTCTTCCCAACTTGAGTTGGCATGAGTCTCTTGGATGGAATTAGAGATAAGGAGGCATTTGTAAGTTTATAAAAGACAAGAGAAAATAATGAAAGCTTCTTTTTATCATTTCTCATTTTTCAAATTGGAGAGCATAGCTTGTCCATGCTAGTGGAGTGTTTACTCTACTTGCCTTAGTACCAATTTCGAGGGTGAAAGATTCCCATCCTAATTGGAAATTGGAGAGGCCATTTAGAACTTTCATTTGGAGCTACAATGGAGTTATTTGTTGTAGGTTGAAGATACAAGGCAGCTTGTGATTATTTCTTCTTGAACTTGTTCCCATCTCTCTCTCACATTTCTCTTCATATTTTGGCTCTTGGAGGAAGGGCGCACATGGTGAGATGATGATGTATTTGTGAGAGTCCAATATACACAATTTATTTTTAATATGATGTATTTACTCTATATTTGATGCTTAGAAGATCCTCAGTTCGAAATACCAAGTGAAGATATGTAAAAATACCAAACAATGCATAAATGGTGCCATTTTCTCTATATCTTGCTGTGAGAGATTGAATTTGCTTTATTTCGATTTGTATCAGTCAATATATGTTATTTTGTTGATGTATGGATAGCCATTAATGTGCTGAATAAGTTTCATACACATTGGATAAGTCTTTGGAACATAAATCTCGAAATTCATAACAAGTGGTGGAGTTTCCTAGCTTTTCCCTCTATGTGAAGACATGTCTACAAACCTCTTATTTATGGGAGTTGAAATAGCCTTTAGGAACTGATTAATGATGCATTTGGGTGCCCATTGAAGTAATTTAACTCATCCATGTCTATGTTCTGAAATTTGGTACGTTCGTATAGCATTTGGGAAGCCATTTATGTCATCCACCCTTGGGGGTTTGAACCTCGAAATTACTAGTAAATTTCCCTATTTTCTCCTGAACTTAAAGAAATGTTGCAGAAGTATTTTGAGAGTTTCCAAGCCTCCATCAACTTCATTTTTATGTCCCAATACCTTTCAAACACTCTCAGTCCCAATTCAAAATCCTTAGGAGTCTTTTGGAGCCATCTACCCTTGGGGGTTTCAACATTGATTTTCCTCGTAATTATGCCTTTATTTCTCTAATTGTAAATGCACGTTGCTGAAGTATTAAAGTGTACAAGAATATAATAGCTTCTTTAGTGTGTCCAAATACACCTCAATCAACTTTGGACATAATTCGAAACCATTTAGGATCATTTGGGACAGTTTGGAGTTTCAGTAGTCCAATGTTCAAAAATTGGCCAAATTGGGTAAAATTCCAAATTGGGGACATTACACATTCATTCCTATAGCCAATCACAATTGACCATAGTTAACCATATGTGTTAGTGGGAATTGTGTCAAGGTTTAGTGGTTCATTAGTGGGGTAGGATAAACCATGGAAAACCATATGAAACGATGGTTAACCAGGTCAACCATGTTAAACCATCGTAAACCATCATTATTGGGTTAGGGGCTAGGTGGTTAGTGGGTTCATAGCATAAACCGTAGAAATAAAATGGCTACATTCAACCTTGGACACTTATAGTCAACCATGGACACCTAGAGTCAATCATGGTCAACCCAAGTCAACCATACTTGTTAGTGGACATTATATTAAGGCTTAGTAATATATTATTGGGGCAATATTAACCATGAAAACCTCTATGCAATCATGGTTAACCACAATCAACCATGATAAGCCATAGTCAACCATCACTATCAAAGTAAGGGCTAGAGGGTTAGTGGGTTAGTGGTATAATAGGGTTGTATTTTACCTTGGACACATATAGTCAGCCATGGTAGCATCAATCATATGCAATCATGGTCAATCATAATCAGCAATCATTATTGGGATTTGGGTTAAGAGCTAAGTATATCAGTAGCCTTAACTATTGACATTTTAGGGATACATTCAACTACATACATCTATGCAATAATTATTGACAAAATTACTCAAATAAAACCACTTATTGAATTTCAAATTTGTCTTCATGACTTAAGGAAGAAATTTCCATTTGAATAAATTATTTATAATAAACTTGTTTGGACATACTTTTCAATGCTATTGTAACCAAATGAAGACGTAAACTTATCCATGCCGGTGTTCAACCAATGTGTGTTGTCAAAATGTATTTTTTGATGTTATTCTCCACATTATAAATGTGCCTAAAATCAAGTCAATTGCATTAGAAAAGTAATACTAGTTTCAAAGCAACTTTGGACTTAATATATGACACACAAACAATTCCATTAACAAAAACTGGACATAAGAGAGCCAAATTAAAAGGTTCATTAGAGAAATAGTAATTTTGAACATTGTTTTAATAATAAATCATTCAAAATCTTATAATGTCAAATTCTTAAAAAAAAATTACAATAAATGATTAATTAATGATGATTAATAATTAGGTAAATTTCTATCACCAACTTAAACAATGCCTCTTTCCCAACTCTAATTTCTCAATCACCTAATTCTTTATTTATTATTATGCATTATAAACCATCTCCAATGTTAATTTTACATTACTTATCCCCTCCTGGCCAACAATTATAATAAGCTTGATATAACTACTCTTATCATTTACACATGACTTAATCTCATAAGATGACCCTAAAATTGCACATCCAAATCCTTCAACAATTATAATAAGCTTGATATAACTACTCTTATCATTTACACATGACTTAATCTCATAAGATGACCCTAAAATTGCACATCCAAATCCTTCACATCCTCTGTAACAACATCCCTTCCCCTCAATGAAATCATGGAATATAAACTTTATATGATGACAAAAGGAACCAATTAATAATTTATTTTAAAAGGAAATATATATAATAGGGAGGGATAGTAATGTCCATGTGAGTCAGGTGTCCAACACAACCTTTCTCTCATTCTTTTTTTCCCACTCAAAAAGGGACTAGTCAAGTGATAGATATTTGTCATATTATATGGCTAGGTGGGTCTTCACCACTTTGCCTTCCTTCTAGATCATCCCTCTTATATGATAGCTCCTAACGAGACACTTGTTATGTTATTGGATGTGATTATGTGGATATTCATTACTTTCCACTTATCACATCATAACCCGCACAACCCCCTTATTCAATGAAAATCATTTTCATTTTCATTTTATTTTAAAGATTACATCATGCTTACATGTTCAACTTAGGCAAAGTAAAATTAACTTATTTATTTTCAACTAAGGAAAATAAATATAACTTATTTTTCAAATTACTTCATATCTTAATATCATAAATGGCACAACATTATTTTATAAAAAACTATTGTTTTCTTTGTAATATCATAACTTGTATAAAATTATTCTAAAAAAATGAAAAACTATTCTGTTCCTTATAGAACTTTGGCCATGCGCTCTAAATGGTACAAAATTTACATTATAAAGTAACACTTCCGAGCTTAGCAAGTTGAAAAAATATTTGAATAGTGTTTGCACAATAAACTACGGGGTGCAAATTGAAAATCACGTTATCTACTGGATTTCACATTAAACTAACGGTACCAAAATAATAAATCACATTATCCTAGTGTAATTTCGAGTTTTATTACCTGCTACTTATCCAATCTTTAATCTATGGTATGATGGCCCATATTTACCTTATTTGAAATATTTTGTGACTTAATAAATTAACATAGCATTTGGAACACATTACATTGTATAATAGTAAGGACCTAAACTTATTATTTTGATTTTGGAAATTAGTTTGGTTTTTATATCTATATCTAAAATTGTATTTATGTTGATTTAGGTAAAGAGTTTTTTAAATAATTGTTTTGGACAAATGAAATTGAAGATGAACACATATTGTAAATTACAAATATATTGCTTTCTGTTTTGATTAATGATATATGACAATTTCACGTTTAAAAAAAACTTTTCACAAACAACCAAAAAGAGAAACAAGAACCTTCCTTAAGTATTAGAAGAGTATTAGAAGATGGACCAAAATCAAACAAAACCAAGCAAGACAATAGCACTGAACAATATGTAGTAAAAAATGTGTTCATGAATAAAGAAAATGAGATCATACATTAAACATGCATTATGAATCGAATGTTACATAAGGATTGTGAGAAGGAACACATCCATTTAGACGGTGATAAAGATATAGAATATATGGAAGGAAGTGAAGATGATGGAAATGAATAAGAGAATTTGACACATGATTAAAAAAACACTTCTTATTTCCATTATCAATAAAACAAATAAAACAAAGTATTCAATTATCAATAAAACAAATAAAACAAAATGTTCTAAATTATATATTGTTTTAATGTGTTTATATTTTGAAATCAACAACTAAACATGAATCTTACATCTTTATTAAAATATTTATTATAATGTGTTTTAGTTTTTTATAATTTTCTTTCTACATTTTTTAGATTTAAATATCTGTATCGGTTAATACATTAACAGTACACAACTTATATAAATTATTACTCCTAAATAATATATTTTCTCTTACATGTAAAAATGTATAGAAATTTCTAAATAATTTGAATATTAACTACAAAATATATTATGCATTTAAAATAGATTATATTATATAAATTTGTTATATAAAAATAAGCCTACGTATCCACAATGCTATATATTCCTGTCCACTAGCAAAGAATTAAAAATCTAAAAAAGTGTAACACTTGCCCATAATTCCAAGATTTCAACACATGTTTCTTGCACATATTTAGCTTAGTATATATGAATTGGATAGCTTTTTCCTGCCACTCCACTGTTATACTCCCTTCATTAATAAATTGTATATAAAAATCTCAAAAAATAGTGTAACGCTTACCCATAATTTCAAGATTTCAACACATGTTTCTTGCAAATATTTATCTTTAGTATATATGAATTGGATGGCTCTTTCCCTGTGTCTATTATACTACCCTCATTAATAAATTATATATATGGGCCTTTATCCTCGTTTTTGTAGACAATCATTTTTAACTTAAAATATACATTATAAGTGAAAAAATATGGTGATTTGTAGGAATTATGTTATTGATGGTGCATGGCCACCAGAATAGATCCATCTTAAGCCCATATCTATCAAGCACTAAGAGGGATCCAATTTTTTGAGGTGTATTTCTTTATTTAAATTTAAACTCAAGAAATTTGATCTCTCTTGATTGATAGATCCAGGTTTAAGTTTTAAGTTTTTATTTTGTAAACGAACATCTATTTTTTAATTACTTTTCATAATATTTTATTTTTGCCCCGAGAGGCGCTCTACATCCCAGTATGAGGAAGATCTTGTAACGTATATTATGTAGCGTTACATGTGTGATGTAGCATTACATCTAATAGTAAAAAGTGATCATATGAGGGAGAACTTGTAACGTGTATGATGTAGTGTTACATGTGTGATGTAGCGTTACATCTAATAGTAAAAAGTGATAATATGAGGGAGATCTTGTAACGTGTATGATGTAGCATTACATGTGTGATGTAGCGTTACATCTAATAGTAAAAAGTGATAATGTGATAAACTAATTAATATTTTGTAGGTCATTATAATAAAAGTAAAGTCCCTCATGTAACAAATTAATTTTCAGAGTAATAAATATATTTGGTCGGCCATTTAGAAACGACGTGAATTTAGAAACGGTGACTATATATAATACAAAAAAACAAACATAATACAAAAAAAATCATACAAATTTATAAAACACGATTCTGCAAAGAAGAGAAAGCATTCTGAGGGAAGCATTATGAACGGCGAATAGCTAATTTTAAATATGAGCGAAGTGTTCTGAGCACCGAATAGGTAATTTTAAATCTCTTTAAATTTTAATTTCACTTAAATTTGAAATTAAATTTAAAATAAATTTACTGCTGCAGCCGCAGCCTCCTCCCACCTGCAATCTCCTCCCTCGGACTATTGCAGCCACCTCCTCTCTCCCTCCTCCCCCTCCGCAGCGGCCTCCTCTCTCCCACCACAACTCCTCCCTCCTTCCATAGCTCCCTCCGTCCTCTCCTCCTCCCCTCCACATTCCTCCACCTCGTCCCTCCTATCCCGCGAGCTCCCTCCCTCCCGCCCGCCCTCTGCACCCTCTCGCCGCCAGCCTACTCCCTCCCTCCCGCCGCCAGTCTGCTCCATCCCTCTTGCCTGCGCAACCGCCTCCCCTCCACTCGTGCCTCCTCCTCACCTCCACCTTCATCCACCTCCTCCCTCCTGCCTGTGAGCTCACTTCTGCCCACCCACCTGCTGCACCCTCCCGCCGACGACCTGCTCCCTCCCTCCCTCCTGCGCAGCCGCCTCCCCTCCCCTCTTGCCTCATCCTCCCCTCCACCTTCCTCCCTCCTACCGCCGTGACCTCCGTCCCTCCAACCCACCTGCTACACCCTCCCGCCCGCTGGCCTGCATCCTGCATTACACAAAATTTAAACAAAAATTTAATTTTAAACCAAATTTATATTTATATTTAAACAAAATTTATATTTATATTTATATTAAATTTAATATATATTAAATATATTTAATTTAATATATATTAAGTTTCAAATTAAATATATTAATTTTATATTAAATTTAGTTTAATATTTATATTGATTTTTAATTTATATTTATATTTAAATTAAAATATATATTAATATTTACATATAATTTTATAAGTTCTTTACATTGTATAATAAGAACTACATGTGGTATAGTGGTAAGGGTGTTGGGATAATGGGCGTGAGGTCCAAGGTTCAATCCTCCCAGATCACCTACTTTTTTTTTTAAATATAGAATTTTGTAAATAAATTGAATTTCATTATCATGTAAAGTGAGTTTGATTTCAGTGTATTGGATCTTTTTATTGCATATTTTTCAGTGTAGATCTTATTCTATAGACGCATTGATTTCAGTGTATGGACCCATAGATTTCAGTGTATGGGGTTTTTTATTGTATATTTTTCAGTGTATGGGGTTTTTTATTGCATATTTTTTTAGTGTAGATGTTATTCTATGGACGCATTGATTTCAGTGTATGGACGCATAGATTTCAGTGTATGGACGCATTGATTTCAGTTAATGGATGCATAGATTTCAGTGTATGGACGCATTGATTTCAGTTAATGGATGCATAGATTTCAGTGTATGGCGTTTTTTATTGCATATTTTTCAGTGTATATGTTATTCTGTGGACGCATTGATTTCAGTGTATGGACACTGAGATTTCAGTGTATGGACGCATTGATTTCAGTGACAACAAAAGAATGAGAAGAAGACTTGAAACACAAAGCAGAAGAACAAAAAGAATTTCGAAAAAGGAAGTTGGAAAAAATGATAGCAGAAGAACTAGAAGAATGAAGAAAACGAAACACGGATCAACAAAAAGAATATCAAAATAGAAAGTTGGACGAATTGACAGCAGAAGAACGAGAGGAACAAAGAAAATGAAATGTTGATCGACAAAGAGTGTATCGAGAGACAAAGTTGAAGCACTTGAAAGAACAAAGAAATCAAGTTGCATAACAACAAATAAATCAAAATGTACGAAATGGCGAAATGATGCAGAAGAAGCAGAAGAACGAACAAAACAAAACGCAGATCAACAAAAAGAAAATAAAAAAAAAAGTTAGGCGAATTGATAGAAGAAGAACGAGAAGAACAAAGAAAACAAAACGTTGATCGACAAAGAGCTTATTGAGAGAGAAAGTTGAAGCAATTGCAAGAACAAGAAAATTAGTTTGCAGAACAACAAATAAATCAAAATGTATGAAATGACGACATATGAAGGAGAAGAACAAAAAAAAAAAACATAGATCAACAAAAAGAAAAAAAAAAAAAAAAATTAGGCGAATTGACAGCAGAAGAATGAGAAGGACAAAGAAAACGAAACGTTGATCGACAAAGAGTGTATTGAGAGAGAAAGTTGAAGCAATTGGAAAAACAAAAAAATCAGTTTGCAGAACAACAAATAAATCAAAATGTATGAAATGATGAAATGACGACAGAATAAGGAAAACAACAAACAAAACAAAACATAGATCAACAAAAAGAAAAAAAGAAAAAAAAAGTTAGGCAAATTGACAACAGAAGAACGAGAAGAACAAAGAAAACGAACCGTTGATCACCAAAGAGTGTATCGAGAGAGAAAGTTGAAGCAATTGGAAGAATAAAGAAATCAAGCTATGTAACAACAAATAAATCAAAATGTACGAAATGGCGAAATGAAGGCAGAAGAAGGAGAAGAACAAACAAAACAAAACGCAGATCAACAAAAAGAAAATCGAAAAAAAAGTTAGGCGATTGACAGCAGAAGAACGAGAAGAACAAAGAAAACGAAATGTCGATCGACAAAGAGCATATCGAGAGAGAAAGTTGAAGCAATTGGAAGAACAAAAAAACTAGTTTGCAGAACAACAAATAAATCAATTTGCAAAACAACAAATAAATCAAAATGTACGAAATGACGAAATGACAACAGAAGAAGGTGAAGAACAAACAAAACAAAACGTAGATCAACAAAAAGAGAATTGGAAAAAAGGTTAGGTGAATTGTCTCTATTGTTCAGTTTAACAATTTACTCAATCCTTAATACTTATTACTTATGTTATGATAATCCTCGTAAATGTATCTATGTTTTCAACTTAACGTGTTCCTTACAATGGTGATCAAACTCTAGTTTTGTGTCACCGCCCACGACTGAAACTAGCCTAGATCCAAATCCTAGGCTTTATCAAGCGTCGAGAGGGATCAAATCTCCCGAGGTGAAAACCTATTCTCAGGTATTGCACTCAAGGAGATTCTCGAGGATAGATTTGCACCTCGGGAGATTTGATCCCTCTCGGTGCTTGATAGAGCCTAGGATTTGGATCTAGGCTGGAGGGCGGGAGGGAGGAAGGGAGGGAGCTCGCGGCGGCAGGAGGGAGGAGGTGGAGTAAGGTGGAGGGGAGGAGGAGAGGACGGAGGGAGTTGCGGTGGGAAGGAGGAGCTATGGCAGGAGAGAGGAGGCCGTTGCGGAGGGGAGGAGGGAGAGAGGAGGAAGCTGCAGTAGTCCGAGGGAGGAGATTGCTAGTGGGAGGAGGCTGCGGCTCCAGCAATAAATTTATTTTAAATTTAATTTCAAATTTAAGTGAAATTGAAATTTAAAATTTAAAACAGATTTAAAATTACCTATTCGGCGCTCAGAACACTTTGCTCAGATTTAAAATTAGTTATTCGCTGCTCAGAATGCTTCCCTCATAATGCTTTTTCTTCTCTCCAGAATCGTGTTTTATAAATTTGTATGAATTTTTTTGTATCATGTTTTTTTTGTATTATGTATAGTCACTGTTTCTAAATTCACATCGTTTCTAAATGGCCGACCAAATATATTTATTACTCTGAAAATTAATTTGTTACATGAGGGACTTTACGTTTATTATAATGACTGACAAAATATTAATTAGTTTATCACATTATCACTTTTTACTATTAGATTTAACACTACATCACACATGTAACGCTACATCATACATGTTACAAGATCTCCCTCATATTATCACATTTTACTATTAGATGTAACGCTACATCACACATGTAACACTACATCATACACGTTACAAGATCTCCCTCATATTATCACTTTTTACTATTAGATGTAACGCTACATCACACATGTAATGCTACATCATACACGTTACAAGATCTCCCTCATACTGGGTTGTAGAGAACCTCTTGGCGCAACCATCCTAGATCCAAATCCTAGGCTCTATCAAGCGCCAAGAGGGATCAAATCTCCCGAGGTGCAAACCTCTCCTCAAAAATCTCCTTGAGTGCAATACATGAGAAGAGGTTTGTACCTCGAGAGATTTGATCCCTCTTGGTGCTTGATAGAGCTTAGGATTTGGATCTAGGTTGGTTTCAGTCGTGGGCGGTGATTCAAAAATGGAGTTTGATCAACATTGTAAGGAGCAGGTTAAGTTGAAAACACAGATACATTTACGAGGATTATCATAATGTAAGTAATATAAGTATTAAGGATTGAGTAAATTATTAAACTGGAAAATAGAGACAATTCGCCTAACTTTTTTTTTCGATTCTCTTTTTGCTGATCTACATTTTGTTTTGTTTGTTCTTATCCTTCTTCTGTCATCATTTCGTACATTTTGATTTATTTGTTGTTCTACAAACTGATTTTTTTGTTCTTCCAATTGCTTCAAATTTCTCTCTCGATACGCTCTTTGTCGATCAACATTTCATTTTGTTTGTTCTTCTCGTTCTTCTGTTGTCAATTCGCCTAACTTTTTTTTTTCGATTTTCTTTTTGTTGATCTGCGTTTTGTTTTGTTCTTTCTTCTCCTTCTTCTGTCGTCATTTTGTACATTTTGATTTATTTGTTGTTATGCAACTTGATTTCTTTGTTCTTCCAACTGCTTCAACTTTCTTTCTCGATACACTCTTTGGTGATCAATGTTTTGTTTTATCTATTCTTCTTGTTCTTTTGCTGTCAATTCGCCTCAATTTGCTTAACCTTTTTTTTCGATTTTCTTTTTGTTGATCTACGTTTTGTTTTGTTTGTTCTTCTCCTTCTTCTGTCGTAATTTCATCATTTCGTACATTTTGACTTATTTATTGTTCCGCAAACTGATTTTTTTGTTCTTCCAATTGCTTCAACTTTCCCTCTCGATACACTCTTTGTCAATCAATGTTTCATTTTCTTTGTTTTTATCGTTCTTTTGCTGTCAATTTTCCTTACTTTTTTTTTTAATTTTATTTTTGTTGATCTACGTTTTGTTTTGTTTGTTCTTCTCCTTCTTCTGTCGTCATTTCGTACATTTTGATTTATTTGTTGTCCTGCAAACTGATTTTTTTGTTCTTCCAATTGCTTTAACTTTCTCTCTCGATACGCTCTTTGTCAATCAACATTTCGTTTTCTTTGTTCTTCTCGTTCTGCTGCTGTCAATTCGCCTAACTTTTTTTTCGATTTTCTTTTTGTTGATCTACGTTTTGTTTTGTTTGTTCTTCTTCTTCTTCTGTCATCATTTTTCCATTTCGTACATTTTGATTTATTTTTTGTTGTGCAACTTGATTTCTTTGTTCTTCCAACTGCTTCAACTTTCTCTCTCGATACACTCTTTGTCGATCAACATTTCATTTTCTTTGTTCCTTTCGTTCTTGTGCTGTCAATTCGTCTAACTTTCTATTTCGATATTCTTTTTGTCAATCGGCGTTTCGTTTTCTTCGTTCTTCTAGTTCTTCTGTTATCATTTCGTCCAACTTCCTTTTTTGAAATTCTTTTTGTTCTTCTACTTTTCATTTCAGGTCTTCTTCTCGTTCTTTTGTTTTCACTGAAATCAATTCGTCCATACACTGAAATATCAGTGTCCATACATTGAAATCAATACGTCCACAGAATAACATATACACTGAAAAATATGCAATAAAAAACCCCATATACTAAAATCTATGCGTCCATTAACTGAAATCAATGCGTCCATACACTGAAATCAATGCGTCCATACACTGAAATCAATGCGTCCACAGAATAACATCTACAATGAAAAATATGCAATAAAAATACCCAATACACTGAAATCAAACTCACTTTACATGATAATGAAATTCAATTTATTTACGAAATTATATATTTAAAAAAAAGTAGGCGATCTGGGAGGATTGAACCTTGGACCTCATGCCCATTATCCCAACACCCTTACCACTATACCACATGTAGTTCTTATTATACAATGTAAAGAACTTATATACTTATATGTAATTATTAATATATATTTTAATTTAAATATAAATATAAATTAAATTTAAATTTAAATTTAAATATAAATATAAATTGAATATAATTATTACACTAAATTTAATATAAAATTAATATATTTAATTTGAAACTTAATATATATTAAATTTATATTAAATTTAAACTTAAATTTTGTTAAAATTTAATATAAATATAAATTTTGTTTAAATTTAATTTTAAATTTTATTTAAATATACATATAATTTTTGTTTAAATTTAAATTTAATATAAATTTAATTTTTTATTAAATTTTGTGTAATGCGGGATGCAGGCCACGGGCGGGAGGGTGTAGTAGGTGGGATGGAGGGAGGGAGGTCGTGGCGGTAGGAGGGAGGAAGATGAAGGGGAGCGCGAGGGGAGGGGAGGCAGCTGCGCAAGAAGGAGGGAGGGAGCAGGCTGCCGACGGGAGGGTGCAGCAGGCGGACGGGCGAGAGTGAACTCACGAGCAGGAGGGAGGAGGTGGGGGATGGTGGAGGAGAGGAGGAGGTGTGAGTGGAGGGGAGGACGCTGTGCAGGAAGGAGGGATGGAGCAAGTCGGTGGCAGGAGGGAGGGAGCAGGCCAGCGATGGGAGGGTGCAGCGGGTGGGCGGGTGAGCGAGTAGGAGGGAGCTCGCGGTGGTAGGAGGGAGGAGGTGGAGAGAAGGAGGAGAGGACGGAGGGAGTTGCGGCGGGAGGGAGGAGCTGTGGTGGGAGAGAGGAGGCTGCTGCAAAGGGGAGGAGGGAGAGAGATGGTGGCTGCAACAGTTAGAGGGAGGAGATTCCTCATGGGAGGAGGCTGCGGCTGCACAACAGTAAATTTATTTTAAATTTAATTTCAAATTTAAGTGAAATTAAAATTTAAACTTTAAAACATATTTAAAATTACCTATTCGGTGCTCAGAACACTTCGCTCATATTTAAAATTAGCTATTCGCCACTTAGAATGCTTCCCTCAAAATGCTTTCTCTTCTCTATAGAATCATGTTTTACAAATTTGTATGAATTTTTTTGTATTATGTTTTTTTTTTGTATTATATATAGTCATCGTTTCTAAATTCACGTCATTTCTAAATGGCCGACCAAATATATTTATTACTCTGAAAATTAATTTGTTACATGAGGGACTTTACTTTTATTATAATGTCCCGACAAAATATTAATTAGTTTATCACATTATCACTTTTTACTATTAGATGTAACACTACATCACACATGTAATGCTACATCAGACACGTTACAAGACCTCCCTCATATTATCACTTTTTACTATTAGATGTAACACTACATCACACATGTAACACTACATCATACACGTTACAAGATCTCCCTCATATTATCACTTTTTACTATTAGATATAACGCTACATCATACATGCTACAAGATCTCCCTCATACTGGGCTGTAGAGCGCCAGTATGATGACAGAAGAAGGAGAAGAACGAACAAAACAAAACACAAATCAACAAAAAGAAAATTGAAAAAAAAAATTAGGCGAATTGACAGTAAAAGAACGAGAAGAACAAAGAAAATGAAACGTTGATAGACAAAGAGTGTATCGAGAGAGAAAGTTGAAGCAATTGGAATAACAAAAAAATCAATTTGTAAAATAACAATAAATCAAAATGTACAAAATGACGACAGAAGAAGGAGAAGAACAAACAAAACAAAACGTAGATCAACAAAAAGAAAATAAAAAAAAAGAGTTAGGTGAATTGATAGCAGAAGTACGAGAAGAACAAAGAAAACGAAACGCTGATCGACAAAGAGTGTGTCGAGAGAGAAAGTTGAAGCAGTTGGAAGAACAAAGAAATCAAGTTGTAGAACAACAAATAAATCAAAATGTATGAAATGGTGAAATGACGGTAGAAGAAGGAGAAGAACGAACAAAACAAAACGCATATCAACAAAAAGAAAATAAAAAAAAAACTAGGCGAATTGACAGTAGAAGAACGAGAAGAACAAAGAAAACGAAACGTTGATCTAGAAAGAGCATATCGAGAGAGAAAGTTGAAGCAATTAGAAGAACAAAAAAATCATTTTGTAGAAGAACAAATAAATCAAAATGTATGAAATGACAACAGAAGAAGGAGAAGAACAAACAAAACAAAATGTAGATCAGCAAAATGAGAATCGAAAAAAAAGTTAGGCGAATTGTCTCTATTTTCCAATTTAACAATTTACTCAATCCTTAATACTTATTACTTACATTATGATAATCATTGTAAATGTATCTGTGTTTTCAACTTAACCCGTTCCTTACAATGTTGATCAAACTCCAGTTTTGTGTCACCGCCCACGACTGAAGCTAGCCTAGATCCAAATCCTAGGCTCTATCAAACATTCAGAGGGATCAAATCTCCCAAGGAGCAAACCTCTTCTCAGTTATTTCACTCAAGTATATTTTCGAGGAGTTTTGCACCTCGGGAGATTTGATTCCTCTCGGCGCTTGATAGAGCCTAGGATTTGGATCTAGGTTGGTATGAACCAACATGGATTTTTTTTAAATACTTTCCATAATTTTTTATTTTATGAGCCGATGTGATTTTTTTTAATTATTTTGTTATTAACAAACGTAACATTATATCACACACATTACAACATCTCCCCCATACTGGGCTGTAGAGCACCTCGTTTCACTCGATGCAATAATCTAAGTACAAGCTTTTTATTAAAATATTGGAGAAAACTGGATGCTTGTGGAGTGTATAATTGAAGCATTGTTTTCATTTATTTATAAATATTTGAAATTTTATTCAATAAAATATAAATAAATAAATTTATAATAAATATTATTATTGAATATTTTTTAATTTTGAATATTTATATTAATATACAAAATGGATGTGTAGATATATTTGAATCAAATATCAATATAGAAAATTAATAAAATATCACTAAATTGTGTAAATTTGCCATATACAATAGACTTAAAATAATGCATATAGCTCATACACATAGCTGACAATTAATTTAATACACCTACCCACATATTCATAGACATAATTGAAATACTTGACATAATTGATGCCCCTACCCACATATATAAGAAATTCACTTGACCATATGGACACAACACACATAATCGAAACATCTAGCATAGGTGATGCACCTACTCTCATATACAAGCAATGCACCTTACACATGCATATAAGAAACACACATAAGCCACACACCTAACTTATAGATGAACCTACCCACACACCTAGTCCACAGTGTTGAGTATATGTTATATTATTTGCATTTGTGTGCGGGGGGGGGGGTGCATGTTTGACTGTGCAGTGATCAATCCCCTCCATCTAGTGCTATGCCGTATGCGTCGGGCATTGCACTGCAATACCCCTATTTTGACCCTTAGGGATTATTGGCTTCAATGTAAATATTGTATATATGCAATGTGTGTTTTCCCTAGTGTGGAGCTCAAATCCAAGGCCCCACTAGTGGATGTCCAGGTTTTATTTCAAAAGGAAGTATATGACATTCTGATCATCCATGTGCTAGTAAGCTAGGAAGTATTGTAAGTGATGTAAATATTAAATATTGCAATAAAATAGCAAGGAAACTAGCTAAGGAGGCAACCAATGAGAAGGGGCCATGTGTATCCACTAGAGAGAGGTGAGGGGGTTGTTGGATTGGAACCCATGCTGCCACATGTCAATTGTGAACCCATTTGACTCCCCATAGTGACATTTAATTATGTTGTAAGAAGGTGGTTGAGAAAACCTGTCCATGAGGTTTATGGAGTATGGACCAGCCCTGAAAATCCATATGGAAGGGTATGGTGTTGTTTTTCTTGTTCCTGAATCCACTCTACTGCTTGGGAATTCGCTCACCCTAATACATATCCCATGGTTGACCAAGGAACATCATCAATCACGCATTGCATATCCTAGCCGGGAAGCAGAGAGGAAAATTGGGATTCTATGTAAGCGCGAATTTGCATAGTCGAAAGCACATAGAAACCCTCATAGGAAGCAAATCGATTGGGATATCCATGGATCATACCCTGGGGATAAATTACAAATAGTGAGCAGCTTAGAAAACCCATGGGAACACTTGGATTTGACAGCATAATACCGAGTTGCAAGACAGAGCTTCGGCTGCTATCCTAAGAAGATTCCAGCTAGAATAACAGAGAAGAGGGTTAGACAGAGGTTGGATTTAATTGATAAACCCAATGAAGGCTAAAGTCTCATGAAAGAAGCATTTTTGGACCTTTCTATCCCCACCCTGAAGAGAACTGGAGGGAAGGGGATTTGAGGGATTGTGCAGCAGAGAAGAGGACCTTCCTTGTGTTGGGTTAGGTAAGTAATGTGGGTGCCATGTTTGTTGAGTAGATGAGATTCTTGTAGCTCTGCAGTTGAGCTCACTAGCTTAACATCATCCTCCCTATTCCCTTACATGCTTGATAAACCCAACTGTAAGTTGGCTTAGCATTAGTGTGGAGTCTTGACTGTGTGAGAGCCTATTTAGTCTCCTTAGTGGATACATAGCCTAGCTCGAGGGTAGTCTCTCAACTGAAAGAGTATAGGTTGGATAGAGACCTATGGTTGGGTGGAACATTGCTCTCACTTAGCCAGTTACTTGGACAGTTCCATTTAAAGATACGTGTCTTAGGTGGTGTACTATCTCGATTTTGACCACATTGCATTAAAATGTAAATGAGGTAATATTGATATAAAATCATGGTGAGGAGCTCAAAGCTAAGGCCCCGCCATCGATTTAGTGATGCATATGGTTTACGTGCTAGCCAGGCACAATAGAATTGCAAATATCATGTAATTATGCATTTTAATGAAATACCCACAACTAGCTATGCAATGCAACAAGAGATGGAGGCATGATTTTACAAGGAATTGGGAGGGAACATATTTATACCCTTGAACCAATCAAGTCAAGATAGGTGTCAATGAGAGAACCCATAAACCGTCAACTATCCATGTTGACTTTTGTACCCAATCATTTATTTCTTTCGAAAGTTGGTTGAAGTAGTTAATGCCTTGGGGAATGGAGAGTTATGGTTGTCTAAATTCAGGTATGGGAAAGCTACCCTTCATGGAAATTCATGTTTGGATTTTTTGGCAAGAAAAGATCCATGAAATTGCTTCCCAAAACATTATTCATCCATCAGTTTTTCTCTCTCACGAGTTGGGAGCTACCTGGGTGTTTTCCTCCATGGTTTTGTTGGGTTTTTCTTCATTTTTCTAGCTGGGAAGGGAATTTTTATTTTAGATAATAGTGGGGAAGAGAAGAAATCGATTTGGGGATTTCATAGAGGTCGTTTGGGTCATCTAAATGCTCACATACTTGTGGGAGCAATCAGTTTCTTCCCAGGGGTTGATTTCCTCTTCCCACAATTCATTTTTGGGCATGCCACAATTTGGGGAAAACCCATGTAACCTATTTTGTAAATTCCATTGTTGAAAATGTGTATCCATTCCCAATATTTGAGTTGTTGTGTGTAAGAGAATGTTGGGGTTGAGATGGGTATCCATTGCTTTGGTTGTCCTGAGCTTGAGAGTCCCCTTTTCCTTGTAGAAATCATGCCCGGCTCGGGGGTGGTCTCTGAGTGCTGAAAGAATACAGGCTGGGCAGGGACCTATGGTTGGGTGGAACGTTGCACCGACATAGCTAGTTGCTTGGGGAAACTTTACATTAAGATGAGTATATTCTTTATGTGTATTTACTTTTGCAATGTTTTAATTTGATGATTGTTATTGATATGATGTATGCATGAGAAATGTGTGTGGACAGTTTAATTCCGTTGTGCATGTTTGCTTTGATTTGCATATGCACACATTTGTTTTATTCGTATGAATCTAATGGAATGGGATGAGTTTTTTGTAAGAGCCCCATATCTATAGGTCATGTTCCCTTCCTTGTGTTGGGTCGACGGGAGGGGACGTGACATGTGGTACTAAATGATGCAAGTTTCCCTATGCTATGTTATGCTTGTTATGTTCAAGTTATTGAATGAATGATTGCATGAAGTTGACCAATATGAATACTATATATAATCATGAGTGTGAGGCTAAGTTCATGTCTGAATGCTTCATCATTTGCATGAGTTTAATGTACTGCTAACCTTGCAGGTTGTAGATGTATTGACTAGTTTTAGTTTCCTAATATGTGTTTAGTTATGCATTGCACTCACCCTTAAGAGGGACTTCTTGGCTTCATATGAACTTGGGGAAGGAAGTAGATAACTCCCTGTTGTGTTTCATGACCACTTTGTGGGTCAGGTGAAGGGAGAAGTCATGGCAGAAGGTAAACTGAGTTCATTGTGGAAGGGTAATGATGCATTGAGGGAGTTCAGACAAGACTTTAGTTGGAAAAGTCACAATGTTAGAGTCCTCAGATGTGGTAGGGGACCACAGCAGGGTATAGATCTCTCCAAGAGATTTCCAACAGTACTGAACTTGTCCAATTTGGTCTAAGGATGGAGGAGTTACTGCCCTAGAAAGTTAGCAGATGCAGGGGTTTGTGGTTCTGACTTTCTGAATCCGCAATGCGGATCACCGGAGGTCGGGGACCGACCTTTGGGGTCTCGGTGTTAGACTTGCGACTTTTCGAATCTGGAAGGAAGATTGTGGATTGCGAAATTCAGAAGGGATATTTCCACAAGGTTAGCGTATTGGAATTCTGACTTTTCGCATCTGCAAATAAAATTGCCGATTGCAGAAGTCAGAAGGTGATTTTTCCCCGGGCTGCGAAATGGATTTCCGACTTTCTGCATCAGCAAAGCGGGTGGAGGATTACGGAAGTTGGAAGGTGATATTGTTTCAGGTTGCAAAATGGGGTTTCTGATTTCCGACTTCTGCAACGTGGGTTGTAGATTGTGGAAGTTGGAGGAGTAAATTTTTCGAGACGACGATTTGAGGTTCCGACTTCCGAGTTCCGCATGCAAATTGCAGATCGCAAAATTCAGAGGAGTAATTCTTGAGGCTGTGAAGTTGAAATCTAGATTCAAACTTTTGCATTGTGGATTGCGGAAGTTGGGAGCATGATTTATTCGGAAAAGGAGATTTGGAAATCTGATTTCCGAGTACCGCATGCGGATTGCGGATTGTGGATCGGAGGCCATTGCGGTTGTGTTTAGAAACAAAGAGAATTGTGGGGAAAAAAATGTATCAGGTTGTCTCCCATCACCTATGAAGGGCACCAAAGTGACCGGGGATGTGACAGAGTGGTATCAAAGCCCAAATTACAGCACTAGGGTTGCTTGGGTCGAAGCAAGAATGTGTGTACAGGCGGGAAGTGTCAAGGGCACGGTTTTGATAATTAATTTGTATTATTGTTGTTTCCCAGATGAGTAATTTACATATTTGTATGGATGTTTGTGTCTTATATGCGTTCTTATGTCTGATAAATGCATTTGTAATGCATAGTGGTTGCAGTTGTTAGTAGTTGAATCGTACAGCAGGGGCAGCGTACAAGGAAAGTAAGGAAATGGTGACCATAAATGATGCCCAGGATCCGTATGAGTAGTAGGAAGATGTTCTATGGGAAAACATGCAGTAAGCGCATACGAAAACAAAATCCAATGGAAGAAGGGAGCAAATAACTCCCCCAAACTTTGTTGAAACCATGGTGAGCTTCAATGAGAGATTGATGAAGGATCAGGAAGAGCAGCACCAACTCAATGCTGCCATTTTGCAAAGCCTCACTGATATGCATCAGAGGATAAATCGTGGGTCTAACCCAAGCAATGTGGGCAGAGAATGAAGAGATACAGGAAGTCACTCTAGAGTTTGTTCTAGGAAGAGGAATCCAAACCCTAGAAGGAGTTCTATGAGCAAAAAGCACAGAACACCCTCTCCAAGATCTCTTTCCAGCAGGTCATGTGTCTCTAGAGATTCTCAAAGAAGTCCAAGGCATACTTCTAGCAGAATTGAGAGAAGAAATAAATTCAGAGGGATCCCACAGGGAGAATTTAGGAAGGCAAGGCCTCCCACATTTGATGGAGAAATCAAGACAGGTGAAGAGGCAGAGGCATGGCTTCTTGGAATGAACAAGTATTCAAAAATGAATGATTATTCAGAAAATGAAAATGCTAGAGTTTCCATTTACAATCTAAGTGGAAGAGCTTCAATTTGGTGGGAGCACCTCATGCAAGTGAAGAAGATTAGAGAAAGGAGGATCAGTTGGGATCGGTTTAAAAGGTACTTCAAGGAGAAATACCTATCAGCTAGGTATTATGATAACAAGAGGAAAGAGTTCAATGAAATCAGATTGGTACATAATTCCATGGAAGAGCATGCCCGCAAGTTTTTGGAATTGTTGAGGTATGTGGATTACATCAATGATGAAAAGGGTAAATATCCAATGTTTCCTTGGTAGTCTACCTCAAAATTTCAAAGATAGGATTGAGTTTTTCAATCCACCAAGTTTGGATGAATCCATAAGGATGGAAATGCATTGCTATGAGCAGAGTAAAGTAAAATCAGAGGTTCGGTTAGCATGGAAATGAAATCCCAGAGGGAGGTTTGAACAAAGGAAAAATGGATTCAAGCCACCATTTAGAAATCAACCCAGAAATTTTCCACAGGACCAACAAGCAAGAAGTGGGAACAAACCAGCTGTGGTAGCAGTAAGAGCACCAAAAGGGCCACTTCAATGTTGGGGATGTGGAGGAAACCATGTGCTTAGAGAGTGTCCACATTGGAGAAAGAATCCCAGAAGCTTGCACAACTTAGAAGAAGCAACTACAGTGGAAGATATGGCAAGGGAAACACCTCAAATTTGTGCAGCATTAGATGATCATCAGGAAGACCACCAATCAACAGTGGTGGAAGTTGAAGGTAAGAGTGCTAAGCAATCTCTTTTTGTTTTGATTGATCCAGGATCTACTCATATTTATGTGTCTCCTAAGGTGGTTGAAGTTTTTTCTCTTAGTAAAGTAAAGCATAGTAATTCTTGGCTAGTTCAACTAGCCACAGGGACCAAGAGAAAGGTTAGTGAAGTAGTGATGAAGTGGCCCATGGAGTTGAATGGACTCCTCACACAAGAAAATTTAAATGTCCTACCATTAGGATCTTATGATGCCCTAATAGGTGTGGATTGGTTGGAAAGACATAGAGCCAAGTTAGACTGCTATGAGAAAGTACTAGAATGCATTGATGAAGAGGGAAGGCCAAGGTTGGTAAGAGGAATTCCCAAGAAAGTTTCAGTAAGGTGGATTTCAGCCCTGCAGTTGAGAAATTTTTATAAGAATGGTTTCCAATTATATGCAGTGCATATATCATATTCATCAAAATATAAGGGACCAAGGATAGAATACTTTTAGGTGTTGCAAGAATTCCAAGATGTGTTCCCGAATGAAGTGCGAGGACTTCCACTAAAGAGAGATATTGATTTTTCCATCAATCTTGTTCCAGGGGCAACACTAATTTCCAAATCTCCTTATAGAATGAGCACACCAGAATTGGTAGATTTGAAGATGTAGCTACAAGAATTAATGGACAAGGAGTATATCATACCTAGTGTATCTCCTTGGGGAGCACCCATGTTATTTGTCAAGAAAAAGGATGGGACTTTGAGGTTGTGTATTGATTACAGGAAGCTCAATAAAGTGTCAATCAAGAACAAGTATCCATTGCCTAGAATTGATGATTTGTTTCATCAAATGAAGGAATCTAGAGTGTTTTCAAAGATTGACTTGAGGTCTGGGTACCATCAAGTGAGGATTAAGGAAGGAGACATTCACAAGACAACTTTTAGGACAATATATGGCCATTATGAATTCATAGTGGTTCCATTTGGTATTACCAATGCACTTTCTACATTCATGTGTCTCATGAATAGTGTCTTCAACAAGTATTTGGATAAATTTGTGATTGTGTTCTTGGATGACATTCTTTTTTACTCAAAGAACGAAGAGGAGCATAACGAACATATAAGAATGGTATTACAAGTCCTTAGAGAACACCAACTGTATGCAAAGCTGAGCAAGTGTGATTTCTATCATAAGAAGGTACAGTATTTGGGTCATGTCATCTCGAATAAGGAATTGCAATGGATCTAGAAAATATTGAATCCATAATGGATTGGCCTACTCCAAAGAATGTTGCGGAAATTAGGTCTTTTATGGGTCTTGCGGGCTATTACAGAAGGTTCATTAAAGAATTCTCCAAAATAGCTCATCCAATTACATCATTGTAGAGGAAGAATATCATGTTTGTATGGTCTGAAAAATGTGAGAAAATATTTCAACAGCTAAAGGAATTGCTTACCAGCGCTCCTATTTTGAATATTGCATATCCAAAGAAAGATTTCGTAGTGTGCACAGATGCTTGCATTGAAGGGCTAAGTGGAATGCTCATGCAAGAAGGATTTGTAATTTTCTATGAGTCAAGAAAGTGAAAGGAGCATGAGAAGATTTATGCCACACATGATTTAGAACTAGCAGCCATAGTTCATGCTCTCAAGAGATGGAGACATTATCCCTTGGGAAGAAGATTTGAGCTCAGAACAGACCACATGAGCTTGAAATATTTGTTTGACCAACCAAATCTGAATGCTAGGAAAACTAGATGGATGGAACTTCTTTTTGAAATTGATTTTGAAATTAAGCATGCCAAAGGTAAGGAGAATAAGGTTGCAGATGCACTTAGCAGAAAATTCCATGTTGTAGCAGTAAGTATGTGTAAATCAGATTTGAAGGCAAGAGTTCTTGAAGCTCAAACTAGTGATGAAGCTTACCTTCAAGTCAAATAAAAATTGCAACATGGAAATGTGGATGAAAAGTGTGCAGGGTATCAGCTTGGTGAAGATGATGTTCTCATTTATCAAGGTACCAGACTATATATTCCAAATAGTACAGATTTGAAGAGGCTAGTGATGGATGAGATACATCAAATACCATATTTTGGACACCTAGGATATCAAAAGACTATTACAGCAGCAAGAAAGCAGTACTTTTGGCATGGGATGAAGAAGGACATAGCAGAGTACATTGCTAAGTGTCAAAAGTTCCAACAAGTCAAGGCAGAACATCAACATCCAGCAGGATTGTTGCAGCCTTTTCCCGTTCTAGAATGGAAGTGGGAAGTAATTTCTATGTATTTTATAATAGGTCTTCCAATGATAGTGAGGAAGCATGATTCAATCATGGTAGTGGTGGACAAGCTATCAAAGGTAGCTCACTTCATTCCAGTCAAGCCCACTCATAAGACCAATGACATAGCAAATATATTCATGAAGGAGATATTCAGATTGCATGGATTTCCAAAGGAAATAATTTCATATCATGATACAAAGTTCACATCCAATTTTTGGAAGGGATTATTCCACAAATTGGGGACTCGACTGAAGTTTAGTACAACATATCATCCTCAAAAAAATGGCTAGACAGAGAGAGTGAATCTGATTCTTGAATACATGCTGAGGATGTATGTGATGGATAAACCATCCAAGTAGGAAGACTACCTACACTTGGTAGAATTTGCATACAACAGTGGACATCAAGCACATTGGGAATGAGTCCTTTTGAATTATTGTATGGCAAAGGATTCAGAACTCCAGTGAATTGGGACAGCCTAGTGAATAGGGCAGTGCTTGGACCAGAGATGATCAAGGAAATGGAGCAAGAGATTGTTAAGATCAGGCAGAATTCGAAGGTAGCACATGACATGCATAATATTTATGCATATTTGAAAAGAGTGCATAAGGAATTTAAGATTGGGGATCATGTTTACTTAAGAGTGAAACCAAGGAAGAGTTCCCTGAAGTTGGGGAGTTGTGCCAAGTTGGCACCAAGATATTGTGGGCCATTTGAAGTCCTTGATAGGATAGGACCAGTTGCATATAGAATTGCATTTCCTACTAACATGAGAGCTCATAATGTTTTCCATGTTTCTTTGCTTAATAAATATTTACATGATCCTAATCACATAATTGATTGGAATGTGATACAGGTGGAACAAGAGGGAGAATTCCAAGTGGAGTCTATGTGCATTCTCGACAAGAAGGTCACTTTGCTCCGTAATAGATCCATCAGAAAGGTGAAGGTGCAATGGAAGCACCTTAGTCCCGATGAGGCTACATGGGAGATGGAGGATGCCATGAGAGAGGAATTGCCATTTTTTAAAGTTTTGAGAACATTGAGGACGGTATTTTTCTAAGGGGGAGGGAATTGTAATACCTCTATTTTGACCCTTAGGGATTATTGGCTTCAATGTAATTATTGTATACATGCAATGTGTGTTTTCCCTAGTGTGGAGCTCAAGGCCAAGGCCCCACTAGTGGATTTCCAGGTTTTATTTCAAAAGGAAAGTATTTGAAATTCTGATCATCCATGTGCTAGTAAGCCATGAAGTATTGTAAATGATGTAAACATTAAATATTGCAATAAAATACCAAGGAAACTGGCTAAGGAGGAAACCAATGAGAAGGGGCCATGTGTATCCACTAGGGATAGGTGAGGGGGTTGTGGGATTGGAACCCATGCTACTATATGTCAATTATGAACCCACTTGACTCTCCATGCTGACATTTAATTCTGTTGCAAGAAGGTGGTTGATAAAACATGTCCATAAGGTCGATGGAGTATGGAGCAGCCTTGAAAATCCATATGGAAAGGTATGGTGTTGTTTTCTTGTTCCTAAATTCACTCTACCACCTGGGAATTTTCTCACCCTAATCCCTATCCTGTGGTTGACCAAGGATCATCATCAATTACACATTGCAGAGACAAGCTATGAAGCAGAGAGGAAAATCGCGATTCTGTGTAAGCGTGAATTTGCAGAGCCGAAAGCACATAGAAATCCTACGTAGGAAGCAAATCGATTGGGATATCCATGGATTAGACCTTGGGGATAAATTATAGAGTGTGAGAAGCTTGTAAAACCCATGGGAACACCTGGATCTGATAGTAGAAGATCGAGTTGTGGGATAGAGATTCGGTCGCAACCCTAAGAATATTCCAGCTAGAATAACAGAGAAGGGGGTTAGACAGAGGTTGGATTTGCTTGATATACCCAGTGAAGGCTAAAGTCTCATGAAGTAGCAATTTTGGACCTTTCTATTCCCACTCTGAAGAGCACTGGAGGGAAGGGGCCTTGAGGGACTGCACAATAGAGAAGAGGACCTTCCTTGTGTTGGGTGAGGTAGGTAATGTGGGTGCCATGTTTGTTGAGTAGATGAGATTCCTGCAGCTCTTTGGTTGATCTCACTAGCTTAGCATCATGCTCCATGTTCCCTTACATGCTTGATAAACCCAACTGTAAGTTGGCTTAGCATTAGTGTGGAGCCTTGATTGTGTGAGAGCCTATTTAGCCTCCTTAGTGGATACACAGCCCAACTCGAGGGTCGTCTCTCAGCTGAAAGAGTATACGCTAGACAAATACCTATGGTTGGGTGGAAAGTTGCTCTCACTTAGCTAGTTACTTGGACAGTTCCATTTAAATATAAGTGTCTTATGTGGTATTAAATGATGCAAGTTTCCCTATGTTATGTTATGCTTGTTATGTTCAAGTTATTGAATGAATGATTGCATGAATTTGACTAATATGAAGACTATGTATAATCCTTAGTGTGAGGCTGAGTTCATGTTTGAATGCTTCATCATTTGCATGAGTTTAATGTACCGCTAACCTTGCAAGTTGTAGATGTATTGGCTAGTTTTAATTTCCTAATATTTGTTTAGTTATGCATTGCACTCACCCTTAAGAGGGTCTGGTTGGCTTCATTTGGACTTGGGGAAGGAAGTAGATAACCCCCTGTCGTGTTTCATGACCACTCTTTGGGTCAAGTGAAGGGAGAAGTCTTGGAAGAAGGTAAACTGAGTTCCTTGTAGAAGAGTAATGATGCATTGAGGGAGTTCAGACAAGACTTCAGTTGGAAAAATTATAAGGTTAGAGTCCTCAGATGTGGTAGGGAACCACACCAGGGTATAGAGCTCCCCAATAAATTTCCAATGGTACCATACTTGTCCAATTTGGTCTAAGGATGAAGGAGATATCACCTTGGAAAGTTAGCAGGTGCAGGGGTCTGTGGTTCCAACTTTCTGAATCCGCAATACGGATTACGGATTGCGGAGGTCAGGGACCGACCTTTAGGGTCATGCTGTTAGACTTCCTCTTTTCCGAATCCGCAAGGCGGATTGCGGGTTGTGGAAGTCGGAAGGGAGATTAGCATGGGGTAAGCGCATTGGACTTCCAACTTTCTGCATCCACAAAGCGGATTGCGGATTGGGGAAGTCAGAAGGTGATTTTTCCCCAGGCTGCGAAATGGATTTTTGACTTTCCGCATCTGCAAATGGGATTACGGATTGCGGAATTTTGGAAGGAAATTTTGTTCCAGGTTTTGAAATGGGTTTTCCGATTTCTGACTTCCTCAATGTAGGTTTCTGATTGCAGAATTCTGCGGAGTAAATTTTTCAGGACGACGATTTGAGGTTCCAACTTCCGAGTTCCACATGCATATTGTGGATCGTAGAAGTCAGACAAGTAATTATTGAGGCTGTGAAGTTGAATTCTAGCGTCCGACTTTCGCATTGCGGATTGCAGAAGTCGGGAGCGCGATTTATTCGGAAAGGCATATTTGGAAATCCGATTTGAGTTCCACACGTGGATTGCGGATCAGAGGCCATTGTGGCTGTGTGTAAAAACAAAGAGAATTATGGGGAAAAAATGTATCAGGTTGTCTCCCATCGCCTCTGAAGAGCACCAAGGTGACCGAGGATGTGACATGCTTGTGGTGTTGGTTCAGGGGTGTGAGAGGGGGGGCGTGGGGGTGTTCCAAATCCTTCCCCCTTCCACGAAGTGGATGAAGAAAATGGCCTTTTTGTTCCCGCGAGCGCAACGAGCGACAAATTTTTTTGGGTTGTTTTTGGCTATTTTGGGGAATTTTCTAAAATATATAATTTAATCCCGGTTAAGGGACTGGGGTCTATTTTCTAATCCGGGTTAACGTATTAGGGTATTCGATGCTGTGAAATACCTATAATGTATTGTGAGTGATTCATAATGATAATGAGAAAATAGGAGTTGTGGCTCCAAGGTTTTCTAGTTTTTCTCGGTTAAGGGTTTCCATGGTAAATCTCTATGTATTATGTGTGAATTATGTGGCGTAATATTTGTTTTGATTAAAAGAATATATGTATACTTTGATTCTCTACACAGGTTTAAAACTTGCATGTGGTATTGAAGCTCAATTATTTGGTTTCAAGGGGACGCCTAATTTGTTGCTAAGGGTTCGGCGTGGTTGATAGATATTGGGTCTATGATAAACCTGGATTCAGTGGGATATTTGTAGCTTTGATTTGTGCATTGAAAGAGAATGGAGAGTAGTTCATGAATTGAGATCGATAAATTTAATGGCCATAAATTTGAGCTATGGAAGCTCAAAATGGAGGATCTTCTTGTAGATCGAGAACAATTGATTGTTGTGGATCTAGGTACACAACCCACTGTAACTTTGAAATAATATTGGGAGAAATTAGATATAAGGGAGACAAGTACAATCCAACTGTGGTTATCGGACTCTATGTTGTTGAACGTATCTGGAGAAGATACTGTGGTAAATATTTGGGTGAAACTAGGGAGTTTGTATCAATCAAAATCCCTTGTAAACAAGTTGTTTCTACAAAAGAAACAGTATCACCTCAGAATGGATGATAATGACACACTGACATAGCATCTGAATGTCTACAATAATCTAGTAAGTCAAATAACCTTTGTTGGCATTAAAATGGCTGAAGAAGATAAATGTATTACATTATTGTGTTCTTTGTTATATTCCTGGGACAACCTAATTGTAGCAATAGGGAGTGCTAATTAAATGAATTTAAAATTTGATGAAATAGTATCATCCTTGCTATCAGAAGAGATGAGGTGGAAAACCATGGATACTCATAGCATGGATTCCTTTTCTGTGAGAGGTCTCCCCAAGGAGAGAAACAAAAATAAGGGCTTTGGGGGAGATCTAAATCTAAGGGTAGATCTAAATCCCCGAGAAAATTTATAAGGAAGTGTTGGAAATGCAGTAAAGCTGGGCACTATAAAAATCATTGTAGATCTAAGAATGTTGAGAAAAGAAAGGGATATGAGGATACCTTTACCACAGAGGTGAATACTTCCCCAGAAGAAGGAGGGAATGTGTACCTAGCTTCCACTATTAATCATTCAGAACATGATATATGGTTGATTGAATCAGTTGCGTCATGTCATATGAATCCTCATAGGGAGTGGTTTTGTGAATATGAAAAGTACAATGGAAACAATGTATTCTTTGGAAATGATTCACCAGCTAGTATCATTGGGTGTGGTAGAGTCCAGTTGAAACTCAAGGATGGAAGGATTATAACTCTCCCTGGAGTACTACACATTCCAAATCTAGCGAGAAACTTGATATCTATTGGAAAGATGGATATTGTAGGTGTAAAGACTGTGTGTGGATATGGTGGTTGCAAAATGGTTTGAGGATCAATGGTATTGATCAGGGGATTTCAGTATGGAACTATATACAAACTATTGGGACGAACCATTATTGATGAATGTAACAGTTCTATTGTGCCCGAGGGGGGAGATACAGAAGAAAAAAACTTGACTGCATCAGGAGGAACGACAATGCTATGGCATCAAATATTGGGGCATATCGGAGAAAAGGGCCTTCGAGCATTACAAGGTAAATGTATGGTTGAAGGCATGACTTATTTCAATCTATATTTTGATTTCTGCGAACATTACGTATATGGAAAACATAATCGATTAAGATTTGTATTTGGTGCTATAAGAGAAAATGAAATTTTAGAGTTAATACACAGTGATGTGTTTGGACCTGTGCCTCTTTCATCACTAGGTAGATATGTGTACATTATGTTTCATTTATAGATGAATTCTCAAGGAACACATGGATTTATTTCCTTCGAAAGAAATCTAAAGTATTTGCTAAATTTAAAGAATTTAAGGCTCTTCTAGAGAATCAAACAGAAAAGAAAATAAAGGTGTTGAGGACATATAATGGTGGAGAGTTATACGAGAATGAATTCGAGGAATTATGTAAGAAGTGTGGTATATCAAGTCAGAAGACTACTCCATACACACCTCAACAAACTGGAGTTGCTGCAAGGATGAATAGGAAGTTGATGGAAAAGGCAAGGAGCATGCTAAGTAGTGCCAAGATAGGACAATAATTCTAGACAGAGGCAATGGAGACAACATGTTACTTGCTAAATCGATCACCGACATTAGCATTGGTTGAAAAAACTCCTCAAGATGTATGGACTGGTAATAAACCCTCTATTAAGCATCTGAATGTTTTTGGATATGATGCTTATGTACATGTTCCAAAGGAGAAAAGGTGCAAGTTAGGTAACAAAGCCGAAAAAATGTATCTTTATTGGCTATAAAGATGGTATGAAAGGTTTTAAGCTTTGGAATCTTGAAACTAAGAAGACTGTTTATAGTTGAGATGTTGTGTTTAGAGAGGTCAAAGAAGTTACCAGGCAAGAAGTGACTCCAATGGAAAAGGAACCAGATAAAATAGAGTTCGAGTTGGAAGATGAAGAATCTAACTCAACGAAAGAAGATAAATAAGAAGAAGAAGAAGAAGAAGAAGAAGAAGAACCTCATACCCTAGTTTTGAGGAGATCATCTTGAGAAAGAAGGAAACCAAGGTATTCCCCTCCTGATTTTCGGTCTAATCTTGCTTTATCTATTAATGATGATGATCCTATAAATGTGAAGGAAGCTATTGATTTAGAGGATAACAATCTCTAGAAGAATGCCATGGTTGAATAAATAGATGCCTTGGATAAAAATGAAGATTGGGATCTAGTTCAGTTACCAAGTGGAAGAAAAGTCATTGGCAACAAATCGTTGTTTAAAAAGAAGTTGAATGCAGAAGGTAAAGTTGATAAATACAAAGCCTGTTGGGTAGCAAAGGAATATTCTCAGGTAGAGGGAATTGATTTTGGTGAAATATTTTATCCTATTGCAAATCAACTTCTATTAGATTCTTTCTTGCGATTGTTGTTGATTTTGATCTTGAAGTAGATCACATGGATGGGAAGACAATGTTCCTACATGGGGACCTAGAAGGAGAAATCTACATGAAGCAACCTAAAGGATTTACTGTAATGGGTAAGAAGGAATTGGTTTGCAAGTTGAAGAAGTCCCTTTATGGTCTAAAATAGTCTCCGAGGATGTGGTACCATAAGTTTTACACATACATATTGGGACTGGGATTTGTGAGAAGCAAAGTTGATCACTATCTCTACTACAAACAGGTTGGAGAACATTTTGTTTATGTAGTGTTGTATGTTGATGACATGTTGTTGGTTGGAAATAGCATGAAGGTTATTAAAAAGGTGAAAATGTTTCTATCCTCCAAGTTCGACATGAAGGATCTCAGTGTTGCTAATTTCATCTTGGGGATGGAGATCAAGAGAAACTGTGCAAAAAGGAAACTCTGGATGAACTCGAGAAAATATGTGGAAACAATACTACAGAGGTTTAATGTGCAGGAAGTTAAACCAGTAAAAGTTCCTATTCCTATAGATGTAATATTATATGTAGAACAATGTCCTGAGACAGATGAAGAAAAAGAATACATGTCCCATGTTCCTTATGCTAGTGCAGTTGGAAGTTTGATGTATGCCATGGTATGCACTAGACCAAACATTGCCCATGTAGTGGGATTTTTGATAAGGTATATGTCAAAATCGGGAAAGGAACATTGGAAAATTGTGAAGAGGGTGTTCAACTATTTGTGTGGAACAACATATAGTGCAATCTGTTACCAAGAAAGAACTGAACAGGACAGAGTGTTGAATGCACATAGATTTGTTGATGCTGACTAGGATGGAGATCTATATCGTAGAATATCTACAAGTGGGTATGTATTTAACCTATATGGAGGTGTTATCAGTTGGATTAGTAAGAGACGACATGTAGTGGAGCTATCAACTATAGAAGTTGAATACAGGGAAGCAAATCATGCAAGTAAAGAGGTTGTATGGCTGCAGAGATTGTGTTTGGACATTGGGTTTGAACAACAAGCTGTAAGGTTAGATTGTGACAGTCATAGTGCAATCTTCTTGGAAAATAACCTTTCTTATTGCTAAGGAATGAAGCATATTGATGTGCAATTTCACTTTGTAAGGGACATGGTTGAAAGCAAGAAGGTGTTACTGGAGAAAGTCGACACTTTGAATAATGGTGCAGATTCATTGACAAAATCTATGAGCATTAAGAAGTTCTCTTAGTGTAAAGGAGCAATGAGAATTCATGCCCTATATTGCTGATCCAATAAAATATTGTACCCCATGTATGCAAATAAAACAACAAGTGGGAGAATGTTGAGTATAGGTTATATTCTTTGCACGTGTGTGGGGGGGTGCACGTTTGATTGCATAGTGGTTTGTTGTATGTGTCGGGCACTGTGACTGACACTAGCTCATGGGGGGTAAGAAGGGGGGGGGATGCCGACGCCCTCCCCCTTATACAAAGTGGATGAGGGAAATGGTCATTAGGCCATTTTTTACCGCAACGACTGCCAAATATTTTGGGTTGTTTTCGACTATTTTGGGGAATTTTCTAAAAATATATAATTTAATCTCGGTTATTGGGCTGGTGTCTATTTTCTAATTCGGGTGAACGTATTAGGGTATTGGATGTTGTATAATACCTATATTGTATTGTGATTTATTCATAATTATAATGAGAAAAGTAGGACTTGTGGCTCCAAGGTTTGCTGGTTTTTCTTGGTCAAGGGTTTCTAGGGTAAATCTTTGTGTATTATGTGTGAATGTTGTGGTGCAATATATGTTTTTCTTAAAATAATTTGTATGCTTTGCTTCTCTGCACATGTTTAAAACTTACACACAGATCCATGCATACCAATGACACATGTAGCAGTAGTGATGCACCTAACATACACACATGAGTGACACATCTAACCCATGCACCTAAATAAATTCAATCATCCTGGGATTATGTTTAAATTATCATGCTTACTACATTGATAGTTTTTATTTTAGGTCAAATATACCCTTCCACTAACAAGGTCACTATGTGTTGTTCATCAAGATCTTTCCAAGAAGCCTAATTTTTTTAGTATTGATATCATACCAATGAGTTTTCATTTTCAGAAGTTGTGCATGATTACTGGGTTGCATTAGGGTGATATAAATTCTAAGATTAAAAAATTCAATGATTTATCCATGAAATGCTTATCTTATAGTTGGATGGTTTAAAGTATCTTGAAAGCTTCACCATGTTATATCATATGCCATATTTCTGTTCTATGTGATAGAATGACAACTATCGCATTTTTGGGTTTGTTAAGTTAGGTGAGAACAAAAATACAATTTAGGCATTAAAATCTACTTCCAAACAAATATGTATTACACAGTTAACTCTTCCACCATTTAGTGATCTAATGATTCTTTCCAAATATATATGCTATGCATGATTTTTCCTATTAGTTAGCCACTAAAAACTTATGCAATTTCAAGTACATAAACACTATTATTTGGGTGACCATGAGCAGTTCATTTTTAGGGATTGAAAATTGTCATTAGAAACAATTTTTTTATATAACCGATGCTTCAACCATTTTTCATTGGCTAAAGTATTTCCAACGATGTATGATACACATGGTTTCATCTATTTGTAATGCACAAACAATTTTTGGAATTTCAAGTGCATAAACATGATTATTCAAAAAGGTTATGAGTGTTTTGTTTCATGGATTCAAATATGTTATAAAATACCACCAAGTTGTCAAACAGGTATTTCCATGATTTAGTTCATTCCAAGTTTTCTCCAATGATGTATCAAAATCCTAGTTTACCTTTATTTTTTTCCATATAACCATGCATGAGAAACCCTTGTAGACTTCACCATCATCAGTGCATGGTAACCAAGGTAAACTTATAATGCTAATAATGGATCCCGACCCTAAGAGGATCAATATATATGAACTTGTGACCTCCTATACTTTAGGGGGGGGTATCTCAAATATAACTCATGACATTTTGAGCTAAACCTTGAGGATCACAAGCCTATTTTCCCTACCTGATGCTTCATCATCACAACTTTATCTATATGTGTACATGGTTAGTTATTGGTTTATAGATTTTAGCATATGTGTTTACTTAACATAGAAAAACATAAATGCTCTTCCATGAGATAGAGTTTTAGGAAATTCCATTGGAACTTCCTTTTACTTAACATAGAAAAACATAAATGCTCTTCCATGAGATAGAGTTTTAGGAAATTCCATTGGAACTTCCTTTGATCAATGACCATAAAAAATAGCACATGCATGGTGGTTTAGGTTTGCACATGTATTGTTTAGTGTATGCACGGTATATCTCTAATGTTGGGTTTTTGGCTCAAGTTATTGACATTGAACAACTTGGTTGAACCAAACTTGACTTTGATTGACTTTCATACAACATAATTGGTTTTTTTAGTCTCAACCTCATTCTTGTTCACACCTTCTTGGTTAGGATTACACAAAATATGTCTTCAACACCAACCCATGTGCATGACTCATACACATATGTGAAGCACCTAACTCACACATTTAAGTGACAAAGTGGAAAACATAATAAATTCATCTATCCACACACATAACCCATAGACATAACCCACACACAAAAGTGACAAACCTATCCCACAAACCCAACTCGCACACTAAACTCAAGAACCTAACCTACACAACTAAGAAAAACAACTAACCCATACTTATAACCTACCTACCTAATCCAAAGATGACCCATAATGCATGAAATGACCCAACTTGGTCATTGAACTCATACACTAATCTTACACAACCAAAACACGCACCTAACATGTAGACATAACCCACCTACTTAGTCCAAAGATGGTACATAAGACATGCAAATGAAACCTAGGGATGCAACCAAGACACATACATAGGACACAAAATGGAAAACCAAATAAATTGCAATGGAACATAGACAGACACGGGAATCATAAATGGGAAACAAAATAGGAAGCAAAATGATGTGAGATTTGATGCATAAATATTTTTAAAAAGATGCAAATAAGGATGCATGAACAAATATGATTTAAAACAAAATATGACACAAATGAGACATATAAGTATACAAAAGACATCAATCTATACAAAATATGATGCATCAAGAAGCAAAATGGGATACATGATGACACAAAAAAACAATACACAAAAAAGGGCCATGCATCCTGGATCTATTTTTCCTATCATGTGGGATATAAAATGAAACATTGCAACCTTGTTTTGTACTAGCAATACAAGTTGAGGGACTTGACTAGCTCAATGGTGCACTCATGTGCAAATTTCCTTCATAAATTATTCTTTGTATACCTTTATAAAACTACTAAATAGAAGAAAAATTCCCCCCTCTAATCACTATTATAGAAATTGATTTTCTTTCTTTTCAAGCAACCATCAAAGACATTTTCCCATCAAATAACAAAAAAATGAGTTTTGGGAGTTCTCAACTTAGATTTTTCAATTAAACTACTCAACAAGGGTGTAATATTAGGGGGGAAGGGGATTTCCCATCAAATAACAAAAAAATGAATTTTAGTATTTCTCAACTTAGATTTTTCAATTAACCTACTGAAAAGGGTGTAGTATTAGGGGGGAAGGGGCTTTACATCATATAATATATGTAACTCATAGGTATAATTATTAAATGATAATGTTTAATAGAATTATACCCTTAAAACCTTAATACTCAAACTAGGGTGCTAATGCCACTCTGTCACATGCCTAGCTTCATTCCCTTTAGAATGGATCATAATTCATATCTAATCTTCCCCAACTCTTCTTGTGCTCAATAAAATCACGACATGTAGATATGTTTTTTACTATGTATATAAGCAAAACACTATATGTGAGTCGATAGTTCAAATCCAAAAGAACATTCAAAATTGGAATTATAAGCCTTTAATTTTATCATATAAAAAAAAGCATGGTGATTTTGGTAGAGCCTAAACATTGGAAATGATTTGATCGATCACTACCTAGCTGTAAGCATTTTGATCAAATGCAAAATCGGTGTTGGGGTTATGAGACGACAAGGGAAATAGAATTTTTAGGCATTCTCTCTCATGTTTATCAAGGCTTGCACCTAATCACACTAAACTTTGTAGGGAAAGGGGAAATACAATTGAGCAAATTCACCACACCAACTAGATAGAGAAGGAACTATGGTAGTTCAGTTTCTTAGAAAAATAAACGTTGTAACAGATGGTTGGGTATATCCCTAACACCAATGTAGATAAGACATTTGTGTCAACTTTAGTTGGTTAAAGGCCCAATCCTTCCTAACACTAGTTAGACAAAAAAAATTGTTATTAATCTACATTGACAAGAATATCCAATGCTAAGCATTCACTACTAACTGCCTCCTGAGAGAAAGAATTCAATATATCTTGGTATAACTATCCTCTTTATATAGATATACACTTTGGTCTCGAGAACATGAGCTTAGAATTGGAAATTTAAATTCATCATTTCCTCTACAACAACATCCCCTTGCCCTATCTCAACTAATATGAACTACACTTGAGTCAGAACATGAGCTTAGAATTGAAATTTTAAATTCATCATCTCCTCTACGAAAACATCCCCTTGCCTATCTCAACTAATATGAACTATACTTGAGTGTAAACGAGCATGTGTGATGGTATCAAAAACCCCCCAGTAGGATCAAGATAAGGAATAAATGAGTATGGAAGTAAGATCCAAATATTACTCATTGTTTTTTTTTCATATGCTACTTTTTGGCCACTCAAAAATATACTAATCAAATGATATATGTGGCCACTCAAAAAGATACTAATCATGTGATAGAGATAAGTAGGTTTTCACCACTTGCCTTGTCTCTAGCTTACCATTTGTCATATCATAACTTTCTTACTAAAGTGATAGACACTTGTCATATTATGTGACTATGTGGGTCTTCACCATTTACCTTACTTCTAACTTACCATTTGTCATAGCATAGTCTTCTTAGTGAAATGATAGATATTTGTCATGTTATGTGACTATGTTGGTCTCCACCACTTGCCTTACCTCTAACTTAGCACTTATAATACCACAATCCATTTCCACTCCAAAACAACCATTTAAAAAAAAAATTATATAATAAACATATATTTCATTTAAAAATAAATAAATTATTTAGTTAAAACTTATTATATTTAATGTTAAATTTATGTTTTCACTAAAAGCTTTACATCATCATATTACAACATATATATTTTAAATAATACCTCTGATTAAACTTAAAAGAAAAAATTGTTCATTGTTTCTACATTAAATTTGGTCCGTTGAAGACTTTAAAAGCCATGGTGCAACATTACAAATAATATTTTTATAAAAGTGAACATATATAATTCATTAAATGATGAAAATCAAAATTAGATAAATAATAATATTATAAAATTGAATAAATATATATTATTATAGATATCAAAATCTGTGATGTATAATTTTATATATATGATAATCATCTCATTTTTAATTTTATATATATGGTAATCATCTCATATCATTAGATAATCCTATAATATAATATGTATTAAATCTCTAATATAATTAAAAATATTCTATAAATTAATAAATTTATATTATTTTAATATCTTTTATAAACATTCAAATGTACTTGTATTTTAAAACAAAGGGGCATAAAATTTCATGTGCACATGTTTGTGAAAGCCTCAACTTGTGCAATAAATTTCGCATGGAGATTTATGCCAACCCTATACAATAAGTAATGATTAACGTGTAGTGTTGTTTTATACTTTAAAAAAGATTGAATTAGGTCCCATGGTTGATTATGGCTCTTATATATTTTTTATTCCTTGAATATGTGAGAGTGAGCCAAACTTCAAGCTCGTTGACATTCCAAGGGAAGGCTTAAATTATTAGCATTTAATATTGATAGAAAATCAAAGACATCATTTGAATTAGATATGATTTTTTTTTAATGATAATGCATATGAGTATTGAGTTATCAATTCATACACGTTGTTGCTGACGTTTTTTTGGCTTATTATATTAGGTTTAGAAATGATTTATGATATTTTTACGTTAATTGTTTAATTTTTTGGAATTGTTTTTATGTTGATATAAGCAACATATGGTTCACATAAATCTAACTAACTCTCAAATGGGGTGATAGGGAGGAATGATAGCATTTGTACAAAGATAAGGCAGATCTTTGACTCCACCTAGCTAAATCCAAGCATGTACTACGAGGAGATAGTTGGCAAGCAATGCGAGAGAGATTTGCATGTACGCAATGATGATAGGTTTAATGGATAGGAAGGACGATGAAGGCTCAAGGTTGCAAAGGAATATGAAGGAAAGGAGAATAATGACAGACATAGAGGTCAAAGTAATGGTGGTGATTAATGGTGATGGAGATAATATGTTTGAAGTTTTCTTCTTTGGCCCAAAAGGCTTGAGTCAACATTGGTATTGGCCTGGCAAGACTGAAAAAAATAGCAACAAGGATTCTTTGGTTCACTTCTTTGTTTTAATGGATAGGAGAGTCAAAAGGAGGCATAGAGGGCGACAAGGAGGGAGGGAAATGTATAGTCTTGTAGGGGGCATCTAGTCTGAGCCTCCCTATCACTAACATATAACCACAATGAAACTAAGCAATGAGACTAAGCTAGACAACTATATGAAATTCACTTTGGATGCAAAGTTGAACATCTTGGCAAAGGCTACCTATGGGATCATTTTCATTGTGTCTAGCTATTAAACATGTAGTGCTTTGAGGATGCAATGACTATTTCTTCTAAAAATCTAGAGAGAGCCTCAGTCCCAACTGAAACAATGTTAATTCATGATAATGAAGGTTATAATGCATAAGTATTTTGGTATAGGCTATGTTGAGTGCTTTGGCTTTAGATATATTAGTAATCAACATGTAATTTCTAGTTATGATAGCCATGGACTTAATTTTTTGATTGCAAGTTTATGTGGAGGTACGCAATGTGAAAAACTTTTCTTTTGCATATCAAACTTGAGAAAATGCATTAAAAATTACATATCAAACCTCAAAAGTGAATTGTTAAAGGTTAAAGATTAAACTTAAATCATAAAATTATCCTTTCAATAATTTAATGTATTAAATATTTAGTTACTAAATTAGATATATTTAGAAATATAAGGCAGAGTTTACATTCAAAAGGTACAGTTCCATCCCTTCTCGTTATAACCGGATCTAGGGAACAAATCTCCGGAAAGCAAGGGGATTTGAGGGCCAGTTATCCCAGCCCTATTATATATCTAGAATATTTACTTGTTTCTTTATTAGTGATTTACACTGTAATTCTTTCAACTTTTGATTAATAATTTGTAAAATTTTAAACTTCCACTTATATTGAGTTATTTACTTGTTTCTTTATTAGTGATTACACTGTAATTCTTTCAACTTTTGATTTTTGGTGGAAGTAGATATGTGTACTATCCAGATTAATTTATAATCGTAGTTTCAAATTGCACAAAAATGAAATAAGTATAATGTAGAGATTAATTTTATGATTATAACTTGTTTAACTACAAAAAAAAATATATATATAATAATAATTAGCTGAAGCATAAACAACCTGCGAATTCTCGACAAACTTTATCGATCCACAATTACTAGATTACATCCTACTTCTCATATAAAAAATTATAAACAGAAGGAGAACTAGTTCTTCAAATGTACCAGACAGATTCTTAAGAATTCCTACCTGTAAAAAATAAAAATTAAAGATTCTCCACTCAATAATATGTACCAGTAAATTGAAATACTCCTAAATTACATCTTTCTCATACCAAAAATGATAAAGTGAAGGAGAACGAGTTCTTCATATGTGCCAGACAGATTCTTAAGGATTCCAGCTATAAAAAAATTACAGATTCTCCACTCAATAATATGTACCAGTAAATTGAAATACTTCCACTTAAAAAGTCATGTCCGCATGTAGAAGACGTGTCAAGTAAAACTACTATAAAATGTTGATTGATGTGTCGCTCTGCAGCCAGAAAAGTGCACGCTATGATTACGGTGGTCTGTGAAAGCCAATTCATATGAATCCATGGATACCAGAAAGTCGAGATCCATTACTGGGAAGAGGACAAAATTGTCGATAAGTGTGTGGTTGTATCACCAAGAAATTAAAATGGCAGAAAGTATTTTAAATGAATCCATACAAAGAACAATTCATATCCAAAAACATGAGATTGGACATATAGTAGGCAGCCATTATTCCTGGACCCATTTAACTTGACCATAACTCCCACACTTCAATCATATATCTTGAAGCCTACCGAACAATGGCAGAGCTATGCACAGTTAAATTAGGTTTACTGTCATCATACTTCACTGTAGTGGAACAGTATAATGATATCATGATTCAACTGGGTATAAAATAGTCCATTAAGTCAATGGCTATCACATCTCAGCCCTGGTGGAATTCTCCACTAAGATCTATCATGGGTTCAGCTTTTTTTTCACAGGAAAAGAGTGTCACCAAACTTCTTTGTCCTCTGTGCAGCATACATCAATCAGGCCCTTTCCACACCAGGGATTTTGAACGGACAGTAGCACCAATAGGCCAGCAACAACCACCACAAACAAGAAAATCATGACAAACCAAAAAGCAGGCATGACAAACACACAAACAAATACTCCACTGAGGGGGCAGAAAAATTAGTTTTTTTTATGGATTGTAAAGTGCAATTCAATCCCACGCATAGAAAATTGGTCGACGCCTGTTTTTCAGATAGTGCCCCGAGGAGATCCCCAAAATCCCTTTGACTTTTTAATTATTTATTAATTTATTTTGGAATTGTTAATTGGGTTTTTTAATATGAGCTTGAGCTGGTATGAGGCACCGTCTATATATACTTCCTCCCAAGCCAGTTGGAAGATGTGCTCACGTTCCGTCTTTCAAGAAACAAATATTTTGTATACCGCCTCTTCCTCATTTTTATTTTAATCTCTCTGCAAGTTGGAGAACTCTTAGTTGCATAAAACCCATCGCTTCGTTGGTTTCTCCTGAGCAAAAATGGGTTCTCAGCAGAAGAGCAGCCTGCTTCTCCTTGCTCTGATGATGATGATAATAAGCTTAGCATTTGTGCAGGAATTGCAGGCAATTCCCCTCTCGAGTAAGTACTCTGGTCCTTATATTTTCTTCGCTACTTTGCTTATTGTATTATAATCAACAATGGGTTCATAATTGGGTATTAGTAGTTTACAATCTCATCCTTCACTTCATGAATGGATCAGTTTTTTATAATCTGTGGGATTAGGATTGTGATTCTGTTCGAAGTTCTGAGAAGCCCACTTGCTTTTTTTGCATTGTTATATCATTAGTGCATGGGTTATCTCTTTGTTGGAATCAACAACGTGGTATAATTTCAATTTTGGGTTATTGTCTCATGGGATTTTTTTTCCTGCAGGGACTCTGAATTTGGCGGACCAGAAGAACCAGGTAAAAAATCGTCTGTTCTTAATGAATTTCACGTGAATTTTGTATCTTTATTGCCTCTAGGCTTTCTAGGCCAGGATGGGTTTATTCTGTCACAAAAAGGGGTTCACAAGGCAATAATATTGCCTAAAGCTCTGCCAGCCCAGAAGCATTGTCTTGCATGTTAAAAAATTACAACTGAATCCAAAACCAGCCCAGAAGCATTGTCCTGCATGTTAGCCAGCCCAGAGGCATTGTCTTAAATGTTAAAGTGAATCCTTTTGGCTTTGTGGTTAGTTTACTTTATGCTGGATGATGGGTGTATCTGTATGGCTATCCTATCCACCATGATATGTCCTGTTTCTGTAGGTTGGCAATATGCTAGTAAGCCTAAGCTGCTTAAGTAAACTCAACTCTAACGATTGTCTTTGGCTTTGCACGACTGTAAAAGGTGTGTTCGTAATTCCCTCAGCTCAGTTCCTGACTTGTGTAATTGTAACTCTAATCTGAATAATTAGACGGGGTATGACAGAGTCTCTTTTCTAATCAATTACACAGGATGCTGCTCACATTTGTATAATCCTGTCTGCATAGACTAGTGCACCTCATCTAGGCGATTTGAATTTGGCACCTGCCAACACTAAACTAGCCCAATATCCGACAACATTGTTGTTAACATTGGCAACAACAGGTTGAGTTAACCCCTGGGCTGGATATGAGAGACGTTGCAAGAAGGCTTAAGCATATTCCTTTGTGGGTTGGCCTTCTAAATTGTTTTGATTACGACTTCATAGCCAAGCTTGAGGCTCAAACATTAAATCCATGCTTATTAGGCACCCACATTCCTGCTGTAGATTGGAAGTTGGGAGGTCCACATCTGCTGTATATGTTTAGGACCCAGCTGCTCTCAAAGCTCACATACGCCTATCCTTTGGAGCTCTTAACCCAGTACACATCCTCTAGTGGGGTTCTTTTCAATTAGAGAATTAAGAAGAATAAACCTTAGCCTGATTTTGCAGTTCCCATGACTGTGAGTGCTTCCTACCTCGATGACGGAAGGCTTTGATATTCCCTTCAAACCTTTGATCTGGAATTTCCGGACTTATTGCTTTAAAGGGCATACATATTGCTTTGGTCTGTCATAATCAGAAACAACATCAGTCTACAAAATTCAAAATGAATTAGCAACTCTTAACTTATCAAAAATAGGAATTAGGCCATGCCTGGTTTCTGTGAAAATAGGAATTGATCAAGATAACTTAATAGGCATTAATATTTCTTCCGCAAGAGAGCCATGCCATGTTGACATTCTAAAGAATATATAGTTCTCATTGTTATATTTGATAAGAATAAACAATAAAAATTTCCAGATAATTGCTTGACTTTTTCTGGTCATCCAAAATTATGCTTAGCTTTAAAGGTAGTTTCTGACAACTGTCTGAAAGTTTCTTATTTTGAAATGGTTGTTTTAGATCAAACAACTACCACCTGTATGTTCTGTGATGTTCTTCCGAAAACTATCTAGCCAATGTCAGAAATCATAGCTGAGAGGCTATGTTTATGGTATTCTCAGTATTATTACAAACATAACTAATCCCATTTGTATCATTATAGTTTAGTTTCAAGTTGAAATAATTTATTTTCTAGGGAATCTTTGTATCTTCATGGAAAAGACAATGAGCATGATATTGTTTAGAAAAAGGCATTGTTCGAGTTGATCTCTACTTTAGGTATCACCGACAGAGTACTAAAGAAATGGCTAGACAAACTGCAGCCTGACATTTTTTTCTTTATATTTGTATATGGAGCAGATAGTTCAAGAAGAGAAGTGGAACCTAGAGGAAGATGAAGCTTTTTTCCATGGCCGAAGCGACATTGAAAGCCAAGACTATCCTGGCTCTGGTGCTAATCATAGCCATGAACCGGGTGGTGGATCCCGGACCCCTGGAAAACCATAGCTTGCATATGTGATGCAAAGTTGAGCTTTGCACTGGCTTGCATTATTTCTGCTGCTGTTAACTTGTCACTTTGTATAAATGCTGTACTGCTAAGAAGGTATTGATTCTGTAGAATTAGACAGTCGTATCTTAGTAATAATAGTCTGACTGCTCATCTGTAGAAGCTTTACAGACTACTAGGGAAAAAGAACTTAATGGCATGTACAAGTGTAGCATCTGTCTGTATGAAGTTCATTTCTAATAGGTTTAGCCAAACTCCTACATGATTGCATTCAATTATATATTAATTCCAACTATGCTTCAAGATGAAGACATTTATCTCCATGTATTTTGTATTTTAATAAAATGTCTTTCATAAATTCATCATGACTAGCTTATAATTTTAGTAAATCCAGTAATCCATGCAATTTAGGCCTGCAGATATCTGATCTGGTTTTCTCTTTGCAAATCTATAAGAGTTCTCTAACTCTAACCCATGCATTGCCATACTAAGTAAACCATCGAAAATATATCATGCCTGCAAGTTGTACTCATAATCCCATTTGTTTTACATCTTGTTCCACAATACTGATTGGGGTTTTAACTTGCCTTTTGACTTATTTGATAATTTGGTCTTTGAAGGTTTAATTGCATACAAACTTTATCACATTTTTGTTGAGTAATAGTCACATAATCTATTTTTCTCTGCTAGTGGTTTTTCTGTATATAAAAATGAACTCTGGTTTGTAACTGGACCCCTTCAATTTAAGTACATTTACAAGTTCAATATGGAATGCATCTAAATAGGCCAAACATTAATTTTAATGTTACAGATGAAAGTGTTGATACTAGTTGTTGGAAGCTATACATCACTTTAATTACTCTAAAGGACTTTATAATTCATCCCATGGTTGGATCTTTTAGCTCTACTTATTAGTTGCAGATAATATTCTTGACCAAGCAAGAACGATATATATTTGGTAAGAACTGCATATTGCGAAGATGCATATTTCGTTGTGATTGTGCCTTTCATAATTGGGAGTTGAATAATTGGATGAAAGTACTAATTTTAGCTTATAGTAGAACACACTGCAAGTTTAGCATTATCAATCTGTTTAATTTGTGTACTTCAAAAAACTTATGACAACTGTTTTCTCAAAATTTTAGTTTACAATATGATTACATATAGTCCTAAGTGAAATATTTTCTTCAGACTAACAAACTTACGCTCTCCACACTAAGCCCTCTACCCAAAGAAGGAAATTTGGAAATAGTTTTATCTTGTCGGTGTCTTATTTCATTTTCATCACATTGAGGAGCATTTAAAAAAACTCTAATCTTGGCTACAACATCCCCACTGACAATTCCATAAAAATGCAAATGTAGATATAAACTAACATTGCACAAAATCCCTCATGATTCTTAAAATTATAGATTAATCTTGACCAAACATCTCTATAAGAATTTATCTTTCACCATTTCGAAGAACTTGAACACTGCTACCTTAAGTACCAACCTTACTTTTTCGTCAAACTGACCTTATATAATGCTCAACTGATCTTGTAATCCTAACCAAGCCCTCAACTTCTTTTATTAGCTGCTTCCCAATTACATGATTATTGCTAACGCAAAGTAATGATGGCATAGAAAATTGGCAATGATTATTTGAGGGAGTTCAAACAGTGAATTCTACTAAATCTTGCTAACTTGGTAGAAAAATGTCATTATCCATTACTACCAAGTTGAATTTTCATTGAAAACCAATAAATCCTGAATTCAGCCAAGCTGCATAAGTTTCAGCAACTTAAAGCGAAAGTGTCAAAAACCCAAACTAGAGTAGATTACAATTGAAGCTCTTCATTGGTTGTTCCCCACATTACAAATGCTACCACTCGATCTCTATCTTCCTCTAGAGCTGTGCTCTTTTTGCAAATAAAGTCTTGAGTTGTCTTTGAGGGCGAGACAATATTTCCAGTGGGGGCATGTTGGTACCTTTTTCACAAGACTTTGGGAAGATGCCCCAACATGTGATTGCCACGACTTTTCTGCTAGTTTGAGTTTGTGCTAACGCAAGATCTGTAACAAGCTGAGAATCTAGAACAGAGTTTCAGGAAAGTTGTGCTAGTTAGAGTTTAGCCCCGGTCTATATCAAAGTCACTGTGTAAGGCTTGAAATATGGTGGATCCAAGTTACTCTTTTTCTCTTTATAGATAGCTGATATGGTTAGGACCCTTTTATATCTATGTTAATGAGCAGATAATTGATGGAACCCAATGCTATAAATTATGGTTTATGGTTTCAATATTGACAATGAATGGAAGATTTCTTGTGTTCTCTCTCAAATTGATGTATGAATGGTGGGTTTGTATATGATTATCATCATTGTGTGAACCAGTGTTCCATTGTCCCCTAGGGTGGGAAACTAACAATCCTTTGCTCCCCCACATTTTCAGGATGGGGAAACTCTCGGGGAAACGTTTCTCCATGTCCCACATTTGGGGAAAACAAATGGGTAAATGTTTCCCAATGACGAAAACGCATGGGGAAACGTTTCCCCAGTGACAGAATGTGTTTCCCTTTTGGGGACGTGTCTAGGCACCCCCAGATAGGGAAGGGACACCCAAACCTCCCCCCGGATAGGGAAGGGACATCCAACCAAACCGCCCCCCCGATTTTCATCTATTCATGCAGCAGATGGATGCAAAGGACCAATCAATGGAGCACACTCGATGCTTATTTGATCATGATTTATTTCAGCTACTTTTCATTGTTTCAGTTTTGACTCTAGATAGTAGATATACTCATGACAATTCTTGACTAACATTATCTTTTACAAATTTGAATTTTGAATTAGATATACATTGCATAATGATACTTATGAATTTAGTTTTTAGTTTTTACATGGTAATAGTTTAGTATCATTTACAAATTTGAAATTTGATATATGAAATTTGGTAATAGTTCAGTATCATGTACAAATTTAATCGTTTAGTATAATTTACAAATTTGAAATTTGAATTTAGATGTACATTGAATAATGATGTATTTAGTTTTTGGTTTTTACATGATAATAATTAGTGTTGGGATTTATCATTTTTATAATTTAAATTAATTTTTATGACTAACATCTTCTTGTCCCCTCGAAATTTTCCTAAAATTTGGGGTGGCTTCCACACATCCCCCTTATGTGTTTCCCCACTCCCGCACTCCCTTATCCCAAAAATTCCATGGAACATTGCTGAAAACCTTATTAGTTTTCCCATTAACGGTTAAGGAATGAATTCCCCTACCCATTTAAAATCACTTTTAAACATATTAAGAGGTAGGCAATCCATTGAGGAGTACTTCAAGTGAGAATCTTCATCATTGTTGGGTGAAAATGCTCTTATCCTTTGGTATTGTTGTTAATCTTCATCATTGTTGGGTGAAAATGCTCTTATCCTTTGGTATTGTTGTTAATCTTCATCATTGTTGGGTGAAAATGATCTTATCCTTTGGTATTGTTGTTAAGACTGATATTGTTTGTATTCTTTGGAAATTTTGTTAAGAATGAGAAGGATCCTTATTAATTATACGTGATAAACATACTAAATTCATTTACTAAATAGGTATACATCATAACTAATATAAACCATAATGCAAGAACTTTATGGAGTATAGTAAGTACCATAACACAATAATTGTCTAGAGTATAGTATGTGTTAAAGTTAATGCAGCTGCGAGACCCATTCTCACGGAGGATGGCACCCTAGTCAATTAACTAGGGTTCTTGGTCAGTTAAACATGTAGAGTAAGTCCCTAGAAGGTACCCTAGGGCCCCTAGTAGTCTTCTGGGGTTCTTGGTCTATGACCAAGTAGATCCTACAGGTTGAGACAGAGACATACTGGTCTAGGACTAGGTAGATTCTTGGTCTAGGACCAAGCAGTTCCTGCAGGTATGTACTTGGTCAGTTAACCAGGTGGATCTTGGTCAATTAACCAAGATGACGATGTGTGATGCCCTCCTCTCCTAGGTCTTCGAGATAGTTGAGCTAGTTTGTCTTCTCAAGGGACTGGCCACCCCTCAATGGAGTCACTAGCACTTGACCTCAGGAGTAGTCAGGAGGACCATAGGATCACATTATCCGGTGTGGACCTTCCTTATATAGTGATGATGAACTTTCAGTTAGTGTATGGAACACTTGTACATTTGAGAGAGAGATGATTTGGTTGTATCCCCACCTTGTTTGCATATCCTTGGTCTTCCCACCTTATCCTTGGTCTTCCCACCATATTGTTCTTGGTCTTGGGGTTAGATGGCTTACCACCTTGACTTGTTTACCACCTTATCGTGTTGTTAGAAGGGTTGTCTACCCACCTTGAGTTGTCTTGACTCTTATCACTTTGTTGTCTTTGGTCTTATGGGTAAAAAGGGTTGTTTACCCACCTTGTTGTTACACCTTTGGTCCTATGGTCGGGGTAATTTTTAGGGGCAAAATTTTGCCAATTGGCTATTTGTTGGGATTTTTTTCAAAAAATAAATTTGTTATTTGGTCATTTTTAGTCTCTAATATCACCTATATTTACATAAAATATGTTTTTTTTTATCATAATATTCACCAAATTTTACACATTTCAGTAGTAAATTGTATGCTTCATATTTAATATTCACCTGCCTATCTATATACATGATTTTTTCAATCGAAAATAATCACCTATGATACTATACTTTAGTATAATATTAGAATCCTTAAAAAATACCCCGCCTATGGTTAGAAGGGTCATGTACCATTCCTTGATTTATGGTTTGAATTGTGTGGTCTTGTGTTGACAACTTGTTGGACCTTGTGCTAGCGCTCTTCTTTAATGTGGTTCCTAAACCCCTTTGCTAATGTCTTGACCCTAGTACCCACTACTAAAAGAGATCTTAACTTTAATTTATATTTTATTTGTGGTAACCCTCCTGATTATTGGAAACCCTAACTCAATGAAGAATTATAAGGGTGACCCTTTCTAAAAGCCTCTAAGAGGCTATAAATTCTAGTCTATATCTTCATTTGCACACCACCATTACAACATATATCAGCTCTGATTTTGGTACTGTTCTAGGGTTGATGTCAAGGGTTTAAAGAGATTGTTGTTGTTGCTATTTGTTTGGGTTGTCCACCTACTGAAGTTTGATACTCATCTTTATCACTGTTTGAGGGTAGGCCGCATGCCCTAGTGACTGTTTTTGCTACTCTATGGCCTATTTTGAGAGGCTGCCTTCCCTTGAGGTCTGATCCGAGGTCTTTGAGGACTGTTAAGAGCTGGCTGTTTCTCTTGTTGAGACTGTTTAAGGGCTACTTGATGATATGTGAGAAGATCATAGCTTTAGGGATGCCTACCAACCCTACCCGTGGATTGTTGGACTGTTTCAGAGGAGGCTGCAATATTTAAAGGCTTCCTGCTGCCCTAATTGAGGTAGGTCATGACCTATCTAATCCCATAGTGGGTTCCTGCTACCTTAATTAAGAAGGCCTCTACCCCTATGAACTAATTTAAGGGTTGAACATTATCCTTTTGGGAGGACGGTGCCTGTTGGAGTCCTTGCTTGGGGTCAAATCTACTATGTTGTTGCTTGCTTGGGTTAGATCTGTTGTGTTGTTTCCTTATTGGGTAACATTTGGAGTGTTGTTGTCTACTTGGGTCACATCTGCTATGTTGTTTCCTTCCTGGGTCACATCTACTTGGTTAGGGATGCCTTTTGGTCACTTGTGGAAGTCTCTTCCTGTTGGAAACTAGTTTGGGTCAGATCTATTGAGATCTGAGTTCTAATATCTTTTTGTTGGGTGACTGCCTGGGATGCTACTATGATTTGACTATAAGTGACCACCTTTGCTTTGTTTAAGGGTTGCCACTTTGGACTGTGTTTGAGTCTTCCCTTGTTCCCTTCTCTATTAGTTTGTCTTGGTTATCCTACAACCTCTTTCATCTCTCTCTCTCTCTCTCTCTCTCAGGTATGTACTAACTGTTATTTTTTCATCATTTAATTCAATAGATCTAGTATCTTAACTAAAGAACAACATGTACAACATATCAAGCATAAGAGACAAGAGACAAGAGACACAAAACATTTCACCGGGGAAAACCAAGAAGGTGAAAAACCCTGCAACTTCCTCATAGATAGAATAAGTAGCAATACAAGGATCACCATGACCAAACCCAAGAGATAAATATCTTCAGTAGCATGCTCCTACTCCACTTGTGCACACCCTCCTCTTCTCTCACTAATGCGAAGTGAGTGAATAATAGAATGTGTCAAATTAGAGAGTCACACTCTCTATTTATACTTTTACTTTCACTTGACCTTTACTCAACTAGGTCGGCCCCAACTTAACAACTTAACATAAACCGACTCTGGGCTGATCCCACTAGGGTGGTATAATAAACCTTTGACCCACACAACTCATACAGGGATGACCCCAACACGGTGGTCTAATAACCCATCAAATATAAGTTGCGACACTTACAATAATACTTGCGACACTTGCAAATACAAATGACGACACTTCCAATCGAAGGAATAATACATCTCCGTTAGGGATACAATAAAGTACAAATGTAATATATAGAAGAATATCTTCCCAAGTTACAAATACATCAACACTCCCTCTTAACTAGGAAGGTATTCTCTAGACAAAAGTCATCAATACATATAGGCACAAGTCTTCCATTCTGGAGCTGGATCATCATCATCACTGCTGTTGTACTCGACATCTTGATCACTGGGCTATCTCTGAATTCTTCTCGTCATAGGAAGTTCTACAGAACCAACCATTTTTCATGCTGGATGTAGGCCCACCTCCTGTAGGTCTTCATCAACACTGGCCATATTGTGGAATCCTTGGGACTTATTACGTGCATCACAATGCCTCGAAAGAGTATCCCAGGATCCTTTATGTGTCGAAGCATGACCGGCAAGATCTCCCAAGTCCACTTACATGTGACTGTCACAAAACCTTAAAAGAGTGTCTTGCCTAGCAAGTTCTCTAAAGAGCATCTGAGGCCTTTTACGTGACTAGAACAACCTGTACGGATCTCCAGGATGTATTACATGTGACCCCCTACCACAAAGCCTTGAAAAAGAATCCCAGGACTGATTACGAGTGTACTGCTCAACCTATCAGATCTCCTAGGTCTAGTTACATGTGGTCATGGCAAAACCTCGAAAGAGCATCCCAGGACTTATTACGAGCATACTGCTCAAACTATCGGATCTCCTAGGGTGCTATTATATGCCATAGGACAAAGCCTCGATAGAGTATCCCAAGATCCTTTATGTGCCACAGCATGAGCAATAAGATTTCCCAGTTCTAGTTACATGTCCTCCCAGAGCAATGCCTCGAAAGAGTATCCCAAGATCCTTTATGTGCTGCAGCATGACCGACAAGATCTCCTAGGTCAACTTACATGCTCATTTGCACAACTGGTCCACGACCACAAAGTATTAACCTGATACTCACCATACATCATCATGATCATCATCATAGCATCGTCTTGATGCATATCATCCAGAGTATCATCCTGATACTCATCACACATGATCATCTTGATCATCATCACTGCATCATCTTGATGCATGTCATCCAGAGCATCGTCCTGATACTCATCACACATGATCATCCTGATCATCGTCACTGCATTGTCCTGATGCATGTCATCCAAAGCATTGTCCTGATACTCATCACACATGATCATCCTGATCATCATCACTGCATCGTCCTGATGCATGTCATATACATGATCTAACTGATCATACAAAGCATCCAACTGATGCATATAAATATACATGATCCAACTAATCATACAAAGCATCCAACTGATGCATATCCAAAGCAGTAATTGGAGCATGATCCTGATGCTCATCACACAACGCTTACATCCACAGCCATGGGAAGGATCCTCCTCTTACCATGCTTGGAATGGCTCCTGCAAATGTGTCCCATCACTTCTTCCTTGAAATATCTTCAATCTGAAGAACACCAAGCCTCTCTCTGAAGTACTCAAACTTCACTCTGGTTAGTGGTTTCGTCAACACATCTACAACCTGCTCATCCATCGCAACATACAGGAGCTTCACTGCTCCTCTCTACACCATATCCCTGATATAGTGATATTTTATCTCAATGTGCTTCGATCTATCATGGAACACCAGGTTCTCAGACAACTTCACACAACTCTGGTTGTCACAAAAGATACCAGTAGCATCCAACGGAAGATCAAATCACTCAGTCAGTAGCTTCCTAAGCCATACTTCCTCACAACTAGATGAACAACCTGCAACATACTCTGCTTCAGCTGTACTCAGTGCTACGTAGGACTGCTTCCTACTAAACCAAGAGATCACACATGATCCCATATTGAAGCAGCACCCAGAAGTGCTCTTCCTATTTGCAGCACTGCCTGCCCAATCTGAATCAACATAAACCTATAGGTTAAACTTTTGATTTGCATCATACTTGAGCCCATAGTCAATTGTACCCTTCAGGTGCCTCAAAATATGCTTTATAGCAACCAGGTGAACACCTATGGGATCCATTAGGAACTGGCTCAATGTGTTCACCGTAAAGCAAATATTTGGTCTCGTGTTCGTTAGGTACATCAAGGACCCAATCATCTGACGATACATTGTGGCATCAACTGGCTTAGAAGAAGCATCACATAGAAGCTTCAGGTTTGATGCCATAGGTGTGGCCATGGCCTTGCATTCCATCATCCCGAACTGCTTAAGGATCTCTACTGCATACTTCCCTTATCCAAGGAAGATTCCATCTGCACTCTGCCACACCTCCATGCCTAGAAAGTAATGCATCATACCCAAGTCCTTCAACTTGAACTCAGCAGCAAGCTTCCTCTTCGTGTCGGCAATCAACCTATCCTCACCTATCACAAATAGGTCATCTACATACAGTAGTAGTATCATAGGATTGCCTTCCTCAACCTTGTAGTAAAGGTTGGAATTCGCTTTACTCTTGGTAAAGCCCAAGCTAGATAGAAAGATGTCTATCCTACCATACCAAGTCCTAGGAGCTTGCTTCAAACCATACAAGGCTTTCTTCAATCTGCACACATATGACTCCTTGTCATGTGTCTCAAACCCGAGTGGCTGCTCCACATACACTTCCTCTTCGACTACACCATATCCATCTCGTGTATCTTCCACTTCATCATTGCATCCAAATCAAGTATTGTTCTGATGGAAGTGTATCTGGCTACAAGAGCAAAATTCTCTTCATAATCTATCCCATCTTTCTGGGAGAAGCGACGAGCCACAAAACTTGCCTTGTATTTCTCTATGCTGCCATCTGTAGCATGCTTGATCTTATAGATCTACTTGGAAGTCACAATAGACTTCCCTTCTAGTCTCGGGACCACTTCCCAGACATCATTCTTCATGATCGATTGGTATTCCTCGATCATGGCATTCTTCCATTACTGCATCCCGGATCCTGGGAACTTCATATTCTTCAATATCTTCAATAGATAATTTTCTTGAACTTCGTTGCTGGAACAAATGTTGTAGTCCTTCTTTTGTAGGTGATTGTACACAATCTTTCCTACAAGTCAAATTTAATTGCATGATTAGAAACTTCTCATAGTTTTTCAAAAACAAATTCTTATGCATAAAGACATATGTCATATAGTCATGCAATTATCTTAGCCAATGCTTCAATACAACATTTATCCATATCCCGTAACTTTCTAGATGCTTTCCATCTCTACCAGAACATTGTTAAGAGTGTGCACAACTCCCAACATGTCAGCAAAGAGGTTTCATTCTAGATAAGTAGCAATGGAATGTTGTACAGTACCATAGGCCACTTACCCATTACTTGCATATTAGTAGTATCTTGTTCATTAATGCAACTTTTCTAATATGCATAATATATATCCTAAATATAGGAACATAAGTATGTACATGACTGGACAACATCATTTAAGCAATCATATATATATATAAGAAATGACAATTCAAATACTTATCTTTGTTTGGTTGTAGGGTGGACTCCCTCTCAATCTTTGCTTCCTTGTAGGAACTACTGGAGTGTGCTCCCTCTTGATCTTTGCTTCCTGGATTACTTGTCCTTGAACTTATATTCATCCTGGACCACTATGCATGCTTAAGTGTGCACTAGTGTCATCCTCAAGATCTCATACATAATCATACATCCATTAGTATATTCTCAATATTATCAAAACGTTATGATCCTAAATAAACTTAACATGTATGGTCATGATTATTTCACACACAGGTAATTTATCACAAGCATTAGTATTCAAGATTTAGGGAGGACTTCTATTACTCATGCATATTCTTATTTGACCATAGGACTCTTCTGGTTAGTCATATCATTAATCAAAATAAGAAACATAATATGCATAAACTGTTGATTACTTACACTTCTAACTTCAAGAATAATCATTCATACAAAAGTATAAGATCCTAACACAAGCTAGGATTCTAACTTGATATAGGAAAAACATACCTAGATTATCATGCTTGCTAGTTATGTCTAACATACCCATATAATGTCTTCTTGTTCTCTTCAATGACTTGTGCTTAGTAACCTGCATAACTCATAAGTTAACCATTGTAGAACCAAATTATACATACTTCGTAAGTGGAGCTTCTGCGAGTCTTTGTCTTCATGTCACCATGGTCATATGTTCTTGATCTAGAACTTGATTTGTAATTTCTTGATGTACCTTCCATGTTAGCGGACAACATCAACCTCATACAACACAACAGTGCATTAGTACAATCATAAGTGTCATAACCCTAATCAATGAATGTCTTCTATCATTCACCTGCATTCATACTTTTACTAGGGTGATAAGGCAAGTCTAAAATTAATCAATATTGTACTAACCTCAATAATATGAAGACAAACATTGTAAAATTAGTCACAACAGATCTATTGAACAAGAATATCAATCACAAAGATGTAAAACAATTTGGAGTAAAAACTGTGCAAGAGAGATGCATCAGTGCTCTATAATCCAGAATGATAGAATTAAAATACAATACTATCACAATGAGTGAGCAATTCGAATTAGTCAAGTAGGTCATTCGAATATACTGCATGGTGTAGCTTGGCTCCAACTAGGACTCCTCATCATCAATCAGTGGTGGTCATCAATCCACAAGTCGCTGTCAGACAGGTGTCAAACTAAGTCTAACTGAGTCTAATAAGTGTAACTGATGGTAAGTGGCACTAATGTAGGGATGGAGGCTCAATGGAGGGAGCATGAGGATCTAACTACACTTAGAATAGGTAGTCAAGTCTCATCGGAGGTCAATCGGAGTGAAAACAACAGTTAGGAGTCAATCTAGTCTCAAATCAAGGAAAGACACTAACTAACTAAAGTGAACTAGACTGGTAGGTGAGAAAAGGCATCCTTCTGCAGTGGAAGGTGAGAAGTGGGTGCCTCCCTGACTAGGAGGGCTAAATCTGAGTGGAAAGTAGCTCCCAAGTGCTGGAAGACTAGGGACTAGGTGTTGGAGGCATCAAACTGGTGACTGGGCAGCATGCGGGTGCATGCAATGCATGCATGAAAAATGCATGCAAAGTACATAACTGAATGATGAGATATCCTAACACCCCCCCTCAAGCTATACTATGATGTAAAAAATAAAATGCAGGGCCCTAGTTACTGAGACCAAAGGTCACCCCAATACAATAATCCAAAAATGCTGAAAATCAACTAAATGAGGAAAGAGGGAAAACCCAGTGGGAAGAAAGCCCCCCCTCAAGCTAAACATAAAAATGGATCTAATATGTCTCCACCATGATGGAACTCACCCCCAATAGTGAACGGAGGTAAGAGAACTTCTTCTCAGTGAAGCTCTTGGTGAAGATGTCTGCAATTTGCTCATCAGTAGGGCAATATTACAGAATGATGGTGCGATCATGCACCAACTCTCGGATGCAGTGCATATGAATCTCAATGTGCTTGGTCCTTTGCCGTTGAACTGGATCTGTGGAGATCTTAATAGCACTTTGATTATCACAAAATAGGACAGTCGAAGTAGTACTACCAAAATCAAACTCGGAAAGAATACCCTGCAACCAAACTACCTGAATGCAGGCATTGATTGCCCCTCGATACTCTGCCTCTGCTGAAGAAAGTGCAATGGCTACTTGATTTTTGCTTGACCAGCAAATAGGGCCATGGCCAATCATGAAAACACATCTGAAAGTGGACTTCCGATCTATGCTATCACCCACCCAATCTGAATCAGTAAAACCAATGAAATCTAGCTCATAATCTGTAGCATAATGTATGCCAAAATGTCTCATACCTTGCACATACTGCAAGATCCGCTTGGCTTCCCGCCAATGAATCTCATGGTGCTATTGCATATACCTTGATATAGCACTCACGACATATGAAATATCAGGCCTTGAGTGTGTCAAGTAGAGTAGTGAACCAATCAACTGTTGATACATAGTGCAATCTGCAAGTGGTGTGGAATTTCCTTCCTCAAGACTGATTCCTGAGAGGAATGGAAACGGATCATCCTTACATTCTGCCATATTAAAATTTAATAGCATGTCTTTAGCATTCTTTTTCTGAGATAACGTGATCCCATCAAAATTTTGAGCTATCTCCAAGCCCAAAAATTGCTTAAGCAAGCCCAAATCGCTCATGTCAAAAGCTAGATTTAAAGCGGTTTTTAGCTTTTGATTGTAAGGAGAGTGCTACCAGTAATGAGAATATCATCAACATATAAAACAACAATCATCAAATTACCTTTAACTTGCTGTAGGTACACATTCAGATCAGATTTGCATCTTTTGAAATTATGAGAAAGAAGGAAGGAGACCATCTTTGCGTACCAAGCTCTTGGGGCCTGTTTCAATCCATACAAAGATTTATTCAACCTGCAAACTAATGATGGATCTGATATGTATCCTTCTGGTTGCTTCATATATAATTCTTCATCAAGGTATCCATGTAAAAAAGCACTCTTCACATCCATATGGTGCACTTCCCAGTGCTTGGATGCGAAAATGGCCAAAACTAGGCGGATGGAATCCATCTTTGAAATCGGTGCAAAAGTCTCAGTGTAGTCCACTCCTTGGACTTGGGAGAAACCTTTTTCCACCAGCCTTGATTTGTATTTGCTGATAGAGCCATCAGAAACAACTTTTGTGCGGTAGATCCACTTACATTGGACCAATTTTCTTCCAGGTGGAAGAGAAACTAGCTCCCATGTATTGTTCTTTTGAAGAGAACTTTACTCTTCATCCATGGCAGTTTTCCATCGTGGATCTCGATGGGAATGATAGTATGAATTGGGATCTGAACCAATCATCAAATAACATTTCTCAGATAATAATTGATCGGAAACTGAAAGAGCCATACCTGCTCTTTGAAAGTCTGCTCTTGTTCTCCTTGGACCAGCAGGATTTCCAATGTTTGGAGCAGTGGATTGTAGATTGTTTTGGGCCCACTTTGGTAACTGAGGAGGATCATTAGGGTCAGATTCTGAACCTGATATGTCATGGCCATCAAAGTCTGATAAAATATCAGAAATATCAGATCCAATGCTTTCTTCATATTCTCTCGAATCGTCTTCTTGTGGAGGCTGCGGATCGACAGTGTTTTCCTCGACTAGTTTTGGATCTGGCTCTAATACCATGTGAAAATACTCACAACAGATCTAAGAGCTAATGTATACCTCACAATGAAAGAATTTAGGAATAAGATTAAGAGTGGTCAATGCAGTAAAATGAGCAATAGAATAATAATACAGTAGAACTCGAATAGAAGCAAAATAACTTCACACACGCTCTATGAATATCTTTTTGGATCTGATATTCATGAGTTTATATGATTTTGATTATTCTCCATATCTGTTAACACCCAAAAAGTGTTCACTACTTCATCTACCACATTATATGGCTCATTTGTCCATTTCCCTACCATATTTCCCTGAAAAACCCCAAAAATCCCATTAAAAAAGCCTCCAAAAGGCCTAAAATGCCTCCAAAAGGCCACAAAACCCTCAAAATAGCCTAAAAAAGGCTAAAAAACCCCCTTTTCCTCCAAAAATAGCAAAAATCCCCTAAAAAGGGAATAAAAAATATAAAATAATGAGGAAAAGGAGGAAAAAACCCTATACAGCTGCCCAAAACTATGTGTTTCCTAAAACCATGGGTCAGCACTCCACCACCAAAAAACTATAAATAGGTGATGGAGATCCCTTATTCCATATCCACAATCACAAGCACCCTTACTCTGCCAAAATCTCTCTTGAAACCCTAGTTCACCTTTGAACTACTTTCACCTTGAGAGCCACTTTTGGCCCATTCCCATCATTGGAGAAGGAGAAGGAGCATCTTGAAGCTTGGAGCATCCTCTTGGACACTGCAAAGGGCTTCATCAAACCTTCTCATTGAAGGTAATATCAATACAAAAAGCCATTCTTTAAATTCGATGTTTATGTTTCATGCATGCTTTAGAAGTAATTTAATTTTTGTTTTAGCTTAATTAGTTTAATATACTGAACTGCTACTAAGGAGTCCATTCTCCTTAGTAGGTGCTCATTTGCACAAGCTAGGGGTAAAACCCTAGCTACAGTTTTGGCGGCTCCCCTAGATTTTGAATTTCTGGTTTCCGTTTTGAATTTTTTACTTTCGGCTGTCCCTTTCGGCCGCTGCATACCGCGTCTTTTCCCTCTGCAGTCGCGTCCTGACCGCGCCTTTCAGGCCTTTACCTGCGATCCGATCGTGGCTCTCAGACTGTTTCCGACGCCCCGCTGGCGGATTCAAGTCTGTTACCTGCGATCCGACCATGGCTAATCAGCCTGTTTGCCGCGATCTGACTGCGCCTGTCGGCCTTTTTCCGGCATCCCGACTGCGGCTTTCTGCCTCTTTCGTGTGTCCCGACTGCGCCTGTTATCCCTTTTGCCGCGACCCGACTGCGTCTTGTTCCCTATTTCCTGCATCCCGACTGCCTCTGTTGGCCCGATAGCCGCGACCTGACCGCCGCTGTTTCCCTCAAACCCGCGGTCGGCCTGTTCTGATTTGCCACAGACCCGCGGTCTGATTTCTGCTCTTTTCCTGTTTTGAGCCCAGCCCCGTTTGCTGCAATATTTTCTGCATCTGAACAGCCCTCTGTCCTACCTGCAGCCTCACTACCTTACAGCCTTTCTGCAACATAATTTCTGTGCCCTTTACAGAATTCTTTTAAAGTTTCGTTATTTTTAATTCAGAAAATTTTGCAAGTTAAAATTTCAATTTCAGCATTATTGATAGTTGGAGGTTGCCCCCCTTGTGGCACTTCTATATTTTGGGTTCATCACCTCACGAGCACACACTCTGTCACATAAATCAAGTGAGCCTTAAAAAGTACCTAATTGAACCAACATTCTAACCCCACTTGGGGAACACAAAAGAATCATTGTAGTTAGGTAAGGTCGGGGGGATAGGCTTCCAATAACACCCCTCGGTCACTTTCACTTGAGACATAGTTGTTGTCCAAATAGGGAACCAAAATCTCCTAGTACTTTTTGGCACGGTCACGACCAGTTTATCAGAGGGCCTCTCCCTTAGGAGGGTTGAAGTCGGGAGACTGGTTCCGGAGGCCTGAGTGGAATACCGCACTCCATTCAGTAACCGAAGGGCTACCTTTCGCGGTTCGCGGGATATCCCTGTATAGGGGTATTGCGGTCAACGAACTAAACGGCAGATTCACCTTTCTGGACGTGTCATGAACGGGGTATCTTAGTTGCCATTCTTCTAGGATTGACTACCCGGTGTCCCTCCCGGTAGGGGGATATCATAGCCACTTGGCTTTCCTACTCATATTGTCTGACTTGGATTTCATCACCTTGCAGAGGATATGTTTAGTTGAGTCAGAATACTTTTAGTTAGGTGTTTGCATGCTCCTTTACCTCCCTTTGGTCTAGTGAGTCCACCATTTTTTTTTCTTTTTAGGACACCTGCTGCTTGTTGGTATTCTGACCATCTTTGTTGTTACTCCACCTATTGTAGCACAGCTGCTGCAGTGGGTGCTTTGAGTTGGTTGTTGGCCTGAGTGCCTTGCTTTTTAGCTCTCCTTCTGCACACTCGGTTGCATTAGGCCTTTTATGAGCTGTTTTTACTCACCTCAACCCACAGAGATTTAGACACCATCTGTCACCATTGAGTCCCCGAGACATTCTCGGCGCCTCAGGGGCGAGCCCCCACAGCACGGTTCTCTTGACACCACTCGTCATAGATTCCGATCATCATCCGTTGATACCACCCATCACAGATCTAGAGCCTTGTCACTTGACTCCACTCGTCAGCAACGTAGGTCTCCGTCACCAGATAGTGACGCACCTTACTTTACCTCCGATTCTGAGACAGAGTCTGAGAACCCTATTTATACTGCCCCTACTAGCCCCATGGATGGCACGACTTCCACTCCATTCGTTATAGGGACCATTGGTGGCACATCCACCACTACACCAGTTACTACACCTATTTTGGGTATGCCCTCCATGGGGAACCTATCTACCGTTCCCCTCACGGTACCTATTCCCGCAGCGGGAATCCCTATCCCCACTACATCAGTGGCTCACACTACCAATGGTGGTGCTGGACCATCCTCCACTACCTCAGTTCCCCCACTTGGGGGCACCACCTCACATCTTGTCCCTCCACTTGGGGGCACTGGCCCCAACTTGGTCCAAAGCACTACTATGTCACACCCTTCTTCCAGTTTGCCATTCATGGCTAGCCTCAACCTACCTGACCTGGCCAGATTGACCAACGATCCTATTCGACACGACCCTACGTGGCCTCATATGCCTACCAAGCTCCCCTCTGATATCCCTAAGTTCGAGGGGAAGGCTGGTGAGGACCCACAAAACCATATCATGTCTTTCCACCTATGGTGTTCCTCTAACTCCATCGTGGATGACTCTGTTCGCCTCCGTCTCTTACAGCGCACCTTCACTGGCTCTGCAGCCAAGTGGTATATCGAGCAACCTCATGGGACCCACGCCACCTTTGTTTCCCTTGCCTCGACCTTTCTGCAGTTCTTCCAGTTGCCTGTCCGCTATGACGCGGGCGTTGAAATCCTTCTATCTTGTAGACAAAACACGGCTACCCATATCACGGACCACATCCATGAGTGGCGTCGATGCCGTAGCTTATGCAAGATTAAACTAGACGACCGTATCTTCCTAGATTGGTTCCTCAAATCCCTTCTCCCTATTATTGCTAAGGATGTGGCCTCAGAAAGACCCCAGTCTGAGGAAGAGGCCATCCTTAAGGATCAACAGTTCGACCTCATTTACGCCCAATCGGGTTACCTTTATACCATTATACCTGATGCCCCTCGCGGCGAGTCCTCCCAGCATGATGCGCCGGGGGCATCCCACGCTACAGATGGTATCATTGGCCGTGTTTCTTCGCATCCCCAACCATTTTCTATAGCACGTCCTACCACTGGCCCCGACCTGTCGCGGGCTACTTCACAGTCTGGAGCAACCAACTCGTATGCTCCCATGACACATCACCATTCCCATGGACCCTCACGTCCACCTCAGTGCTTCGGGTATGCGACTCCTGCTTATGCTCCTCCAGTCGCCCCTCAGCCTTACTACCATCAGCAAGCTGCCTCAGCTCCTGCGCCTTCACAAGCCCCACCAGCTTATTATCCACCACAGGCAGCCCCTGCAGCACATCCACAACCTGCTCCGCAGCCATATCAGCAACCCCCTCCAGTTGCTGCACCTGCTCAGCCTCAACCTGCATATCATCCACCGCAGCCTGCTCCAGCACCTGCACAACCTCAAAATCCACCTGCTGCCCAAGGGCAAGTTTACGCCCAACAGAACCCGCAGCAAAACCAGAATAACCAACGAAACCAGGGCCAACACAACCGCGGCAAGGGCCGTAATCGGGGGAACAACCAACCTGCAGACCAAGCTGGTCAACCGGCTAATCCTCCCGACAACAACAACGCGGCCCCCGCTAATCAAAACCCTGATCGCCCACCCAAACAGGCTAAAAACCCCAATTTGCGAACGAACCACCCTTGTTCTATTTGCGGGGTCTATGGACACTACACACATGCTTTCCCACACTTGGAGCGAGCCCGGCAACTCTGGGTTGACGAGGCCCATCGCCAAGGGCATGCGGCTCCCCAAGCGCCACCCAACCCCCCCCAACCTCAACAACCCCCTTTGGTGCTGCAAAATCCCTTACCGACCCAAGGCGTAGTGAACACTCAGCCGTTGGCTCCCCATCAAGCCAATGCGCCCCAACAACAACAGATCACTTACGCTGCTCCTGATCAACCCATGTTTGACTCAGGTACCCACCATTTACTGATGATGTCATCTGCTGACGTCAATCTCCAGACCCGTCGGAACCAATATGGCTCCACCTCTGAAGCCAATCCCACGGATAAAACTACTAACACCCATCCCACCGATCAGGCGTTACGTATACCTCCGCCACCCATAGACGGCGCTGCGAAAGCACCTCGTTTCCCACTTCGCCGAATCAACAATAACCCTAATGCGCGCGCGGCGTCAAACTACAACATTGTAGACGACCTAGCCCAATCTCCCGCAGCCATGTCTGCGTTAGAGGTCTTGAAGAACTGCCCTTCCCAGCGCAATACTTTACTTTCTGCCATTGGGGGGATTGACCCAAATGATTCGCATTTGATGGCATTTGATTTAGACCAGTCTGAACCACGCCTACCTTCCAGCTTAGCCTTCCAAGTTACTGTCTCCGTTAGGAATCTTGTCATCCACCGGTGCATCATCGATGAGGGTGCCTCCACATGCGTTATGTCTACATTCGTATGGCAAAAGCTAGGATCCCCTCCTCTCCAGCAGTCCACCACTGCGTTACGTGCCTATGACGGTCGTTCGGCCCAGCCCCAAGGCCTCCTACCCAACGTACCCGTCCAGTTAGGTGGTAAAACCGTCCTTATTGACATAGAGGTAATCAATGCCCAGTTGGATTACAACCTTTTACTTGGCCGCAGCTACATGTATGCCATGCGGGCGGTTGCCTCTTCGGTCTTTCGCACCATGATGTTCCCCCATGAGGGACGCGTGGTTAAAATTGACCAGCTCACATACTATGATCCCAGTGCTCCCGCGGCACCTGAAAACGTTCTCCCCATGGTTGAACAACCTGTTTCTCCTGCCACCACTTCATTTGTTTCCTCTTCGGGGCCTGGAGTCTACTCAGACGCGCCGATGACCTCCACCTTTCAATCCATTCCTCCGCCGTCATCTACGCCCGAAATGTCTGACTTATGTACCTTGTCCCATGACAACCTACCACCTAATACTCAACCACCCTTGTTGCCTAAACCACCATTGGTACCTAGCCACATTGGTGTTACACCGATCCATACGATCCCCTTCCTAGTCCCTCCATCGGGAGTAGTAAGCGCCCCGGTCATGGCTACCCTTAGCCTCCCTGGGTTAACCTTGGGATTACTTGTATGGTACCTTTCGCCTCCCGTCCGCCCGCCGACACCCGATGTCGTCCTCCAACCGGTGCAACCCATGGCTACTACCACTCAGCCACCTCCCGGTGTCTCTACCCCTTCGTCCTCTACAACGCCCCCTCCTCCTCCCCAACCCACTGGGGGCAGAGGTCCACAACCTTACACTGCTGTACCACCTCCCAAGACAGTAAAAAACCCTCCAGTATTTCGTGCTCCTCCCAAATGCTCGCTGTGCGATGAGTTAGGCCATGCCACTCACCAATGCCCACAGTTACCAGCATTACAGAAGCACATGCAGATGCTAGACGATGACCCTAACATCCCAACAGTCGAACTAAATCCCACTCCCAAGCCTAAAGATAAGTCCCTACGTACCAACCACTCCTGCGCCATATGCGGTATTTACGGGCATTATTCACATCATTGTCCTGATCTCCCGGATTACAGAGCAGCTCTCTATGAGATGAACAATCTGGATCTTGAGACGGCACCACCTACCATTGAGGAGATCTACCCCCCGGTCGCTCCCCCTTCTGAAGAGGTTAATATCATCTACATGATCTCTTCAACCACCACTTCCACTACCATTCCCTCGTCAACCGATTTGACGACGCAAACTTTTCGTACCGATGAGGAAGTTCTTGAGGCCCTGACTGCCCCGGATTATCCCTGGGACGATATGCACCATCGTTCCTATTTCATCCCAGAAGAATCCTCCTCTAGCACAGCTAACCAATTCACAGTTGAGTCTAAAGACTTCCTCCCCACCAAGGTCGACTGGTTCAAGGACCCTATCCCTGCTCCTGATGCCTTCGAGGAGGGCAACATGGCCAACATCTCACCTGTCATCCAAGTTGATATTGCTGCTCCAGGTCGTGCCCCTGAACTCATTACTTTAGGAGCTTTCTGCAGTAAACAAGAGATTGAGGACTACATAAACCTTTTCAGAGAATTCCGTGATGTCTTTGCCTGGTCCTATACCGAAATGCCTAGTCTCGACCCCGCAATTATAGAGCACCACATTGACACATGGCCTGATGTACCCCCTGTTCTTCAGAAACAGCGACCCATTCATCCCTCAAAGCTCCCAGCTGTTAAAGCCGAGATTGAGAAGCTACGCAAGGCAGGGTTCATTTATCCTATTGCCTATACCACTTGGGTTTCAAATCCCGTTCCCGTTAACAAAAAACAAGGCACCATTCGAGTATGCACTGACTTCCGCGATTTAAACCGCGCTTGTCCCAAGGACAATTTCCCCACGCCATTTATTGACCAGCTCATTGACGCGTGTGCGGGGCATGAAGTCCTCTCCTTCATGGATGGTTTTTCCGGCTACAACCAGATTCAGATCCGTAAAGAAGACCAGTACAAAACGGCCTTTACTACCCCATGGGGCACCTTTGCCTATCGCGTAATGCCGTTCGGCCTCAAAAATGCTGGTGCCACTTTCCAGCGGGCCATGACCTATTGCTTTCACGACTTGGTCCATATCCTGTTAGTCTACCTTGATGACCTTACAGCTCATTCCCGGAAACGATCAGACCACCTTAACGACCTTCGGCAAGTTTTTCTGCGTTGTCGCAAATACCAAATCCGCTTGAACCCACACAAGTGTGTCTTTTGCGTTCCGGCAGGCCGGTTGTTAGGTTTCATTGTTTCCCAGAAAGGAATTACTGTTGACCCTCTAAAAGTCCAAGCCATCTTAGACCTTCCTTCTCCTCGCACGCTCCGACAACTCCAAAGCCTCCAGGGGCGATCCAACTTCCTTCGACGCTTCGTGCCTGATTACGCCACTACCGTTCACGGTTTCTTGCGCCTGCTCCGCACCCACATACCCTTCGTCTGGGATGAACAAGCAGAAGCTGCATTCGAAGCACTCAAGAAGGCTCTCACACAAGCCCCTCTGATCTCCCCTCCGGATTTCTCCCAGGACTTCATCCTATACGTCTCGGCCTCCGAGCATGCCGTGTCCGGAGTCTTGGTTCAAGAAGACGCTTCCCACTAGGAACACGTCATTTACTACGTCAGCCAGACCTTGTCTGGTCCACCCCTCCGTTACCCATATGAGGAGAGACTTGCCCTCGCCGTAGTCTTTTCCGTACAAAAATTGCGACACTACATCTTAATGAGTCATACCACCGTCGTTGCCGACTCTAACCCCATGGTATATCTTCTAAACCGGCGGCTACTGCAAGGTCGTGTTGCTAAATGGGTCATTATCCTCCAGGAATATGACCTTACCTTCAAAACACCTAAGAGCACTAAAGCCCTCGCGCTTGCCCAGCTCATTACTGATCTCCCTTCCCTTCTCCCGGCCAAACCAATCTCCGATGAGTTACCCGACCATCACCTGTTCACTATCTCGTCCGATGACCCATGGTACGGTGATATCTTGTTATACCTGCGCATGCAGAAGTTCAGACCCAAAGTTACCCGTAATGGATGCCGTCGCATCCGTCACCAGGCCTCTCGATATCTCCTCTTAGGCGATGTCCTCTACCGGCGCGGAGTTGACACAATTCTTCGTCGTTGCCTTACACACGAGGAAGCTGAACGCGTCCTTAATGACTGTCATAGCGGTGCCTGCGGAGGCCATTTCTCAGGGATGGCCACTGCCCAAAAAGTCATCCGCGCCGGATACTTCTGGCCCACACTTTTCACCGACTGCATCACTGCGGTCAAACACTGCCATAATTGCCAACTTTTTGCCCCCAAGGCCCGGACACCTCCTGCTCCGTTACACCCTGTCGTCACCGTTGGTCCCTTTTGTAAGTGGGCCATCGACTTCATGGAATGTAGACCCCAGTCTGCCAATGGCCACAAATATATTGTTGTCGCTGTTGATTACTTCACCAAATGGGCGGAAGCCATGCCTACCTTCAATTGTACCGCCGACACTGCTGCCCGCTTCTTTTTTAACCATGTCATCGCTCGATTTGGGGTTCCTAAGCAGTTAGTCTCTGACCATGGTTCCCACTTTGAAGATGCCGTCTCGCGTGAGTTATCCACCCTCCTTAAATATGAACACCAATTTTCCTCTGCTTACTACCCCCAAGGGAACGGCCAAGTAGAGGCCATCAATAAAATCCTTAAAACCATCCTCCAACGAACGGTTGACAAGCATAAGTCCAATTGGCACCACATGTTGTTCCCTGCCTTGTGGGCTTACCGCACCTCCACTAAGACCGCCACTGGTTTTACACCATTTCATCTAGTTCACGGTGTAGAGTCTGTCCTCCCCATCGAGTGTCAGATTCCTGCCTTACAGATCGCCGTTGAGCTTCTCCCTGACACCTCCCCCATCGAGCAGCGTTTGCTGCAACTTGAACAAGCCGATGAAGACCGTCGGGCCACTCTCCAGAACATCGAAGCTGCCAAAAACCGCTCCAAAGCCGGTTATGATAAACATGTTCACCCTCGAACTTTCCATGAAGGGGACCTCGTCCTCGCCTATGACCAAGCCCATGACAAAACCGGTAAAGGGAAGTTTGAATCTATGTGGCAAGGCCCTTACGTCGTGCAGACCTGCCTCGGCAAGGGGGCATACATCTTAGTTGACTCCGAAGGCCGTTCTTTGCGCAACCCTCGTAATGGGTTGTATCTCAAGCGTTTTTTCCCATAAAAGAAACCCGCGGCCTCATTGGTCTGCGTTGTACAGTACTTTCCTTTTGTTTTTGTCCGTTTTTCAAACCGTTTCCACCATTGGAATCAGCACGACAAGACCGTCATGATGGTCACCTCGTTGCATTATTTTCGTTTCTTTATTTTTTGCCCATTTTTCAGATGCCATTCATCGCCTCGGTTTGCGTGCCACATCGGCCGTTCTCCATTTTTCACATGTTTTATATCATCGGATTCATTTTTTCGAGCTAGTGATGATGCTAGAGATCATGTCTCGCTCTCACCTCCATGTTTTTCGGGTATTTTTCCACAAATGCCCCCGTCACCTCGGTGTGCGTGCCACATCAGCCGTTACCCGTTTTTGACATCCTTTATATCGCCGGATTCATTTTTTCGAGCTCGTGATGATGCTTGAGATCATTTCTCGCTCTCACTTGGTACACTTTCAACATTGTGTCCCGACACCTTGCTGCCTCGGTTTGCGTGCCACATCGGCCGCTATCGGATTGTTCCACTTTTACATGAGCCATTCACTCCTGTCATACTGCAAATGTCTCGTTATTTTGCCACCATTTCATCTACCCCACAAGGAGGCCCATCAGTGTTCCCCAACACCCTCGTTCTTGGTCACCATTATTGATCCTTGATTGAACACTTCCTCCTTGCCTAGCCATTCCTTTTGTTCGGTATAATTTTATCCCTTTTTCGGGCCGGACAAGTCCTTTACGAAAAAGGCACTTAGGGAGTTTCTGTTAAGCTCTTTTCTGACTCCTAAAAGAATGAAAAGATCGCCGAGCAATCTTGCTTCCTTTCATGCTCGCTAAAGTACCTGAAAGGGCGTCTATCTGGTATAAGTTTAACCGTTTTCCGGACCTGGTAGAATAATTACGAAAAAGGAATACTCTAGTCACACCGGCTAGAAGAGTTCTTCATTGCATCCTTTTATGCTTCTTTGGGCCTTGGAGACTAAATCTACGAAAAAGCAACCCCCTGGAGTCTTCTTACTTGCTTTCAGACTCTCTAAAATTGAAAGCAACCACGAGCATGAACTGTCCTGGGCTCGTAAAATCTACACGACAGTACCATTCCATCTTTTCAGAGTCTTCTTATCGCTTTCAGACTCCTTAAAGTTGAAAGCAACCACGAGCATGAACTGTCCTGGGCTCGTAAAATCCACACGACAGTACCATTCCATTACTTTAGAGTCTTCTTATTTGCTTTCAGACTCCTTAAAATTGAAAGCAACCACGAGCATGAACTGTCCTGGGCTCGTAAAATCCACACGACAGTACCATTTTACACACACTTCTTCTAGTTCCTTCACCCATGAAGAAGTTTTACCTCCTGCCTCCTGGCACTTTGATCTATCACCTCGGCAGCACCCCCAATCAGGTCGCCTTTGTTCAGAGTATTCTGCAGTCTCCTGCCATTTTATACCAGCTTGAGTCTCCCTCAGCCAGTTATCCTCCCAGATCCACTACAGCTATGATCCCTTTCCCCTCAGTCAGTTTCATATGCTTCCAGATCATTCCCATTATCATACTCTGAACAAAGGAAGTTTGAGTCCATCCACTCTCCTTGCCCAGTTGTCCCCCCACAGTTTATCAGTCCTGCCATCAGCACTATCACATTTCAGTCTTGTACCTCGCGCTCCTGTCAAGGAAACATCATTGCCTTGATAGTTGCAGGTCTCCCTCTGTCGACGACAGCTCCTCTATTCCAGAGGATAGGCCCAGAGGTCCCTACGCCTTGGACTTATCACCATCTGTGGTAAGTGCCTACGGATCATTCCGAGAGGAATCATCATTTCCTCTCTGAGTGGTTGTTCCTCACATGCTCGACTTCAGCACCTTGATCGCATCGTTGAGGATCGCGTAGGATTATATCCCATCAGTTTTTAGTCGAAGACCCCGGATTTCCCCCGACTCTAGCACATTGGTGAGTCACTTCGGAACGCCCTATTGTATGTTCCTGTGGATGTCCGGGCTGCGTTGGCGATTGTATTCGGAATCCATCCAGCTATATGCTTCCTTGAGTACCCAGATCAGTTCCAGTTCAGTGTACCATGGAGAGTATGACCCCAGTCACTATGATCCAGCAGCTCATCAGTTCCTTTGGTACCACACTCAGTAGCACTGTTGATTGTTCCAGTGCACCAGTTCTACAGTTCACACATGATCAGCTCAGCAGTATGTCCCAGATTTGTGTCCTCTCTGGACTCTTATGGTGTACACAGTGGTCATGTATCTTACAGGTCCTCCTTTTCGGGCCTCACAGTTATGTTTATGTATCTTGATACGAGCATGAGTATGCCCGCCTCGTCCATATATTGAGATTATTCCTCAGTCAGTATTTGAGGTCATGTATATTCCAGGTCCCCATTTTTTGGACCCCATTGTTATTATGTTATATCCTGATACGAGCATGGGTATGCCCGCCTCGTCCATATGATCAGATGATTCCTCATCCATTATTGAGGTTATGTACTTTTAGTTCTTGCAGTTGTTCGGGATCGTTGTTCCGGGCTCCAGTTTGTTTCTTCTCTTCTCTCCATATCCCAGGAAAACCATTCATGACTTATGATGTCCATCGGCCATACGATGAGCTCCTGACCTCGCACATCAGGGGGCAATCTGTTAACACCCAAAAAGTGTTCACTACTTCATCTACCACATTATATGGCTCATTTGTCCATTTCCCTACCATATTTCCCTGAAAAACCCCAAAAACCCCATTAAAAAAGCCTCCAAAAGGCCTAAAATGCCTCCAAAAGGCCACAAAACCCTCAAAATAGCCTAAAAAAGGCTAAAAAACCCCCTTTTCCTCCAAAAATAGCAAAAATCCCCTAAAAAGGGAATAAAAAATATAAAATAATGAGGAAAAGGAGGAAAAAACCCTATACAGCTACCCAAAACTATGTGTTTCCTAAAACCATGGGTCAGCACTCCACCACCAAAAAACTATAAATAGGTGATGGAGATCCCTTATTCCATATCCACAATCACAAGCACCCTTACTCTGCCAAAATCTCTCTCGAAACCCTAGTTCACCTTTGAACTACTTTCACCTTGAGAGCCACTTTTGGCCCATTCCCATCATTGGAGAAGGAGAAGGAGCATCTTGAAGCTTGGAGCATCCTCTTGGACACTGCAAAGGGCTTCATCAAACCTTCTCATTGAAGGTAATATCAATACAAAAAGCCATTCTTTAAATTCGATGTTTATGTTTCATGCATGCTTTAGAAGTAATTTAATTTTTGTTTTAGCTTAATTAGTTTAATATACTGAACTGCTACTAAGGAGTCCATTCTCCTTAGTAGGTGCTCATTTGCACAAGCTAGGGGTAAAACCCTAGCTACAATATCCTATTAGGATACATTCAATACTTTTTCGATCCAAATCTTTTCTCTTATCGGAAGGAATTCTAGCCCATGCAGTGGAGCCAAAAACCCTCAAATTGGACACATCTGATTTGCGACCAGTGAATGCTTCGAAAGGAGTTTTACCATTCACAGATGAATGTGGAACTCAGTTCTAAATGTATGCAGCAACATTCATGGCTTCAGCCCAAATATTTGCAGCCAAACCTTTTGACTCAAGCATACAAGTAACCATCTCTTTCAGTGACTGATTCTTCCTTTCCACTACACCGTTCTGCTGGGGTGTGTAGGGAACTATATGTTGGATCTGAATTCCGCTTTTGGCACAAAGTTGCAGCAATTTAGTCATGATATATTTTCTGCCATTAACATATCTAAGAGCTTTGATCTTACTCTCAGTGGTGGTCTCAACAGAAGCCTTAAAATCCTTGAATTTTTCAAGCACTTCTGACTTGTTTTTGAGAAAAATACCCAAGTAAAGCGGGAGAAGTTATCAATGAATGTCAAAACATACCTTGAACCATTCATGGAAATATTTGGCAGAGGACCATTGATATCAAAATGTATGAGACCCAAAATAGTAGAAGCTCTGCTAGCTTTGTCGTGGTAGAACTTGTGCTCAGGGTGCTTCCCAACAATGCAATCGGGGCAAATTCCCTTCGAGGAAAGGAGTTGTAGAAGACCATCAACCATGGATTTCTATTTTAACAACAACAAATACTTGTAATTAAGGTGTCCAAACCTTTCATGCCAAAGCCTACTAACCTCGTTGCCATGTGCAAGAAGAGCAATGGGATTTTCAAGCGCCACAAAGTGAGAAAACTCATAGTATTTTGCAGTGTGGTTTGCCTTTCCGACTGCAAGAAGTCTTCCACTTTTGATATCAGAAATTTAAACTTTGATAGGGATGAATGTAACTTGCTTCGGTTCACCAGTGTGTATCATTTGATACACAGAAAGTATATTTGAAGCCAAGGAAGGCACATAGAGAACATTCTTAAAACTTCCATGCTCTAAATGGATGGTACCTTTACCCTTTGATGAAATTTTTGAGTCATCTCCCAAATGGATGGTGATGGAGCTGTTTGGATCGAATGAAGATAAGGAGTCAATATTTGTAGCCATATGATTCAAGGCACCGGAATCTATTAGTAGAGTGGTGGGTTTCGAAACAGTTGCCATGAGTGCTTGACCTCTTTCATGATCATCATTTCTATCCTTCTTCCTTTCACCATCAGGAAGACATATGTTATTCTTTTCCAAAAGGAGGGCCATTTGATCTATTGTTTTCTTCATGCATGAACTTTCAAGATGAAATCCACGGTTGCAATATGAACATTTATATTTTTCCTTTCCCTCTTTACCCTTTTGCTTGTTCCTTGAGCCGGATGGTGCATCCAATGCTTTGCTTTTCTCTCTTTGCATGTTAGGTTCGAATTTGGGCTTCTCTTTCTTTTGCTTTACTTTACCATTCGAATTCTTGGATCCTTGAACAAAGAGGGCTAAATATTTGGAGCTTATGGACCCCATTTGAATGAGCTTGTCATGCTCTTTGGTAACGGACTCAATGAAGGCATTCAAGGTAGGCATCTTCCAATTCGGGGTAGTTAGCCGACCGGAATTGAAAGTAGAGACAAGTACTGAGAAATATTTACCAAGATTTGAAAGAATGGAGAGGATCAATTGCTTATCCTCTTTGACAACTCCATTGTTCTTCAATTGCAAATCCAAGTGCTTTAATTTTGTGAAAAACTCATTGATGGTCTTGAAATTCTAAGGACTAAGAGCAATCAATTCATTTTCCAATTGAAAAGCCCTAAGCTCGTCCTGCTTGCCAAAAAGTTTGTCAAGTTGCTCCCATACCGCTTTTGGAGAGTTCAATCCACTGAGATGGAAATGAAGATCCTTGGGGATATAGAGGCAAAGAAGACCATAAGCTTCATCAAGCTTATTGAAGTGTTTTGTTTTCTCAAGTAATTTGTTTGGCTCCAATTCGAGGCCCATGGTGACTCTATAGAACGCTTTTGGGCGCAATATAATCTCCATGTCTCCTTTCCAATCAAAATAATTGAAAGGAGTTAGCATAGGCTTTGAAGAAGAGTATTCCATCATTGATGGCAAGTGCAATTGATGGAGAAGAACCTGCAAATCACAAGATAGCGAATGCACTTGATGGCGATGATCAACCTGCAAATCACAATCAAAGCAAGAACCGTAAGGTTGAAAAATCCACCCTTTTAGAGTTGCATCACACCTGGGATTGGAGATCAAGCAAGCTTCAATGGGTCCAATGTATCAAATATAGGAATTCTGTGGAAAACTCAAGCTTCTGGAGTGGATTGGAGTGTATTTTTCTGCTTTGCATGCACATGAGTGAATACACATGAGATTTTGCACGCCAACTTCAATAATTTTGAGCAAATTCACTCAATTCTTCATGTAGAACACCTGTAGGAGAGAGATCTTGTCCTTGCAATGGCTCTGATACGATGTAAAATTAGTCACAACAGATCTATTGAACAAGAATATCAATTACAAAGATGTAAAACAATTTGGAGTAAAAACTGTGCAAGAGAGATGCATCAGTGCTCTATAATCCAGAATGATAGAATTACAATATAGTATTGTCACAATGAGTGAGCAATTCGAATTATCCAAGGAGTTCATTCGAATATACTGCATGGTGTAGCTTGGCTCCAACTAGGACTCCTCATCATCAATCAGTGGTGGTCATCAATGCACACGTCACTGTCAGACAGGTGTCAAACTGAGTCTAACTGAGTCTAATAAGTGTAACTGATGGTGAGTGGCACTAATGTAGGGATGGAGGCTCAGTGGAGGGTGCATGAGGAGTTAAATGCACTCAGAATAGGTAGTCAAGTCTCATTGGAGGTCAATCGGAGTGAAAACAACAGTTAGGAGTCAATCTAGCCTCAAATCAAGGAAATACACTAACTAATTGAAGTGAACTGGACTAGTAGGTGAGAAAAGGCACCCTTCTACAGTGGAAGGTGAGAAGTGGGCGCCTCCCTGACTAGGAGGGCTAAATCTGAGTGGAAAGTAGATCCTGAGTGCTGAAAGACTAGGGACTAGGTGCTGGAGGCATCAAACTGGTGACTGGGTAGCATGCGGGTGCATGCAATGCATGCAAAATGCATTCAAAGTACATAACTAAATGATGAGATATCCTAACCTTAATCATGAATAGATTTCAAAAAACATACCTGTATCTCCTCAAGTCATAGCTATCGAGATTGCTTGTAGCATTCTTATGTAAGGCCTTAGCCTCATCTCCCTCGGGAATTGGTACTTCTTCACTTATGCAGGTGTCTAATTCATTCTCTTCTAGGATGAACCCAATCCACTTTGATTTGCTGAAACTGGATCTAGAGCTGGATTAGGGTTTGTTAGAGAAACCCTAAAAATTCAAACTTTGAATTTCAAACTTCTGATTGGATGAAAAGATGTGCCTTGTTGAGTTGAATAGGCTGGTATATTTCAATTTTGAAAACTGCAAAATTTGACCCTTCAAAATTTCCTTTGAAACTTTCAGATCTTCTAGACAGGATCCCAAAATAGGGTTTGATAAAGCCCGGTCTTCTGTCCAACCAAAAGGTTCGATTTTGTACCCTAAAGTTCGATTTTTCTTAGGAGCTTCCAGCTGTGGTCACAGATTTCAAAAATTCCAACTTTTGCAGAAGCCCTAATTTTCCACCTTTCCGATCAAAATCCTGAACTAGGGTTTGATCAAGCTCGACCTTCTACCTAACCAAAAAATTCGATCTTCATCTCTAAATTTAGATTTTGATGAGGAGAATGTAGTCGTGGAGTCTGATTCCAAAAATTTCAACTTTCTCCAAAGCCCTAAATTCCTGCAGTAGTGACAAGTCAAGAATGAAGGTGCTCAGAATCCAATTCTGTTTTGACAGAAATATGCACCTGATTGTTTCTGGTTCAACTCTGAAATTATGAATCCACAGGGTCTGAAAATTCATCCTGTGGTATCCTGACCTATCATCTTTCCAAGTCCATAGGTCTGACCTCAATTGGATTCTTTGAGAGAGAGTTATTCAAAGTGTCACAACGTGACCTGTTTATGGGATAAAACAGGAGAGCGAACTTTTACGGCGTGCCACGTGTCACTAGTTCAATTTCGGCCTTTGAAAATTTTTCCTATGAAACTACATTCCGTTCTCTTATTGTCAGTTTTTACAGAATTTAATTTGGAGCTTCCTATACCAAGTTGTGACCTTTTTTTCTGGGTCACCTGTTTATGACTGAGATCTGGAAGAGGCAGAAACGCTAGATTGTACTGATCATAAAATAGAAAGTACAATGATTTAGATGCTTTGCTTCGGACACAAGGCACATGGGGATGTTACCTTAGACCTGTAAACATTTTAGAACCTGAACCTTCTCCAAAATGGAGTTATAGCGAAAGTTCTACGATGAATGGTTTTTTCTATATCAAGCCTTAGCTTGCAATTTGTCGCAAGTGCAACAAGTCTCATAAATGCCATATCATGCCTTCCTTCAGGATAGCTCTGATACCATGTTATTTTTTCATCATTTAATTCAATAGATCTAGGATCTTAACTGAAGAACAACATGTACAACATATCGAGCATAAGAGACAAGAGACAAGAGACACAAAACATTTCACTGGGGGAAACCAAGAAGGTGAAAAACCCTGCAACTTCCTCAGAGATAGAATAAGCATCAATACAAGGATCACCATGACCAAACCCAAGAGATAGATATCTTCAGCAACATGCTCCTCCTCCACTTGTGTGCACCCTCCTCTTCTCTCACTAATGTGAAGTGAGTGAATAATAGAATTTGTCAAATGAGAGAGTCACACTCTCTATTTATACTTTTACTTTCACTTGACCTTTACTCAATTAGGTCGGCCCCAACTTAACAACTTAACATAAACTGACTTTGGGCCGACCCCACTAGGGTGGTGTAATAACCCTTTGAACCACACAACTCATACATGGACAACCCTAGCAAGGTGGTCTAATAACCCATCAAATATAAGTTGAAACACTTACAATAATACTTGCGACACTTGCAAATACAAATGATGACACTTCCAATTGGAGGAATAATACATCTTTGTTGGGCATACAATAAAGTACAAATGTAATACATAGAAGAATATCTTCGGAAGTTACAAATACATCAACACTAACCCTCAGGTAAGTGTCATATTGTTCTTATTGATTGACTTGCCTTTGAGAGGCACAACCTGTTCTGAAAGTTAGTTTTCTAAGTACAAAGGAAGGTCCTATCTCATCAAGTAAGTTGTTAGACTTGTTATTTTGATTTTTAATTAGTTCTATTACTATTTCTATAACGTTGTTTAACTAGCTATTGTTCTTTACATGTTATTGTTACTGTATATTTCAACTTTAACACAAGGACCTCTTTGGGAGTGTTAAAATTGAAAGAGACGAAAATTATGTTTTAATTTTATCTTGCTTTTTTACAACTATACTATTATGCTTCCAACATTAGTTTAGAATTTTATTTTTGCATTAAAGTATAAAGATTTTTAATTTCCTACTCCAATCCCTAATCTAACCCTAAATTTAAAAGTATGTACCTGTATAGATAATATTATTAATGTAACAATGGGGGGCTTTGATTTTTTCAGAGAAGACCGAGGACTGAGGAACGCATGAGATTCTTCCTTCCGTCCTACGACCTTCGGGCCTGAGGATAGGGTCATGTTTTTCTCATTTTTCCCATGTGACTTAATGAACTTCTTTTAATATTATTTTTCTTTCTTTTCGTGTCTATCGTCACACTGAGAGAGGAAGGATGTATGAATATAGCCCTTCTCTTGGTCCTGTATTCTGCAAGGATTTCGAGGTAAGGTGCAAGCGCAAGGAGCTTTCATTAGAGAGGCAAATGGATACGGTTCGCACAATCGAAGATCTCTAGAAATTCTAAGGTTATGAGTTCAAAATACTGCCAAGGTGTGTCTATTGTTGAATGGTTTAGGAGTCTAGTCAAATCATATAAGAATGGATCAATAGGGTGGAAGGCTCTAGTTCTTTCATTCCCCTTAGTAGGAAAATGGATCACTTGGAAGGTAGGAGATGAAAAATAGATAAGAATTAGAAAAGACCCATGGGAAGGTTTAGGAAATAGTTTTGGACTCTTAGAAGCAACGATTGAAGCAGCATAGTATTGAGAGTTTGGTGGATGCACAAGCTCAATCTCCACAAGAATGGGGAAGAAGAAGATGTATTTCCCCGCAAATTCTATGGACGAGGGGAGATGTTACAATCGAATGGTCATGATATGTAAACAAGATAGTGGCAGGGTTTGTGCATTTGGATAACTCAACCCCTGATAGCCTAGTGTGGACAAAGAATTTAGCAAATGGTGAATATTATACAACCAAAGTAGGGTACAAGGCTTTCTTAAATGATTCCTTTGCAGGAGATGTAATGTCCCCATCTTGACCCTATTGCATTAAAATGTAAATGATGTAATATTGTTATAAAATCATGGTGAAGAGCTCAAGGCCAAGGCCCTGCCATCGATTTATTGATGCATATGGTTTACGTGCTAGCCAGGCACATTAGAATTTCAAATATCTTGTAAATATGCATTTAATAAAATAGCCACAACTAGCTATGCAATGCAACAAGAGATGGGGGAATGATTTTACAAGGAATTGGGAGGGAAATATTCAAAACCTTGGAGCCAATCAGGTCAAGCCAAGTGTCAATGAGAGTACCCATCAAACCATCAACTACCCATGTTGACTTCTGTACCCAATCATTGATTTCTCCCAAGAGTTGGGTGAAGTAGTTAATGCCTTGGGGATTGGGGAGGTATGGCTGTCCAAATTCGAGTATGGGCAAGCCACCCTCATGGAAAATCGTTTTTCTCCTTCTTGGGCAAGAAAACACCCACAAATTGCCTTCCCAAGCCATTATGCAGGATCAAACTTCACTCTCTCATGTTTTGGAAGCTTGCTGGGCATTTTTCTCATGAAGTATGTTGTAAATTCATTGGTTTTCAAGATGGGAATCCCGTTTTTTTTGTGATGGCTGGACTGTGGGGAAAGGGGAGAATCCATTGGAAAGCTCAATAGATAAGTTTTGATAGCTTGCTGTTCCATTATTGTTGTAAAAACGTTTTTGAATTTCTAGATTTGGTTTTCATTTGTGGAATAATCGTTTTTGTGAACCCAGTAGTTATCTCCTACCTTAGGAATCATTTTGAATGTTTCCATCAATTGTGTGACTGTTATTTGTCAATTTCAGGTGCCAACCTATCACGGTTTTGCCCAAAAATCGTGTTGGTTCCTTGCTTCCAGTGAATGAATGTGTGAAGGTCGTTTTGGCCCTTGAATGCCCAAGCCTTTGCCCTCTCACGCAGTCTGAGCTAGCTGGGGATTTTCCCACCACGTTTTTAATCTATCTCCTGCATTTTCCATGCCTGGGAACTCGTTTTTGTATTGCACAATGGCTGGGAGGAAGGGAGCCACAAATTTGGGGTTTATGGAGGCCATTTTGCCCCTTGAGTGCCCACAAACGTTTTTTGGAGACGGTTTTTCTCTCCCAGGGTGATTCCCCAATTGCCATTTCCTTTTGGTTGCAAAACGCTTTTTCTTCATGCCCAGAAATTGTGGTTTTGTTGTGATGAGTATCCATGCTCTGTTTTGAGTTGCTGTGTGTTAAGAAATGTTGGGGTTGAGATGGGTATCCATTGCTTTAGGTTGTGATGAGCTTGAGAGTCCCCTTTTCCTTGTAGATATCATTCCCATCTCGGGGGTGGTCTCTGAGTGCTGAAATAATACAGGCTGGGCAGAGACCTATGGTTGGGAGGAACATTGCAGCAACATAACTAGTTGTGTGGGACAATTGCACGACAAAGATAAGTGTTTTCTATCTATGTGTTTTGCCTCTGCAGTGTTTAAATTAAATGACTGTTATTGATATATTGAATGCATATGAAATTATCTGTGTGGATGAGTTTTTAATTCTGCTGTGCTTAATTGTTTAAATGGCATCTGCACTCTTAATTTCATTGCTGTGAATCTAATGACATGGTGGATCTTATTGAAAAGCCCCATAGATTGGTAACATATTCCCTTCCAGGAGTTGGGTCTGCAGGAGGGGACATTACATTGTGGTATAAGAGCTTATGGTTCAACACTATGGCTGTTGGGCCTTTCATAGAAATATAAATCATTGTGTGTACATGTATTTTGAATTTGGAATTAAAATGCATTACATAAACCTGAAGATCTCATGGCTTCTATTCATTAGAATGGGAAATCATTCCCATGCCTGTTTTGGGGATTTTTGCAAAACTGCTTGCAGTGATTGCATCTTATGAAAGTGAGGAAGGAGGGAGAAAATCCCTTATCAGGTTGAATGCTTACTTTAAATTGTTTCCAATGCAGTAACATTCAGTTTGGTATTTATTTTTTGCCTCCATGGAGGATAGAAAGGAGGCGCAACCTCTGCCATCTTATATTATTTTGTTGTTTTGTTGTTTTATTTTGACATGAAGAGATAAAATTTACTACATCTTTTTATTGTTCTGTTATATGTGAAGTATGATCTCTAATTATGCTTCCTATTGAGCAATGATCATCACAAAAAGAAAAAGGAAAAAATTCTAAAATTTTCTAACTGTTTTTGAAAATCTGAAATTTTTTCTAAGTGTCTACTGCTAAGGCTGCGGCGGCGGAATTAATGATAAGTTTTGCACTCGGCGACGACAATTTTAACTTTAAAATCTGCGATGCACGCGGCGAAATTAATGTTACATTCTACGACACTGGTGGCGGATCTAAGCTTAAAATTTGTGTGTGGCGGAAATTTTAGGCTTAAAAGTTGCGATGGAGGCTTGTGCACGGCGGCGATTTTAGCCTTGAAACCTGCGACGTGGTTGCGGCAATGAAGGCTTGCGGGAGCAGAAGTTAAGGTTATCTTTTGTGACACGGTTGGCAGAGAAGTTGGTAATTCTGCGCCAAAAGGAAGAGAAAATCTCAAAAATTTCTAATTGTTTCAAAATTTTGCCTAAGGGTTGCGGCGACGAAAATTAGGCTAATTTTTTGCGCACGCGGCGGCAAAAATTAGGCTAACTCTTGCGACTCTGTCGACAAAGATAAGCCCAAGAGCGCCGAAACGGTTGGCGAAATAGTTGCTAACTCTGTGCCGAAGGGAAGGGGTCGGCGATCGAAAGGTTAGCTGTCGGAGCCGAAAGGAAGAGAAAATTCCAAAATTTTTTCTAAGTGTTTCAAAATTTTGCCGAAGGCTGTGTCGGCGAAGTTAAGGCTAACTTTTGTGCACGGTGGTAGAATTAGCATTAACTTTTGCATGCGCAGTGGCAGAATTAGCGTTAATATCTGCGACGTCCACGGTGACAAAATTAGCAATAAGAGTCGCGCTACCGGCGGCAATTTTAAACGTTAAAATACTCGACATCGGCGACAATTTTAATGTGGCAATTTTAACTTTAAAATTTGCGACACTGGCAGCGAATTTTAGCTTGAAATTCTGCGACACGTGCGACACTTTTTAAGCTAAATTTCAACGACAATGGAAGCCATTTTAGCCTTAATTTTGCGCCAAATGGGGAAAGCAGTGGGAGCAGCAAAGCAACACTGATTAAAGGGAAATCTCTCACCTTAAACCATTTATGTTTATAACATAATAATTGTATGCTTGGAAAATATCATGAATGAATGTTATACATGTGAATACATATATTGAATTTCTACTTTGTGAGAAGATCATAGCTAATAGTTGCTTGTGTGCATAGTAGAGAGCCCATGAAATTGGATTAGCTATGATGTGGAAGAGGAAATTCCATGCTACAATGAGGAATTGGAAGGGAGAATTCCTCCACTACCCTCTTGATATTGCATTTATAATTATGAAGTGGTCGTGCATATAAATTATGGCATAGGAATGCTGAAATGCAAGAGATTAGATAGATGATATGACTATGCACTAGTAGGCATATTAAGAAACATTGCACAGTGCATGTGAAATGTTTGTGCATGAATAGGACATTGCATATTGGTAAAATAGTGAGGTTTTACATATGCAATGAGCCAATTGATATAATTATGGGGGTTGCTAATAATTAGTTGTGTCTGCATTGGTTGTAGGACAAATACAATCAAAACATGGCTAAAGAAGTTGATGACGTCGTTGCAAGTGACCAACGAACTTATGAAGAGAGGATGGTGCAACAAGTCTGTGATCATGATGTTGGAAAAAGGACTGAGTAGCCTTGGTAAGAGGCCAACGGATCAGGTAACATCAAGCGATGTTAATAATAGCCATGCAGGTAATGGTTAATTGTGCTTAATTGCATGAATGTTGAAAGAGGATTTGGTGAGATACCTTCACTATGTTTAAACTATGTTAGATTGTTTGCATATGGTATTGAGTGCCCGAATGAGAATGTTAACCTACCGAGTATGGTGAGGTGTGGGAGAATGATTGCATGAAGAAGGTAGACATGTGATGGGCTACCAGAGTGCTCTGTTGGAAGAACAAAATTGCATGGAATGTGAAGTAATGAGTATTTACAGTTTATTTAAATTGCATGGATAATGTGACTGTGTCTTGCAATTTTATTGTGACAATGATGCATATATAGGAATGTATATATTTCATTGCATTTCAAATGTTAACAGTTGAAGGTATTTGAATTATTGAGTGTCATAATTTTGAGATCACTTCAGTGACTGTTGTGGCAATGAAAGGATTATATGCATAGATACTCACAACATGTTTGGCTGATTAAAGTTTCAGTTTTCAGGTAGAAAAGTCTTACGTATGGCAATGAGGATAAGTCCATAGTAAAGACCGGGATCTACCATGTGCAGAAGCCAAAGGATATGAGAAGGTTCTCATGGTTGTAAAATATGCATGAAACAAATTTGAAAATTTTATGGTTTAAATTTATGAGAATAATCTCATGATTGCAAATCTAATTTCTGTAGGAAAACAGATTTGTAGATCTCAGATTTGAGAATTTGCTTATAATTGCTAATCACTGTTTGGGTTATATAAATTGTGTCAGGAGGACATGTTGTAGGTGGATGTTCATGTATAGTAGCAAGTGTAAAACCATAATGGACAGAGTGATACCACTTACGAGAGCCAAACAATATGAGGATGGCCTCATGGTTAAACAAATCAATTTCTATAGGAGACAGAGTTGCAAATTCATGTTGAATTAATTATTAATTCTAATGATTGGTTATGGGACAATAATACTTGAAGCTTATTGCTAAATGCTGCTAATTGTTTGGCTATTTGATGAATGTGCCAGGAAGACACATTGCAGGAAGACTAGGAGTGATGGCCTGCAAAAGCCAAACTAGATGGGAAAGACTCCATGCAATGGGTTTCAGGTGAAACGCCATTGACAATATCTCATCTAAACCGCATGATGGTAAACCATGAGAGTGATATGGTAAAGCTATGCCCATAAGGCATGTGAGATACATCTGCAAAATGAATGAGTATTCTGTGACCCTAGACAAGAACATGCATGTCTAAATTATTAGGGTTAATATGCAGAGCATGCTCTATCTTATTTCTATCATTGCAGACTGCTTGAGTATGATTAGGGCCTACATGGTGCACATCATAAAGGGGGTGCACACCCTTTCTGGTGCTGGGTCATGATAGGGTTTTCAATATTGACTACACCCTAAGGGAATGGACGCATTCTTGGTGTTTCGATACTTGATAGTGAATGATATGGATTATGGTTACAAAATTGAACAACAATACTGATAAGCTTGCTTATCCTTCTTGTGTTGTCAGCCTACACAGATGCAGATTGATACTGCACATTAAGAGGCAAAGTGAAGAAGGGTATGCAAAAGGATTGTATAAGAATTGGTAACCTTTCTATGCTCACACGAAATATTACCAGAAGGGATGGACAGGCCCGAAGAGTTGTGTAATAACAAGAGGTATCATCCTTGTGTGAGTGGGGTCATGCTAACCTGCATTCAAGAAAGTCACCTATAAAGTTCTTAAAAGGAACCACCGATTTGCACTAGAGAAGGAGTGACGTCCTTGTATGAATGAAGAGTTGTGTGTGTGAAGGGTTGTGGTGCAAGAAGGTGTGGCGGCATTGGTGAAGGCATAAAATCTCTATTGGGACAACAATAGGAGGGCGGGCACCAAGACTGATTGAAAAACCTGAGATTCCTATGCTTCCATAGTAGAGCCTTGACCTATAATGGTTAGGTGGCGCAGTTTCCTTCCATTGGTTGATAACCCAGATGAATGTGCTGGCTCAGCAATGGAGAGGGCCAACCAGGTATGGGACTGGTTGGGCACCGCCAAATGCTTAGTAAATCCAGTCGGCGTGAAGGTGTACTGGTGAAGCATTAACTACATCCAAGTCCATAGGCGATCCCAAGGCTTGCAAAGCGAAGTAGGATCCTGTGGACCAGAGGGGAAACACACAATACAGATAAGTATTCAGTTTCATTTATGTCTTGTTTGGAATAATGAAGATTTCAGGTATAAGTCTTCTAACAACTAAGCTGATACACTAATGTTTCTTTGTTGGAAACCTTGGTCATTGCACGAAAGCAAGACCCTGAAAGCGCTATAAAATTACTGGTAAATCCAGATATTAAATGAGTGGGAAATATGAAATTATTGATAAATCCAGAGAGTAATTGGTTGGGCATTCACTACTTAATATTGTGAAATAGCATGTATGCTGGCCCAATACCGCTTAAACAATTGATAAAACCAGTCAGTGTACTGGCCTGGCATTGCCTATTCGAATGATTGTGGAGCAGCCTATGTGCTGGCCCAACATTCATAATTGTGTCCATGGGAAATCCAAGGCTCGTAAAGCAAAGAAGGATCCCATGGAATAAAGTGAAGACATCCAATATAAATAAGTATTTGGTTATCTTATAGCTTCTTGCTTATGAATATACGTGTGTATATGATTTGGTTATGATTTCTCAGACTCTTGTTTAGAGAAAAACCTTATGAAATAAACTAAACATGTGAATTGATTCAATGTTTGAGTGTAGGTATTGTTGGAAGCAAGGACCAGGAAGGCATCATAGGGATGCATATGGACATATGACCATCCTAAAGAGCTCAATATGAGCAGTAATAAAAGGTGGTGCTAGTGAACATGAGTGGGTCCTAACAACCATAGGTTCTGTAAGCAGAATGGGAAGGGGTACCCATGTTGAAAAGCATTAGACAGACCTTAGACACTAAGTGTCATAGCCAATAAAGGGAAATTCAAGCATTCACATTAAAGTGAAAGAGACTAAGGAGCATGAAACCACAGTGATGGCATAGCTCCGTAATAAAACAAGACTAAGAGGGAGAAACTCTTACTCTTCTCTTTCCTTTTATTGATGCATTTATAAAACAAAGAATTTTTGAATGCATGTCATGACTAGAAGAAGAATGTGTTTATTTGCTTGAATTAAATTGTGAATGCTAAAATAGTTATTTCACTATGAAAGGATGAACATGAAAGAGATCATGTGTATGTTGGGAAAGCATGAAAAAAATTGGAAGTCGCATGAGTGAAGCATGGACGTTCCATGTCAATTGGGAAATAATTGACTAATTTTAATGTTTATATTATGCTTTCCCTAACAAAGAGTTTCCATGATAAATTTCATAGGGAGAAATTGAAACAATTGGTTGCAGCCGACACAAGCAAGTGTTGCTAGTGAGAAAAGTGAAGAGTCAGTTGTGCGCATTGATCATGGCAGTAGACCAAAAGCTATTTGATTTGGCTGAAAATATTCCTCAAATAGTTGCCAAGACAGCAAGAAAGATGGCATCCATGAAATTCCAGACTTGCAGAGTAGGTGGAAGGTGAATAAAAGGAAGGGATTGCTGTGGAGCAATGCCCACCTGCAGAGATGGAAGGTCAAAGCCAGCAGGAGCAGTTGTGGAAGCCAAAGGAATTGATCCTGAAGGTTCAAAGTAAAGAGATGAAACGCCGGACAAACCTACCACCAGTTGTGAATTTTGAGGCATGAGTAAAGTGGGTATATATTCTGAAGTATTGGAACACCGAGGACAGTGTTATTCCAAGGGGAAGGGAATGCAATGTCCCCATCTTGACCCTATTGCATTAAAATGTAAATGATGTAATATTGTTATAAAATCATGGTGAGGAGCTCAAGGCCAAGGCCTTGCCATCGATTTATTGATGCATATGGTTTATGTGCTAGCCAGGCACATTGGAATTTCAAATATCTTGTAAATATGCATTTAAAAAAATACCCACAACTAGCTATGCAATGCAACAAGAGATGGGGGAATGATTTTACAAGGAATTGGGAGGGAAATATTCAAACCCTTGGAGCCAATCAGGTCAAGCCAAGTGTCAATGAGAGTACCCATCAAACCCTCAACTATCCATGTTGAATTTTGTACCCAATCATTGATTTCTCTCAAGAGTTGGGTGAAGTAGTTAATGCCTTGGGGATTGGGGAGGTATGGCTATCTAAATTTGAGTATGGGTAAGCTACCCTCATGGAAAATCGTTTTTCTCCTTCTTGGGCAAGAAAACACCCACGAATTGCCTTCCCAAGCCATTATGCAGGATCAAATTTCACTCTCTCACGTTTTGGAAGCTTGCTGGGTGTTTTTCTCATGAAGTATGTTGTAAATTCACTGGTTTTCAAGCTAAGAATCCCGTTTTTTTTGCGATGGTTGGACTGTGGGGAAAGGGGAGAATCCATTGGAAAGCTCAATAGATAAGTTTTGATAGCTTGCTGTTCCATTATTGTTGTAAAAACGTTTTTGAATTTCAAGATTTGGTTTCCATTTGTGGAAGAATCGTTTTTGTGAACCCAATAGTTATCTCCTACCTTAGGAATTGTTTTGAATGTTTCCATCAATTGTGTGACTGCTATTTGTCAATTTCAAGTGCCAACCTATCACGGTTTTGCCCAAAAATAGTGTTGGTTCCCTGCTACCAGTGAATGACTGTATGAAGGTCATTTTGGCCCTTGAATGCCCAAGCCTTTTCCCTCTCACGCAGTCTGAGCTAGCTGGGGATTTTCCCACCACGTTTTTATCTATCTCCTGCATTTTCATGCTTGGGAACTCATTTTTGTATTGCACAATGGCTAGGAGGAAGGGAGCCACGAATTTGGGTTTTATGGAGGCCGTTTTGTCCCTTGAGTGCCCACAAATGTTTTCTGGAGATGGTTTTGCTCTCCCAGGGTGATTCCCCAATTTCCATTTCATTTTGGTTGCCAAACGCTTTTTCTTCATGCCCAAAAATTGTGATTTTGCTGTGATGAGTATCCATGCTCAGTTTTGAGTTGCTGTGTGTTAAGAAATGTTGGGGTTGAGATGGGTATCAATTGCTTTAGGCTGTGATGAGCTTGAGAGTCCCCTTTTCCTTGTAGACATCATGCCCAGCTCAGGGGTGGTCTCTGAGTGCTGAAATAATACAGGCTGGGTAGAGACCTACGGTTGGGAGGAACTTTGCAGCGACATAGCTAGTTGTGTGGGACAATTGCATGACAAAGATAAGTGTTTTCTATCTATGTGTTTTGCCTCTACAGTGTTTAAATTAAATGACTGTTATTGATATATTGAATGCATCTGAAATTATGTGTGTGGATGAGTTTTTAACTCCGCTATGCTTAATTGTTTAAATGGCATGAACTGCACACTCTTAATTTTATTGTTGTGAATCTAATGACTTGGCGGAGCTTATTGAAAAGCCCCATAGATTGGTAGCATATTCCCTTCCAGGAGTTGGGTCCACGGGAGGGGACATTACAGGAGAAAAGAAGTGGTGGTGATGACCTATGTGGAAATCACCAGGATCACTAAAAGAAAAATTAACTCTTTGGCTTATATTCAACAATAAACTCCTTACGTGGGACAACTTGTAGAAATGAGGATGGCAAGGACCAAGTCTTTGTTATATGTGCAAAGAGGACCGTGAGACGGATTCTCATCTTTTATTTTCTTGTTCTTATGTAGATAAGGTATGGAACGATGTTGTAGGAAAGATCCTAACTCACTATGACATAGAAGACTCTTATCTGGAACAAAGATTTCATAAATGGTGGCACAACCCCTTGGTGAGTGAATTTGCTGCACTTCCACCCTCTTTTGTTTATGGGGTGTGGTGGGCACAGAATTCATCCATTTTTTAAAATCAATGAATCCCTCCTGAAGTCACGGTTTCACTCATTATGAAGTGGACCATGGAACACAAATTCATGCCTAAGAAGGCTAAATATAGGACTATGGTGGAACCTGTAATTGACAAAACAATTCCATGGGCTTATTTTGATGGTGCAAGTCAAGGTGAATCACCACTAGGTGGATCCAGAGAAGTTGTTTATTTCTCATACAATAACAAATTTAGAATCAAATTTGCACTAGGACAGTGCTCCAATAGTAATTCATAATTGGCAGCTCTATGGCTTGTTTTAAAGGTTGCAAGATCAAAGAACATTGAGAAGTTACAACTGTTTGGAGACTCTAAAATGGTGATAGATTGGCTAACAAATAAAATACAAATTGCAGCACCACATCTACAAAATATTATGTCCATGATTCGATCTCTTCTCCAACAATTCAGAGAAACCTCTTATGCTCTTGTGTACAAAGAATTAAATTCCAAAGCAGACAAGTTATCAAAACTAGGTTTGGCAATGATTCTACGTGTACTAGAGGTTCATGAGAGCAACGATGGAATTGTTATTGATTCTATAGTGCAGATCTAAAATTATTCTGGAAAATTTCATGGGATGCAAAGCATTAATTCAATAATGGATGTTATGTAAAGCTCTAAAATCTTTTTGAGGTAAGTCCATTAATGGACAGTTTAGTGCTAAGACAGTAATGCAAAGCTATAATAGTTTTTTTGATGTAAGTCCAGAAATGGATAGTTTATGTTTTATTCGATACAAATAAAAAGGTTTTTTTCTTTGAGAAAAAAAGATAATATTAGTAATGTTATATTTTCTCAAGTGAGATAGGTACATATCATACTTAGGCCTCTTTACTCCTCTTTATGACGAGGATGCAAATATGGGTGAGATATGGATGTGAAGAATATTGTGGTCGGTTAATCAAAAGGTGTAGGATTTGGTGTAATATCTTAGTATCTGATTTCAAGGATATTAACTCTATTTCAAAGCTAAAAACAAAAAAATTACAAGGACTGAAACTAGTTATTAAAACTAGTTTGGAAGAAACTATACTTGGTCAGAGTTAAACCCACCTAGAGCTTAGTAGTTGGATTCTTTTGGTTCTGTAAGATATGATAACAAGTGTGTATAAGTATAAACAACAGGTACAAGTTTAGATTCATAATCCTATGCACAAGGTACTGGGACCATTTATGTTTCGACAACAGCTACTGCTGAAGTCTACACAAGGCTTCATGGGTACACCTGCATATGCATACTAGATTCCTCCACTAACACTTGAATGCAACTAGAAAGTGAATAGCAGGTGTTTACCCTCTAATATACTGCTGAGAAAGAGTTACAAGAGTTTTGGGAATATTTGGCAGTGTTTGGAGGTCCAAAGAGGAAGAGTGCTATGGTGGACTACACAACTAGCTTTCTTTCATGCTCTTCCAAATAGGTAGAGAGGGTCACGAATTCTTAGTATGAGGATTGTATGGGATTCATTACTGTATTTAGAACCTATGATGACTAACATAGATTCAAGTAGACATCCAGAGAACTTTGAATCAAAGATACTGCAAAACTAGTCAAATATTAATGCCTAAAGAGCTAGTCTTGAGAAATCTAAACACAAACATCCCCTAGAGCTCTCGAATTATTCTTCATATGATTAATATGACTCTTTCATTAATAAATTTGCATCAGCAAATATTAACAGAGCTACCAAGAAGCAAATAGAAGTATTATAACCCAGACTTCAAAGAGAGTCCTCAATCTTGAATTCTTACAATGATTAGAGAAGAATACTTCAAAGGAGAGAATAAGAAGGAATGTATTCACTGGATCTGCATTATAGAAGGTCAAAGAGAAGTTGGATTCTCATGTAAGGTGCACCGGACTTTTGTAGCTGCTCACAGGGCACATTCACTATGTTGGTTCTTCTCCTCTAAATGGATCTCCTCAATATCTTTCTCTAACTAGATTGTATCTTAGAATCTCTTCTTGGTGGATTGAATTATTCAGGCAGTAGGATGATACAACATGAATATTAGGCCTCAATGACTACATATCAGATCATGGAAAGACTAGAATACATTCTGAATTGGGGAACATCACCCAAGCTTGGTTGAGGTGCATCACTCAACCTTGAGAAGTAGAGCTCTCAATGACTAAACAAATGGCCAAAATATGTGAGAGGAGCACACTGGACTTCTTTTATAGACTGGATGGATTCATGAGAAATTCATGAGCATGTGTGAGTGGATGAATGCACCTTCCATAGTGAGAGTTAGCAACATTTTTGCTTTGTGCAACCTTCCTGTTTTTCCAACCTTCCTTGCTTTGTGATTTTCTCTTGCTTTTAGAAACTATGCCTCCTTACTTACTAGATGTTTCTTGCTTTTCAAGACTGGTTTCTTTTATGCATTTTCCTGCTTTGTGCACTTTCCTACTTTTCACTGCTTTTGCCAATTTCCTTCTTTTTGTTCTCACCTTGTTGTTAGTTGCTTTCTTCTTGTTTATATCTTTTCTCAAGTGAGTGAGGTCCACCTTATCCTCATGTGCCCTCCTAGATGCATGAGCATCACAAATTATGTCAAAATGAATTAATCATGAGAATAAACATAATTACAATGTACTTCAAGCATTAAAATTAATAAATAATTAACTACTATAGGCCTTGTTCCAAAATTATCCCAAACAATTAATAATTCCTATCTTTTGTTTTCTCCTAGACCCTTAGGGACTGAATGGGTCCAAGACTTGATCAGGTAGCCACTAAGGAAGGAACATGACAGTCCTCCCCTCCCAATACTATTTGTCCTCAAGCAGGTGCAATCCTAGATGCTGCAAAATCTGTTCACCTTCCCAGGTTGCATCTTCACTAGGAAACCCTTTCCATTGCACTAGATATTATTTGATAATTCTAATCCTCAACTTCCTCTCCCTTACCTACAATTTTATTTTATTTTATTTATTTATTTATTTATTTATTTATTTATTTTTTTCTCTGGATCTAGGACCAAATTTCCTTCATCATCAAGAGGAGGTAACTCTCTTGACACTATAACTTGATGGCCCACAACTTTCTTAATGCAAGACACATGGAAAACATGGTGTATCTTGCTTTTTGGAGGCAATTCTAGTTCATAGGCAACTTCAACTATTTTCCTTATGATTTTGTATGGGCCATAGAACCTTAGTTGCAAATTTTCATCCCCTTTTGAATTTAGAGAATATTTCCTATATGGCTGGAATATCATATATACTAAATCACCTTCTTGGAAGGTTCGTTCTATTATGTGTGTATTTGCATTCACCTTCTGTTGGTTCTATGCAACCTGTAAGTTTTCCTTGAGTGCTCTGAGTATGTGTTGACTTTACTAGAGCCAATCCTTTTCTTTTTGGGCTCTGCAATCCCCAAATATCATATCTGAAAATGTGGGGGCTTCATACCCATATAAGGATTTGAATGGTTCCATCCCAATGGAGAGGTGGAAGGTGGCGTTAGAGTAGAATTATCCCAAGTGTAGCCATGTGACCCACACTTTCTGTTGCCCTGTGACATAATTTTTGACGTAAAATTCAAGCCATTAGTTCACCCTCTTAGTTTGGCCATCAGTTTGAGGGTGATAGCTGGTGCTGAGGTTGAGACTAGTTCCAACCAGCTTTAACAAAGTTTTCCAGAAAGCACTCTTGAATTTGCTATCTTGGTCACTTATTATATTCTTGGGAAGACCATGCAACTTGAATACTTGTTTAAAGAAATGTGCAGCACTTTGTATGGCTGCAATCATGGATGTAACAACATAAAAGTGTGCAAATTTGGTTAATCTATCAACCACTACAAAAAAACTATCCTTACCTTGGGCTTTAGGCAGCCTGATGATGAAATCCATGGAGACACTTTCCCACTTTTGTTTTGGGCTTGGCAGGGGTTGAAGGAGGCCAGCAGTATGAGTGTGCTCCAATTTGTTATGTTGGCATGCAATGCATTCTCTTACATTCCTTAACACATCATTTTTGAGTCCCTTCCAAGTGAACCTATCTCTTACCTTTCTGTGAGTTTTCAAGAACCTAGGGTAGCCCGTCACTGGTGCATTATGAGCAACTTCCAAAATATTTTCTCTTAAGTTCGATCCTGGCACTATAAAAATTCTATCCTTATAATATATGATATCATTAAGAACCTTTTAAGCATCATAATATATCATCCCATCCAACACTTCACAAGAAAACCTGTTCTTAGAGTATTTAGTAACTAGCTGTACCTTCCAATCAGTTGGAACTTACAATAGAGAGAAGGTAGGATTCCTAGAGAGGGAACCAACTACTACATTCATCTTACCCTTTTTGTACTCCATGTAAAAGTCATAGGACTGAATCTTACTCACTCATTTCTGTTTCCTATCATTCAGTTCCTTTTGGGTAAGAAAGTGCCTCAAACTGTTGTGATCAGTCCTCACTATGAACTTGCCTCCCACAAGGTACTGTTGGAATTTTGCTAAGGAATGCATGATGGCCAAAATCTCCTTGTCATAGGTAATGGGATGCTTATTCTGCATCAATATTGATCCAATGCCTTCCCCTGAGGCATCACATTCAAGTATGAAGGGTTGAGTAAAATCAGGAATTGCAAGTACTAGAAAACTATTCATCACCTCCTTCATTCTTTTGAAGGCTTGTTCAACCTCCTCTATCCAACATAAAGCTTGTTGGGACTAGTATTTTGGAGGTATCATTTTTGAAGAAACAAGTTAGTGTGGACAAAGACAAAGTGGAACCAGCTCAATGCAAGGGTCAACTCCGACAAATCGATCAATAAATAAGGGAAATGGTCATGTTGATCGTGTAAAAGGTCGCAAGTTGAGTTAGTTAGTTAGAATTGGTCCACATTGTAATAATGAGTTAGTTAGGAAGTTATTGAGTTAGTAGGAGTGGGGAAAGATGAGTGTGCCCTATAAATATGTATTAAGAAATCAATTTTGGAGTTAATGTTCCAAGTATAGTTTTGTGATATGTGATAGAGATATTCGTTGTATATGTTGAAGACATTTTTGGAGAAGCCGAGTTGCTGATCTGCAGGTTGTGTGCATAGATCCATTGTATGACATGAAGAAATATTTAAGTTCTTCCTGAAGTGCTTATTTGGTTGCAACTCTAATAAAATAAAAGTGCTTCCATGGTTTTTCCCAGATGAGTTTCCATGTTAAAACATGGTGTCTTTATGTGTGTTAATGTTTTGTGATGTGATATGTGTTCTCTCTTCTGATGAATAAATATCAAATACATGATGGGTTTAGTTGTATGAAATATGGATGCGAATATATTAATCTGGCTAAGTAATAGAACTTGTAGATGTTATGAATTTGTCGAAGCTCTGGTTTATTGATGCTCTATAGGTGTAACACGGTAATGAATGCATTGTTTGGTGAAGGTTCGAACTAAGTTATGATATCTGTCGATGTTCTCTAATGGGATTTAATAACAAATATGTTGCTCGATGAGTATTCCCCTTCTATGTTGCATGAATTTTGGTTCTTGCAGTTGCCATAGATACTTTGGGTGAGACTACATCTACTCTATAGGTGTTTCCGAAAGGCATTTACTCCCTTTTGGGCCGGTGTCTATGGATTGTGGGGCTTGTTGGTGGATGTTAAGTGTTGAATCCTGGTCGAAGTAAAAGTACTCCAAAAAATGGTTTTGTATGGTTATCAGGGAGATTGGCACTGGTATGGTTCAAATTCAGTCACAGTTAGCAAACTTGTCTATTCAAATTCAAGATATTAAGAAGGGAAAAGAAAAGTGTGAAGATGTTTGGTGCACTAGATGTAAATAATATGGACATTCCAAAGACCAATGTACAACGTTTCATGACTACCTTAATGCTGGAAATCCAAGTCCAATAAATCCTGTTGTATGGTGCCAAATATGGCATACCAAGGGACATCGACCAGAAGAAAGTTACTTGCTACAGAAGATGGTAAGTGCTCCTAAAAAATTATGGTGTAAGTTCTATAGCTCTGTTGTACATGATGAAAAACGTTGTCGCACATACCAATTTTTCACTGAATGGATTGCAGACGCATTTCTTATGAAAGGAGAAGTTTCAACTGAAAGACCCGAAGCACAATTTAATCAAACTCAAGGGGCATTCAGAGGCCGTGGACAAGGAGGATTTGGATGAGGTAGAGGAAAAATCATATGTTATAATTGTGGTACTCTTGGAAATTATGCTAGAGATTGTCCCCATCCCGCTTCATCTTGCACGTATTGTAAAGCGCTAGATCATACAATTGAAGATTGTCCACAACTTATTGCTAAATGGCAAGAAAAACATAATCATAATCAAAATGTGCAAAATATTTCGGTGGAACCGCGACCAGGTCAACCTACTATTGCTGTTGTAACCAGGGGTAGTGCTACGATAGGTGGAGATAAGAACAATAACAATAATCTAAGGGACCTAAGAGTTAGACCAGTAGTTCAGAAACCACCACTGTTTGATGTCAAGAAGGAGAAAAGTGTATTATTTGAAGCTCGATATGAATTTATGAAGGGTTCATCAACATCTTCCCTGTAGCCTATTTGTGAAGAAGGACCTGTGTACAACATGCCACCTCCCTTTGACAACTCTATGCCAAATAAGAATTTTGGAAAAGTAATTATCCTTAATACCTTTCTCAAAATTTGTTTGGATTTGGTTAAAGATGAGGATGCTTTAAGAGAATTGCATAAATTACTTGGAGAATATGAGGAAGAAGTGCAATCTGAAAGGGTTGTTAATCATGTCCAAAGAAGACATAAGACTGGCCTAGAAATACGGCTTAATCTACAAATTGGTGACTATGACATGGATTTTGTCATTTTAGATATGGGTTCAGATGTAAACATCTTGACTAAGAAAAAATGGGAGAACATGGGTAATCCAATTTAGTATGGTCACGTATATAGCTATGAATGGCTAATCAACAGAAAGTAATACTATTTGGTCGAATGGTTGGGGTTCATGTCGAAGTGGAAGGGATGCGCATGTATGTTGACTTTGAAGTAATAGAGATTGTCGACAACACCAATCCGTATCCTGAATTACTGGGAATCAACTGGGCCATTCAAAATCAGACTCTCATAAGCTTCAAAAAGAGAGTTCTGACATTTGAAAATGAGGAGATTAGAGTTGTCGCACCTCTCGATCTATTAGAAGGGCATAGATATGTAGAACCAATCAAAGGAGAATATGATACTCAAGATCTTGATAATATATATAATATATCCTCAAAGCACAATGATTATATTAATCCTACAACAGATGGTATGCTCAACTGGTGAAGTGCTAGCTCTCGTTATTCTGACTCTGGTGAAGCCCTTGAGAATTGGAAAAAACAGGTTGCATGAATTTTCTATGCGAAGGTGTGCTCATGTAACAAAGTCCTTGCGATGGGTTGGAACATAGGTATGCAGTCTTCCTACTTATGAGGGGTTGCCTAATGTGGGTCAATTTATTGATGAATTTGAAACTCAAGTCCCTGAACAACAACATTTATTATCCCTGGATGTCACCCTGAAAGCAACACCGGTGATATGGTGGGCTACACATAAGCATCTATAATTGGTTGGTCACAGTGTAGAAAATACTTAGAAATTTGGTTTGGGGTAGAGAGCCCATACATGAGAGAGAAATATACAATAATTACTAGTCTTGTTGATCATTTGGCTACGTGTAGTACAATTTGGCAGAATATACCCAAGCAAGAGTGGGTCCATATGTTCATCTATAACCTTGATACTATTCCAACGAATTGGTATATGTCGTTAGAGCTGTGACAAGGAATTGTAGATTGGGATTGTTTGGCTACAATTTTTAAACATACATTTAACTATGAGGATGAAATCCCCACAATAGATGCGGCTCTGCAAATTATTAAGGCTAAAATTTTTGAAGAAATCCCAGGACCAGTATCCAATTTGCCACAGTGGACCGTGACAATGGAGAAAATGATGGAATGTTACAATATTAGTGGTGGACCAGAAGATGACGACCCGAGGGATGTCCATATCCCAGAAAGTGAAGGAAGTTGTGATTTGAATGGACCATATATATCATTAGATAAGTTTCTACATTCGTTGAAGATCAAAAAGGTAAATATTAGCTCTACTATTTTGCAAATAGAGGTGATTATTGGGATGATGAAACTGTGGGAAAAATGACTAACTTATTGCATGAGTTCCAAGATCTATTTCCTACTAAATTTTCAGATATGAAAGGTATAGTTGGTGATCTGGGTGAAATAAAGATTCCCTTGAAACCTGGTGCTAAACCTGTAAAGCAGCGACTATACAGACTAAATCCACAGTATAAAGAGAAGGTGAGAGCAGAGATCGACAGAATGCTTGATTCAGGAATTATTGAACCTGTGGAAGAATCAGAATGGATCAGTCCTATGGTGGTCGAAGACAAGAAGACTGGGGAGATCAGAATCTGTGTCGACTTGCAGAATCTGAATGACGCATGTTTACATGATCCTTTTCCCACTCATTTTACAGACGAAGTGCTTATGACTGTCGGAGGATAGGAAGCCTACTCTTTTACGGATGGATTCTCTGGATATCATCAAATCAAGATTGCTAAGGAGGATCAACACAAAAAAACATTTGTGACCTAATGGGGTTTTTTTCAATACATGATAATTCCTTTTGGTTAAAGAATGCCTCTGCTATTTTTTCATGGGTAGTTGTTGCTTCCTTTAAGGAGTTTATTCATAAGTTTCTAGAAGTGTACTTTGATGACTGGATAGTTTATGGATTACTTAAGAATCATATCGATAATTTAAGGTTGATGTTAGAACGTTGTCGATAGTATCAAATTTCTTTGAACTTGACGAAATGTATATTCTGTGCTCCATTTGGAATAATGTTAGGACATGTCATTTGTAAGAAAGGCATGTTAGTAGACCCTGCAAATATTGCTATCATAGTCGATTTTCCTCCACCTACTATATTTCGACAGTTGAGAACAACCCTGGGTCATACAGGATACTACAGGAAGTTTATTAAACGCTATGCCCAGATAACAACATCGATGGAGAAGCTGCTAAAAAAGGATGCAAAATTTCACTGGAATGAACAATGCTAGTAGAGTCTTGATACATTGAAGGAAAAGATGGTTACAACACCTATATTAGTATTTCCTGAATGGAAGAAATAATTTCATGTCCATGTTGATGCATCATCTATCTCTTTAGGGGCGGTCCTTGCTCAACCATGTGAGGGGTCCATCGACCACCCTATTGCATTTTCCAGTAGAAAATTGTCCACTGCAGAACGGAACTATACTACAACTGAAAGGGAGGGCCTTGCTATGGTCTACGTGTTGCAAAAATTTTGACATTATTTATTAGGACGTCACTTTAAGATGTTTACTGACCATTCCGCATTGAAGTACTTGGTCAATAAGCTAGTGTTGGGGGGGAAGATCCGTCAATGGTTGATGTTATTTCAGGAATATGATTTTGAGATCATAGTTAATCTCGGGAGGTTGAATGCGGGTCCTGACCATCTGTCGAGGTTGGAAACAGGAGAAGAACCAACTAGCTTAGAAGACAATCTCCTCGACCCACAACTCTTTTCAGTAAGGATGGTTGATGACTACTTTCAAGATATCGTGGCATTTTTGTCTATGGGAATTGCACTAGAAGGCTACATGACTTCCAAAAATAATCAGTTAGTTTTCAATTCCGTAGATTATCAGTTGATTGCCAGTCAGTTGTATAAGCTGGCACCTGATGAAGTATTGCATCGCTGTGTTGTAGAGTAAGAGTGACCAATCATATTGGCTAAGGCTCATGATGGGTTCACAGGAGGCCATTATGAAGGAAGAGCTACAATGCAGAAGATATTAAGAGAAGGATTATGATGGCCAACCCTCAACAAAGATGCTAAAAAATACTGCCAAAACTATGATGCATGACAGAGAATTGGGAAACCTTCAAGAAGAGATGAAATTCCTTTAGTACCTCAAGTTACCTTACAAGCATTCGACAAGTGGGATGTTGAATTGTGGGGCCTATTAACCCACTGGGAAGAAGGATGGGAGCAAGATATATTATAACTGGGTTGAGGCAGCGCCAATGCAAGATTTTACTACTGCAATTTCCGCAAAGTTCTTACTTGATAATGCCGTTAGCAGGTTTGGCCATCCACGCATTCTACTAAGTTACCAAGGTACACTTTTTTTTAATAATGCTATAGAAGCTCTTACTGAAGAATTCCAAGTTCATCATAAAAAAAGTACCCCATATCACCCGCAAGTAAATGGAATTGTCAAAGCATTCATTAAAATTCTGGAACGTGCACTCACTAAATTTTGTAATATGAACCGTGACGATTGGGATTTAAGAATCCCTGCAGTATTATGGGCGTATATAACAATATGTAAACGGTTGATAGGTCAAACATTGTTCAAGTTGGTGTATGGACAAGAGGCTATGATTCCCATGGAGTATATTGTCCCCAGTCTAGGGATTGTGACTTTTACAAGTATGCCTGATACTGGTGCTATTGAGGAAAGGTTAGCACAGTTACTTCAATTGGAGGAAGACTGCTTTGTCACGGGATTTCATTAGCAGGTGTAGAAAGACCTAGAAAAAGCATGGCATGATCACCACATCACTAAGAAACATTTCCAGCGAGGAGACTTAGTTCTTCTCTATGACAACAAATTATTCAAACATACTGGTAAGTTACAGATGCATTGGCTAGGTACATATGTTATAAATTTTATTACAACAAGAGGCACAATATAGTTACAAACACTAGATGGTCAAATCCTTCGAGGATTAGTGAATGGGAGCCAAATGAAACCCTACATGTACAGTCGTGGAGTGTAAAAGTGAAAAGAATTGATTGCAAGTTTGTACATAAAAAAAAAATTTGAAACCCCAAGTAACCAGTGTGTCGAAGAAATCTTATATCAAGTATTCCAGTCGAAGTCCAAAGTTGTCGATTGGAAACCCCAACTTCACAGAATGTCAAAGTGGCTCTAATTGTCGAAGTTGGTAACCTGTCAAAGGGAGTCTATCAAAGCGTTATTTTTTGGCACCTCGAAACCCCAACATGCTAGCCCTATCGAAGATATATATTTTGATGAGTGAGTTGTTTGTCGCAGTTCTATTTGTCGAAGTTCCCGAACGAGCTTACCTGTTGAAATTGTAGTGGGGATGCATTTATTATTGATTTTATGACATGTTCTATGGTAGTTCTAGTGGCCTTTTCAAATTAAATGCTAAAATGAATGACGTGTGTGAAAATATCTGTCGCTGCCCTTATCATCATTGGAGGATCTAGGACAATTAATCCATCTCGGGAATGACAGACAGATTGCATGTGGGGGGGAATTTTAAAAACCCGCTCTCCGCTTGCTCATTCTTCACTGTGAACTTTGATCCATTGTAGTCACAATTGAGAATTTAGAGCCGAACTCTGTCAGTGAGAATATGAAGTTGTGCGATATCAAAATGTAAGTCAAATTGTCTGCAGGAAGTGAATACTAGGGCTCTGTCAAAGAAGTCCATAGGTCGGGTTCTATTTCTTCCAGTCAGGAGCAGCTTGAGGTGATTTCTTCACAGGTGGTTGTGAATGTACCTTGAAAAACAAGGAAATCCAATAGACCCAACCATGGACCATGAACAAAGGCATGCCATGATGCAGGCACATCTTCGGCGGGCTCTGCAACGTTCTTTCCAAAGTACATCCCACTCCGTAATTCCGGACAAAAACCCATGAGGCTACAAAAGAATGCAAGGTACGAAATTGATATTGTTCTAGTGCCGAAGGGAGTTATCATGCAGGGATATATATTGAAGAACATCCAGGATTTATCATATGATGATCATGACACTAGTAAGTTTGCAGAATTCAACTATACAACTTACATGAGGCCTGTTGTTATAGCGGAGGGCATCCGATTGAGTTAGAGCGGAAACAGTTGGTTCTTGGTGTCGCTTATGCTAGTTTTATACATTTTTTACATTTACCACACTTTGGTCGCACTATGGAGGGAAATGCATGCGTGAATTAGCTTTTAGTATGCTTGCATGGAGGGTGCCTTTGGTTGGAAACCAAGGTATCCATTGATACAGACCTTATTTCTAAGATTACGGATTTACCTAAGGCTGGAGTAGATTTGTCACAGTTCTTTGTTGGAAAAGAGAGGGACCGTGACTTAGCGAAAATGATGAAGGAAAAATACAACTTGAACAAGAGAATCTGAGGCTTTGAGATAGCCTTTATCAACGATAAGGATGTTAGGTTCGCTGCCAAACTATTAGCCACTAAGTTGGTGAGGAAGAACATACCGAAGTAGGTTACTACCTCTGTCATTGTTGCGACATATCAATGTACGATGGGTGTTCAAATGAATTGGTATACTTTCTAGTTAAATGAGTTTTTTGTAGATGATATGGATGCGAAGGACAATGGATCTCCTTTTACATATTCATGGTTATTTTTGCTCATATCCTTTGTGGGATAGGTGGAGCTGGCGAAATATCAAGGAATGCAACCTATCGGCCCATGTCAAGGGTCACGATATATTGATCTCTCTTTCTCTGATATAAGGAGCCTCCAACAAGAGAGTAATGTGTCATTTTACATGCAACTAGAGGCATTAAGGTATTATATGGTTCAAATATCACAGATTGACGAAGCAGTGGTGGCTAAATATCGCGGAATGACAAAGTTCAAAGTTGGGCCCCACCACATACATGTAAAGGAAAGAAGGGACCCACACCAACATTGGTTGGTGATGGGATTCAAATTATCCAATGAAGAGGTAGAATAGATGATTCAAGAATGGTCGACAGAGTGGCAAGGACCTGTCGAACCTGAAACCATATTGCTGGACCCATCACAATAGGAGCAACAGAAAGATGGTACATCTGGCCAGCAACAAAACAATCAAAACACATAGCAAACTGAAGGGGGAGGTGATGATGCAGAAGATCAGGAATTAAACCAGAACCCCACTGATCCAGAAATAGGATACAAGCGGAAAGGTGAAACTTCAATACATGGCTCATGGAAGAAGCAAAAAGTACAACGCCATGATACTTCCCAGGCTTTGACAAACGATCATATCAATATTTTGTTCAAAAGGATGACTGAAGTGGTAGAGGAGAATAGAAGGAAAGAGGAATACAAGACAATCCAACTATTTAGTAGCATCACTGACATTCTGGATATGTTGTGTACAGAGTTAAAGAATATTAGAATCTCAGCTCCATTCCAGAGCACATCAGGGTGGGTCGAGGTTGAGCAAGAAGAGCAAGAAAAAACCTAGGAAGCACCACTCCCCTCTTTAGGAGGGGTGGTAAATATTTTTCCTCTAGCAATTACATTTGATTAACCAGGCACAAGTATCGAGCTTCCAAAGTCGAGGTATGCACACCTTAATTTACCTGCATTACCCCTTTACATGTTGAACAAAATACAAGAGAGTGTTGGAAAGGAAATAAAATCCAGGGAAAGTTCTCTCCTAGAATATATGAAAGCATATAAGAACCAGGCGATGGCATCAAAGGATCTAAATGTTGAGCTCCAATAGGACAAGGATCTACTACTACGGAAGAAAGACAAACTTCAGTGAGCTGTCGAAGTTGTATTCCAAGCAATGCTAGAGGAAGAGGTTATTGAAGAAATGACAACAGAAGTGAAGGTATAGCGGTTAGATATGGTCATCTCTGGATACCATCTTAAGGTGCAAGAGTTAGAAGCAAAGTTGGTTCCCAACACCCCTCCTGAAGTTGCTAAGCAATGATGAGCAAAGATTCATAAGGTTGTTCAAAATATGCAAGCAACAAAAGCATAATCGATGCAGATGTATGATGTTATGTCGCAGTCTTGGGATGCCCTATTTGAGGATGTTGAGCTGTAGGAGATCTAGACATGGCTTGGGGATGCTGATGGAAAAATGAGTTCTTTATGGAAGAATTTGAAGACTCTCCCTCTAGTTCAGAGGATGACTAGGGCCAATGAGAGCAAATAGTTACAACATGAAGTTAACCAACTGAGATTGCAGCATAGGAAGCACACTAAGAGAGTCCAGACACTTTAGTATGAGGCGCGATGCATATAAGAGGATATTGGAAGTCTCCATACTTCCATCCAATCGGTAGTCATTCAGGTTATCGAAGTGGGATAGAACCATATTACTATAGACATGGTGGAAACTGTTGGATAGAAGAGGGAAGAAGTCCAACAGTTGGTCGAAGCTAGAAAAAGTCATTATGCAGAATTTTTGTTGAAGCTACAGGAACTTGACTCACAGCCCTGAAGTGGCTTGGGACGAGCCACATGTGAGTGTTGGGGGCCTGTTGGGCCTAGTATTTTGGAGGTATGATTTTTGAATAAACAAGTTAGTGTGGATGAAGACAAAGTGGAACCAACTTAGCGCAAGGGTCAACTTTGACAAAGCGACCAGGAAATAAGGGAAACGGTCATGTTGATCGTGTCAAAGGTTGTTAGAACATTTTTCCACCTATGTACATTAATCATTTATTAATGATGATTAATTAGCCCAAGTGATTAATGATTACATCCCTAAGTTGATTAGCTACTAAATGGTCAATTATCATGAACTAGATGGAAAATGTGAACAAGTGCTGAGTCAAACCAGCTAAGTGGAGCGCTCCCCAGGGCAATTAATGCACTCAGCATGCCTAGAGCGCCCTCCTCAGGTCATTTAATGCACTCAGCATGCTTCTCTTCTACCTAGGGCGCATTTGCTCTCTTTGTGGACAATCTTGCCTTGTTTTGTCACATTTTTGACCAATTTTAGACTCCAAACCTCTAGCCAACCAGTTTCTTCACATGTGTGAGGTCACATGGGCCTGTCCAGTCATTCCCAGCATTCACACTGCAGATTCGAACCAGTTTGGGATGGTTTGGGATATTTTGGTCAACCTAGGGGGGTTTGAGCTTTTTCTAAGCTAGATCAGTGTGAACACTCCAGATGGATTCGAATTCTTCCAGATTTGTATATATGGGTGTTCTTAACCTTTGTTAAGGTTGGACAGTTAATAATATTGACATTATTCACCAATTCATGTGTATTGTTCTTCATTCATTTAAATTTTTTATGCTAATTCTTGCAAATGTTGTGCAATCTTTCACCAGTGAGGAATCCACAGTAGCTAGATTCAACTGTGCTTGAGATTTTACATGGTATCAGAGCTCTTGGAGCTAGAATTCGAACCAGCAGACTGTTGTAGTGGATTGCCAGAAACAGTGGAGAAACCACATAATTCCTGAGGCCATTGCCTTGAGCTTACTGGAGAAATCTAGTGGCTCCTCTCAGGTGTGATGCTCTCCCGAATGCACCCACTATCCATACAGGGTTCGAATCTGTGAGTGTAGATCCCTCCAGAGTGATTTGAGAGTTGTTTGCAGGTATTGGAGCTCAGCATTGTCAGCAAGTGCGAATTGCAGCAGAGGAGAATGGAGCCATCTCACCCAAACGTGCTCACACCCTTCAACTATTTCGATTGGAAGGCAGAAATGGTGATTTTGCTGAGATCCAAGGGTCTCTACAGAATCACGATGGGCACTGAGGTTGAGCCAAACTCAGCTGTGGAGAAATCCAAGTTTTTCAACAGAATGGATGAGGCATTTGGCCTCCTTTGTCTCAGCATTTCGAGAGACCTCCTGTTTCATGTAGAAAGTCTAGCAACTCCAAATGAAGTGTGGCTCAAGCTTGAGACACTGTTTGGAAAGACTGATGAGATGAGAGGCCACCAGCTCGAAAATGAGCTTGTCTCACTGAGCCCAGGGAATTTCGATTCCATCCAGGACTTCTTCACCAAGTTCAAGAACTTGGTCTTGCAGATCAGACAATGTGGCATAGAGAAGAAAGAAGAACAGTTGGTGTTGTCCATTCTCTCAAAATTGGGTTCAGAATACTCAGTTTTTGTGTCTTCCTTCAACTCCACAAGGCTCACAGTCAGAGGTTGGAAGATGCCATCCTTGGCTGACTTCATGGAGATGCTAACTCAAGAGCAAGACAAGCTGGTCTTGATGGGCTCCATCAAACAAAAGGATCAAGTTCTTGCAGCTGGAGATTCGAAATGTGGAAGAAGCAAGCAAAAACCCAGGGTTTCGAAACCTCAAGAGAAGAAGAGAAAGGATGAGAGGCCCAAATCCTCTGAGGGGGTTTCAAATCCTGTCAAGAACAAGGGAAAGAAGGCTGAGAAGACGAAATGTAGCTACTGTCAAAGAGGTTTTCATCCAGAGAGCTCATGCATGAAGAAAACCATAGACACCATGACCCATCTCCTACAGAAAAATAACATTCCTCTTCCTGAAAGTTCCAAGAAGAAGGAGTGCGTTTCTGAAGACAAGGAGAGCTGCCATGCTTTGGTGGCTAGCTCATCTCATTCACCTTTGTTTATCATTGATTCAGGTGCCTCAAGGCACATGGCTTCCTCAAGAGACTCGTTTTCTGAACTTGCTCCCTACAGTGGCCTCTCAATTCGAATGGGAGATGACTCAGAAATCCCTGCTCATGGCATTGGGAAAATCTCTATGGAGAATGGCTTCTTCTCCAATGTGCTGTATGTGCCAAACCTTGCAGCAAACTTGCTCTCTGTGTACCAAATGACACATACTGGAGCAGCAAAGAAGGTGGTCTTCACTCAGGATGAAGTGGAGATATCAGAAGTTTCCACCGGGAAAATTGTTGCAAAGGGTGTTGCAGACCATGACATGAAGATGTACATGTTCTCCCACTTCCTCGAATTTTCTTCACCAAGTGTGCTGCTGTCACATGGGAATGAGACCAGCAAGCTATGGCATCAAAGGTATGGGCACCTAAACTACAGATATCTTCAAGTTTTAAGCAAAGAAAATATGGTAGAAGGGCTGCCCCAAATCAGATTTTCGAGTGGAACATGCAAGGGTTGCATGATTGGGAAACATCCTGAAAGGAAGTATGACAAAGGGAAGGCTAGGAGGGTTGATCAACCTCTTGGGATAGTACATTCTGATCTCATAGGGCCACTCCCCACACCCTCCTATGGCTGCAGCAAATATGTGCTCACCTTCATCGATGACTACTCAAGGTACTGCTGGTTATTTTTCCTTAAGCAAAAATCTGAAGTCTTTGATTGTTTCAAGATTTTTAAGAGCATGGTTGAGAACTTCAGTGGGAAGGCCATGAAGATTTTGAGGACTGATAATGGCAGAGAGTATGTCAACAACAATTTGCAGCAGCTCTGTCAAGAGCATGGCATTCAGATGCAACACTCAGTGCCCTACACACCTCAGCAAAATGGTGTTGCAGAGCGCAAAAATAGAGCACTGAAAGAGATGGCAACTTGCATGTTGCAAGCAAGGGATTTGTCTCCTAAATTATGGGCTGAAGCTATGAATTGTGCAGCATATGTTCAGAACAGGGCACCACACAAAGCATTGCAAGGAATCACTCCATTTGAAGCTTGGATGGGCCGCAAGCCAAATGTCTCACATTTCAGAATTTTTGGCTCAAGGGCTTGGGCCAGAATTCCACCGGAGAAGAGAAAGGCATTGCAGCCCCAAAGCAAGGAGTCAATCATGGTTGGGTATGCAGAGGATTCCAAGGGCTACAAGCTCTTTGATCCATCCACTCACAAAACTTTCATTGAAAGAAGTGTCAAATTCGAAGAGGAAGAATTTTTGCAAGCTAGTGAACAAGGTGATGGGGAATGCTCATTCCCTCGTCTTGATGATGAAGTAAGTAGTGATTCATTCTCTGATATTTCTGATTCTGATATTGCTGAAGATGATGTTGATATGGATTCTGAACATATCCCTCCCTCAAGGCCCAAGTGGGTAGAGAAAACAATTCAAAGTGCCGGAGAGCTAGTGGGAGATCCCCAAGATGCTAGGAAAACTAGATCTCAATTTCACAATTCCTTTGCATATAATAATTCTGATCTGAGTGAGGCCTGTTATTTGATGGTTGGATCTGATCCAATGTCATATTCAGAAGCATGTACAGACCCAAGGTGGCAATCAGCCATGCAAGAGGAGATGAACTCACTCCATGAGAACAAAACTTGGGATTTGGTCCCTCTTCCTCCCAAGAGGAAACTAGTGCAATGCAAGTGGATTTATAGAACCAAAATTGGATCTGATTGCTCTGATCTGAAGTATAAGGCCAGGTTGGTGGCTAAGGGTTACTCTCAGGTCCAAGGAGTGGACTATACAGAAACATTTGCACCGGTGGCAAAGATGGACTCCATAAGACTAGTTTTGGCAATTGGGGCTTCCAAGCGATGGGAGATTCATCACATGGATGTAAAAAGTGCCTTTCTTCATGGGGATCTGAATGAGGAGATTTATATGCAGCAGCCTGAAGGTTTTATTTCTGATCATACTCTTGTTTGCAGGTTGAACAAATCACTCTATGGGCTCAAGCAAGCTCCTAGAGCATGGTATGCAAAAATGGACAATTTTCTGCTATCTTTGGGGTTTGAGAGGTGTAAGTCTGATCCAAATGTGTATATGCAGCATGTTAGTGATCTAATATTGATTATTGTACTGTATGTTGATGATCTTTTGATCACTGGTAGCTGCACCAAAGAACTTGACTCAGTTAAGAGAGCATTGCACAGTGCATTCTCCATGACCGATCTAGGATTGCTAAAACAATTTCTGGGTTTGGAGATTGATCAATCTGTGAATGGAATTTCTGTATGTCAGTCAAGGTATGCTTCAGATTTGCTGCAGAAATTTAAGATGGCTGAATGTAAGTCTGCAAAATTTCCATTTCTTTCAGGAGTTAAGCTTACAAAATGGGGTTCTTCACCACTAGTTGACAGTTCGTTGTATAGACAACTAGTTGGGAGTTTGTTGTATCTTACACACTCTCGACCAGATTTGTCTTATGCTGTTGGGGCTGTTGCAAGGCACATGCAAGAGCCTCATGAGATCCATTGGAAGGCAGCCAAGAGGATCCTTCATTATGTTCAGGGTACTAAGTCTTTTGGTATCCATTATGCTGCTGGTTCATCCCTTGAACTAGTAGGATTTACAGATTCTGATTGGGCCGGTGATTGTATTGATCGGAAGTCAACTTCCGGTTATGTCTTTATGCTTGCACATGGACCTATATGCTGGTCAAGCAAGAAACAGAGCACTATTTCCTTATCTTCAGCTGAGGCCGAGTACAGGGGAGCAGTCAATGCAGCCACACAATGTGTTTGGTTGCAAAGTATTCTTGCAGAGTTCGGGATTGTCTTTGATTCACCCACTATTCTTTGGTGTGATAATCAAAGTACAATCAAGATTTCTACCGATCCAGTACAGAGGCAGAGGACCAAGCACATAGAGATACACATGCATTACATTCGGGGTTTGGTGCATGACCGGATCATAGCATTGCAGTATTGCCCATCCAGTGAGCAAACTGCTGATATCTTCACCAAGTGTTTTACCGAGAAGACCTTCACTCACCTTAGATCTTTGCTTGGGGTGAGTGATGCATGGTGATGATTGGTGTATTTTGATATATGCCACATGTCCATTTTAGAGGGGAGGTTTTATTTCCCATGTGGTTTTCCTCCTTACCTTGGTTACATGGACAAATAAATTTTCATGATGTAAAAGGTGACTTGAGCCTAGTTGCCAAGGCCTTAATTTTTGATATTTCACTAAGTCTAGCTTAAGGGGGGGTGTTAGAACATTTTTCCACCTATGTACATTAATCATTTATTAATGATGATTAATTAGCCCAAGTGATTAATGATTACATCCCTAAGTTGATTAGCTACTAAATGGTCAATTATCATGAACTAGATGGCAAATGTGAACAAGTGCTGAGTCAAACCAGCTAAGTGGAGCGCTCCCCAGGGCAATTAATGCACTCAGCATGCCTAGAGCGCCCTCCTCAGGTCATTTAATGCACTCAGCATGCTTCTCTTCTACCTAGGGCGCATTTGCTCTCTTTGTGGACAATCTTGCCTTGTTTTGTCACATTTTTGACCAATTTTAGACTCCAAACCTCTAGCCAACCAGTTTCTTCACATGTGTGAGGTCACATGGGCCTGTCCAGTCATTCCCAGCATTCACACTGCAGATTCGAACCAGTTTGGGATGGTTTGGGATATTTTGGTCAACCTAGGGGGGTTTGAGCTTTTTCTAAGCTAGATCAGTGTGAACACTCCAGATGGATTCGAATTCTTCCAGATTTGTATATATGGGTGTTCTTAACCTTTGTTAAGGTTGGACAGTTAATAATATTGACATTATTCACCAATTCATGTGTATTGTTCTTCATTCATTTAAATTTTTTATGCTAATTCTTGCAAATGTTGTGCAATCTTTCACCAGTGAGGAATCCACAGTAGCTAGATTCAACTGTGCTTGAGATTTTACAAAGGTCACAAGTTGAGTTAGTTAGTTAGAATTGTCCACATTGTAATAATGAGTTAGTTAGGAAGTTAGTGGGTTAGTAGGAGCGGGGAAATATTGGTGCGTCCTATAAATATGTATTAAGAAGGAAATTTTGGGGTTAATGTTCGAAGTATATTTTTGTGCTATGTAATAGAGATATCCATTGTATATGTTGAAGACATTTTTGGAGAAGACAAGTCGCTGATCTACATGTTGTACTGTACGCAGATCCATTGTATGACATGAATAAATCTATAAGTTCTACGTGAAGTGCTTATTTGGCTGCGACTTTAATAAAATACAAGCACTTCCATGGTTTTTCCCGGATTAGTTTCCACGTTAAAACATGGTGTCTTTATGTGTGTTAATGTTTTATGATGTGATATATGTTCTTTCTTCTATTGAATAAATATCAAATACATTATGGGATTAGTTGTATGAAATCTAGATGCGAATATATTAATCAGGATAAGTAATGGAATCTGTCGATGTTATGAACTTGTCAAAGCTTTGGTTTGTCGATTCTTTGTAGGTGTAACACGGTAATGAATGTAATGTTTGGTGAATATTTGAACTAAGTCATGATATATGTCGATTTTCTGTAATGGGATTTAATAACAAATATGTTTCTCGATGAGTATTCCCCTTCTATGCTGCATGAAGTTTGGTTCCTGTAGTCCCCATAGATACTTCAGGTGAGACTTCATCTACTCTGTAGGTGTTGTCGAAAGGGATTTACTCCCTTTAGGGCTAGTTTATGTGGATTGTGGGGTTTTTTGGTGGATGTTAAGTGTTGAACCCTGTTTGAAGTAAAATTTCTCCAACAAATCTCCCTTCTTGGTGAGATCTATCAAAGGGGATGACCGTTTAGAAAATCCTTTGACAAATTTCCGGTTGTAGGTGCATAAAGCAATGAAACCCCTCAATTCAGTGATGTTCTTTGGGCTTGGCCATTCAAGTATGGCCTTGATATTTTCCATTTGCACCTTAAATCCTTCTTTCCCAATTATATGATCGAGATAGAGGATCTTAGTCAACGCAAACTCACACTTAGACAGCTTGGCATAAAAAGATTGCTCTACCAAAATTGTTAAGATATTGTCCAAGTGGTGCAGATGCTATTCCCAAGTCCTACTGTAAATCAAAATGTCATCAAAGAATACAATGACATACTTACGCAACTGCTTACTGAAAACCATGTTCATGTAGGATTGGAATGTGGCAGGTTCATTGGTCAAGCTAAAAGGCATGACAAGAAACTCAAAATGCCCATAATGGCACTGAAAGGATGTCTTCTGGATGTCTTCCTCCCTCATCCTGATTTGGTGATATCCCGAACGAAGGTCTATCTTGGAAAAATACGTTGCTCCATGCAGCTTGTCCATCAATTCATCAATCCTTAGAATAGGATATCCATTTTTTATGGTCTTCTTCAAGGCCTTATAGTCATTGCACATGCGCATTGTTCCATCCTTATTTTTTTCTAGTACCACTGATGATGCAATGTGACTTGATATTGGTCTTATGAATCCCAACTCAAGAAACTCTTTGATGGTCTTCTTAGTCTCATCCTTGAAAATTTTGGGGTTCTTGTAAGGATGAATCTTGATAGTAAGTGTGCCAACTTCCAACTCAATTCTATGTTCAATGCCTCTGTCTCGTGGCCTGCCATGTGGGATATCTTCAAATACCTTCATATGCTTGTGTAGAATCTTTTTGATGGCCTATGGGTGATGTGAGACATTTATGGTATTTCCTTTAGTTGTTATTAAGCATTCAGAATCCCACTCAACATCACCATGCCTCAATATGGATCTCATACTATGAGTAGAAACTACTTGGTTTGGGTAGGTGTTGATACCCTTCAGGACCACATGCTTCCCATTTAAATATTTGAAGCTCATTTGGGGTATTTGGTAGTTCATTGAATGTTCACCAATGGAGTACAACCACTACACTCCCAACACCATATTGGTATCAGCCACATTGACAACATATAATCCTTTAATTACAGTATAATCTCCAATGGTCGCTTGCAAATTTGGAATCCATCGATTACAATCCATAGAGTTATTGCCAAGGATGATGACAGTGAAAAATTCAAAGGATTATGTTGGCAGCTTTCTCCTCTCCACTAGGGCTACATCAATGAAGTTATGGGTGGCACCCCCCATAACAGCAAAACTGATACTCTTTTCCCTTGCACTACTCCCTTGAATATCAAAGTGTGGAAGTAGGGAACTCCGCTCAATACTACAATTTTGCTGCTTGTTTGTGGTGGCTACTCTTCCCTTGCTGTTTCATAGCCACCTTCTGATGGTTCTACTTCATCAACCTCCTCATTCTCACTTTCTGAAAAGAATTCAATGGAGTGTGCTTTCCCCTTATCACACTTGTGTCCCGAAACTCAGCATTCTTGACAAGAGAAGCATAGATTCTTCCTTCTTAATTCATCCCGATATTTGTAGGAGTACTCCTTGTCTGGGGTAAACAAACTCCTCAAGGGAGATATTCGATTCTAAAATTTTGTAGGCACATTAGTCTTGGGTGGATACCTTGTTCTTGGGATGGCATCTTGCTGATCTCTTGTTCTTCTCACTACCTCCTGCAAAGTGGATGGTTTGTATGCATTCACTAATCCTTTCAAAGGCTTTGCTAATCATTCTGTGAAAAAGGATCAAGCGAGCTTCTGAGATGTAGGTGACCATCACAACTAGATTTTTGAACTCAAATATGTATTCTTCAGGAGTTCTAGTTTTTTTCACACGTGCTAGCTCCCTGAAAGAGATCTTAGGGTCTCTTTGATCAAACCTTTCTGTCAACCTTCTGGTGAACTCTTCATAGGTGGTTACTTGATCATGGACCAGGGTCTTCATGCCATGGAACTACCAATCATTGGCCTATCCATCCAAATGAAAGGTATCCATTCTGATGGCATCCCTTTCAGCCATGGGATTCAATTGAAAATAAGTATCTAACTTTTGCACCCAAGAGCTAGCAGTACATTTTGAAGATCCATCAAAAAAGGGCAGCGAGATCTTACCAATGGTTCTTTGCAACTCAAAGTTCTGATTTGGAAATATGTTATGGGTTCTAGATATGACCTTATATTCATAGTCATTGTACTCTCTAAAGTTCAAATTCCTATTGAAATCCTCACTGAAGGCCATATAATCAGCGAGTCGAACCTTTAGAGGTGCAACTACATCAAACTGTAGTTTTGGTTCTTCAACCTTCCGCTCAAGAAACTTGGGCATAGTAGGCCTTGGCACATCTTTGAATTCTTGTGGCCTATTATGTGGCCCAATATTTGAGAATATTTTCTCCTAGAATACCTTCTTCTTCTCATAATGAGAACCACTACTACTTCCTTCACCATATTTTTGTACACCAATCTAGACAATATGTCTTTGGTTTCTGTTTGCACTCTGGTGAATCTCTCCATCAGCTTCAACATGTTCTGTGCAAAGATTGTTGGTCCTGGCCCAAGTAAGCCAATTTTGTGCAATACAGTTTTGGGAGCTGCGAGGATACAACGTAGCACAGCATCGGTAGAGTAAGAGAGTCAACGCTGCGAAGTTACTGGGTTGTGGAGATACAATGCCGCGAAGAGCCAGTTCCACGAAGATCCGGCAAGGCAAAGTTTTTGGATGGAAAATGGTATAAATTCTAGTGAGACCGATCGATGGTCTATTTTGGTTAAGATACTCCATGATTCCCAGCAGGAGGGTAAGGAGTGGCGCAGAAGGAAAGCAACCGGTTGCACGAGTAAAGGAAGCACTACGTGAACTGGTCGCATGAAGCCATTAGAGAAGGAACAACATGACGAAAGGGACCCGTCGGCATGCGCTTGACAGGGGGACTGAAAGCGACGTGACCGCACGCAGAAGGATGGCCATGACAACGAGTTTCTATCAAATCCTAACAGTCCTGGTTAGTGGAGTAACTACACCAGTTTTTGGGAACCTTAGGGTTTATGAGCCCGCCATGATTGTAACAGACGTGACCTAAGGGAACAGTCTATATAAGGGTATTTTTGTAAGGTAAACGGTTAATATTCTTATTTCTTATAGCGGAATATCGATCTCTGTTGAGAGAGAGACTCATTGTAAAAGGCTCTGTAGCTGTGTGCGCAGTGACCTACTGAGAGAGAAGAGAGTTTGCAGCTGAGTGCATAGATGGAACTGTTGAACCCTTCCCATTGATAATATAATCAATAGTTCCTGTGGACGTAACTCCCATCCTGGGGGTGAACCATGTATATCCTTGTGTTATGTGACTGAATGTGTTTGCATATGTATATTTGCTTATGTTGAATGGTTAAGTTCATGTTTATGAGTTCATGTGTTCTTTGTTTTATATGTATTTGCCATAAGGATAAAGATGGGAATAATATGTTAAGTATTGACATGTGTGAATGAATGTTGAAAGAACCAGTATTTCTAAGTCAGATGAATGCATAAGTTGATCGGGCAAACACTTAAGACAGTGAAGTCTGAATAGTGCGATTCTCTGAGTGCAACACCGGAAGTGCGCAGTTACGTTGTAGTTCATCTTATTGTATAATTTTGCAAGGTTTGCAATCTATTATGCTGTTGAATGTGTCATTTTGCACTAAGTAAAGTCTTTCAAAGTTGCACAAGTGTCGAAGAGGAAGCGTAGTCCTTCATTGTGCTGTCATGTTGTTGAGAAGTCACCCTGCATTGCGCAGTCCTTAGATGCGCGATAGCCTAAGCATTAACCGCGAAGTAGGTGAACTTCACGCTGTCCACCAACCTGATTCCGCAACCTCCTGATAACTTTGCCTCGGGTGAGACCTCAATCTGCTCGTAGACTATTGCCGAAAGGGACGGTGAAAAGGGGTTTTGTTGGTTCCCTGAACTGTGCAGAACCTGGGTCTATATTGTAAGCTTAAAGAACATATATAGAGCCAACAAATGGTTCCGTTGTCACGCTTGAACTGGTGATGAGCATCGAAAATTGGAATCCTGAGAAAACAGAAATATGGAACTGGGTCAACAAGATAGAAAGAGATTTTTCCAGAAAGGAGAATAGACATTCGTGTCTATCTAACGTCGAGTAGTTAAACAAATAGTTGTGGTGCATATTCATGAAATTTTCTTCACAAAATTTGGAAACGAGTTGCACGAGTGGTTATCAAGACTCGCAGTGTGAAAGAAATGCTTCCAAGAAGGAGCACCTACTGAGTGGAACCCAGAGCTTATTTAGAGGCTTAAAGAAGTAGATAGTCCACTCTCACGAGTAGTAGACTTTTGGGTTGACAATATTCTAGAAAGCTTCATGACAGAGTTCGCCGTGGACACATTGAAATCCTACAGTGCAATAGAGGCTGAATTCTTCAAATCAGAGGTAAGTACCTCAACAATTTGAGTTTATATATCAAAATGCTTTTAGCTGAGAAAGGAGTTTTAAGAATGCAGTAAGAAACCTAGTTGTTTTGAGTCTGTAATGGTCGATAACACATACAGTGACTCTGAAGAAGATACACACAATTTAAGAAGTGGAAAAGCATATAAGTATACCACGTTAAAGAACCTTAAAGAACTTGAACTCCGCATAGAAACTGAGTTCCAAGCTAAGACTAATAACCAAACAACACCTCCATCAGCTACCTATCAACCCATTACACCTCAGAATCCTCTAGTTGCAAATACTGTACCTCCTATTCCACAGAATCCATCAGTTCAAAATCCTCCACTTGTTAATATTCCCAATCCTTAGAGTGTTAGTACCAATAACATCACGGGAGTGAGTACTCAAAACATTCCGTGCAGTAACATACCTAACACCACTTAGACTACTGCGCAGAACACTGTACCACATAGAAGGAGAATGAATGATGATATTAAGCTGCCGATATTTAAAGGAATGGGTCTAGAAGACCCTAAGCAACATTGGTTTCTTTGTGAAGCCACATGGAGCATCAAGTAAGTCCGGGATGATGTTGTTAAGCATGCATAGCTCATCACTACATTTAGGGACAGAGCATTAACTTGGTTCATGAAATATTATGTCGGACAGAATAGAAACTTACCAGATATTAAGGCTTCTCTCTTAAGAGAGTTCAAGAAACCGAAATATGAATCACAATGTATAACAGAGCTAAAATAAATTAAACAGAAAACAATTGAGTCAGTATGGGAATTTGACCATAAGTTTAAAGCATTATTAGACCAAGTCAGTTTTGACATAGCATCGCAACAGCACCAAGAGTGGTTCATAGTTGCGCTGTTGCCTCATATTAGGCTACTGATGATGCAACAAAAGGTTGCGTCACAAACAAAATCATTAGAGATTGTGATGAAGCTAGAAGCTTTGCCGATAGGAGAAACAAGTCAGTCAAGGAATGATCCAGATCCAAAACTAGTTAGGAACCCTGACATTACAAATCCAAGACATTAAGAAAGGAAAAGAAGTTAGAGAAGGGATTTGGTGTACAAAATGTATACAAGAGGGACACTCAAAAGAACACTTTCCAGTTTTTAAAGAATATATTGATAGTGGAGCACCAAATCCACTGAATCAGAAACAAGGGCCATGGTGTGAAATTTGTCGATGCAGAGGATTGTTGGTTGTGGAGCATGATCTTCGAGTCTCATAGATGATGTTGTTTCAGCCATGTTGTACACTAGGTTTGGTTATGATCCCGGCACGCACCCCCGTCGGGGATTTGGGGGCAAATCCCCTGAAGAAATATTTTGGGGTTGTTTTACGGGCCCATGGTTTTGGGTAACTCGTGGTATTTTCCCATGGTATTACCCTTTATAAGAAATACATTGTAATACGGATAGGGTTGATTTATTAGGTATTATGCATTGTAAATATCTATGAGATTGTGAAGAGAGACTGTAAGACAGTGAAGAGGAAGTGTAGCAGATGTGCTGCAGGCTGTATCCCTTCATTTGCTAGATGGTATGATAATAAGGACTGGAAATTTCAGTGTGGATGTATCCCATCTTGGGTGAACCATGATATATTGGTATCTCTCTTGTAATGTGTCTGTGTGATTATATTTGCATTTCTGTTTATTGTTATTGCTCTACGAATCTATTTTTCTAAAAATTGGTAATCCAAGCCAAAGGTCTATTTGGAAGATAAACCCGCAAGAAACTAGGGTTTCTGGTTCGAGTGGGAGCAATGGCAGAAGAAGGAAACTTTATGTTGATGTATATGTAACTTCGGAATGTATTTCATCTATGTATTTCATATATATTTATTGTACCCTTATAAGAGATTTGTTATTCCTCTATAAGGAAGTGTTGTCATGTGGATTGACAAGTGTCTCAAGTGTGTGTACTTGCCGATGGGTTATTAGACCACCATGTGTGGGGTCAGCCCTAAAATATATATTATAATGTGGATGTATCTAGATAGACAAGTCGGCCCCATAGTGTAACTGGGAAAACAGGTTAAGTATAAATGGAGATCGGGAGATCTCTATTTGGATCATTCAGAAAGACACACTTCTCTCACTCAGAAAGTGGCGCACTAGTGAGGAGGAGGATCATCTGTTACTAGGAGACTATCTCAAGTGTATTTTGGTTGTACTTTGGTTGAGCCATTGCTCTCTCTATCTCTAAGGAAGTTGTGGGGTTTTTCACCTTAGGGTTTTCCCCACAGAAACTCTGTGTCTCTTGTCTCTCATGCTTTTGATTCTTGTGATGCTTGTCATGCTTATTGTGATTGTTATGCATTGATATACTGTATATGTTATTCTCTCAGTAAAGATCCAAGAGTATTGTGAATTAATGCTCAAAATTTAACATGGTGTCAGAGCTAACCTGAGAAGAAGACATTTTGTAGTGACGGAAACTTGAGTTTCTTGTTTATTGGGTTTCTCTCCACAATTTTTGGAAACGCAGTATAGTAGATTGACTCTACTCATCAAGGAGAATCTATCTGTCCAATTAGAATTCAATTCTGAGCATTTTCAGATTTGGCCCCAAAAATTAGGGTTTCCACAAAAGTAGGAATTTCTGAAATCTGAAGACATAACTGGAAGCTCCTTGCAAAAATTGAAGTTTAGAGCTTTGGATCGAGATTTTTGACTGGGTAGATCTCTAGGAAACTCAAACCCTAATTCAGGGCTCTCCCGAGTGAACCCAGGAGGACAAAAAGGAAAATCTGAAGGGTAAAGATTTGCTGATCTCAAATTCTAAATGCACCAAGCTGATCAGCTCATCAAGGCACATCTTTCTATCCTTTCATAAAGTTGAAATTCACATTTTGATTTTTTAGGGTTTTTTCGACAAACCCTAATCCAAGACCAAATCCAGTTTTCAACATTTCAAGTGGTAAGATCTAAATCTTTTCTATTTCCATTTGAAGTAATATTTAAGATGTCTCACCACACCAAGCTTGAGGATAAGCTTGAAGGGGCTGATAACTTCCGATCTTGGAAGTATAGGATTGGGTTAATCCTGGAAGAGAATGAGTTGGACTCATATATAAAAGAAGACATCCCTATCCCAGAGGATGAAGAGGCTAAAGTATTGCACAAGAAGAACTTGGTCAAGGAAAAGAGAATCATTGCTGATTCTATCAAAGACCATCTCATACCCCATGTGTCTTCTCTAAAGACACCCAAGGAGATGTTTGACTGTTTGACCAAGCTATTTGAAGGGAAGAACATAAATCGAAAGATTACCCTATGGAACCAATTGAAAGGAGTAAAGTTTCAGAATGGAGAAACCATTCAATCTTATTTTTCTAGGGTCTCCCAGATTAAGGAACAACTGGAAGCGATAGATGAAATGGTGGAGAATGGTGAAGTTGTCATGACCACTCTAAATGGCCTACCTAGGTCATGGGATTCCTTTGTTCAAAGATTTTGTGCAAGGAAGAAATTTATCTCCTTCAACAGATTGCGGGAAGAATGCTCTCAAGAAGAAGCTAGACTTGTAGCTCGTGAGGAAAAGATGGGAGGTGAAGATCAAGCTCTTGCAGCTCACACCAAAAGAAGCAAGCCCAAGAAGGAGCACTCTCACTACAAGAGATCCTATCAAAAGAATAAGAAGGATCTAAGATGCTTCACATGCAATGAGAAGGGTCACTTTGCTTCAGATTGTCCCAAGAACAAAAGGGATAATAACAACAACTCCAGCAAGAAGAAGAAGGGCAACAAAAGAAAGTTCCATGCTCATGTTGCTGAGGATGATGAACCTCCAAAGAAGAAGGCTAGGGTAGAAAGTGATGATAGTGATTATGACTCATCAAGTGAAGAAGAATATGTTCTAATCTCTACTCTCACAGGTACTATCTCCCATGGTTGTAATGATTGGTTAATTGGCAGTGGGGCTTCCAAACACATGACTGGGTTTAAGGAATCTTTTGTAAACCTATCTGAACATAAATCACCCCATAGGGTGAAACTTGGGGATGATTTTCAATACCCAATCAAAGGAAGTGGTGAAGCCTCCTATAACCTAGATTCTGGAAAATCTTTGAAGATGAAAGAAGTCCTTTATGTACCTGGGATCAAGAAGAACTTACTCTCCATCTCTACATTGGATGCAAAAGGTATGAGGGTTGCATTTGTGGATGGCCAAGTCCTAATGTGGCCAAAGGGAAAGACCATAGATGATGCAGTGGTGATTGGAGAGCAAGAGGGAGGATTGTACAAATGGAAGGGACAACCTGAACATGCCATGGTGACATAAAGACAAAGATTCATCCATAGTCATGGATCACATAGAGGTATGTATAATTTGTTTTTGCAAAAGTTAACTAATGAGTTATGCAGGTCTATGAAGAGAACAAGAACACATTGCTAGACATAACTAGCAAATATGGTGACCAGGTATGTGTTTCTTATATCAGGATCTATTATATAAGTATGCATGACATGATTGATGATGTTTATTCATGAAGTCATAGGTTTGAATAATCATGGGTATATGCATATTAAATGTCTTACCTTATTTAATGTTATACCAGAAGAGTCATAAGTTTGAGTAATCACAGGTTTAGACATGTTATGACTAACCATAAGAGTCCCATATAAACCTTAAATGCTAATGCTTATTATTTCTGTTTGAAATGATCATGACTATACATGCTTGAGATTATTGTGTTTTGATAGTATTGAGAATATACTAATGAATGTATGATTTTGTATGAGATTACAAGGATAACACAATTATGATACTAATAAGCATGCATAGGGACCAAGGATGAATATAAGTTCAAGGACAGGTAATCCAGGTAGCAAAGATCAAGAGGGAGCACACTCCAGCAGCTCCTGCAAGGATGCAGATATTCAGAGGGAGTTTTCCATCTTTCTACATTCCACAACATAAAGGTGTAGAAGAAGCTACTTCAGCAGCTCCTGCAAGAAAGCAAAGACTCAGAGGGAGTCCACCCAACAAACAAACAAAGATAAGTATTTTAATTACCACTTCTTACATATTTGTTTGTCTAAATAAAATTGTTCAATGATACATATGCTTATGATCCTAGACTTAGGATATGTATTGTGCATATTAGAATGATTACATTAATGAACAGTATACTACTAATATGCATGTGATGGGTAAGTGGCCTATGGAACTGTACAACATTCCATTGCTACTTATCTAGAATGAAACCTCTTTGCTGACATGTTGGGAGTAGTACAAACTCTTAACAATGTTCTGGTAGAGACTGTAAGGCATCTAGAAAGTTACAGGATATGGATGAATGTTGTATTGAAGCATTGGCTAAAATAATTGCATGACTGTATGACATATATTCTTATGTGTAAGATTTTGTTATGAAACTATGAGATGTTTCTAATCATGCAATTTAACTTGTTTTGTAGGAAAGACCGTATACCTTCACCTACAAAAGAAGGACTACAACATTTGTTCAAGCAACAAAATTATTTATTGAAGATATTGAAGTTCTCAAGATATGGGAAGAATGCCATGATTCGTCGATCATGAAGAACGATGTTTGGGATGCGTTCCCAAGAGCTGAATGGAAGTATGTTGTGACTTCCAAATGGAACTATCAAATCAAGCATGCTACATATGGCAGCATAGAGAAATATAAAAGCAATGAAATGGAAAATACACCAGATGGATGTCAAGACTGCTTTCTTGAATGGTGTAGTTGAAGAGGAAGTATATGTGCAGTAGCCATTCGGTTTTGAAACACATGACAAAGAGTCATATGTGTGCAGATTGAAGAAAGCCTTGTATGGCTTGAAACAAGCTCCCAGAACTTGGTATGGTAGGATGGACAGTTTCCTATCTAGCTTGGGATTTACCAAGAGTAAAGCGGATTCCAACCTTTACTATAAGTTTGAGGAAGGGAATCCTGTGATTCTACTCCTGTATGTGGATGAACTATTTGTAACAGGAGATGACAGATTGATTACAGATACAAAGAGAAAGCTTGCTGCTGAGTTCAATATGAAAGATTTGGGAATGATGCACTATTTCCTAGGTATGGAGGTGTGGCAGAGTGCAGGTGGGATCTTCCTTGGTCAAGGGAAGTACATAGTAGATATCCTGAAGAGATTCAGGATGATGGATTCCAAGGCCATGGCCACACCTATGGCATCGAATCTAAAGCTTCTATGTGATGCTTCATCTGAGCCAGTTGATGTCTCTATTTATCGTCAGATGATTGGGTCCTTGATGTACTTGACGGACACGAGACCAGACATTTTCTTTGCTGTGAACACATTGAGTCAGTTCCTGACAGATCCGAGGAGTGTTCACCTAGTTGCTGTAAAGCATGTTCTGAGATACCTGAAGGGTACAGTGGATTATCGGCTCAAGTATGAAGTGAATCAAAAGTTTAACCTGCAGGGTTATGTTGATTCAGATTGGGCTGGCAGTGCTACAGATAGAAATAGCACTTATGGGTGTTGCTTCAGTATGGGATCAAGTGTGATCTCTTGGTTTAGTAGGAAGAAGTCCTCGGTAGCACTGAGTACAGCTGAGGCAGAGTATGTTGCAACCTGTTCAGCTAGTTGTGAGGCAGTATGGCTACGGAAGCTACTGTCTAAGTTATTTGATCTCCCATTGGATGCTACTGGTATATTTTGTGAAAACCAGAGTTGTGTGAAGCTGTCTGAGAACCCAGTGTTTCATGACAGGTCGAAACACATAGAGATCAAATATCACTATATCAGAGATATGGTGCAGAGAGGAGCTGTGAAGCTCCTGTACGTTGCGACGGACGAGCAGATTGCAGATGTGCTAACGAAGCCACTAGCCAGGGTGAAGTTCGAGTACTTCAGGGAGAGGCTTGGCATTCTTCAGATTGATGACACTTCGAGGAAGAAGTGATGGACACATTTGCTGAAGCCATTCCAAGCATGTTGGAAGGAGGATCCTTCACATGGCTGTGGATGTCAGCGCTGGATGATGAGCATCAGGATGATGTTTTGGTTTCTGCTTTGTATGATCAGTTGGATCATTTATATATGTATGTATGCATCATGTTGGATGCTGGATATGATTAGTTGGATCATTTATATGTATATGTATGTACGCATCATGTTGGATGTTGGATATGATCAGTTGGATCATTTATATGTATATGTATGTATGCATCATGTTGGATGCTGGATATGATCAGTAGGATCATTTGTATGTATTTTGTTTATGCATCATGTTGGTAGCTTGGACCATGTATCTGTATATGTATCAGGTGGATACATTGTATGATCTAGTGGATCATGTATGGTGATATGTATCATGTATTTGTATTTGTATCAGGCGGATACACTGTATGATCAGGTGGATCATGTATGATGATATGTATAAGGTAGATGCATTGTATGATCAGGATGATCATGGATGATGAGCTTCAGGATGTTGCTCCAGATGACATGCAGCAGGATGTTGCAGTGATGATGATTAGGATGATCATCTGTACATCAGGATTATGTATGGTGAGTATCAATTTGATACTCTATGGCCGTGGATCAGGTTGTGCAGATGAGCATATAATTTAGCCCTGAGAGATTTGCAGATAGTCTTTCGAGGTTTTGCCTATGGCATGTAATCTGGCCCTGGGATATCTGGCAAATGCTCTTTCGAGGTTTTTCTCTAGGAGGACATATAATTTGGCCTTGGGAGATCTGCAGATAGTCTTTCGAGGTTTTTCCTATGGCATATAATTTGGCCCTAGGATATCTAGCAGATGCTCTTTCGAGGTTTTGTCCTATGGCATATAATCTGTCCCTGGGAGATCCGATAGGTTGGGCTGTGTGCCCGTAATAAGTCCTGGGATGCTCTTGTGAGGTTTTGCCATGACCACATATAATCTGTCCCTGGGAGATCCTATAGGTAGAGCTGTGTGCTCGTAACATCCTAGGATGCTCTTGCGAGGTTTTGTGGTGACCACATATAATCTGTCCCTAGGAGATCTTATAGGTAGAGCTGTGTGATCGTTACATCCTGGGATGCTCTTGCGAGGTTTTGAGGTGAGGTCACATATAATATGGCCCTGGGAGATCCTATAGGTAGAGTCGTGTGCTCGTAACAACCTGGGATGCTCTTTCGAGGTTTTGTGACGCACGTAATAAGTCCTGAGGATTCCACAGTATGGCCAGTGATGACAAAGACCTGTAGGTGGTGGGCCTACATCTAGTATGAAAAAGGACTGGCTCTGTAGAACTTCCTATGATGAGTAGAGTCAGATATTGGTTGAGATAGCAATAGTAGTGACGATGATGATGATGATGCATCGATGACGATGATCCCAAGAAGAATACTTGTCTAGTAGAACTGTGTCGAGAAATACCTTCCTAGTTAAGAGGGAGTGTTGATGTATATGTAACTTCGGAATGTATTTCATCTATGTATTTCATATATATTTATTGTACCCTTATAAGAGATGTGTTATTCCTCTATAAGGAAGTGTTGTCATGTGGATTGACAAGTGTCGCAAGTGTGTGTACTTGACGATGGGTTATTAGACCACCATGTGTGGGGTCAGCCCTGAAATATATATTATATTGTGGATGTATCTAGATAGACAAGTCGGCCCCATAGTGTAACTGGCAAACAGGTTAAGTATAAATAGAGATCGAGAGATCTCTATTTGGATCATTCGGAAAGACACACTTCTCTCACTCAGAAAGTGGCGCACTAGTGAGGAGGAGGATAATCTGCTACTAGGAGACTATCTCAAGTGTATTTTGGTTGTACTTTGGTTGAGCCATTGCTCTCTCTATCTCTGAGGAAGTTGTGGGGTTTTTCACCTTAGGGTTTTCCCCACAGAAACCCTGTGTCTCTTGTCTCTCATGCTTTTGATTCTTATGATGCTTGTCATGCTTATTGTGATTGTTATGCATTGATATACTGTATATGTTATTCTCTCAGTAAAGATCCAAGAGTATTGTGAATTAATGCTCAAAATTTAATAGTTTAAGGTCGAGAAATTTAATGGCCAAAACTACTAGTTATGGAAGATGCAAATGGAGGATTATCTATACCAGAAGGATCTATTCCTACCGTTGGGAGGAAGAGCAAAGCAGCCGATGACTATGAAGGATGACGAATGGGAGGTTCTTGACAGAAAGTCACTGGGAACAATACGGTTGTCCCTGGCTTCATCGGTGGCTTTCAATATGTCAAAAGAAAAGACAACGGAGGGTTTGATGAGCACATTGGGTAAGATGTATGAAAAACCCTCGGCCTCCAACAAGGTATTTCTAATGAAGCGTTTATTTAATATGAAGATGTCTGAAGGTGGATCTGTTGTTGATCATTTAAATGAATTTAATATGGTTACAAATCAACTAAGTTCTGTAAGTGTGAACTTTGATGATGAGGTTAGGGCTCTTCTAATCTTGTGTTCATTGCAAGAAAGCTGGAATAGCTTGTTCATGGCTGTAAGTAACTCTGTCTCTGGTTCAAACACCTTGAAATTTGATGATGTTATTCTTAGCGAGGAAATGCGAAGAAAAAGCACAGGTGAGACATCATGTAATGCGTTGACCATGGAGAGCAGGGGAAGACAAAGGGAGAAAAGAAAGAGCCAAGGGAATCATGGCAAGTCTAAAATGGGAAGATCCAAGTCCAGACTGGGAAAAATAGAGTGCTGGAACTGTGGAAAGAAAGGACATCTGAAGAAAGACTACAGATCCCTAAAGAAGAAAGGAAATGGACAACATGAAACTACCCATGAAGCAAATGTAGCAAGTGATGTGTTACAAGATGCTTTGATTCTTGCATTAGATAATACTAGTGATTATTGGGTAGTAGATTCAGGGGCTTCATGTCATGGTACACCCCATAGGAAATATTTTCATAATTATGTTATAGGTGATTTTGGACATGTCTTATTGGGTCATGATGAGCCATGTAAAATTGTTGGAATGGGTAAGGTATGGATAAAATTTAAGAATGAAACTGAATGGCTGCTAAAATATGTTAGGAATATTCCTACTATGAAAAGAAATCTGATCTCAACAGGGTAATTGGGAGATGGTGTCTATCTATCTACGTTTGGAGAAATGTGGTGGAAGATCACTAAAGGATCAATGGTGATAGAAAAATGAGACAGGGTAGGTACATTGTATTTATGTCCTCATAATACTGACCATTCTATCTCTTTAGCTTCTACAAGAATAGATATAGCATTGTGGCATCATAGGCTTGGCCACATGAGTGAGAAGGGGATGCAAATTCTCCACTCAAGGAAGTTGCTGCCAGAGTTGAAGCAGGTAAGTTTGGAATTTTGAGAGAACTGTGTTTATGGAAAACATAAGAGAGTCAGATTTCTCAGGGTTGGGAAACAGAAGAAGAATGAAAAGTTAGAGCTTGTGCATACAGATGTATGGGGACCAGCTCAGGTACAATCTCTTGGTGGATCTCATTATTATGTTACATTTATTGATGATGCAACTAGAAAAACTTGGGTTTATTGCATCAGACATAAATCTAATGTGTTTTCTACTTTTAAGAAGTGGAAATCTTTGGTTGAGAATGAGACAGGAAAAATGTTGAAGTGTCTCAGATCTGATAATGGAGGTGAGTACTACGGCAAGGAGTTTGATAGTTACTGTTCATACCACTGGATTCATAGAGGGAAGACAGTCCCAGGAACACCACAAGAAAATGGTGTGTCAGAAAGGATGAATAGAACGATCATGGAGCTTGCAAGGTGTATGAGATTTCATGTAGGGTTTCCCTTACAGTTTTGGGAAGATGTTGTAAATACTATTGTTTATTTAATAAACAGAGGGCCTTCTAGTGCTTTAGATGGTGGTATTCCAGAGGAGGCATGGACAGGTAAAAATGTAAACTATTCATTTCTGAGAATGTTTGGTTGTGAAGCATTTGTCCATATTGATAAAGAAAATAGAACAAATCTTGAAGCTAAATCCAAGAAATGTACCTTTATTGGATATGGGGTTATGATTTTGGTTATCGCTTATGGGATTATGAAAATAAAAAAATCATTAGGAGTAGAGATCTGATATTCAATGAAAAGGGCATGTATAAAGATCAGTTTTAGGGAAAGAAATAGGAAAAGAAAAACAAAGAGTACAGAGTACTTGAAATTGAAGAAAATGAAGTTCCAAAGGTGGTAGAAAATCAAGAACAGCAGCAAGTACCTAAAACTCCTTCAAGTGTAAGAAGATCTACCAGGTTAAGTAGACTCCCTGAACGATACTCTCATTCAATGTATTATTTATTGATGACTGGTGTTGGTGAACCATAATGTTATGAAGAAGCAATGCAGGTGGAAACTAGAAAGAAGTGGGAGCAAGGCATGAATGAGGAGATGGAATAATTGGTAGGAAACCAGAATTGAGATTTGGTTCAGTTTCCTGCTGGTAAAAGAGCATTGCAGAACAAATGGATTTACAGGTTTAAGGAAGAAGAAGGAGGTAAGAAGGGGTACAAGGCCAGACTTGTTGTAAAGGAGTTTGCATAGAAGAAAGGTATAGATTTTGATGAAATATTTTCTCTTGTTGTTAAGATGACTTCAATTAGGACTATCTTAAGTCTAGTGGCGGTAGAAGATTTGCATCTTGAACAGTTAGATGTAAAAACAACCATTCTCCATGGGGATTTGGAGGAAGAGATATATATGCAGCAGCCATAAGGGTATGAGGTCAAAGGGAAGGAAAATTTGGTATGCAGGTTGAAGAAGAGCTTGTATGGTTTGAAGCTGGCTCCAAGGCAGTGGTATTTAAAATTTGATAGGTTTATGACATAACAAGGTTATAGTAGATGTCATTCTGACCACTGAGTTTATTTCAAGAGGCTATATAATGAAAGTTATATTATCTTGTAATTGTATGCGGATGACATGCTTGTTGCAGGGTCTAACATGTAGGAAATAAATGTACTCAAAAGGAAGTTACCAAATTCATTTGCGATGAAGGATTTGGGTGCTGCAAAGAAAATCCTTGGTATGAGAATAACAAGAGACAAGAAAAATCGCAAATTGACATTGTTTCAGGGTGAGTACATACAAAAGGTGTTGGAGAGGTTTAGAATGCAGAATGCAAAACTAGTTAGTACACCTTTGGCCAGCCATTTCAATCTAAGGAAATGTGTCCCAAGACATAGGAAGAGACAGATTACATGTCCAAGATTCCCTATTCATCAACAGTTGGTAGCTTGATGTATGCCATGGTGTACACAAGACCAGATATTGCACATGCAATGGGAGTTGTGAGTAGATATATGAAAAATCTAGGTAAAGAACATTGGAAGGCAGTACAGTGGGTTCTCAAGTATTTGAGAGGTATTACCACTCAGGCATTATGTTTTGGAGGTTCAGACACTATTCTACAGGGATATGCTGATGCAGATATGGCAGGTGATAAGGATAGCAGGAGGAGCACCACAGGGTATGTGTTTACTGTAGGTGGAACAATAGTAAGTTGGATTTCAAAATTGCAAAAGGTTGTTGCACTTTCAACAATGGAAGCAGAGTATGTTGCTGTTACAGAGGCTAGTAAGGAGATGATTTGGTTGTAGAGGTTTATGGAGGAATTGGGTATGAAGAAGAAGAGTAGGAGGTTGTATAGTAACAACCAGAGTGCCATTCATCTTGCAAATAACTCAGTATTCCATTCCAGGACTAAACATATACAACTCAAGTACCATTTCATATGCTCTGTTCTGGAAGATGAACTGTTGAAGCTGGAAAAGATACATGCTAGCCAGAATCTTGCAGACATGTTCACAAAGGTAGTGACCAGAGAGAAACTGATTTCTTGCTCAGTTTCAGTTGGCCTTCTAGCGTGAAGGAGAAGATGAGAAATTTTCCAAGTCCAAGTCCATCAAGTACATCAACGGTGGAGTTGCTATGATCAATCTCCAAGTGGGAGATTGTTGGTTGTGGAGCCTGATCTTCCAGTCTCATAGATGATGTTGTTTCAGCCATGTTGTACCCCAGGTTTGGTTATGATCTCGGCACATGTCCCAGTGGGCCCCTGAAGGAAATTTTTGGGGTTTTTTTACGGGCCCATGGTTTTGGGTAACCCATGGTATTTTCCCATGGTATTCCCCTTTATAAGAAATACATTGTAATACATCTAGGGTTGATGTATTAGGTATTATGCATTGTAAATATATCTGATATCGTGAAGAGAGACTATGAGATAGAGAAGAGGAAGTGTAGCGGATCTGCTGTAGGTTGTATCCCTTCATTTGCTAGATGGTATAATAATAAGGACTGGAAATTTAAGTGTGGATGTAGCCCATCTTGGGTGAACCATGATATATTGGTGTCTCTCTTGGTAATGTGTCTGTGTGATTATATTTGCATTTATGTTTATTGTTATTTCTCTGCGATCCTATTTTTCTAACAGAGGACATCGACCAAAGGATTTCTATTTGATCCAAAAATATGTTAGAACACCAAAGAATTTGTATTGCAGTTTTTGTAAGTCAGTTGGACATGATGATTCCAAATGCAGAGCATATGACCTGATGATAGAAAGAAAGCACAATGTGTACAAAGTTCAAGAAGAAACACCGCAACACCATGAGAACATGCAGTATGATCAAGGCGCATATAGAGGCCATGGTGGATTCCGCGGAAGAGGAAGAAATAGCGGACAAGGAAAAGGAAGATGAAGAGGTCAGATGATTTGTTATAAATGCGCTCATCCTGTCCATCTTTCTAGAGAATGTACAAACGCTACTACTACATGTAGATACTATAAATATTTTGACCATGTTATTGAAGCATGCCCAGTGCTAGAAGAAAAAATGAAAGAAAGAAGACAAGAAGCACCAAACCCGAATGTTGAGATGATCGCAGCCGAAAAAATAGATCCAAACATCAATGTTGGGACACAAAGTGGAGCTGCAACATGAAGGGATAAAGAACCATAAGCTTCGACTTCTGGAGAGAACCACACTAACCAAATACCTACTGAAGGGGTCTGGATAAGAAATGCTACAGGGAAAACACCTATTTTCGATCTGGAAAGAAATAAAGAAGTCTTTGAAGAAGTAATGGACACCAAGAATCCCATTGCGAAGTGAAATAATGGATATAAAGGATATGCTAGCAGCCTATGATCAAACGAGTACCACAACAAAACAGGGACTTCTGTTGTGCAGTTCCTACGAAGTTGTATGAAGCTGCTGAAGAGCGAAGATGCTTTGGTAGAAATAATTTTTTTTTTGGACCACTATGAACAATGCAATTGCACAAATCCCGTTCATAGCATAGTTAACCACATCAAAATCCATAAGAGAACAGGCCAAGAAATGAGGGTAAGTGCACAAATTGGAGATTATGAGATGGATGAGATCGTCCTTGATTTAGGATTTGAAGTAAATGTCTTGACTAATAAAACTTGGGTACAGATGGGGAAACCAAAGTTGTCATGGTCACCCATACAGTTAAGAATAGCGAATCAGCAGAAGTTCATACCCTTTGGAAGGCTAACGAATGTTCCTGTTGACATCGATGGAGTGTGAAGTCATGCAGACTTCAAGGTTATCGAAATTGTAGATGACAGTCAATCGTATCCTGCACTATTGGGGATAGATTGGGAGATGGATAACCTCACGATCATCGACTTAAAGAAAAAACATATGATATTTGAAGGGGAAGATATCAGGGTCATCGCGCTCTTGGACCCTTTACAAGGACCAAGATACACTGAGCCGATCAGAGAAGAATGTAGAGCTCATGATCAAGATCGCATCTATAAGATGACAGTGAACCACACCGACTACATCAATCCTATAGCTGATGGAATGCTTAGTTGGTGCTGCGACAGCTATTGCGTATTAGACTCCAACGTAGGACTGGAGAATTGGCAAGGCCAATTACATGAAGTATCTGAAAGAAGATGTGCACAGATTACAATATCACTGCGCTAGATTGGAACCGAGGTAAGTCCCATCCCCACTTACGATGGTTCAACTAACGTCTATACATGTTTGCAAGAATATGTTGTATCAATTTCAGCTGAACATCGGATACCAGCATTGAATATAGCGTTGTGAGCTACATCCGCCAGATGGTGGGCCGCGCATAAGGAGACTTTGACCACATGGGAACAATGCAGGCATATGATACAAATCGGATTCACAGAGAAAGTTGCGTTGACCATGGTCGAGCACAATGGATCACGTAGAGACTTGTTCACAAGTATGGATAAATAGACCACAGATAGAATGGGTTCATCTATTTGTGCACACACTAGAGCATATTCCAAAGAATTGGTACACAGACACTGAACTTCGCAGAGGAACCATAGATTGGTCTATGTTGACTATGAATTTCCAGAGAACCTTCAGCTTTGAAGATGATTGTATAAGCATAAATGAAGCTCTATAGGTCATCAAAGAAAGAATATTCAGAGAAGAATGCCCAACTACAAACGAGGCATTAGAGGAAATCAAAGATAAGATAATTCAAGATGTAAAAGTACATGTGAACCTATAGCCATAATGGGAAGAACAATAGAACATTCCCTTGAGTGTTATAACCTTGCTAAAGACGAAGAAGATCCATAGGAAAGCGATGAGGAGGATCCACACAATGTTAATATACTTGAGTCAGAAGGAGCGCACGATGTAGAGGGATCTCCGTTAGAAATTCCAGATATGAGTGACCCTGTTAAGATGAAAAAGGTTGATATTGGCACAAGCGAAGAGCCAAAGTTTGCATCCATTGGAGACTACTAGGATGATGAAATGGTCGCACAAATCGCAGACCTTATACATGAATATTAGGATTTGTTTCCGATGAAGTTCGTTGAAATGAAAGGCATTTTGGGCAAATTGGGAGTGATGAAGATACCTCTCAATCCAGGCACAAAATCTATCAGACAGAGACCTTATAGAATGAATCCCATATACAAAGAACGAGTCAAGGAAGAACTAGAAAAGATGCTTGACGTCGGGATCATTGAGCCAGTGGAAGAATCTAGGTGGATAATCCCTATGGTTATCCAGGATAGAAAGACAAAAGGAGAAATAAGAATCTGCGTAGATCTGAGGAAGTTGAATGATGCTTCGCTACATGACTCATTTCCTACTCCATTTACAGATGAAGTATTGGACAATGTTGGAGGAAATGAGGCATACTCATTCACTGATGGATTTTCTGGATACCATCAGATTAGAATAGACTCAACAGATAGGCATAAGACTACATTTGATACTGAATGGGGCTCATGTCAGTATACAATTATGCCATTTGGATTGAAGAATGCACCTGCCAAATTTTTCAGATTTGTTGTAGCTGCATTCAAGGACTTTATCCATAAGTTCTTAGAAGTCTATTTTGATGATTGGACTATCTTTGGTTTATTAAAGAACCATTATGAGAACCTAAGAATGATGTTAGCTAAGTGTAGGCAACATCAAATCTCCTTGAATATGAAGAAATGTATTTTCTGTGTACCCTATGGTATACTTTTGGGACACATTGTATGTAAGCAAAGCTTGATGGTTGATCCTGCAAAGATCACAGTGATTGTGAATTTACCTGCACCAAAATCAGTTAAGCAACTACGCACAACACTAGGACATACCAGATATTACCGAAAATTCATCAAGGGTTATGCGTAGATAACCGCGCCAATGGAAAAACTTCTGAAGAAAGAAGCGGAGTTCATCTGGATTGCAGAATGTGAAAAGGGACTAGACACATTAAAGGAGAAAATGGTAACTGTGCCTATCCTAGTCTTCCCAGATTGGAATAAGCCATTCCATGTACATGTTGATGCTTCATCTATAGCGTTGGGAATTGTGCTCGCTCAACTAGGAGAAGGAGGCATTGATAACCCCATTGCATTTTCAAGCCGAAATCTATCTTTAGCTGAAAAGAACTACACAACCACGGAAAGAGAAGGATTAGATATGGTTTATGCACTCCAGAAATTCAGACACTATTTGCTGGGTGTGCACTTCTCCATGTACACTGACCATTCAACTTTGAAGTATCTGGTCAATAAGCCAGTGTTAGGGGGAAGAATTTGCAGATGGTTGTTACTTTTCCAATAATATGACTTTGATATCATTGTTAAGCTAGGCAGACTAAACCTAGGACCTGACCATCTCTCAAGGATTGAGCCAGGCGAAGAACCCACCAATCTTGAAGACAATCTGCCTGACGCGTAGTTATTTTCTATACAGATCGCAGACGAGTATTCCAAAGACATTGTAGACTTTTTAACTACAGGATAGGCACCCACAGAGTTTACTACACAGCAGAAGAAGCAGTTGGTAGTTAAAGCTACAGACTTCACTATCATAGAAGGGAAACTATACAAGTTTGGGCCAGATGAAGTGCTACAAAGATGTGTGTTAGAGCATGAGAAGCCATGTATTTTGGTTGAGGCAATTTTAGGTGTCTCTAGAGGTCACTACGTAGGTAGAGCTACGGCACAGAAGATACTAAGAGAAGGGCTATGGTGGCCAATACTACACAAAGATTCAAAGGAACATTTCCAGAGTTGCGATGTTTGCCAAAGGACTGGAAAGCCATCACGAAGAGACAAGATGCCATTAAGACCATAATTGACTTTAGAGGCATTTGATAAATGGGCAATTGATTTAGTGGGACCTATCAACCCACCAGGAAAGAGGATTGGTGCAAGATACATTATCACCACGACTGATTATCTCACCAGATGGGAAGAAGCTAAACTAGTGAAGGACTGTAGTGCAGTTACTACTGCGCAGTTCATCTTCGAGAACATCCTTACAAGATTTGGATGCCCAAATATTTTAATGAGTGATCAAGGCACTCACTTTATGAATAAGACAATTGAAGCCTTGACGGAAGAATTCCATATTTATCATTAGCGAAGTACGCCATATAATCCACAAACCAATGGAATTGTTGAGGCATTTAACAAAGTGCTGGAGAATGCGCTGACAAAAGTATGAAATACAAATAGAGATGATTGGGATCTGCGCATTCCAGCCGTATTATGGTCATACAGAATGACTTGTAAGAAGCTGACAGGCCATACATCTTTCAGATTGGTCTATGGACAGGAAGCTGTGATGCCTATGGAGTACATTGTGCCAAGCCTAAGAATTGTTGCATTCATAGAGATGGAAAATGAAGAAACATTGCAAGAAAGGCTTCTACACTTGGTTGGGTTGGAAGAAGATCGCTTCATCACAGGCTTTCACCAGCAAGTGAAAAAGGATAGAGAAAAATCATGGCATGATCGCCATATCAAGCACAAAATCTTCTAGGTAGGAGACCTTGTCCTCCAATATGATAGTAAGTTTATGAAATTTCTTGGAAAATTTAAAATGCATTGGCTTGGCCCATATAATGTTATGCATGTTACTAATGGTGGTGCAACTCAGTTAGCCACGTTATCTGGTGACAACTTACTAGGTCTAGTTAATGGAAGTAGACTAAAACCCTACAAGGATAGTCCTACTTCGCAGAACCCTCAGTGATCAGAACATAAGGAAAATTCTAAGTGTCAAGTACAGTTGAATTTGGGCACTAGAAATTAAGCAGATTCTATACACAATTTTGGTTTGATACGCAAAGATCGATGAAAAGGATGAACTAATTGCGTAGCACTAGTAGAAAAATCCAGCTGCACAGATAAAAAAAAAGAGAAAAAGAAAAGAGAAGTAGAAGAGCGTAGTTGCAAAGTTCAAAAGAAATAAGATGGACACGAAGACCAGTATGAAGAAAAGTAGCACCGCGCAGTGAACCACGTTGCGGGTGGTGACATCAGTCTGCACAATTCGACGCAACTCCTCAAAATAGCCATCAGAGCTGAAAACTAGCCGTTATACAGTGACTTTGCCAATGTCGCTTGAGCATTTAACACAAAATTAGCCATTCTGAAGCAGTTAATGAGAAAAAGGACCCATATCCTCGTTGGATTTGGCCAACGGGCATAACAATTAATGTGTATCTAGCCGTTTATGGGCACGGATAAGCCTAATTGCGCTTATAAATACCATCAACACTGGACTCGCGAACATTACCAAAACCTTCAAATTTTTCAAGCATGCCATAGTCTTAGTCTGTTTACAGTGAGCACTAAGTAATTTCATGCATTTACAGAGCAAGTTCCAGTGAATGTATGATAATTCTACAATTGAGCAAGAATCCATAGTCGAGCAAGCTGTGAGGGAGTTTAAACAAACCGGCCTTGAAGGGTTGATGAGAGCCCTTGCCAAGAAGGTCGTCACAGAACAAGGCCAGGGTTCATGCTGATCACCATGACACTCTACACCAATGCAAAGCAAGGGTAAGGAACCCATAGCCGAGAAAGTAAAGGTGAAGGTAATGGGCTCCAAGCTACCAAAAGTTCCACTAGAGGACAAAGAGCTAACATTATCCCTAACCTCGGAGTATATTTCACCACGCGTAGTGGATCTACCAGTTGTAAAGCTTGCTAGAAATTCCAAGTATGAGATACCACTTCCGCCCATATCCAAACATGTAAAACCAGAAGCAAATTTGTTGGGTAACCTCGTAGACTGTAAGTTCGAAGACTACAACTTACTTCAAATGCAGAAGGATCCAGATGAGCCAAAGTACCCATAGTTTCAACCCAACTGATATATGTGCAGGAAGATGGATGTGAAGAACAACCCGCTGCTGGTAGCGCAGAGCTGGCTTTCCGAAGTGGTGGAATCAGGGCTTCTAAACCTGCTGAGGCTTCCACACTTCAACCAAAGTTTGGAACTAAATGTGGTGGTGCGCAAAATCATTTCCTGCACACACCAAGGTTACCTTTGGTTGGACAGAAACGTCGACCTCAATATAGACCTGATCCATCGAATCACAGGGTTAAGCAAGCGAGGCAAGGACCCTAAAAATTTCTTTGCCGGCAAAACCAGAGACAAGGAAATCGCCATGCAGATGAAGGAGGAATACTAGATTCCCAAAGTAAAAAGAGGGTTTGTCACAGATGACTTAATAGATGATGCTACAATATTTGTAGTACAACTAATCGCACAAAAAATCTTGCGCAAGGCATGACCAATAGAAGTACCAGCAGGAGCAATTATGCTCGGTGCAAAGGCAGCGTAGGGAGGAAGATTCAACTGGTGTCAATAGTTACAGACCGAGTTTTTGGAAGATGTCTACGAAACTCAGGTCAATGGAACTACTTTCCATTACAGTTGGCTAATGGTTTTGATTTCCTTTGTGGGCTGGAAGGAGCGAAGGCATTATGTTGGTCTCACTGCTAACATCAATCACTACCGAGGAACTAGTTATGCGAATCTCTGGGAAAATATGCTACTGGAGGGACAACGCGCTTCAAATGAAGTATTCCTCACATACTACGAGTAGCTGTGCGATGTAATTTTTCAGACACCACACATCTCCAAAGAGGTAAGATCCAAGTATATCCACACTTTAAATTTTCAAGCTGACATGAATTCCATTTATATTTCAGCAAAGGCACAGAAAAAGAACCCATAATGGTTCCAAGGGAACTATCACATGGCCGAATTGGATATCGATCTCATCATGAAGGCACCATGAAGGAATGGCTATATGAATGGAAGGTTGAAGGACCAATGGTCATCGACAGTGACTCAGACGAAAGTAATCCAATATTGACAACGATTGTTGAAGAGTTACCAGTAGGAAAAAGGAAGGAGGCTGGAAGCTTTGTGCAGGACAAAGGAACGAAGAAGAAAAAAAAAGCAACAAAGGAGCCATCAGATACAAAGCTCCATGATGATGATTATGACCTCATCGTGAGCAGAGTAATCCAATATCTCGATGAAGCACTTGCGCTAAAAGACAACAAGAATGAGGAAATTCAGACGAGTCTACAGTAGAATCTCATAACTTTGCAAGGTATAGCTGCGAATATGGAGCAAGTCCAAAAAGACTTGGCTCGAGAATCTAAGTCAAAAGGAAGGTCAAGAGACACGTCTCATCCAAATAAAACACCTTTAGCTCTGACAATGGCACCAAGAACGCACATCGTCAGAATTGGCCCACTAAGTGTAATCTTACTGCGCGATGAAATAGCTGCGAGCATGCAGAGAATAGAGCATGTGTATATTGATATTGCGATGCTACCCCTCGAGGGCCTACATAATTTGCACCTGCAGGTTGTGGAGGAAATACATGATATAGATATGGTAATTCTGAACCAACACGAGCACTTACAAGCAAATTATAGACAATTGCAGGAAGCAAGTGCAAAGAAGGCTAAGGCACTTGAAAGTGAGCAGGAGCAGTGAACAAAAATAGAGCAGACTGTCACCTCAGTTTGCATAGAGATACCAGAGTGCGAAAAGCAGCCAGAGCTCACATACACTATCCTTAAGATCGGCTCTATAGTAAGTGATATTAAGGCTGAAATGAAGGACGTGGAGATAGACTATCAGGAGAAGCTTGCCACTTTGGAAGCACAGAATGTCCCGAAGACACCACCAAATCAGATCAAACTTAGAGCAGCAGAAATGAAAGCGGTTGCATAGAACATATCTGATGAAATAGCTAAGTGTCAGAGCTTGCTGGATGAAGCGACTAGAGCCTGGACTGCACTGCAAGAGGATCCTCAGCTGCTATAGGTCCAAACCAGCTTACAAGAAAAACAAGCAGTGTTAGAAGCTTTGAACGCGGAGATGAAGAATCTGCAGCCAAGGGAGAGACTCCACCGATTTCATGAAGTCAAAGACTTGAAGAGGGAACTTCAAGTCTTAAGAGAAAAAGAGGCATAAACTGGGGAAAAGTAACAACCCTTGCAGGAAAAATCTCATGCTATCTCGCAAGATATTGAGGAAAAACTGATAGAACTCCGAGAGTCAAAGAAAACAGTACAAGAGCAAACTCAGGAATATATAACACCATATGTGTTGGATATGGTTAAGTTGGTTGAACAAGACATTAAAGAAACAGTTATGAAGCTAGCTACAAATTATCATGAATTTGCTGTGAAGATAGATCATCCAGGAGATGCATAGCGTCGTGAATCTATGGCGAGTGGCTCAGGGATGAGCCACATGTAAGTGTTAGGGGCCTGTTGGGATTGGCCCAAGTAAGCCAATTTTGTGCAATACAGTTTTTTGAGATGCGAGGATACAATGCAGCACAGCATTGGTAGAGTAAGAGAGTTAGCGCCGCGAAGTTACTGCGCTGCAGAGATATAGTGCCGCGAAGAGACAGTTTCGCGAAGATCCAGAAAGGCAGAGTTTTTGGACAGAAAATGGTATAAATTTCGATGAGACCAATCGACAGTCTATTTTGGTTAAGATACTCCATGATTCCCAGCAAGAGGGTACTAAGTGGCACAGAAGGAAAGCGATCGGTCGCATGAGTAAAGGAAACACTACGTGAACTGGCCACATGAAGCCGTTAGAGAAGGAACGACGTGGCGAAAGCGACCCGTCGGCATGTGCTCGATAGGGGTGATGAAAGCAACGTGACCACGTGCATAAGGATGGCTACAATGATGAGTCGCTATCAAAGCCTAACAGTATTGGTTAGCAGAGTAACTACACCTATTTTGGGGAACCTTAGGGTTTTTGAGCCCACCGTGATTGTAATAGACGTGACCTAAGGGCATGGTCTATATAAGGGAATTTTTGTAAGGGAAAGGGTTAATATTCTTATTTCTTATAGCGGAATATTGATCTCTATTGAGAGAGAGACTCATTGCAAAAGGATTTGGAGCTATGTATGCAGTGACCTACTGAGAGAGAAGAGAGTCTGCAGCTGAGTGCGCAGATGAAACTGTTGAACCCTTCCCATTGATAATATAATCAACAATTCCTGTGGACGTAACTCCCATCCTGGGGTGAACCACGTAAATCCTTGTGTTATGTGACTGAATGTGTTTGCATCTATATATTTTCTTATGTTGAATGGTTAAGTTCATGTGTTCTTGCTTTTATATGTATTCACCATAAGGATAAAGATGGAAATAATATGGTAAGTATCGACATGTGTGAATGAATGTTGAATGCATCAGTATTTCTAAGTCAGATGAATGCATAAGTTGATTGGGTAAACAATTAAGCCATCAAAGTCTGAATAGTGCGATTCCTTGAGCGTAGTACTGGAAGTGCGCAGTTACGTTGTAGTTTGTCTTATTGTATAAGTTTGCAAGGTTTGCAGTCTATTATGTTGTTGAATGCATCATTTTTCACTAAGTAAAGTCTGTCAAAGTTGCACAAGTGTCGAAGAGGAAGCGTAGTCCTTCGTTGCGTTGTCCTGTTGTTGAGCAGTCACCCCACATCGCACAGTCCTTGGATGCGCAATAGCCTAAGCATTAACTGCGAAGTAGGTGAAATTCATGTTGTCCACCACTCTGTTGAAGCATGCATCACCCGGTTGTGGAAACTTGATTCCGAAACCCCCCATAACTTTGCCTCGGGTGAGACCTCAATCTGCTTGCAAACTGTTGTCGAAAGGGCCGATGAAAAGGGGTTTTGTTGGTTCCCTTAACCACGCTGAACCTGGGTCTATCTTGTAAGCTTAAAGAACGTATATAGAGCCAACAGACATGTCCTCCTTGTCTTCTCTATTCATTTCACCTTCTCCCATACTTAGCTTATCTTCTTGAATCTTACCCTGGGTAGAGTCCACTTGTTCTTCTACTGAGCTTTCTTCTTCTATGCCTTTGTTGTTGGAGGATGGATTTCTTCTTGGACTCATCAAAGAAAAATGAAAAGCAGGTTCAGAAGACCATGCTATGATACCACTGTAATATCCTAATATATGATTTCAAGGATATTAACTCTATTTCAAAGCTTAAGAAATAAAAATACAAGGACTGAAACTAGTTTTAAAACTAGTTTGGAAGAAACTAGACTTGGTCACAATTAAACCCACCTAGAGCTTGGTAGTTGGATTCTTTTGGTTCTGCAAGATATGATAGAAAGTGTGCAAGAGAATAAACAACAAGGATAAGGTAATATTCATAATCCTATGCATAAGGTACTGGGACCATTTATGTTGCGATAACAACTATTGTTGAAGTCTACACAAGGCTTCCTGGGAACACCAACATATTCATACTAGATTCCTCCATTAACACATGAATGCAACCAGAAGGTGTATAACATATATTTACCCTCTAATATACTTCTAAGAAATAGTTACAAGAATTTTGGGAATATTTGGTAGTGTTTGGAGGTCTGAAGAGGAAGAGCGCTATAGTGGACTACGCAACTAGCTTTCTTTCAGGCTCTTCCAAACAGGAAGAGGTGGTCACAAATTATCAGACTGAGAATTGGATGGGATTAATTAATATCTTGAGAACCTATGATGACTGATAGAACTGAAAATATACATCTAGATAACTTTTAATAAAAAATATTGCAAAACTAGTCAAATATTAATGCCTAAAGAGCTAGTCTTGAGAAATCTAAACAAAAACAGCCCCTGGAGCTCTCGAATTATTCTTCATATGATTAATATGACTCATTCATTAATAAATGTGCATCAGAAAATATTAATAGAGCTTACCAAGTAGCAAATACAAGTATTATAACCCAGAATTCAAAGAGAGTCCTCAATTTCAAATTCTTAAAATGATTAGAGAAGAATACTTATAAGGAGAGAAGCAGAAGAAGGAATGTATTCACTGGATATGCATTATATAAGGTCAAAGAGAATATGGCTGCTCATTTAAGGTGCACCAGAATTTTGTAGCTTATCACAGGTAACATTCACTATGTTGGTTCTTCTCCTCTCGATGGATCTCATCAAGATCTTTCTCTAACTGGATTGTATCTCAGAATCTCTTCTTGGTGGATTGAATTATTTAGGAAGTAGGTTGATACAACATGAATATCAAGCCTGAATGACTACGGATAATATCATGGGAATATTGGAACACATTTTGCATTGGGGTACATCACCCAAGATTGGTTGAGGCACATCACTCAACCTTGAGAAGTAGAGCTCTCAATCACTAAAAAAATGGACAAAAGATGTGAGAGGAGCAAACTGGCCTTCTTTTATAGACTAGATGGATTCATGAGAAATTCATGAGAATGTGTGAGTAGATGACTGGACCTTCCTTAGTGAGAAATAGCATCATATTTTCTTTTTGCAACCTTCCTGCTTTTCCAACCTTCCTTGCTTTGTGATTTTATCTTGATTTTAGAAATTGCGCCTCCTTGCTTCCTAGATGTTTCCTGCTTTTCAAGACTAGCAGATTTTCTACACTTTCATGCTTTGTGCAATTTCCTGCTTTACGCACTTTCCTGCTCTTCACTGCTTTTGCCAGTTTCCTTCTTTTTGCTATCACCTTGATTTTAGTTGCTTTCTTCTTGTTTCTATCTTTTCTCAAGTGAGTGAGGTCCACCTTATCCTCATGCCCCATCCTAGCCACATGAGCATCATAGCTTATGCCAAAATTAATTAATCATGAGAATAAACATAATTACAAAGTATTTCGAGCATTATAATTAATAATTAATTAACTACTATAGGCCTTGTTCCAAAATTATCCTAAACAATTAATAATTCCTATCTTTTATTTTCTCCTAGACCCTTAGGGACTGAAAGGGTCGAAGACTTGATCAAGTAGCCACTAAGGAAGGAACATGACATTTGGTTAATACCAGCATATATCCCTCTTAAAAGGGGATCTACCAATCGTCAAGAGGGATCAAATCTATCAGAGATACAAATCACTTTAAATGTTGAGGAAATGTGTAATGCAATGGTTATAGTTTTAATTTATCTAATTTGTGTAGTTATATATATATGTCGTTATACATATTTTAAATCTAATTTGAGCTGACATGTTATTTTTTATAATATTTTTTTATTTTTTTATAAAGGACACATGCCAACTATAAGATGAGCACGGAAGGAGTTACACATCTCCACCCTACTGGGTTGTAGAATGCACCTCTTCAACGCAATGAACCAATAATATAAAGGGTGGAGAGATCCACTTATAAGTTATGCCTTGATTTTAGAAATCTCAACAAGTCTTCTAGAAAAGATAATTATCATGTTCCACCCATTGACCAAATTCTTCAATTAGCCATGGGTTTTGAGATGATGTCGTTATTGGTTGGACTTGTTGAATACGGCTAGATTTTAGTTTGATTTGATGATGGGATAAAAATCATGTTTACAACCAAGTGGGGTAGTTATGCATAATTGTTATACCTCTATGTTTCACGGTGTCGCATCCCCATCACAAAACAAGTTGACGACACTTTCCCTACTGTTTTGAACCTTCCAGAAGAGACAGATGATGAGTCAACCTTGAAGGTAAATCCACCCTGGCAAGTTTTGACCCACCTTTGACTTTATTTTTACACACTACCGCGCCTTGCTATATTCCCAAAACGCGGCACTAGACACTGCCGCGTGCTACTTTTGCCTCAAAGCGCGGCAGTGCCGCGTTCTGCAGACTTTGCAAAACGCGGCACCCTTTTAATAGTTTTTTGCCCTTGGCTTGTGGGATCTTGGATTTTCGAAGATAATGGAAGATTGGGTTCCTTGATTCGATCTCAACTCATCTCCTTCGATTAGAAACCCTGATCCACTTATCCCTCCTTAGATCCACTCATCTCTCTTGTTGGTTAACCTCACCATTTACTATAAAAGAGAGGCATGCCATTGGGAAAAAGGGGAGGACTCTTGAGAGCACCAAACTTATGGTCTTGCAACATTGTGGAGATAGCTAGAGGAGAAGACACTTGGAGTTGGAGGATTGGCTTGAACATCAAGCACCCTTTGTAAGTAATCTTCAAGTTGTAATGGAATAACTTGTCTTGTTTTCCCAAATCATTTGTGTTAATCTTGTTTTAATGATATGATTTGTATCTCTCATAGATTTAGATTCTAACTCATGTTTTCAGATTGCTAGAGAATAGTACATGCTTGTGTTTTGGTTCCATTGTTAACAGGTTTACTTGTGAGGACTTGGAGCTTGGAGCAAATATCAAAGACAAGCGTTTGGACATAAGGTCAGTTAGACTCCTTCTACTCTCTTCAGCATTTTAATTCTGAGATGTTTGTTAGATCTAGGAATTCAAGGTTGCATTTGTTTTGTCTGTTCTTAGCCTAGAGTTAGTTAAAGTCTGCTTTAGTCTAAGGGATTTCTGACTTATCCGTAGGGCAGAATTCCACATAACAAGAATATAAAATCATTCCCTTCAATTGATTAACATTGGGGTGACTTTCCAATGGGCCATGCATATTAATTTCTAATGTTAATTAGCAAATTAGTTGGCATTAAGTGTATCCTTTAAAAACTAGATCTATCATATCCAACATTGCACATATTTTTACTGAGTTTCATAAATATGGCATCTGACCTCAAATCTAAGAAGAGTGTTTTTGTTGTTACCAAATGGAGATTGTTTGGGAATATCATTATCAAGAATGGGATATAAGTCGATCTAGAAAGAGTAAAATCCACATCCTAGATTCATCTCTTAGTAATAAAGAAACCCATGTTGGAAGTATTGTTGTCATTGATGTTAAAGGAAATGAAACATTGTTGTCACTAATTTGAAAGACAACGGGATACTACAGATAGAGATTTCAAGATGAAGATTGTATGAAATATTGTTTTGGATGCCCAATTTGGATACCCTATATATGAAGGTATTTTTACTCTAGATACCTATCTCAAATGGGGGTATAGTTTACATGATTGGAAATATTATTTCGATACCTTTCCAATGGTATATGGAAGTCCCTCTAAATCCATAGGAATGTAGAGATATGAAAGAATTTGTAAAATCAACCCAACCAGAATGTTAGGTCATCCCTGCCAGGATATCAAACAATGTTATGTCATCCCAAATAGTGATTTAAGAACACTATACATAAGTGGAGCACTCCCTCATTTGATTATTCATTCATGCATTCATGGAGCTCTAAAAAAGGTGCGCAATTGTGGAAGAGGAAGGTATTCTAGGCTTTGAAGATGGATTTGAAGATGTTTTCTAGGTTTTCGTTAATATTCTTGGTGATATTATTTTGAAGGTTTTTCTTAAAGGTTTCTAAGGTTATCCATGGAAGACAAGGCACACCTTGTGAACAAGGAATGTTTACTTATAGTTTCTTCTTTGGATAAGGTACAGAAGTTGAGAGCAAAGCAAAATTTGAAAATTGTGCAGTAGTAAAGATTGTCTTGTGCAAAGTAGAGTAGAGTGTGACAGTAGTGAAGACTGTATTGTGAAAAGAAAAGTGCAATAGAACAAAGTGTGAAAGTTGTGAATATTGTCTTGCACATAGTAGAGTAGAGTGTGACATTAGTTAATACTACCTTGCACATAGAGTAGAGTGCGAGAGAAGGGAGTGTGATAGTTGTGAAGATTGTCTTGTGCATAGTAGAGTGCAACAGAACAAAATGTGGCAATAGTATTGTTAAGTTTAAACCAAATAGACAAGCAAGATCACTGAAAGAAACATAATCACAAGATAGACACAGAATATACCCTGGGAAACCCTCATGGGGTAGAAAACCCAGCAAAGCTTTCCTCAATAAGATGATCAACCAAAATACAAGATGTGCTCCTTCCTTCTTTGTCTCCTTAGCAGATCTCCCAGACAAGTGCGCACTCTTCCACAAGTGAGTGAATGATCTAATGAGGAGTTCACCTCTCTTATTTATACTGACCCCCAACTGACTAAAAGACCTAATGGGGCCGACCTCTCCTGGAGAAGTCTAATAACCCCAAAAATATAACCACAGGGCCGACCCCCACATGGTGGGTCTAATAACCCTAGTTAATACAAACCCTTGGAGGAATAAACATCTCCGGATACATAATAGGGTTACCTCAGAGGGATAAAACATCTCCGGAATAATAAAGTACAAATATAATATTCTTTGAAGTTACAATATTCAACAAGTATTGCGTAGAGCAGAGTGTGACAATAATATTTCATAGAGAAGAGAAGAGTGCGACAACGCAAGAAGGTACATTGGTGTACAGAAGTTAGAATTGTTGTGCAGTGCAAAAGAAAAACTGGTGCACATGAGTTATATGTGTTTTTGCGAAGTGTAGTGTGCAATAGGCAAGTCATTACAAAATAAAGACTTGAAATAAGCAACAATGCAGTATTGAATCCAACAACAGATACACAGGAAGTTACAAGAAGTGCATAGGTCATGTTATAAGGACTCAAGAACATGATATACATAGAAAGTAGGTGCGTTCCTATGTAATATTTGTTGAGTCAGTGCTCAGGAAGGGAGATTGGTGTCTCTAGAAAGTTGGTGCTTGCAAACATTGTTACAATGAGTTAGTGCTCAGTTGAGGATATTGGTGTCTCCAGCAAGTTGGTGCTTGCAATTATTGTAATAGTAGGTTGGTACCTACTCAATATTCGTAAAGATAAAAATCATTGTGGTTTTTTCCAGATTGGGTTTCCACATTACATATTGTGTTTTATGGTTTGAATCTTCATGTGTCGATTATTATGAATTGTTTGATGAATGAGTATAGAAAGAAAAACTATGTTATACTGATTCACCCCCCTCTCAGTATAACCATAAATCCAACAATTGGTTTCAGAGCGGGTTCCATCATGAACAATTTAATCACTGGAAGATAAATCACTGCGCACTCATCGATAGACATGAAGTGTTCTCCACAAATAGAAATTCTTTATTTCATGGATCAAATTATGCCTTTTATACCATAAGAATGAGAACACATTTGATAGCTCTAGGGTTTGACATTTGGGATGCATCCAAGACTGGTTATACAAGTCCAACAACTTCATCTGTAGATGTAGCTGGAAATAAGCTCATTGAAAATAATGCTAAATCCATGAACGCAATTTTTTGTGGATTGGAAGAATTTGAATTTGTCAATTTTATGCATTGCAAATCAAAAAAATATATGTGAGACAAGCTACATAATATATATGAAGGATATGACAATGTCAAAAAGGAAAAATTGCAAACCCATATAGGACAATTTGAGAGCCTAAAAATGAAAAAAGAAGAGAACATTGCAGTCTTCTTTCTTTGTGTCGATGAAATTGTCAACACCATCAGAGGTTTGGGTGAAAATATTGATAAGAAAATCATTGTGCAAAAAGTTCTTAGATCACTTCCTTTAAGATTTGATTTGAAGATATATGCAATTGAGGAAATGAGGAATCTATATGATCTCACAATGGATGAATTACATGGAATTATTACTACATATTACATGGAATTCTTACTACATGCTGAATGAGGATTGAAAAAGAAAAAGAAGAAAAACCATCAAAGGGAGAAGCTTCCTTCAAGGCATCAAAGAAGACAAAGACCAAAAAGCACAAATCAAGTGACAACTTCGACAATGAATTAGATGAAGAAGAAGCCAACTTTGTTAGAAATCTCAAGAGAGGATAAGGAAAATACAAAGGTAAACTTCCCTTTAAATGTTTTAATTGTGGAGAAGTGGTACACTTTGATGCTAAATGTCCTTATGCAAAAAATAGAAACAATGATGAAGAAGACTCCAACTTCAAAAGATACAAAAATGGTAAGACTATAAAGAAAATAAATTTTAATAGACAAAAGAAGAATATATATGCAAATGAAGATGAAATCTCTTTTGATGACAGTAACAGTGAAACAAAAGAGATTCTCTTCATGGCCCTAGAAAATGAGACTCATGTCCTAAAAAATGAAACCTCAAATTTAGAAGAACAAGACAATCCATAAATTGATGGAGAAGTAAATTTGGATGAAGAACTCATATGTGCTTTGGATGGAATATATAGATTGAGGAAAAAGAAATGGCTACAGAAAGAAAAAATGAAGAAGTGCGTAAATGAAATACTTCGTACAAAAGAGAAATTTAATGAAACAAAAAAAAAAAATCATCAATCTAAAAACTCAAGTTGAAGAGGATAAGAAACAAGTTATACAACTTGACGAGAACTTTATACTCAAAACGAGAACTCTAGCCATAACAACTCATATTTTTACATAAAAAACACCATAAAACAACCTCGAATCAAAATGTGGTGTTACCAGTAGCATTGTTGTTTTTTTGGTTAAAAATATAGACATGGACCAAAACAATCCTTATTGTTGTTTACAAAAACCTTAAAATCAAGCCTTGAATTTAAAAACTAATGCTACCAGTACCACACTTTGTAAAAAAATAGCATTATTATATCACTGTATCATAATTTAAAATTGTATTTATTAAATCTCTTTCATATTTTTGCATTAAAAACACCAAAGAAAACCCCAAAACGAAAAGTGGTGATACTAGTATCACCCCCCTTTTTTTTAGGAGGGGGGGCAGTTACAATTACAAGTTTATGGAAACCATGGGTGGTACCATTGCAATCAAAACCCTAAATCGATCCCTAGATTGAAAAGTGGACCTCCTAAATTAAAATTTAAAAAACAATAACTTAAAAAAACATAATTAAAAAAATAAATTAAAAATGGTGAAAGTTCAAAAACACAAAATTTATTAAAAGAATTTTATAAACGAAATTAAAAAGCATTTCCAAACATATTTACAACCTTACAAGAAAGTTTATAAACAAAAATTTAAGAAATAAATAAAAAAAATCAAAATGAAACACAAATTTATAAGTAAAAAAAGAAGAAGACAAATTAAAAAAAAAAACTTAGAAGAAATTAAAAGAAAAAATTAAAAATTTTAATTTTTTAAGAAATATTTAAATTTTTTTGAAAAATGTTTAAAAAAATCAAATTGTTTAAAATTTTGAAAATAAAAATTAATATAAGATTGAAAAAAAACCTTAAAAAAAAATTAAAACTTGAAAACAAAATTTAAAAATAAATTAAAAATTTCAAACTTAAACCAAAATTTAAGTGTAAAAAAAAATTAAGAAAAACAAAAAATAAATAAAACCCCCTCCCACACAACCCCTCCTCCCCCTCGGTTCCCCCTTTCCCCTCCTCCCTATCCCCCTCTGCCTCGCCTCACTCCCTCTCACTACCCCTCACCACTTTCCCACTCATCCCCCCTTCTAGCGGGCCACGATTATGAGAATCACGCCATTGCAAAGGGGCGGTGCTTGGGCGGAAGAAGGAGCGAGGCAGCGCTTGGGTGGAATAAGGAGCATATCTTCTCCTTCTTCCACCCAAACACCGCCCCTTCGGGGTAGTGCGATTGTCATAATCACGGCTGGTTGAAAGGGGGCTGAGTGGGAAGGGGGCATGGGTTTTTATATTTTGTTTTTGTTATTTATTTATTTTTTTATTTTTTTAAATTTGAAATTTTTGTTTTAAAATTTGTGATTAAATTTTTTTTTTTAATTTTTTTTTTAATTTTGTTTCCAAGTTTTATTTTTATTTTGTTTTTAAATTTTGGTTTTTATTTGTTTTTTGTTTCTGTTTTTAAATTTTATTTTAAAATCTCTAAAAAAATTAGTTAGATACATAAAATAGTTGAAAAATGTTTGAAATATATATTTTTTCATTATCACTAACTACTAAATGCATATTTTTTTGTAAAATTTGAAAAAATACATTTGTAAATAAAAATTATAGTTTTTTATAACCGAGAAATTTCAAAATCTCAAAAAAGGGGCTCAAAATGAAAAAGAGTGCTACCAATATACACTTTCTGAAATGGAGGTAAAAACAACTACTAAAATTGACCCTGCAAAAAATGATAACAATGTTAGGTTCTCGTCAAGTTGTGTAACATGTTAAGAATAAAGTTGGAAAAATTAGATGCTAATCTGAAAATTGAACTAGAGCTCTGCAAATTTGGGTGAGATCTTAAACTGTCAAAGGATGCCATCTAACAACACTTTTCTTGTCTACAACAAGAAGGAGGAAACTGTGAAAGAGGAATGAACCTCTTCATAACAATTGGGTGAAAAAGAGAACAAGAGTGATGATGAAATACTTATGATTCCTATCAATGTTGAAGACAACAAGAGAGAAGAACATGATGTTCCACATAAGAAATATCCTTCTCACAAAGACGAAATCGAGGAGACCTCTTCAACAAGATGGAATCATACAATCAAGTATAAAAAACTTTTTTTTTTCTGGCTATTTTATTCTTGCAATGGTTTTGTTTATAAAGCTGTAGATTGTAGAATGAATGCAAGAAGCAATTTTATGAGGAGTAATAATAGAGATACCTATCGATTTTCAAGAATATTTCACAAATCATTTTCTCCTTTATTGAATTATAACATAATATATTATAATTGAAACAATGATGGGAATATAGAAAGGTTATGTAGAAGTGGTTTCAGAAGAAAAAAAAAATCCCAACAGTGATGGAGAAAAATCAAGAACCAAGGGAACATAAGAAAAAAAATCATTGTTCATACAGGATTCCCTACGTGCACAAAATAAAAGGGATGAGGGTACATTGACAATGGGTGCTCAAGTCACATGACTGGGGATAAAAAAAAATTATCACCTTGAAAAAGAATGGAGGGATTGTTACTTTTCGGGATAATGGCACTTCAAAGATAATTGGAAAGGGGATTCTTAATCTTGATAATGGAAGAGCCAAGGTAGAAAATGTTTTGTGTGTTGAAGACTTGAAACACAATATTCTTATTGTCAGCCAAATGTGTGATAAGGTACATACTCTCACTTTTGATTCCCAAGAATGTGAGATTAGAAAGACAAAGTTAGGGAAATTAGTTGCTAGAACAATAAAAAATCCAAACAACATGTATATTCTTGATGGGATTAGTGGAAAAAATGCTTTATGGGGAAAACAAATGAAATATGGATATGGCATGAAAGAATGGGCCATACAAACTTAGAAAGCATGGTAAAAATCAACACTAAAAAATCAATAAGGTATATTCCAAAGATCACAAAACTCTCAAACATTGTGTGTAAGCAGTGTCGGCATGGAAACCAAACAAAGGTAAGCTTCAAGTCAAAGGAGTACACAACATATAAGCCATTGGAACTTGTGCATACAGATCTTTGTGGAGCAACCAAAATGCAAAGCTTGCAAGGAGAGAATTATTTTATGTTATTTATTGATGATTGTAGAAGAATAACTTGGGTGGCCTTTCTTAGACATAATTATGAAGCCTTTGAAAATTTCAAAGATTTTAAAGATTTAGATGAAAATGGATTTCAAGTCAACATTCCTAAGTGTAAACCTAAAAGAAGAAGTTTACATTGAGTAGTCTGAGGTATTTCAACTGAAAAAAGACAAAGACTATGTATGTAGATTGAAGAAAGTAGTCTATGGTTAAAGTAAGCTCCTAGATACCCTATATATGAAGGTATTTTTACTCTAAATACCTATCTAAAATGGGGGTATAGGTTACATGATTGGAAATATTATTTCGATACCTTTCCTATGGTATATGGAAGTCCCTCTAAATCCATAGGAATGAGGAGATATGAAAGAATTTGTAAAATCAACCCAATCAGAATGTTAGGTCGCCCCTGCCAGGATATCAAACAATGTTATGTTGGCCCAAAAAGTGATTTAAGAACATTATAAATAAGTGGAGCACTCCCTCATTTGATTATTCATTCATGCATTCATGGATCTCTGAAAAAGGTGCGCAATTGTGGAAGAGGAAGGTATTCTAGGCTCTGAAGATGGATTTGAAGATGTTTTCTAGGTTTTTGATAATAATCTTGGTGATATTATTTTGAAGGTTTTTCTTAAAGGTATATAAGGTTCTCCATGAAAGAAGAGGAATGACTTGTGAACAAGGAATGTTTACTTAGAGGTTATTCTTTGGATAAGGTACATAAGTTGAGAGCAACGCAAAATTTGAAAATTGTGCAGTAGTAAAGATTGTCTTGTGCGGAGTAGAGTAGAGTGTGACAATAGTGAAGGCTGTATTGTGCAAAGCAAAGTGAAATAGAACAGAGTGTGACAGTTGTGAATATTTTATTGCACATAGTAGAGTAGAGTGTGACACTAGTGAATACTATCTTGCACATAGAGCAAAGTGCGAGAGAAGGGAGTGTGGTAGTTGTGAAGATTTTCTTGTTCATAGTAGAGTGCAACAGAACAAAATGTGACAATAGTATTGCGTAGAGAAGAGTGTGACAATAATATTTCATAGAGAAGAGCAGAGTGCGACAACGCAAGAAGTTACATTGGTGTACAGAAGTTAGAATTGTTTTGCATTGCAAAAGAAAAAATGGTGCACATCAGTTATATGTGTTTTTGCGAAGTGTAGTGTGCAATAGGCAAGTCATTGCAGAATAAAGACTTGAAGTAAGAAACAATGTAGTATTGAATCCAACAACATATACATAGAAAGTTACAAGAAGTGCATAGGTCGTGTTATAGGGAATCAAGAACATCATATAGATAGAAAGTAGGTGGGTTCCTATGCAATATTTGTTGAGTTAGTGCTCAGGCAGGGAGATTGGTGTCTTTAGAAAGCCAGTGCTTGCAAACATTGTAACAACGAGTTAGTGCTCAGTTGAGGAGATTGGTGTCTCCGACAAGTTGGTTCTTGAAAAAATTATAACAACAGTTTGGTTCCCACAATTATTGTAATAGTGGGTTGGTACCTACTCAAGATTCATAAAGATAAAAATCATTGTGGTTTTCTCCAGATTGGGTTTCCACGTTACATATTGTGTTTTATGGTTCGAATCTTCATGTGTCAATTATTATGAATTGTTTGATGAATGCGTATAGAAAGAAAAAATATGTTATACTGATTCACCCCCCCCTCTCAGTATAACCATAAATACAACAACTGGTTTCAGAGCGGGTTCCTTCATGAACAATTTAACCACTGGAAGATAAATCACTGCGCACTCATGGATAGACATGAAGTGTTCTCCTTAAATAGAGCTCCTTTATTTCGTGGATCAAATTATGCCTTTTAGAACATAATAATGAGAACACATTTGATAGCTATAGGGTTTGACATTTGGGATGTAGGAAAGACTGGTTATACAATTCCAACAACTTCATCTGTAGATGTAGCTGGAAAGAAGCTCATTGAAAATAACGCTAAATCCATGAACGCAATTTTGTGTGGATTGGAAGAATTTGAATTTGTCAAGTTTATGCATTCCAAATCAACAAAAGATATGTGAGACAAGCTACATAATATATATGAAGGATATGACAAGGTCAAAAAGGCAAAATTGCAAACCCATATAGGACAATTTGAGAGCCTTAAAATGAAAGAATAATAGAACATTGCAATCTTCTTTCTTTGTGTCGATGAAATTTTCAACACCATCAGAGGTTTGGGTGAAAATATTGATAAGAAAATCATTGTGCAAAAAGTTCTTAGATCACTTGCTTTAAGATTTGATTCGAAGATATATGCAATTGAGGAAATAAGGAATCTATATGATCTCACAATGGATGAATTACATGGAATTATTACTAAATATTACATGGAATTCTTACTACATACAAAATGAGGATTGAAAAAGAAAAAGAAGAAAAACCATCAAAGGGAGAAGCTTCCTTCAAGGCATCAAAGAAGAAAAATACCAAAGAACACAAATCAAGTGACAACTTAGATAGTGAATTAGATGAAGAAGAAGCCAACTTTGTTAGAAATATCAAGAGAGGATCAGGAAAATACAAAGGTAAACTTCCCTTTAAATGTTTTAATTGTGGAGAAGTGGGACAGTTTGCTGCTAAATGTCCTTATGCAAAAAATAGAAACAATGATGAAGAAGACTCCAACTTCAAAAGTTACAAAAATGGTAAGACTATAAAGAAAATAATTTTTAACAGACAAAAGAAAAATATATATGCAAATGAAGATGAAATCTCTTTTGATGACAGTAACAATGAAACAAAAGAGATTCTCTTCATGGCCCTAGAAAATGAGACTTATGTCCTAAAATATAAAACCTCAAATTTAGAAGAACCAGACAGTCCATATATTGATGGAGAAGTAAATTTGGATGAAGAACTCATATGTTCTTTGAATGGAATATATAGATTGAGGAAAAAGAAATGGCTACAAAAAGAAAAAATGAAGAAGTACATAAATGAATTACTCCGTACAAAAGAGAAATCTGATGAAACAAGAAAAAAAATCATCAATCTAAAAACTCAAGTTGAATAGGATAAGAAACAAGTTATACAACTTGAAGAGAACTTGATACTCAAAACAAGAACTCTAGCCATAACAACTCATATTTTTACATAAAAAACCTCGAATCAAAATGTGGTGTTACCGATAGCATTGTTTTTTTTTGGTTAAAAATATAGACATGGACCAAAACAATCCTTATTGTTGTTTACAAAAACTTTAAAATCAAGCCTTGAATTGAAAACTAAATCTACCAGTATCACACTTTTTAAAAAAATGGCATTATTATATCATTGTATCATAATTTAAAATTGTATTTATGAAATCTCTTTCATATTTTTGTATTAAAAATGCCAAAAAGCAACCCCAAAACGAAAAATGGTGATACTAGTATCACCCCCCTTTTTTGGGGGGCGTGAGGCAATTACAATTACAAGTTTCTAGAAACCATGGGTGGTACTGTTGCAATGAAAACCCTAAATCGATCCCTGGATTGAAAAGGGAACCTCCTAAATTAAAATTTTAAAAAGAATAACTTAAAAAAACAGAATTTAAAAAAAAATAAAATTAAAAATGGTGAAAGTTCAAAAACACAAAATTTATTAAAGAAACTTATAAACCAAATTAAGTATTTCAAAACATATTTACAACCTTATAATAAATTTTATAAACAAAAAAAATTAAAAATAAATTAAAAAATCAAAATGAAACACAAATTTAAAAGTAAAAAAAAAACACAAATTAAAAAAAAAAAAAAAGATTTGAAAAAAATTAAAAAACTTGGAAGAAATTAAAACATTTAATTTTTTAAGAAATATTTAAATTTTTTTGAAAAACGTTTAAAAAAAGTCAAATTGTTTAAAATTTTGAAAAGAAAATTTAATAAAAGATTGAAAAAAAACCTTAAAAAAAATTTAAAACTTGAAAAAACAAATTTAAAACTTGAAAAAACAAATTTAAAACTTGAAAAAAAAAATTTAAACTTAAACCAAAATTTAAGTTTAAAAAAAATTATATAAAAACAAAAGAAAATAAAACCCCCTCCCGCACAACCCCTCCTCCCCCCCCTCGGCTCCCCCTTTCCCCTCCTCCTTATCCCCCTCTGCCTCGCCTCGCTCCCTCTCACTACCCCTCGCTACTTTCCCACTCATCCCCCCTTCCAACCGGCCACGATTATGAGAATCACAACACTACAAAGGGGCGGTGCTTGGGCAAAAGAAGAAGCGAGGCAGCGCTTGGGTGGAATAATGAGCAGATCTGCTCCTTCTTCCACCCAAACACCGCCCCTTTGGGACAGTGCGATTCTCAGAATCACAACTGACTGGAAGGGGGCTGAGTGGGAAGGGGGTGGGGAGAGGCAGGGGAGGGGATGGGGGTTTTTTATATTTTTGTTTTTGTTTTTTATTTATTTATTCATTTTTTTCAAATTTCAAATTTTTGTTTTAAAATTTGTGAATAATTTTTTATTTTTTATAAAAAAAAAATATTTTGTTTCCAAGTTTTATTTTTATTTTTTGTTTTTGTTTTTAAATTTTATTTTAAAATCTCTAAAAGAATTAGTTATATACATAAAATAGTTGAAAAACCTTAAAAAATGTTTGAAATATATATTTTTTCATTATCACTAGCTACTAAATGCATTTTTTTTGTAAAATTTGAAAAAATACATTTGTAAATAAAAATTATAGTTTTTTATGACCAAAAAATTTCAAAATTGCAAAAAAGGGGGTCAAAATGAAAAACAGTGCTACCAATATACACACTTTCTAAAATGGAGGTAAAAACAACTACTAAAATTGACCCCCCCAAAAATGATAACAATGTTAGGTTCTCGTCAAGTTGTGTAACATGTTAAGAACAAAGTTGGAAAAATCGGATGCTAATCTGAAAATTGAAAAGAGCTCTACAAATTTGGGTGAGATATTAAGCTGTCAAAGGATGCCATCTAACCAAACTTGTATTGTCTACAACAAGGAGGAGGAAACTATGAAAGAAGAATCAACCTCTTCATAACAATTGGGTGAAAAAGAGAACAAGAGTGATGATGAAATACTTATGATTCCTATCAATGTTGAAGACAACAAGAGAGAAGAACATGATGTTCCACAAAAGAAATATCCTTCTCGCAAAGACGAAATCGAGGAGATCTCTTCAACAAGATGGAATCATACAATCAAGTATCAAAAACCTTTTTTTGGCTATTTTATTCTTGCAATGGTTTTGTTCATAAAGTTGTAGATTGTAGAATGAATGCAAGAAGCAATTATATGAGGAATAACAATTGAGATAACTATCGATTTTAAAGAATATTTCACAAGAATTTTCTCCTTTATTGAATTATAACATTATATATTATAATTGAAACAATGATGGGAATATAGAAAGGTTATGTAGAAGTGGTTTAAAAAAATAAAGAAATAAAGAAATCCAGAGAGTGATGGAGAGAAATCAAGAACCAAGGGAACATAAGAAAAAAAATCATTGTTCATACAGGATTCCCTGCGTGCACAAAATAAAAGGGATGAGGGGTACATTGATAATGGGTGCTTAAGTCACATGACTGGGGATAAAACAAAGTTTATCACCTTGAAAAAGAATGGAGGGATTGTTACTTTTGGGGATAATGGCACTTCAAAGATAATTGGAAAGGGGACTCTTAATCTTGATAATGGAAGAGCCAAGGTAGAAAATGTTTTGTGTGTTGAAGACTTGAAACACAATATTCTTATTGTTAGCGAATTGTGTGATCAGGAACATACTCTCACTTTTGATTCCCAAGAATGTGAGATTAGAAACACAAAGTTAGGGAAATTAGTTTCCAAAACAATAAAAAAGCCAAAAAACATGTATATTCTTGATGGGATTAGTGGAAAAAATGCTTTATGCGGCAAACCTATGAAAGCTTGATATGGCATAAAATAATGGGCCATACGAACTTTGAAAACCTGGTAAAACTCAACACTAAACAAACAATAAGGTATATTCCAAAGATCACAAAACCCTCAAACATTGTGTGTAAGCAGTGTCAGCATGGAAAACAAACAAAAGTAAGCTTCCAGTCAAAGGAGTACACAACATCTAAGCCATTATAACTTGTGCATACAAATCTTTGTGGAGGAACCAAAACTCAAAGCTTGCAAGGAGAGAATTATTTTATGTTATATATTGATGATTGTACAAGAATAAATTGGGTGGCCTTTCTTAGACATAAATATGAAGCCTTTGAAAATTTCAAATATTTTAAAGCTTTAGATGAAAATGGATGTCAAGTCAACATTCCTAAGTGAAAACCTAAAAGAAGAAGTGTACATTGAGTAGTCTGAGATATTTCAACTAACAAAAGACAAAGACTATGCATGTAGATTGAATAAAGTAGTCTATGTGTAATAACCCCAAAAATTCACTAAAATTTAAAAATTTTCGAGTAGCATTAACTACTTATGATTGTTGTGTAGAAGTATTAAAATGTTAACTTAAACATACTTAGGCGTTTTAAATAAAACAAGCTTAACGACAATGACTCCTATAACTGTTGTAAGGTCTAATAATTAAATTTCTTATGAACAAAATATCTGTCGTTGCTTCTATTATCTTTAATTTGTGTATTAAAATGTCGTTACGTCTTGTATTGTCATTTCACTATCTGGATGTTATGAGAATTACAAATTTACATAAAGTGTTTAATGTTCAGAAGCATGTCAACAATTCTTCATTCTAAAAATATGAAGTTTGGTTCTAGAGGTTGAATGTTTGTTTTGATGTTGTGAAGGGGTCCTTGGATAGACTCGAGGCTTGCTTAGCTATCACTTAGCTAACGCTCTTGAATTCTAAATGCATAATGCAGGTAAGACAACATAATTCAAATGAAGCATGAAACGTAATCAGATAATACTTCCTGTACAAAGTTATTTTCTAAGTTTGAAGTACGACTATCATTAGAGTAATTTATCTGCTCTGCAACTTCTCAGGTATTGAAATTCCTTGGAATGATAAACTTGGTATAATTTGTTTCACTATACAAATCATTGTTCAACTATTTAATTTCATTTAACCACCTACCCTAGTGCAACTAGGACGTTGGACATACATTTTAGTACAAATTAATATCCAGACTATGGATAAACGTTGTATTACACTAACTATAGGAATGATATGATCATTATAGTATCTCAACTTATGCAATATGGTTAGCCAACACTCATATGCTTAAAGTGCATACTATGCTTATACTTATGTGCATAGACTATATGAATAGACCAAATGTATGGACTATGTGTAAAATGATTACATGAAACTTATAATCAAAGAGTAAAAGTGAGAAGTTATATGCATGCTCCCCAATGTATAAACTATGCATATGAAACTATTGAATTTATATATCCTAGCTCTAACTTACGTTACCACTAGCATATGTATTTGACGTTAATCAAAGGTTTGGTGCAATGTAATACTTATATGGTTTAAACGCTGCAATCTTAACCTATATGATTATATGCTAGGCCATGAAGGAATCAAGTTTTAATACTATAGTGATATATGATGGCAGGCACTCGAGCTTAGGCATTTAATATTGCCATGAATTCTATTGTAGTGGAAAGCTTGGTGGATGCTCTCGTGGCTAACTTCACGTGATTCACTTGGATCACGGTGATGGTATTTAACTAGGCAGAGAACGAGACGTTGAGCTATACAAGGCTTGATGTATTAGAGTCTTCGCTGGATCTCTATTGGCATACTCATTTCGATGTTGGTGATATTGATTTAATGCAAATTAATGCAGTTGGTGAACTTTTAAAGCTGTGATCTTCGTTGGTTGGATCCTCACCGTAGACCTATGGTGTACTTGGTTTTTGGACTAAAACCTAACCCACCACAACACTATCGTCGAGACAAATAATTTAGCATTCATTCTTACATGAGCGAGTTGAGGAAGGCGGCCAATAGGCTCTCCGATTTTCAAGGTTTGCAACTCCATTTTGTTTTCTGACTTCCCAGGGTTCGATAGTGTTACCTCCTTACCTGCAACTGTTTGCAGGAACGATGTAAACGAGAGTGTAAAGTACAAGGTTAACACCATCCTGTATTGCATTTGAAGTTTTGATACTGTGACTTGTTATTGATAGGTTTTTTACTAGTATTTCGATGGTTGCGGTGTTTGTATAGTCTGGTTTTCTATGAATGTAACAATGTGATCGTAACTCGTAATATACTGAGTGTTTGAAGGTATTGAGGATTCAGGTGTTCTTCATGCAACGCCAAATAAATAGCTTTTGGGCACTTCTAGAGATTCGAAAGGTGCATTGAGCACGTACTGTAGGCAACGTAGAAGCCTGTGTTTTAAAAATAAAATCCAGGTAATGTGTTAAATTATACGATTGCATTTTTACAGTGCTTAGAAAAAGTCAATTTGTTTTTAAGTTTTTTGCTTCAGGATTTAACCTTTCGTTGCAATGTTGCTGGTAGGTGATACTTTGTTAACATGGTGTTGATGCTGGTCTTTAAGGGAGAAGGGTACATGATAACCGGTAAGCCTCAATGACATCCTCCCAAGGTTATCATCAGATGCAAAAAAAATGGTTTTGCTTGTCTATAGTATGCCAAGATTCGAGGGCGTATGTGACTTGATGTCATTTCCTTTTTAAGCTTAAAATACAATGTTTTAAGAGGGCTTTGTCCCTTGATCTATAGCTCGCAACAATTTAAAATGTTTTACTTCTAAAACTATTATCGTCTACTATTTGGAGTTGTAAATTTTAAAGACCCGTTTTAACACCGTTATTTATGATTACGGGGCAAACCTAACGTTATTACTATAGGCTGTGTTGTTTTGTTTTATCACTGTGTAAAGGAATATGGATATTGAACCTGGGTTTTAAACCCTACTAAAAGAAATATTGTGTTTCTGTGTTAAACGACTTTTGCTAGGGATCGAACCGTCGATCTTGTTTTACAACAAACCTTCAAAAATACTATGAGTTTTATTTATGAGTTTGTTTAAATTAACTTAAGTTTTTGGCAATGCTGAGCCTGTAAATGGATTTTGGTTTTCTTTGTTGATTCTAGATTTAAGAATTTCCATGTTTAATGTTTTAAGAACACAGGCAAAGGCCTCATTGATAATGACAATGATTAATTTCCTTAAGCCGTAACTTGCTATAGAGGTTAATATTTTTGTGCCGAGGGTTTCGATTCTCTGAACCTGCACTTCTCTTATGAAATTTTATTGTTAAGTAATTACTGTATAATGCCATAAGGGTTTAGCCACAGGGTTTGAATCCTGAGACAAATCGTCCGATACCTCAAATGTTAAGATTTTCATTTCTTTTTTTTTAAAGAAATGGCAATGATTTGAATGCTAATAGTCATTCGTAGATAATATTGTTATGGTTGAAGACGGGGTTTGAACCTTAGTCTTAACAGAGTTGATCTTATTCTTTATATCTATTTACAATTTGAGATATTGCTTAATACATAATATTTGTTTTATAGTAAGCAAAAATGTTTATAAATCTAGCTATATTATTTATAGTTCTGTATGGTAGAACCAAATGTGTTCGATTTGCATAATACTATTGGTGTTACAACATTTAAAGATAGAAGTTATAATTATTGTGTAGTATGTTTATATGAGAATGCTTATACACAGAATTGTATATTTTATAATTTTATAAAACAAGGGTTCGAAGCCCTAAACAATCTAAGTCTGTACAAAAAAATATAAAAGTAATTTCTTCTTTTTCTATGAATGTTCTGTATTTAAAAGTAGTCTATATACTGGATATTTGTCCTATTCTTATATAAATAAAACAAAAAAGATTTTTATTCATGTACATACATTTGTAGTACAGATTTGTTCTATACATTCATCCAATTCTATTTACTGTATATCAATACTCATATTTGAATTTAACTACCCTTTCCTGTACTAGAGTACAACACTGAAAGGTGTGAGGAAAAATACAAGGAAGTAATTATCATTCATTCAATCATATTATATATCATTCAATCTATCTTTTATTCTATCAGCTATTTTGGTAATTTAGAATAGGTAAAAATTGTAGAACTGAAAACACTAACTAATAATACAGTTTGTCTAATCTGTTAATTGAAAATAACGCATAAGAGCAATTAGATCAATATTACTGTTTGAACAGAAAATAAATAAGATAACACAAGTTGAACCTGAAAACTGAAGAAGAAGAAACAAACAACCAAAGGAGCCCATTCCACCCAACCAATCTCCCGAAGATAGTCAAGCTACTTGCTTTAGGACCCCCGAGCTTGTTCACTGAACCACTAGGACGAAGATTCTATGTGGATTAATGGAATAAATTCCTTTGCAACTCAACAGTAGTACTTAGAAGTAGCACTTCCTTCCTTTAGCAGTATTGAACTCAGCAATGTGGCTGCACTAGTTCGGAATGCAGTCTTATTTCACTCAAACACTTCTAATTTTTCCCTCATCAAATCTCTTATGCTAAAAAATTATCACAAGGTAAGAATGAACAACCTCCTGCTGAATTTGATGGGTAGATAAGTAGCATGCCTAGGTCTTTGGCAAGTTTATTTCAGTAAATGAGTCGCCTGCTTAGTTTCACTTTCTTGGGGAACATGACCATAAAAGTAGGGAAGTTGCCCCCTGCAATAGTTAGAAGTGAGTTGAGGATGCTACCAAGTGTCATTTTACTCTCCACTACAGTCCATTCCCCCTAGTGGGTCAGTGAACACTCATTCAACAGTCTCCTTTGGATGCTTGTCTCCATTTTTATTTATTTATAATAAAATATTCAAAGTAATTAATTACAGTCATCCATGACCCCACTTGGTCAATAGTCATAAAATATAATGTTTTCTTAATAACATAAAATGTCTAGAACTTGGGTATGTGACAAACAACCCCTATTAAGTTCAACAGCGTCCTCAATGTTTCTTTATTCATCATCCTCTTGTTCCTCCTGGAACAACATTGGATATGCCACCCGCATATTACTTTCTAGTTCCCAAGTAGCTTTGTCCGGACTAAGGTGCTTCCACTGCAACTTAACATGTCCAATGGTATGATTACGAAGAAAAATTTCCCTCTTGTCGAAGATATAGTCCGGTTCCACCAGAAAATCTCCTTCTGGTTCCACCTGTACGTCATTCCAATTAATCACATGAGTAGCATCATGCACATACTTTTTCAAAAGAGAGATGTGAAATACATTATGTACTTTAAGATTTGGTGGCAATGCCAACTGATATGCCATTGGTCCTACCCTGGACAAGATTTCAAAAGGTCCACAATATCTTGGTGTTAATTTAGCATCGATTCCCAATCTTAGGGAACTCTTCTTAGGTTTTACCTTGAGGAACACATGTTCACCAACTTGAAACTCTTTCTGAGTTCTTTTTAGATCTACCTGAATTTTCTGTCTATCTTGTGCAATTTTCAAATTGCCCTGAACCTATTTCACAGTTAGTTCCATTTCTCTTAACAAATCAGGTCCTAGCATTAACCTATCAACTGGATTACTCCAAGAGATAGGAGTATTACATTTTCTACCATATAAAATTTCAAAGGGAGTAAGCTTTGTAGAAGGCTGGTAATGGTTATTATAAGCAAATTCAGCAAGATGTAAATAATCCTCCCATTTACCTGGCTGATTTCTAACATACAATCTTAGCATGTCCTCAAGAAATTGATTAACTCTTTCAGTCTGCCCATGTGTTTGTGGGTGAAATGATGTACTGAAATTTAAAGTAGTATCTAAACCTTTAAATAAAGATTTCCAGAAATTTCTTGTAAACTTCGAGTCTCTATCAGAAATTATAATTTTTGGAATGCCATGTAAACAAAAAATCTGCTTCATGAAAATTTCAGCAATGTTAGCAGGTTTGTAAGTTATCTTAACAGGTATGAAATGGGCTGCTTTGCTGAGATTATCCACAACTACCATTATGGAATCATTCTGTTTCTGATTTTTAGGTAAACCAGTAATAAAATCAATACTAATTATGTCCCACTGGAATAAGTAGTGGCTGCAACAAACTAGCCGGGTGTCGGTGTTCAACCTTTACCTGCTGACACTCTATACACTTAGCAATATATTCAGCTACTTCACTTTTCATACATGGCCAAAAATAATCTTTTCTCAGCATGGTTATCATTTTCTGGTAACCAAGATGTGCTGAGTATGGAATTTTATGCAATTCATTTAAAATCAACAATTTAATTTCAGCAACATTAGGCACATAAAGTCTGTTTTTATACAGCAGTAACCATCTTTCATCAATTCTGAAATCTGTTATAGAATTTTCAACATTATCTTCAGTAATTTTATTAAGTAAATTCTGATATTTTTCATCCATTCTGATTCTTTCCTTAATCTGATTTTCCAGATCAGTTTTGTAAGTGTTGATTGCTGAAGTAAAATTTACTTTCGCATTTTTGCTTAATGCATTAGCAACCTTATTTTCCTTTCTCTTAATGTGCTGAATCTCGAAATCGTACTCGCTAAGGAAAGCTATCCACCTAGCTTTCCTTGCATTCAGATTTGGTAGATCCAACAAGTATTTTAATACTTTATTATCAGTCATTAAGATAAATTTTCATCCAATTAAATGATGTCACCACATTTTTAATGCATGTATTACAGCAGCTAACTCAAGGTTGTAAGTTGCATAATTCTTCTCATGAATCTTTTAACTTTCTAGACTCATATGCAATCGCGTGACCCTCTTGTGTTCAGACCCCACCAAGTCTGTCATTGCATGCATCTGTGCATACTATGAAATCCTTGTTAGGATCAATAATTTTTAAAATAGGTGCTGTTGTTAATAACTCTTTTAGTTTCTTAAAGCTTTCTTCACATTTTTGATCCCATACAAATTTCTTACCTTTCTTTTGTAAAGACGTTATAGGATTTGCTATTCTAGAAAATCCTTCAATAAACTTACAGTAGTAACCTGTAATTCCCATAAAAGATCGTACACCTGTTACATCTTTCAAGGCAGGCCATTCATTAATTGCTTTTATCTTGTCTCGGTCTACTGCAATCCCATCCTTGGATATTACATGCCCTAGGTACTGTATTTTATCTTTATAAAAATCACATTTGCTGAACTTAGCGTGAAGTTGGTGTTCCATTAACACTTGTAGAATTATCTTTAAATGTTCACCATGTTCCTCTTTCGTCTTAGAATAAATTAGAATATCATCAATAAATACTACTACAAATTTATCCAAGTACTTATGTAATACGTTGTTCATTAAACACATGAAGACTGCTAGAGTGTTGGTCAGGCCGAAGGGCATAACCACGAACTCATAGTGTCCATAGCGAGTTCTAAACGCAGTCTTAAAGATGTCCTCATCTTTAATCCTAACTTGATGATACCCCGACCTTAAATCTATCTTAGAGAATATCGTTGCACCGTGCAGTTGATCAAATAGATCATCAATGCAGGGCAAAGGATATCTTTTCTTTATAGTCATTTTATTTAGTTGAGGGTAGTCTATGCATAAATGCATAGTTCCGTCTTTCTTTTTAACAAAAATTATAGGAGCTCCCCATGGGGATGTTGATGTATTTGTAACTTCAGAATGTATTTCATACATGTATATTGTATTCCTATAGAGATGTTATTATTCCTCTATACGGAAGTGTTTGTATTCCTATAGAGATGTTATTATTCCTCTATATGGAAGTGTCGTCATTTATATTGTAAGTGTCGTAACTTATACTTGATGGTTTATTAGACCACCTTGTTGGGGTTGGCCCTATCATCATTATTCTATGTGGTTAAGTTAAGGCCGACCTAGTAAATGTTATTAGGCAAGTCAAGTCAAGTGTAAATAGAGTGCGGGAGGCACTCTATTTGATCATTCACTTTCTCACTCGCACACTCATTGGAGAGTGGCGCACTAGTGGAGGAGGAGAAGCTGCTGCTAGGAGGACTATCTCTTGTACTTGGTTTGTATCATTGCTCTATCTATCTCTGAGGAAGTTGCGGGTTTTTTCACCTTCTTGGTTTTCCCTGGTGAAACTCTGTGTCTCTTGTGTGCTTGCATTATTGTGTCCATGATTGATATACTGTAGATATGTTGTACATGTTATTCTCTCAGTTAAGATCCTATATCAAATTGAAATTTCTAAAAACTAACATGGTATCAGAGCTAGCCTGAAAGAAGGCATGGTATGGCATTTCTGACACTTGTTGCACTTGCGAAGCTAGGGCTTGATATAGCAAAAACCAGTCATTGTAGAAATTTCGCTATAAATTAATTTTGGTGAGGTTTCAGGATCTGCATATCTTACAGGTCGAAGATAAGATCCACATGTACCTTGTGTCCAAAGGAGAGCTTCTAACTCGTTGTACTTTCATATTTATGATCTATACAATATAGGGTTTCTGCCTCTTCCAGATCTCAGTCATAAACAGGTGACCTAGGAAAAAAGGTCACAACATGGGAGAGGAAGCTCCAAATGAAATTTCATAAAAAGTGGCAGGTAGGGCACAGACTTTAATTTCATAGGTATGATTTTCAGAGGCTGAAATTGAACTAGTGACACGTGGCACTCCGTGCAAGTTTGCTCTCCTGTTTTATCCCATAAACAGGTCACGTTGTGACACTTGGCATAAATCTCTCTCAGAGAATCCATTTGAGGTCAGACCTATGGGTTTGGAAAGATAACAACTCAGGATACAACAGTAAGAATTTTCAAACCTTGTAGATATGAAATTTTGGAGTTACACCAGAAACAATCAGGTGCATATTTCTGTCAAAATAGAGTTGGATTTCGAGCACCTTCATTCATGGCTACGGGAATTTAGGGTTTTAGAGAAAGTTGGAATTTTTGTAATAGGAGACCACAGCTGGATTCTCCCCATCAAAATCGAAATTTAAAGACCAAGATCAAATTTTTTGGTTGGGCAGAAGACCGGGCTTGATCAAACCCTAGTTCGGGACTTTGATTAGAAAAGTGAAAAATTAGGGCTTGTACAAAAATTGGAATTTTTGAAATCTGTGACCATAGCTGGAAGCTCCTTGGAAAAATCCAATTTTAGAGCTTTGGATCAAAATATTTGGTTGGGTGAATCTCCGGGAAACTCAAACCCTAATTTAGGGTCCTCCCAAGTGAATCCGGAAGATTGAAAAACAATTTTGAGGGGTGAAACTTTGCATTTTTCAAATTATGAGTATACCAGGTTGATCAGCTCATCAAGGCACATCTTTCTATCCTTTCAGAAGTTTGAAATTCAAAGTTTGAATTTTTAGGGTTTCCCTGACAAACCCTAATTCGGCTCCAAATCCAGTTTCTGCAAATCAAGTGGATTGGGTTAATCCTAGAAGAGAATGGATTTGTCACCTGCATAAGTGAAGGAGTTCCTGTTTGTAACATACACTTTAAGCTGGAAAACATTTTGTGTTTAGAAACATTATGATAACTTTTATTGTAAAGTTTGTATTGGACAGGTGTCCAAGGATGACTATAATTTGCACAATATATTATTATTTAATAAATAAAATAGGATACAAACACCGAAGAGGACTGTTGAAAGAGTGGTTACTGATCCACTAGGTGGAATGGAATCTGGGGTAGAAGGCAATGGACAAGTGGCAGCATTATGATGCAACTAACTAGTTATTAGTATGGGACAACTCCCTTGAAATGTGGTCATAGTGCCCTGAAAGATGGGACTGGAGCTTGAGGCTCATTTATTCCAAACTGACCACTAAAAGACCTAGGCGGTCTATATAATAGCCATCAAATATTGAACTGAGGTTCATCACTTTTTCTGACGAGGAAATTTACCTTGGGGTTTTGCTGTGTTTGCACCCAAGAGATTTGATGAGGGGATATGTTGTTGTTGATCATGTTGTGAGTCTGCCAAACTCTTATTGAGTTCAGGAGGTTGATGCTGAGTGGAGAAGGCATTTTTCAGGAGGTTGATACCGAGTGGAGAAGGTATTTTTGAGTGCCTTGCTTCTACACAGATTCCACCTACTTACTGGATCAGTAATCAGGCTCAGGGGTTCACTAGAAGTCAGCAAGTTGAGCTACTTCTTCTGAAGCAGGTTGGGAGGAACAAACCTCTTTGAATGTTTGTCGGCTCTATTCTCATTTACAGGTTTCACTGTCCTATCTATTTTTTAGTTCTATTATGTTTAAAATGTTTTTGTTTTCATTTTATAAATTCATTTTAGTTTCTTGAGTAAATTAGAAATTCTGTAATTCTGTATGAATCTGACTTGAATGAATAAAATAAATGATCTCTGCATTTTTCCCCATGCTTTAGGAATTGCATCATACTCTAGTACAAATATAGATTATAATAGATAGGTAAGATAGGCGAAATAGCCATGTGATTGAAGAAGCTGAAAACAATTATTTTCTATGTTATTGTCTACTGTTAATTTTTCTGTGATGTCTTCTACATTTATGAACATCAGTTTTGTTTAGAAATAAATTTAATTTACAGTCATAGATTAGGTCTTTATATACAGTATTTTCTTTAGAAATAATGCAAAGAATTAGATACATAATCACTTCTGCACATATCAAAATGTACTCACACATTCAACAGAGATTTTGTATTTTTCTACCAATTTCGGTATAGAAGTATTATAAAAATTATTTGTAGCATTTCCATTTCCAATCATCAGATTCTTACATAAGGTATTCATCTTCATCCGCACATATCATAGTACATTTATTTTTTTACTGCAAATATTTATTCATCTCTGTACAAAAGTAGATTTACATTTCTTTTGATAACCTACATTCAAGCAAACCCTAAACTCTACAGTCTTCTGACAAAAACCTCAACATTTAAGAATTACCATTTTATCTTTCTATTTATTCAGAACGAGTTACATTCGTCATTTTTGTCTTTCGACCTAGGGTTTCACTTCTCAAACAAAATAGTCTATAATTTGTATTATTATTCTATCCATAGAATCTGCAAAGTATTAACTTTCTCAAAAACACGGCTTTATAATAAAACCTAGTTAAAATCAAACAACTGTAGGATAAACCGATAAGGTAACAAACATGAACTCCATGATGAAGATCCTATAGAGGAGAAGCATCAATACTTAACGCAATATCAGGATTACATATTTATAAACTACTTACAAACAGAAAACCTTCTTTAGACACGATTATCGAAACTATAGCAACAGGAACTTTAAACATAAACCACCTTTCACATTAGTTCAAGACAGGGTTTTGAGGTTTGTTAACCCAGATTTTCTTCCACGTTCTTTAATTCCAAAGACGAAACAAAACTATGAACCCTAAATATTAACCTGATATTTCCTTGCAACTATCATCGTTTTCAAATAGACGCACTGTACACAAGTAGAAATATTTCTGCACACTAGCAAACTTCAACCATCGTTTTTGAAAACACACGGACTTTTATATTATCCAAGTTGTGAAGGAGCTTTCCTCATAACTGTTACATTATCAAATGCGGACAAGTTTGAACCCTTTTTGGATCAAGGTGGTATTCCTTCCCACAATTTCCTTTACAAGTTGTAAAAAAAACTAACTAGATGAAGCATACTTTCTCTGAGTTAAAACACATTACACAGAACATCATACAACCGGCCATCATCATCTTCGACACAGGGTTTTCAAGGCAACCACCGAAGCTTACCGGTTGGTATTGCTATGGCCAACCTTCAATTCCCAGCTCTGGAGGAGTTGTGGAAACCATTACCTACAAACATAGTGACAAGGTGGTTAAATCCTTGATAAACCCTCAAAAGATAGAATGAAATATCAAAATTGTATGAACGTTGTATGGAAAGTTTGAGTTACATTACCTTCGAATGGTGGATGGTTAGCAGTAAGAACAATCACAAGACCAAAGCAACAGTAACTGCTTTCATTCATGTATTCAAGTGCCAAATCCAAAGGAAACCCCTTACAGAGTCACTAAATTCTCAATAGCTAAGCATTACAAAGACCTGGAACAACCATGGCGAAGGATTAAATTCCTTTTTTGTACCATTTTGGCATTTCAAAAACCCTCAACAGGTCTGACAATCGAAAACGCTAAGGACCAAGACTAAAACTGCAAACTGATACATTCTTCACAGTCCAAACAGTAAAATAGCTCTGTTCTTAATCTTCAGGAGTCACGGGTTCAAAACCCAGCTCTCAAAACTCAAGCGCACAAACAAAGATCCTACAAACCCTCGACCTGTCGGCCAGGTTGCAGAACCACCGCTACAAAACAAAAAGTTGGACAATAAACACTTGCTTGAAATGAAGGTAGGGTTAAACCCTTGCCATCAATACACGATCAAATCAACGGTGGATATCATCGGTGTGATTCACGAGAACAACCAGATCAACTACCACATTAAATACACTATTCATTGGAATTGCCACGTTTGAGCCACGAAGGAGCTAACTCACACCGAGCTTGAACCGGAGTATTACAACTCATCTCATAACTAGGTTTACATGATACCATCACATGCCTCAGCCACGAGGCTATCCACGAGGGATCTCCTTTTACTCGGCAGTAGTGAGAATTCAATGAACAAGAGTACACCGGTGCCTGCCAACAGGATTTATTTAATACACACCATCATTACACTATTTAATGCATCGAATATTACATGGTGATTTGTGTTACCAATCACTAAACCATATCCATTGATAAGATTACAGGCATATAATGGTATAACTAAAGTTCTGTTATCATTACATAGACTCACGTTGATTTACACATACCATATATCACATATGTCTATCATATAGGACTTTTGTTCAATATATATATATTTCATATACATTACAAAAGGTCCACAAAACTATATAACAAGTTTAGTTACGATATAGGTATTGAATTCTATATTTTCATACAATTGGTATTATAGAAATTGCATAGTTTACAATTTTACAATAGATCATATATTAAAAATAGGATGAATACAAATGTGCTCAAGTTCTTAGTTTTAAAACAAATCATTTGTATAAATATCGTAACAGGTTTTCGGCATCGTTATTATATTTAAAAAGGAATATTCTAGCCAAGTTATATTAGGCTCAGACCTTCAAAATTACCTATGTATCGATAGTGCACCCATCACAAATAACAAGTAGTAAATAGAGGTGTATGGATCACTTTTGACTACCTAAGCAACTGCAGATCAGCATCTCTACCCAGTATTTCATGTATGGTACCATTACAATGGCTACATTTTTATGGAGATCTCACCTGAAAAAATTTAACACTTTAAGACTTTCTAAGACGAAGAATAACATTAGAAAATCAGTCTTGAACTCTCTTCGGACACTTCGGAAGAACACCTTACCTGGAATCTGCGACAAGGACATTTTCACATGCTTTAGCCCGAATTCTAAGTAAGCTTTGGGGCGTCCGAAGGACCCCTTCATCAACCAAACAAAAGTACTTTAGTCAAATAGTGCATCAACTTTCGTAAACAACAATAGAAGAAATGTGTAACAGCACAACTAAATATAGATAACATTTCATGCATTGTTCTATTTCCGCATTATTAAATAGCATTTATTTTCACGTAGAAAAGTTTTAAATTTTTACGATTTTCCGAGATGTTACACTGTTTCAGAGGGAGATGAGGCTAAGGCCTTACATAAGAGGATTACAAGCAATCTCAACAGGTATGACTTATCCAGGTATGTTTCCAGATTTGTTCATGATTAAGTTTATGGTATGTTTGTCTTAATTAAGATTAGTACAATCTTGATTAATTTTAGACTTGTCGTATGACCTTAATAAAATATGAATGCATGATAGAAGATATTCATTGATTAGGGTTTTGACACTTATGATTGTACTAGTGCATTGTGGTGTTGTATGAGGTTGATGTTGTCCGCTAACATGAAACATACATCAAGAAAGACAAATCATGTTCTATTTCAAGAACATATGACCATGGTGACATGAAGACAAATATTCATCCATTGTCATGGATCATATAGAAGATCTACTTACGAGGTATGTATAACTTGGTTCTATAATGGTTAACCTATGAGATATGCAGGTTACTAGCACAAGTCATTGAAGAGAACAAGAAGACATTATGCGGGTATGTTAGACATTACTAGATAGCATGCTAATCCATGTATGTTTTTTCCTATGTCAAGTTAGAATTCTACCTTGTGTTATGATCTCTTCTATAAGTATACTGTTGTATGGTTGATAATGATTATTCATGAAGTTAGAAATGTAAGTAATCAAGGGTTTATGCATAGTATGTCTCTTACCTTGATTGATGATATGACTAACCAAAAAAGTCCTTTGGTCAAATAAAGAATATGCATGAGTAAAAGAAGTATTCCCTGAAACCTTGAATACTAATGTTTATTATCTATGTTTGAAATGATCTTGACCATACATGTTTAAGATTACTTAGAATCATAATGTTTTTGATAGTATTAAGATTATGAATGTTTGTATGAGACCTCGAGGATAGCACAATGATGATACTAGTAAGCATGCATAGTGATCGAGGATGGATATAAGTTCAAAGACAGGTAATCTAGGAAGAAAAGATCAAGAGGGAGCACACTCCAGTAGTTCCTGCAAGGAATCAAATATTGAGAGGGAGTCTACCCTACAACCAAACAAAGATAAGTATTTGAATTTTCATTTCTTGCATACTTGTTTGTTTAAATAATATTTTTCAATGAGGTATATGCTTATGTTCCTAGACTTAGGGTGTGTATTATGCATATTAGAATAATTGCATTAATGAACAGTATACTACTAATATGCATGTGATGGGTAAGTGGCCTATGGCACTGTACAACATTCTATTGCTACGTATCTAGAATGAAACCTCTTTGCTGACATGTTGGGAGTTGTGCACACTCTTAACAATGTTCTGGTAGAGATTGGAAGGCATCTAGAAAGTTACGGGATATGGATAAATGTTGTATTGAAGCATTGGCTAAAATAATTGCATGACTGTATGACATATTTCTTTATGTGTAAGAATTTGCTCTGAAAACTATGAGATGTTTCTAATCATGCAATTTAAATTGTTTTGTATGAAAGATCATATACCGTCACCTACAAAAGAAGGACTACAACATTTGTTCAGCAACAAAGTTATCTATTAAAGATATTGAATATATTAAAGTTCCCAGGATTCGGGAAGAATGCCATGATCAAGGAGTACCAGTCGATCATGAAGAATGATATTTGGGATGCAGTCCCAAGACCTGAAGGGAAGTCTGTTGTGACTTCCAAGTGGATCTATAAGATCAAGCATGCTGTAGATGGTAGCATAGAAAAATACAAAGCGAGGATCGTATCTCGTGGCTTCTCTCAGAAAGAGGGGATAGACTATGAAGAGACTTTTGCTCCTGTAGCCAACTACACTTCCATTATATTAGTACTTGCTTTGGCTGCAGTGATGAAATGGAAGATACACCAGATGGATGTTAAGACTGCTTTCTTGAATGGTGTAGTCGAGGAGGAAGTGTATGTGGTACAACCACTTGGTTTTGAGACACATGACAGAGAGTCATATGTGTGCAAGTTGAAGAAAGCCTTGTACGGCTTGAAGCAAGCTCCTAGTACTTGGTATGGTAGGATAGACAGCTTTCTATCTAGTTTGGGCTTTACCAAGAGTAAAGCAGATTCCAACCTTTACTACAAGGTTGAGGAAGGCAATCCTGTGATTCTCTTATTGTATATGGATGACCTGTTTGTAACAGGAGAGGATAGATTGATTGTCGACACGAAGAGGAAGCTTGCTGCCATGTTCAAGATGAAGGAATTGGGGATGATGCACTATTTCCTAGGAATGGAGGTGTGGTAGAGCACAGATGGAATCTTCCTTGGACAAGGGAAGTATGCAGTAGATATCCTAAATAGGTTTGAGATGATGGACTGCAAGGCCATGGCCACACCTATGGCATCGAACCTAAAGCTTCTATGTGATGCTTCATTTGAGCCCGTTGATGTCACTATGTATCGTCAGATGATTGGGTCCTTGATGTACCTAATGAACACTAGACCATATATTTGCTTTGCGGTGAACACATTGAGCCAGTTCCTGACAGATCCGAGGAGTGTTCACTTGGTTGTTGTAAAGCATATTCTGAGGTACCTAAAAGGTACAATTGGTTATGGGCTCAAGTATGATGTGAATCAAAAGTTTAACCTATAGGGTTATGTTGATTCAGATTGGGCAGGCAGTGCTGCAGATAGGAAGAGCACCTTTGGGTGCTGCTTCAGTATGGGATCATGTGTGATCTCTTGGTTTAGCAGAAAGAAGTCCTGCGTAGCACTGAGTACAGCCGAAGCAGAGTATGTTGCAGCTTGTTCGGCTAGTTGTGAGGAAGTATGGCTTAGAAATCTACTGTCTGAGTTATTTGATCTCCCGTTGGATGCTGCTGGTATTTTTTATGACAACAAGAATTGTGTAAAGCTGTCTGAGAACTCGGTGTTCCACGACAAGTTGAAGCACATTGAGATCAAATATCACTATATCAAGGATATGGTGCAGAGAGGAGCAGTGAAGCTCTTGTATGTTGCAACGGATGAGCAGGTTGCAGATGTATTGACGAAACCACTAGCCAGAGTGAAGTTTGACTACTTCATAGAGAGGCTTGGTGTTCTTCAGATTGACGACACTTCGAGGAAGAAGTGATGGACACATTTGCAGGATCCATTCCAAGCATGGTGAGAGGAGGATCCTTCCCATGGCTGTGGATGTAAGTGCTGGATGATGAGTATCAGGACAATGCTCCAGTTACTGCTCTGTATATGCATCATGTTGGATGCTTTTTATGATCAGTTGGATCATGTATATGTATATGCATCATGTTGGATGCTTGGTATGATCAGTTGGATCATGTATTTGTGTATGTATCAGGTGGATGCATTGATATGATCAGGTAGATCATGTATTTGTGTATGTATTAGGTGGATGCATTGATATGATCAAGTAGATCATGTATTTGTGTATGTATTAGGTGGATGCATTGATATGATTAGGTAGATCATGTATTTGTGTATGTATCAGGTGGATGCATTGATATGATCAGGTAGATCATGTATTTGTGTATGTATCAGGTGGATACATTAAATGATCAGGTGGATCATGTATCAGGTAGATACTTGGTATGCATCAGGTGGGTGCATTGTATGATCAGGATGATCATGGATGACGAGCTTCAGGATGTTGCTCTAGATGATTTGCATCAGGATGATGTAGTGACGATGATCAGGATGATCATGTGTGATGAGTATCAAGATGATACTCTGGATGATGTACATCAGGATGATGTACTGTGTGATGATGATCAGTATGATCATGAGCATCAGGATGATGCTTCGTGCGATGATGATCAGTTGGATCATGAGTATCAGGTTGATACTTGGAGGTCAGAGATGATATGTGGCAGGTTGTGCAAGTAGCATGTAATCAGTCCTCAGAGATCCGATAGGTTGAGTTGTGTGCTCGTAATCAGTACTGGGATGAGGTATTGCAATGTAATATGTAATCAGTCCTCAAAGATCTGATAGGTTGAGTTGTGTGCTCGTAATCAGTCCTGGGATGAGGTATTGCTACGGAGACATGTAATCAGTCTTGGAGATCCGAGAGGTTGAGTTATGTGATCGTAATAAGTCTTGGGATGCTATTTAGAGATCTTGTCGGTCATGCTGCGACACATAAATGTTCCTGGGATGCTCTTTAAAGGTATTTTCTATTCACATGTAATCAGTCCTGGAGATCCGAGAGGTTGAGCTATGTGCTCGTAATAAGTCCTGGGATGCTCTTTAGAGATCTTGTCGGTCGTGCTGCAGCACATAAATGTTCCTGGGATGCTCTTTAAAGGTATTGTGAAGAGGATGCATGTAATCAGTCCTGGGAGATCTTGTCGGTCATGCTTAGGCACATAAATGTTCCTGGGATACTCTTGTCAGGTATTGCATCAGCACATAAATCATTCCTGAGAGACCACCTCTATCAGACCGTTCGCACAGATGATGAAGACCTACAGGTGGTGGGCCTACATCCAGTATGAAAAGGGATTGGCTTTGTAGAACTTCCTATGATGAGTAGATCAAAGATTGATTGAGATAGCAGTATAAGTGACGATGACGATGATCCAGTGATGATGTTCCAGAGAAGAAGACTTGTGCTAGAAGACCTGTGTCGAGAAATACGTTCCTAGTTAAGAGGGAGTGTTGATGTATTTGTAACTTCGGAATGTATTTCATACATGTATATTGTATTCCTATAGAGATGTTATTATTCCTCTATACGGAAGTGTTTGTATTCCTATAGAGATGTTATTATTCCTCTATACATAAGTGTCACCATTTATATTGTAAGTGTCGTAACTTATACTTGATGGGTTATTAGACCACCTTGTTGGGTTCGACCCTCTATAAGTCATGTGGGTTAAAGGGTTATTAGACCACCCTATTGGGGGTCGGCCCTGTCAGCATTATGTTATGTGGTTAAGTTAAGGCTAACCTAGTAAAGGTTATTAGGCAAGTCAAGTCAAGTATAAATAGAGTGCGGGAGGCACTCTATTTGATCATTTACTTTCTCACTCACACACTCGTTGGAGAGTGGCGCACTAGTGGAGGAGGAGAAGCTGCTTCTAGGAGGACTATCTCTTGTACTTGGGTTGTATCATTGCTCTATCTATCTCTGAGGAAGTTGCGGGGTTTTCACCTTCTTGGTTTTCCCCAGTGAAACTTTGTGTCTCTTGTGTGCTTGCATTATTGTGTCCATGATTGATATACTGTAGATATGTTGTACATGTTATTCTCTCAGTTAAGATCCTAGATCAGATTGAAATTTCTGAAAAACTAACAGGGGACACAGTGGGTCTTATATAATTTTTATCAATCAATTCTTTAAGCTATGACTTAAGTTCATTAAGCTCCAGAATATTCATTCTGTAAGGAGCCTTTGAGTTTGGTACCACTCCTGGTACTAACTCAATGGTGAAATCGAGTTCCCTTTTTGGAGGTAGTCCTGAATCTCTTCAGGGAATACATCCGAAAATTCCTTTAGAATGGGTATGCCTTCCAGCTTTAACTTATCTTCTTTAGTAGATTGTTCATTATTAATTACGTTTCCAGCAAACAGCTTACACCCTTTTTGAACAACTTTCTTAACTGGTAATGCAGAAGTTTTCCTAACATATATTTTTCTAGGAATCCCTTTTACCATTACAGTTTCAAATGCATCATTTAAACAAGAAAAGTCTTTTCAAAGCAATTTAGTACAACTCTATGCTTTTCTGACCAATCCATTCCAATCAGAACGTCATAAGAACCTAAAGGAAACACATTTAGTTTAACATGAGTTCTAAACTGATTCATCAACACTTCGCATTCTTTTACATAATCAGTCACCTTTCTTTTCGTGCCAGTAGATAATTGAACCAACCATGATTTATCAAACTTATCTACTTCCATATTGCAACATTTAAGTAAATCAGGTGAAATATAGGTAAGGCTTGGCCCTGGATCAATCAAAATATAAACAAGTTTATCTTTTAACATACATTCCACTTCAACCATGGAATTTTGATGATCTGCTTACCTGTTCTCCAAAGCTGCATTTATCCTGGGCATCTCCCTTGCTAAGTCACCAACAGTAGCCTCATCTTGTATAGTATGTACGTTGTTGACAGCCTTCTTTCGAAGTGGACAGTTCGATGCATAGTGAGGTCCCTGACATTCCCAACACATAACAGGTTCTTTCTGTTCATTACTTTTAACAAAAATTTTAGGTGGTTCACTTTTCCTTGCAGCTGTAAATTTTGACTGTGTATTACTTGCTGCATTATTTCCTGGAAACTTTCTATTAGAGTAGTTACATGAATTATTATTCCCAAAATTACGATTAAAAGAAAACTGCTTCTTCCTTTGCTCAAAGTTGTTAGGCCTTTTTGCTTTCCAGCTTGGTATGCCTTCTCTTCTCTTATTATGTTCATAACAGATGTTCTCCTTTCTCATGGCTTCTTCAAGAGTTCGAGGACTATCATATTCAATTCTGCCTTTTATGTGATAGGGAAAGCAGCTCAGAAACCTCTGTACCTTAGGATTTTCTTCAACGAAATAAGGCACATACCTTAATAAATTCAAAAAATTGCTACACAACTCTCTCATATCCATGGAACCTAGCTTTAAATCATAAAAATCCTTAGCTCATTCCTTATAATATTGTTCTGACATAAATTTTCTTTTAAAATATTTCTTAAAATTACTCCAATTTACACTTTTCTCTTTTAAACCTTCAACTCGTTTCAAATCTTGCCACTAGATGTCCACTTTTCTAGTTAAGTTATAAATTGCCATTTTAGTTTTTAGATTACTTGAGTAATTGTAAATATGGAAATACTTATTCATCCTAGACAACCATGCTTCAGCTGTCTCACTCTTTTTTGTTTCTCCATTAAAATTTGGTGGTTTGATCTTTTTAAACTCACCAGAAATTTCTTCGTAGGGTCTGTACTTCTTTTTCTTAGTGTAGCAGTCATTGTCACTACTATCACTAGAGTACTTATGCTTTTTTATGTATTCCCTTGCATCAAATTCAGAAGACGAACTGCTGTCGTAATTAATCAATTTTACCTTTTTATCATTACGTTGGTAGGACGTAGTTCCAGATTCAACATTATTTTCTATTTTCTTATCTTGGTCATTTTTATGAAAATCATCCAGCATGATTTGACTCAGCTCCTCTTGAGCTTTCAGAATTCGTTCGTTTTCTTCCTTAACAATTTTTATCTCAATTTTTAAATCTTTCACTGTACTTAACAATTCAGAGGAATTATCGTTCAATTCGACAAATAATTTTTCTGTATTAATGTGTCCTTGTTCATTATTAATATGTTCATTATTAAGGGACCTGTCCTCAACTAACTCTATTGGTCCTTCCATACCTGCAGACTCAAATTATAAAATGTTGAAACTGAAAACAAAATAAATTAAAGCAGTAATTTGTAATTCTGTTATAGATTTTCATTTGTGCACATGAGCCACTTCAGGCCTACTATTTGAACTTGCGCTCTGATACCACATGTAACATCCCCAAAAATTCACTAAAATTAAAAAAAAATCGAGTAGCATTAACTGCTTATGATTGTTGTGTAGAAGTATTAAAATGTTAACTTAAACATACTTAGGCATTTTAAATAAAACAAGCTTAACGACAATGACTCCTATAACTGTTGTACGGTCTAATAGTTAAATTTCTTATGAACAAAATATCTATCGTTGCTTCTACTATCTTTAATTTATGTATTAAAATTTCGTTACGTCTTGTATTGTCATTTCACTGTCCGGATGTTATGAGAATTACAGATTTACATAAAGTGTTTAATGTTCAGAAGCATGTCAACAATTCTTTGTTCTAAAAATATGAAGTTTGGTTCTAAAGGCTGAATGTTTGTTTTGATGTTGTGAAGGGGTCCTTGGATATCCCCGAGGCTTACTTAGCTATCGCTTAGCTAACGCTCCTGAATTCTAAATGCATAATGCAGGTAAGACAACATAATTCAAATGAAGCATGAAACATAATCAGATAATACTTCCTATACATAGTTATTTTCTAAGGTTGAAGTACGACTATCATTAGAGTAATTTATCTACTCTGCAACTTCTCAGGTATTGAAAGTCCTTGGAATGATAAACTTGGTATAATTTGTTGCACTATACAAATCATTGTTCAACTATTTAATTTCATTTAACCACCTACCCTAGTGCAACTAGGACGTTGGACATACATTTTAGTACATATTAATATCCAGACTATGGATAAACGTTGTATTACATTAACTATAGGAATGATATGATAATTATAGTATCTCAACTTATGCAATATGGTTAGACAACACTCATATGCTTAAAGTGCATACTATGCTTATACTTATGTGCATAGACTATATGAATAGACCAAATGTATGGACTATGTGTAAAATGATTACATGAAACTTATAATCGAAGAGTAAAAGTGAGAAGTTATATGCATGCTCCCCAATGTATAAACTATGCATATGAAACTATTGAATTTATATATCCTAGCTCTAACTTACATTACCACTAGCATATGTATTTGACCTTAATCAAAGGTTTGGTGCAATGTAATACTTATATGGTTTAAATGCTGCAATCTTAACCTATATGATTATATGCTAGGCCACAAAGGAATCAAGTTTTAACACTACAGTGATATATGATGGCAGACACTCAAGCTTAGGCATTTAATATTTCCATGAATGCTATTGTAGTGGAAATCTTGGTGGCTTCTCTCATGGATAGCTTCACATGATTCACTTGGATCGCAGTGATGGTCTTTAACTAGGCAGAGAATGAGATGTTGAGCTGTACAAGGCTTGATGTATTAGAGTATTCGTTGGATCTCTATTGGCATACTCATTTCGACGTTGGCGATATTGATTTAATGCAAATTAATGCAGTTGGTGAACTTTTAAAGTTGTGATCTTCGTTGGCTGAATCCTTGCCATAGATCTATGGTGTACTTGTTTTTTGGACTAAACCCTAACCCACCACTACACTATCATCGAGACAAATGCTTTAGCATTCAGTCTTGCATGAGCGAGTTGAGGAAGGAGGCCGACAGGTTCTCCGATTTTCAAAGTTTTCAACTCCATTTTGTTTTCTTCCTTCCCAGGATTTGATAGTGTGACCTCCTTACCTGCAACTATTTGTGGGAACGATGTAAACGAGAGTGTAAAGTATAGGTTTAACACCATCCTGTATTGCGTTTGAAGTTTTGATACTGTGACCTGTTATTGATAGGATTTTTACCAATATTGCGATGATTGCAGTGTTTGTATAGTCTGGTTTTCTATGAGTGTAACAATGTGAGCCTAACTCGTAATATACTTAGCGTTTGAAGGTATTGAGGGTTTGGGTGTTCTTCGGAAAATGCCAAACGAACAGCGTTTGGGCACTTCTGGAGATTCAAAAGGTGCATTGAGCACGTACTGTAGGCAATGCAGAAGCCTATGTTTTAAAAATAACAGCTAGGTAATGTGTTAAATTATATGATTGAGTTTTTACAGTGCTTAGCAAAAGTCAATTTGTTTTTAAGATTTTAGCTTCAATATTTAACCTTTTGTTGCAATGTTGTTGGCAGGTGATACTTTGTGAACATGGTGTTGATGCTGGTCTTTAAGGAAGAAGGGTACTTGATAACTGGTAAGCCTCGGTGACATCCTCCCAAGGTTATCAATAGATGCAAAAAAAAAGGTTTTTCTTGTCTGTAGTATGCCAAGATTTGAGGGCGTATGTGACTTGATATCATTTCTTTTTTAAGCTGAAAAGCCAATGTTTTAAGAGGGCTTTGTCCCTTGAGCTGTAGCTCGCAACAATTTAAAATGTTTTACTTCTAAAACTATTATCGTCGACTGTTTGGAGTTGTAAATTTTAAAGATCTACTTTAACACTGTTATTTATGATTATGGGGCAAACCCAACATTTTTACTATATGCTGTGTTGTTTTGTTTTACCACTGTTGTAAACCCTACTAAACGAAATACTGCGTTTCTGTGTTAAACAACTTTTGCTAGGGATCGAACCGTCGATCTTGTTTTACAACAAACCTTCAGAAATACTATGAGTTTTATTTATGAGTTTGTTTAAATTAACTTGAGTTTTTGGCAATGCCGAGACTGTAAATGGATTTTGGTTTTCTTTGTTGATTCTAGGTTTAAGAATTTCCATGTTTAATGTTTTAAGAACACAGGAAAAGGCCTCGTTGATAATGACAATGATTAATTTCCTTAAGCCGTAACTTGCTATAGAGGTTAATATTTTTGTGTCGAGGGTTTCGATTCCCTGAACCTACACTTCTCTTATGAAATTTTATTGTTAAGTAATTATTGTATAATTCCATAAGGGTTTAGCCACAGGGTTTGAATCCTGAGCCAAATCGTCCAATACCTCAAATGTTAAGATTTGCATTTTTTTGTTTTTAAAAGAAATGGCAATGATTTGAATGCTAATAGTCATTCGTAGATAATATTGTTATGGTTGAAGACGGGGTTTGAACCTTAGTCTTCACAGAGTTGATCTTATTCTTTATATCTATTTACAATTTTTGATATTGTTTAATACATAATATTTGTTTTATAGTAAGCAAACATGTTTATAAATCTAGCTATATTATTTCTAGTTCTATATGGTAGAACCAAATGTGTTCGATTTGCATAATACTATTGGTCTTACAATATTTAAAGACAGAAGTTATAATTATTGTGTCGTATGTTTATATGAGAATGCTTATAAACAGAATTGTATATTTTATAATTTTATAAAACAAGGGTTTGAAGCGCTAAACGATCTAAGTCTGTACAAAAAAATATAAAATCAATTTCTTCTTTTTCTATGAATGTTTTGTACTAAAAAGTAGTCTATCTATTGGATATTTGTCCTATTCTTATATAAATAAAACAGAAAATATTTTTATTCATGTACATACATTTGTAGCACATATTTGTTCGATACATTCATCCAATTCTATTTACTATATACAAATAATCATATTTGAATTTAACTACCCTTCCCTGTACTAGAGTACGACACTGAAAGGTGTGAGGAAAAATACAGGCAAGTAATTATCATTCGTTCAATCATCTTCTATATCATTCAATCTGTCTTTTATTCTATCAACTATTTTCGTCATTTAGAATAGGTAAAAATTGCAGAACTAAAAACACTAACTAATAATACAGTTTGTCTAATCTGTTAACTGAAAATAATGCATAACAACAATTAGATCAATATTACTGTTTGAACAAAAAATAAATAAGATAACACAAGTTGAACCTGAAAACTGAAGAAGAAGAAACAAACAGCCAAAGGAGCCCGTTCCACCCAACCAATCTTCTGAAGACAACCAAGCTACTTTCCTTAGGACCCCCGAGCCTGTTCACTGAACCACTAGGACAAAGATGATGCGTGGATTAATGGAATAAATTCCTTTGCAACTCAGCAATAGTACTTAGCAGTAGCACTTCCTTCCTTTAGCAATATTGAACTCCGCAATGTGGTTGCACTAGTTCAGAATGCAGTCTTATTTCATTCAAACACTTCTAACTTTCCCCTCATCAAATATCTTGTGCTCAGAAATTATCACAAGGTAATAATGAACAGCCTCCTACTAAATTCGATGGGTAGATAAGTAGCATGCCTAGGTATTTGGTCAGTTTATTTCGGTAAATGAGCCACCTGCTCAATTTCACTTTCTTGGGGAACATGACCATAAAAGTAGGGAAGTTTCCCCCTGCAACAGTTAGAAGTGAGTTGAGGATGCTTCCAAGTGTCAGTTTACTCTCCACCACAGTCCATTTGTGATGAACCTGCAATAATTAATTAATGCAAATACATGAGATATCAGAAATAATAGAACAGAATCACTTTTATATTGATCACGGGCCACTTCGAGGGGGAAACCTCCTTTGAGCAAGTTCAATACAATTAACTTCACGGTGCCTTCAATGACCTCAACACACACTTATATACTAATTCTATGCCCAATACTATGAGTAAAAACCATGGGACATATAATACTACGGGACGACTTACAAAGCATATGTGTCCAATACTATGGGTCAATACTATGGGCTAATATAAACTATGGATCAACAAATACTACGGGACGACTTACAAAGCATATGCGTCCAACAACAATATACTAACATAGTAAAGAGAAGGGTTGACATAGGTTCCTAACATCCCCTCTCCCTTAGAAAAATCTTTGTCCTCAAAGCTTTGGTTGGAGAAATTATGGCAGAATCTGAAGGAGTGGTTCCCCGGTAGCATCCTCAAGTTGCATTTCGGGCCACTGATGCCTTTGGAGTGTCAAGGAGGATTGCTTGGAAGGTTGTAGATGAAGAAGAACCCTATCAGCTGCGTGGAAATGCGCTCAGAACAGTGCTAATCAGCTTGTTGTTTCAGGAGAATTCTGGCCAGGTGAAGATTGTCCTGCAGAATGAGAAGAATCTGATCGCGGTTTCGAAGAACCGAGTCAATTTCCTGAACTGTGGAGCTTCTAAGGGTGTATGGAAGAAGAACTAGCGGTGTTTTTCCATAGACTGCTTCATATGGTGTCCTTTGAGATGTGGTATTGTACCACCAGAGCGCTGCGAGGAAATCCATAGAAATAGTTGGCCAAAGATGTGTAGGGATGGGCAAGGGTTTGAGCAATCCCGAAAGGAGTGTCGTTTCCCCCTTGTTGACTTGGAAAGTATCATCATCAGCCACCATCTGTTGAATTGTCATTTTTAGTCCCTGCCAAAAGAAGTTACATTGTTCCCATTCATACATTTGGCAGAACCCAGAGTGCCCTGTTGATGAAGCAGCATGGAGTTCATAGAAGAGATAGCCCTATTGAACATATTGCAACCAATTTGGAACAAGCATAGAAAGAGTTGTAAGAGAAACTGGGTCATCAATTGTGTGAGAAGGAGCATCTTCCACCATATTGTCCTTACCCTTCTTGTAAGTGATCACATAGGGATAACCCATTTCAGGTGTGTTGGGGAGGAGACCCATTGTTCCAGAAAATTTTCCGGACTCGGGAGATCAGTCTTGATGCAGAAATAATTCCCTAATAGGTATGGCTGCCACTTCTGTACTGCATGCAAAATAGCCATCAGTTCCTACTGATAGGTAGATGTGGTTAAATTCTTACCGGAAAGGTCTCTTGAAGGCAGCAAGCGCATTGGTTCAGCAAGGATACCTGCATATCTATCCAAGGAAGTAGTGGAGACTGTTGATGGGTGCATTTGAATGGAATTGAGTTGAGCGATGACACCATGTGAATTCTTCTTAAGGATTTTTTCCAAGCGATGTGAACTAATGATGCAGAGAGACCCTGGTTGTAAGCCCATAAATTTGTGTTGTGCCCCATTGACTTTAAACTGCATCCAAAGATCAGCAAAATCCCATAAGATGGGGCCAAGTGTGCGTAGCCATTGAACGCCCAAAACCACATCACATCCACCTAAGGACAAGGCAAACATGTCAGAGTGTAGGTTATAATCTTCCATAGAGATACGCACATTGTGACACTTCCCCTTGCAAGGTAAGGTTCCCCCATTGGCAACCATGACTTCAAAGTTGGAGCAAGGATGGACAAAACAATCAGCCTCTTTGGCAATCCGAGGGTCAATGAAGTTATGAGTGCTACCAGAATCAATGAGTATGGTAAGAGGGAGATTCTTGAAGTATCCCCTAACCCCCATTGTTTGTGGGGTGGTGACGCCGGTTACAGCATGAAGAGAGATCTCGGGTGGGTCGTCCTGAGATGGGGTGTCAACAGGCGGGTGTTGAATGTCGACCTGATCATCTACTGTATCTGTAGCTTCTTCACCAAGTTCTAAGGCAAGCAGAGAATCCACATCCAAGAGATAGAGCTTTTGTTGAACACATCTATGTCCCCAAGTGAATTTCTCATCATAATTATAGCAAAGCCCTTTTTCTCGGTGTTCCTGCATTTCTATTTCAGACAAATGCTTGATAGGAGTTGGTTGAGGAGCAGGCGTGATGGGAGGTCGTTGGGAACCCATATTTCTGAAGGGAACAAAGGTGGGTTTGGAGAGTTGTTGAGCTGTGATCTTGTCCTTGGATAGATTATCCAACCCTAGGACTTCCATCATTGTGTTGGGACAAAAAATTTTGACCTCTGAGCGGATTTCATCCTTGAGACCACTAATAAAACAACTCTTGTAGAATTCATCAGACAATCCTTCTGTGTGATTGGCCAATTTCTCAAATTCTGTCTGATACTCTCTCACTGTGCCAATTTGGTGAAGTTTAGTGAGTGCTCCTGTGAAATCATCAAAAGCACTAGGACCAAATCGTGGCAAAATGAGTTGGAAAAAATCTGTCCAGTTTGGCTCAGGATGAGCTTTGATGTACCAACGGTACCATTGAAAGGCTTCCTGTTCCAAATGAAAGGATGCAAGTGGAACTTTCTGGGCATTAGAAGTATTATGCAGATTGAAATATTGTTCTTCTCGATATATCCATCCAGTCGAATCAGTACCATTGAAGCGAGGAAAATCAAGCTTCGGCCCACGAAAATTGCAGGAAGAAGAGAACCCGGTGGCTGCAAAAGATTCTAGCTGTCTGGTATTGTTCATGGCTGAATGCTGAAGATGGAGGCTGAGAAATTTGTCATCCAGATCTTAGAGTTTGGTTTGGATGGCTGCAAGTGCTTCCTCCATGGTGTGTGCTCCTGCATGGGTGACAACCATAACCAGGTTTTTTTTTTTTTTTTGGTGGAATGGGTAGAAAAACACAAACAGAGGCTGATTTAGTAAAGGGAAATTTGGATTGGGGAAACAATCCGATGGGTAATTGGGGTTTGACTAGATTTTGGACACTATCGAAAGGACAAGAAAGCAAAAAGGGGTGTTTCAGAAGCGGGGTGATAGAATGAGAAAATTTGGCAGAGAGGGATAAAGAAGCAGAATTCAGAAAGGAACACTGTGGTAAAATTTGAAGGTGATTGGGTGAAATCTGAGGAAGTTATGGCAAACCCTAAAAATAGACAAATGTAGGATTTCAGGCTTTGGGAAGGGGAATTGGGGATAGGATCCTCAAGAATCAAAGATGCAGAATGGGATGACAGGGGTTCCCCGAAAATTTCAAGGGAAACAGAGTGAAAACAAGGGAGATATGGAGAAAAAACTGAATTTTATACTCTTTTTTTTTCTTTTTTTCTTTTTTTTTTTCTTCAGAAATGGATCAACAACGACACGGAAGGTATCAAAAATAGATGGATCTGAAACGACGACTGGATCTGGAATGAATGTCAGAATAGATCTGAAATGGTTGGATTTGGAGCCGAAGTGATCGGCAACAATTCAACTGAAAATAGATATGGACCCCAGGTATGTGCAGCTTCCTATCGGTTTAGGTGTTTCACTTGGCCACCAATGCTGTCTGACGGCTTGCGTATTGGGGCAGTACCCCTCACTCCACGGCTCAGGTAAAACTGATAACCGCTTTGCCACAAATGACAGCTCTTGGTTTACCTCACGGGTGGGAACTAGTCAATCAGGTAGGGGTCGTTGCCCTTTTCGCCGGCAGGTCCTCTCAATGGGCCAGCTACTTTGGGGTTCCTGTGGTACTCCTCACAATGAGTTTTAGGGATTATGCCCAAGTACTGCCCACAGTTAAGCGGATAGGGATTATTCCCAAAGCCGAAGCTGCAATAGATGCGAAAAAAAAAATTGGCAGAAATTCCACCCAACGAGCCTAAGAAAGTGCTCTGATACCAGATGTGATGAACCTACAATAATTAATTAATACAAATACATGAGATATCAGAAATAATAGAACATAATCACTTTTATATTGATCACGGGCCACTTCGAGGGGGCAACCTCCTTTGAGCAAGCTCAATACAATTAACTTCACGGTGTCTTCAATGACCTCAACACACACTTATATACTAAGTCTATGCCCAATACTATGAGTCAAAACTATGGAACATATAATACTACGGGACAACTTACAAAGCATATGCGTCCAATACTATGGGTCAATACTATGGGCTAATATAAACTACGGATCAACAAATACTACGAGATGACTTACAAAGCATATGCGTCCAACAACAATATACTAACATAGTAAAGAGAAGGGTTGACATAGGTTCCTAACACCATTCCCCCTAGTGGGTCAGTGAACACTCATTCAATAATATCCTTTGGATGTTTGTCCCCACTTTTATTTATTTATAATAAAATATTCAAAGTAATTAATTACAGCCATCCATGACCCCACTTGGTCAATAGTCATAAAAATTTACAATAAAAATAAAGCATAATGTTTTCTTAGTAACATAAAATGTCTAGAACTTGGGTATGTGACACAAGCTCCTAGAGCATGGTCTTCAAGACTTGACAAATACCTACAACAACAAGGTTTCAAAAGAGGATTTGTGGAAAAAAATCTCTACATCAAGTTTGAAAATGAAAATATGATTATTATTCTGGTTTATGTAGATGTCATCATTTTTGGAAGTGATATCAACAATTTCAGCCAAAAGTTTACAAAAGAGATGCAAAAATTAATTTGAGATGTCTATGTTGGGAGAGTTATTTTTCTTTCTTGGTTTGTATATTTCCTAATCTAAAGAAGGAATATTCATTTCTCAAACTAAATATATTAAAGAAATGTTGAAAAAGTTCAGAATGGAAGATTGCAAACTTGTCAGCACCCCCATGGTCACACGCTACAAATTGAGAAAAGTGATGTATCATTGGAATGAAATCAAAATTAGTAGAGGTCAATGATCGATAGCTTACTATATGTGACAACATCAAAGGCCATATGTTATGCAAGAAGTAGGATTGGTTGCAACATTTCAATCTACACCAAAGTAGACACATGTTCAAACAATAAAAATATCGATGTATATTAGGAAGGTAATATTGATGAAAAAAAAGTAGAAGTGGACGAGCACCCTTTTTGGGTAACTATTTAGTATCTTAGTTGAAGAAAAATAAATCTTCAATTTCTCTATCTACAGAAGAAGTTGAATACATCGTAGCAACATCTTGTTGCACCCATGTTCTCTTAATTAAGCAAACAATGCAAGACATTAAGGTAGAATACAAACATCGAATCGCCTTAATGTGTGACAACAATAGTGCCATAAACATCTCCAAGAACCTTGTTATGCACTCATGAAAAACAAAACACATTCCAATCAAATATCATTTTCTAAGGGAACAAATTTCAAAACAAATTGTCAAGTTGGAATACATTTCTACTAAGCAACATATTGAATATATATTTACCAAAAACCTTCCCAAATATACATTTAAATATCTCCGATAAAAATTGGGGGTAATTTCTATCCCTAAATAGATACACAAGCTCAGGGGGATAAACCCTTCTCCAATGGCATGGCATTGTAAAAGAGGTTCAAAATCTAACTGATGGTAGTTGACCACATATTTCCATTCTTCTCCTATAGGATATGTATGGGATTTCAAAGTTTCCAATGATATTTTTTCATTTGTGGTTTCTTCATAAGAAATAGGACCCAACCTCTTCAATATATTATTCATTAATATCCAAATTTCAAACTCATCCTTAATCCTTTAAATGGCATGCTCTCCACTTATAATTCCTTCTAATACATCAAATTGGATTACCTAAATTCTATTTTGAGTCAACTTGTTTTTATACTCCTCCTTAGAATACATTTCCCCATTTCCATCCCATGGAGGTGGCAATACCAAATTCATTACTTTTTTGAAGAGGCCTTTGAAAGTGCTTATTTCTTCAGGCAATGTCTTTATATTATCCTGAATTCTTTTTAGCGGTTTCTACTTCATTACCATTTTCCTAGATTTTTTCCTTATCTGAGTTCTATTCTCAATTTGCCTCTCTTCAAGCTTCCTTTTGGTCAGGATGTTGATGTAAAATTCAAGCACAACAGATCTAGAAAAAAAAAACAATAGTTACAAGAGATGCATGCAGATATTTACATGAAATTGTGTGTCAAAATACTGGTGCAAAAGGTTTGCAGCAGTAAAATCAATCTCATTAACTCAGAAGAAGTTTACAATGTGAAACAATGGCTATAATATCCAAGCAATTAGAATCCTAGAGAGGTCATTCAAATTGAATGCATGAGAGTGGCTTACTGGTTAGTTAACACCACTCGACACATCAGGTTACCACTTAACTGCAATGTAATTGACTCTAACAGACTCTGAAACTATCAAACTAAGTCTAAATGAGGTTGAAACTCAAGTGAATGCCCAAAAATTAGGGGAGGGTGCCTTTCTGACTTTAGTTAACTAATTTTGAGGTGAAATTACACCAAATTAGGTCAAATCTAGTAGGAGGGCTCCTTTCTAACTCCAGATAGCTCAATTTAATATTAAATGTTGTTAGTTGGACTGAGAAGGGTGCTTTAGTCATGCAAATCACCCCATTTAGATCCATGAATGATTGAGTAGGCCCAACTAACTAAAATTGATGACACAGTTGGCTCCCCGAATGAAGAAGGAGGTTTAGTTGACTGAAATTGATGATATGCTGATGATGTAAGCACATATTTGAGTCAAAATACTTAGGATAAGACGTAAATTAGGATTTTAATCCCAAATAAATGATATGTTGTTGGAAAATGACTCCAACACCCCCCCTTAAGCTAATCTCATGTGGAGGAGTAAAATAAAATAATAAAAGGGCCCCGACAACAAAGGACATAGTCACCCGGTACAGAAATAATCCAAAAAATGCTCAAAAAATCTAAGTGAGGAAAGAGGGAAAAAACCTAGTAGGAAAGAAAACTCCCCCTCAAAGTGAACGCTAAAGGATCTAATATGTCCTCACCATAGTAGGGCTCACCCCCAACAGTGAACTAAGGTAAGAGAACTTCTTCTCAGTGAAGCTCTTGGTGAAGATGTCTGCAATTTGCTCTTTTGTAGGGCAATATTGCAGTACGATGGCTCTTTCATGCATGAGCTCTCGGATGTAGTGCATGTGGATCTCAATTGCTTGGTCCTCTATATCTGAACTGGATCTGTCGAGCTATTTATAGCACTTTGATTATCACAAAAAATGACAGTAGAAGTGGTGCTACCAATATCAAACTCAACTAGAATACCCTGCAACCAAACTACCTGAATGCAAGCATTAACTGCTCCTCGATACTTTGCCTCTGTTGAAAATAAGGAAATGGAAGCCTGCGTTTTGGTTGACCAGAAAATAGGCATGTGACAATCATGAAAACATATCTGGAAGTGGACTTCCGATCAATGCTATACCTAACCAATCTGAATGAGTGAATCCAACCAAGTCAAGATCGAAATCCGCAACATAGTGAATGCCAAAATGTCTCGTACCCTGCACATAATGCAAGATCATTTTGGATGAATTCTAGTGAATCTCATGGGGATGCTGCATATACCTTGACACAACACTCATGACATAATAAATATCAGTCCTAGAGTGTGTCAGATACAAAAGACTTCCAATCAATTATCGGTAGAGTGTAGAATCCACCAACAATGTAGAATCACCATCCTAAAGACTGATTCCTGAGAGGAATGAGAATGGTGCAGCTTTAAATTCTGCCATATTTAACTTATTTAGCAGGTCCAAAGCATATTTTTATTGAGAAATCATGATACCATCAAAATTTTGAGTGATCTCGAGACCAAGAAACTGCTTTAGTAGGCCTAAATCACTCATATCAAATGCTTGGTGTAAAGTGGTTTTTATTGTGCCGATCGAAGCAAGACTGCTTCCTGTAATCAATAAGCCATCAAAATCAAGTACAATGATCATAAAATTACCTTCATACTTCGGTATATATACATTCAGATCTGATTTGGATCTCGCAAATTTTTGCAACAGAAGAAAGGAATCCATCTTTGGATACCATGCTCTTGGGGCCTGTTTTAAACCATACAAATATTTCCTTAATATGAAAACAAGTGACGGATCTGATATTTAACCTTTGGGATGCTTCATGTATATATCTTCCTAAATATCCCCATGAATAAAATCACTCTTCACATCCATGTGGTGCACCTCCCAGTGCTTGGATGCAAAAATTGCCAAAACTAGCCGGATTGAGTCCATTTTGCAACCGGTGCAAACGTTTCTGTGTAGTCCACACCTTGGAATTGTGAGAAACATTTTCCCACCAAAATTGATTTGTATTTGTTGGTTGAACCATCAGAAGCAACCTTGGTTCGGTATACCCATTTGCATTAAACCAATTTCCTCCCAGGTGGAAGTGAAATGAGATCCCATGTTGCATTTTTCTGAAGAGAATTGTACACTTCATCCATGGCAGTTTTCCATCTCGGATCTCGGTGGGCATGGTAGTATGATTTTGGATCTGAACCAACCATAAAAAAACACTTTTTGGAAAACAATGGATCAGCATATGAAAGAGCCATACCTTCTCTTTGAAAGTCTGTTCAGGTTCTTCTTGGATCGGCAGGATTTCCAATGTTAGAACTGACATATGTGAGAGTCTTTTCTTCCCACTTTGGAAACTGAGGGAGCTCATTTGGACTTGAATCCAAACCTTATTATTCATGTTCATTAATATCAGACATAATATCATAAATATCAGAACATAAACTTTCAGTATCATCTCCTGAATCTTCTTCTAGAAGAGGAAGTAATTTGTCAGTTTCTTCCTCCACTAGTTGTAGATCATGAAGCGATTCTTCAAATTGGACACTTATCTCAATGAATATTCTTTTGGATATGATATCCATGAGTTTGTATCATTTGGTTTCTTTAGAATATCCAATGAGGATGTACTCATTACTTTGTGGTTCCAAAGATCTTCTCTTCCCAATCGGATTCTATCCCATGCAATGGACCCAAAAACCCTGAGATGTGACACATCAGGCTTGTGACCAGTGTAGGATTTGAAAGGATTTTGACCTTTAACGGATGAGTGTGGAACTCTGTTCTGAAATTATGCAGTAGAATTCATGGCCTAAGCCTAAATATTTGAATCCAAACCTTTCAACTCAAGCATAAAAGTAGCCATCTCTTTCAATGCTCGATTTTTCCTCTCCGCTACACCATTCTGCTGAGGTGTTTAGGGGACTGTGTGTTGGATTTGGATTCCATTTTATGCACAAAGTTGAAACATATCAGTTTTGATATATTCTCCACCATTATCATATCTAATATCTTTTATCTTGATCCCAGTGGAAATCTCAACAGAATCCTTGAAATTCTTGAACCTTTCAAACACTTATGATTTGTTCTTGAGAAAGTAGACCCATGTGAACCTAGAAAAGTCATCAATGAATGTGAGAACATACATTGATCCATTCAAGGAGGGATTTTGTAATGGACCAATAATATCACTGTGAATCAGACCCAAAATACAAGAATCCCTTCTAACTTTGCCTCAATCGAACGTGTGCTCAGGATGCTTGCCAATGATGCAACCTTTGCATATCCCTTTTGAGTATTTAATGTTCGAAAGGCATTCAACCATGGAATTATTTTGTAGTAGCTGAAAATAATTTTAATTAAGGTTTACAAACCTCTCATGCCATATCCAGCTAACCTCATTTCCATGAGTCCAAAAGGCACTTGGCTTTGAATATGGAAAAAATTAGGAAAACTCATATGTTTTTGCAGCATGATTTTCCTTGCCTATTGCAATGGGTTTTCCAGTGCTAATCTCAGAAATTTCAACATCATTAGGGCTGAATACAAGCTTCTTGGGAAAACAAGTATGTGTCATTTGATACACAGAAATTAGGTTCGAATCTATAGAAGGGACATACAGAACATTTTGAAAACTGCCATGTTCTAAGTGAATTGTACCTTTTCGTTTCGATGAAATTTGTGAATCATCTCCCATGTGGATGGAGATGAAGTTATCAGAGTCCAATGATGAAAAATAGTCTTTTCTTGCAACCATGTGATTCGAAGTCCTGAATCTATGAGAATATATTTTGAATTCGAAACACTTTCCATGAGTGCATGACCTCTTTCTGGATGATCATTCTGGTCTCCATTGTCCTTCTTCCTTGCGCCATATGGAAGAGTGATATTTCTATTCTCCAAGAGAAGGGCCATCTGATCAATAGTCTTATTCATGCATGATATTTTAGGATGAAAACCCCTTCCACAATAAGAACACTTTGTCTTCTCCTTTCTCTTTTGCTTGTCTTTTCTTGAGCCTGAGGGCTCATCTGACTGCTCAATTTTCTCCTTTTGCCTATTATGATCAAATTTGGTCTTCTCCTTATGCTTTTGATTTCTTTTAGCATTCATATCCTTGGGTCCTCTAACAAACAGGGATTGATCCTTGGAGTATCTCATGCTCTTTGGTTAAGGACTCAATGAATGCATTCAAGGATGGAATCTTCCAATTTGGAATGGTGAGTTTTCCCGAATGAAAGGTAGAGACAAACATTGAATAATATGCTCCCAGTTTTGAAAGGATTGACAGAATCAATTGATCCTCCTTATTCTCGACAGCAAATTGCTTCAATTGAAGCGCCAAATGCTTGAACTTGGTGAAAAGCTCATTAATGGTTTCGAAATTTTCAGGATTTAGGGAAATCAATTCATTCTCTAACTGATAAGCCCTCATTTCATCCTTCTTGTTGAAGAGTGTGGCAAGTTGTTCCCATATTTCTTTTGGATTCTTCAATCCACTGAGATGGAAGAGAAGGTCTTTTGAAATATTGAGACATAAGAAACCATAAGTGTCATCAAGCTTATTTAAGAACTTGGACTTCTCTATAACTGCATTAGGATATGGTTCTGTGCCCATAATAACTCTGTAGAGTCCCTTGGAGCGCAATACTATCTCTACATCATCCTTCCATTGGTGATAATGAAAGGAGTAAGAAGATTCCATATTTAGCTATAGCGAATGTAATAGGAGGCTTTTGAGAAACCTGCAGTCACAAAAAAAAAAACAATTTTAGGTCGACAACCTGCACTTTTTAAGTTGCATCACTCCCGACATAGCCTATCAATCAAGCTTGATAAACCGGATGCACAATTATCCAGGACTTATGTGGAAAATTTTCCGCTTCTGGTGCAGTGTTGAAATAATTTTGATCAATATTTCTCAAGCTTCATCTTATATCCATGTAAAACACTGTAGAATAGTTTACTTGTCCTACAGTAGGCTATGATACCATGTAAAATTCAAGCACATCAGATCTAGAAAAAAACAACAACAGTTACAAGAGATGCATGTGGATCTTTACATGAAATTGTGTTTCAAAACACTGGTGCAAAAGGTTTGCAGCAGTAAAAATCAATCTCATTAACTCAGAAGAAGTTTACAATGTGAAACAATGGCTATAATAGCCAAGTAATTCGAATCCTAGAGAGGTCATTCGAATTGAATGCATGAGAGTGGCTTACTAGTCAGTTAATAGCACTTGGCACATCAGTTAACCACTTAACTGCAATGTAATTGACCCTAACTATCTCTGAAACTGTCAAAATGAGGTTGAAACTCAATTGAATGCCCAAAAATTAGGGGAGGGTGCCTTTCTGACTTCAGTTAACTGATTTTTTGGTGAAATTACACCAAATTAGGTCAAATCTTGTAGGAGGGCACCTTTCTGACTCCAGTTAGCTCAATTTAATATTAAATGTTTCCAGCTGGACTAAGTAGTGCGATTTAGTCATGCAAATCACCCCAGTTGGATCCTTGAATGATGGAGGGGGCCCAGTTAACTGAAATTGATGACCCAGTTGGCTCCCTGAAAGAAGGAGGAGGCCCAGTTGAGTGAAACTGATGATATTTTGATGATGTAAGCATATATTTGAGTCAAAATACTTAGGATAAGTGGTAAATTAGGGTGTCAATCCCAAATAAATGATGTGTTGTTGGAAAATGACTCCAATAATAAAAACACTAGTACCATAAACATATCCAATATCCTTGTTATGAACTCATGAAAAAAAAACACATTCTAATCAAGTATCGTTTTCTAAGGGAACAAGTTTCAAAACAAATTGTCAAGTTGGAATACATTGCTACTAAGGAACATATTGAATATATATTTAGCAAAACCCTTCTCAGAGATACATTTAAATATCTCTGATAAAAATTGCAGGTAGTTTCTATCCCCAAATAGATACACAAGCTCGGGGGGGAACCCTTCTCCAATGGTGTGGCACTGTAAAAGAGGTTCAAAATCTAACTAATGGTAGTTGACCAAATATTGCCATTCTTTCCCTATAGGATATGTATGGGATTTCAAAGTTTCCAATGATATTTTTTCATTTGTGGTTTCTTCATAAGAAATAGGAGCCAACCTATTCAATATATTATTCATTAATATCCAAATTTCAAACTCATCCTTAATCCTTTCAATGGCCTTCTCTCCACTTATAAATCCTTCTAATACATCAAATTGGATTACCTAAACTCTCTTTTGATTCAACTTGTTTTTATAATCCGCCTTAGAATACATTTCTCCATTTCCATCCCATGGAGGTGGCAATCCCAAATTCATTACTTTTTTGAAGAGGCCTTTGAAAGTGCTTATTTCTTCAGTCAATGTCTTTATATTATACTGAATTCTTCTTAGCGGTTTCTACTTCATTCCCATTTTCCTAGTTGTTTTCCTTATATGAGTTCTATTCTCAATTTGCCTCTCTTCAAGCTTCTCTTTAGTTAGGCTGTTGATGTAGCCAATGATCTCTTTAGCTTCTTTTGGCATTTCTCCCAGCTATGGTTTTTCCTCTTCCTCGGCTAATTTGGCCATTTCTTTACCATAGTCCCTTTTGTTTAAGAATAAATGAGCTATTTTGTTCCATAGGGATTGACTGGTTCTTCTCAAGATTCATTCCCCTTACACGTTCAGATGTAATATATTAACTTGAATAGTGAGGTCACTCACCTCAGCCTCCAAATCATCAAGATTATCCTCCTTCCCACTGATTTCATTCTCCATCTCAACAATTTTGTTTTCCTTTTGACTTATCTCTACTTCCAACTCTTTGATTTTTTTTTTATTGTCTTTTGGATGTTGGGATGAAACATATTCTTCCATTAAATCGATCACCTCCTGAGTTGCTTCTGGTTTTTTTGGTTCTTTATTATCTTTCCCTACCTCTCCTACTACCTAATTTTCTTCCTGTGGGGAATCTGCTTAGAAGACAATGTTGTCTTTTGTAGCTTTAAGGACGCAATCTACCATTTAAGCTCATTTATCCTATCTTTCCTCTCTTCTGTCAGGATCTTGTATTGCATCATGTTGGCATACAACTGTTCATTTTCCTTTTGTTCATCCCTCAGTTCAGGAGTTTGAACTGGTTGGGGTCTAGGAATATTCAATTGTTTTTTAAGCTGGGCAATTTCATTGTCTTTCAGCTGTAATAGTGATTTGACATGAGATCCATCGATTGGGTCAACTCCTGAAGCTAATACTTTTCTCACTAGCTCTTTGATAATGACTTTTTTAGCTTTCACAGTCACTTTCTCTACCTTACACAACTGCTCAAATTTTACTAGAGTTGTCCTCATTCTCTCTTTTTTGGGGCTGATTTAACCACTTGAGTGCAAATTATATCATTAGCCTTCTTGTAGAAATATATCTTATTTAGCTTACCAAATTATTTAAAATCATCTTCATACTCACTAGCTCTCCATTCAACTATGGTAGGAGGTCTAGGAGCCTTAGGCTCTAAACCAGAGAATCTCAAGGTGTCAATATACAGGTCTGCAACTATGAGCAACCTTCTTTCTCATGCCCCCACCTACTGTTTGGCTTCACTTAATAGCTTCACACCTCTTTATCTTATGCCCCTTTTATTTGGCATGTAAATCCGTTTTCAGTTTGTACAGGGCTAGACAAAGGTGATTATTGTAATAATTGAGGGACTATGAATTTGAGGGATAATGGGTGAATTTAATAGTTGAGCCTCCTTTGTTGACTGATGGATATTTAACTAATTCAACCAATCTTTGGGAATCTCTTCAGTTTCATTATTTTCTACTAATGCATGCTCATCTCCCTCTTCTTCTGCTCTTTCATTTTTTGTTGGAGGACCTTGAACTATTTCATCAATCTCCATATATGTACTGACTTATTCTATCCCACTTTATGTCCTGCTCATTGTTCTGACACACCCTGCTCTTCCATGCTCTTTTGGTTGCTTGAAATTCCTCTGAACTTTCTTTATTTGCAATTTTCTCCCAGTTTGATTTAGGCACATATACATATGGATAATTTCGGTTATCTACTCTCTTCTTAGACATGACCTAGTGAGGGTCATAGGATCCCTTTTCTCCCTTTTCATATTTAACTTGCTTAGAAAAAATTCTCTATATTGCAAAGCATTCAAGCCTCTAATATGAAGAGGTCCTATCTCTTTTGGTAAAAGAAAAGTCCTTTGGTGCTGGAAATGTGCAAAGTGCATGCGATCTGACATGAACCTCTATCTAGCATACTCCATAGAAAAAACCCTAGGTGTTAGAAATGTGGGAGCTTGTAGGGTTCCTCTTCAAAACCATATACGCTTATTACTATGTAATCTTCATACAACAACCAATCTCCAAGCCTCATGTCAGGCTATAATTGCAACCATCTTTTGTTATTTGGGAACATTCTTGGTGGTGAGGAATGAAAGGTTAGATTGTATGTGATGCTTATCACCTTATTTGTAAATTCATTATAATTGGAGTTGTCAACTCGCCTCATAATAAAATCGCTCTATGCATATACGAGAATTTGATGGCCACTTTCATCATATATCCTCAAATTCAAGGTCATATAATGTTCAAAATTTTGATATAGGAACATGTAGAAAAGGAAAGAAGGGTATCTAAACCAATCAATAGCTAGGAGTTCCTCCAGTTTCCCATGAATTGCTTCATCTAGGAATTTGCAGATGCCAAACTTGGGGGGACTGAGTCCATGTGTAGGGTTAAGCTAAGCAAAACAACCAGGATGGAATCATCTACTACATTGTCATTTTCAAGACCTACTATGGTGCATATCAGTTAAATAACTTTCTTTGAAATTTCAGAAAAGACTATTGTGGCATAGGGTGCCGGGGAGGTAGGGATGGAAACTCCCTTCTCTAGGTGCTTGGATAAAAATGGTGCATGTTATAAGGATTCAAAGCTTATAGGACGTGACCAAGATTTTCTGATTCGGGTCCTAAAGGGATAAGGAGTCTAGGATACAAAACATATTTTATAGAGTTTCATCATTGATGATGCAAAGGGTTTTGGAGAAATCAGAAGACAAGATAGCTCTTTTTCTTGGGGAATAATGGGAAGAACACTATGTTATGAAATCTAATAAATACATAGTCCTAGGACAAACAGATCTGGATAAATTTGAGTTCCACAAGTGGCATGGGTCTTGGACTACAATGGATAAGGAACAGCTTCTCTAATGGTGGAGTTCAGGTCAAAATTAGTCACAATGGTGTCGAATATATCTACATGGTGGTCATAAATGTGTTCATCTCTTGAAAATATGGGTTTAGGGATATTTACTTTCGATGTAGAAGCGATCTTGAGTGAGGTATTTAAGATGGTATGTCAAAATGTGGTTTTATAGGGTAAACTAGGGTAAATACCCCTTTACTACTTCGACTTATGGTAAAAAAAAATTGACTGTGGTAAAAACAAAACAGTAGAATACTCAAGGTGCAAAATCCTAGAGGTGAGCAGAGAATTTTGGCTACTAGTGTTGACTAGGTGGGTACAAAAGATGCATGGTGCTAGAGCTTGACTTCAAATGTAGCAGAATAACATTGAAATTTTAAAAAATTACCTTTTAATGGCTTAAGCGGCTTCCAAAATTTTGGACATTTGGCGCTTTTTGATTTGGTGCACCTGATGTTGTCGGATGGGGTTAGTGGGTGCCACCTGACACATGGTCACTTAAGATATGTTGATGTGTATTCCACTATGCCACTCTCGTAAACGTGTAATATTCGTACATTTTCACGTTTGGATGATACCCCTTTGGTTTCCCATAAGCGGTAAAGTCTCGCAAGCTCAATGGTTTTGAAAAAATCCTTAATGAGTCGCTATCAATCAAACTAATACGCATGTCCATGGATTTCGGGCCAATGGATCGTTGGGAGAAAATTAATGAGCATACACTTTTGGGGGCACTATTCACAATAGTTGTCAATCTATTTCTCTTTTTCTTGATGAGCTCGCTGGCGGTTTTTATCTCCTTTGTACTTTGTTGGCCACTTTACCCTTCAACCCACGGTCTCCAGCAGGATTCAAATTTGAAGCCTTCAGGGTTCTTCAGAGGCTATTTTACACGTTATAGAAGGCCATCTCAAATTTTTCTATGCAAAAAAATTAATTTCATGGTAAGTCCTTCAATAATTAAATTAACCACTACTTTTTAAAATTGCAACAGAAGGATAGCTTCAAATTTCACTTATCAACAGTTTTTAGTGGGAAATTGGGAATACGGCTACTAGCTAGATGACTTGGGAGTGAGACTCGGTTACTCTCCAATATCCACATGTTCGATCATCGATGGATCATGGACCATTGGGCCTCTAATAATATCATTGACCAGCTTACGTGGATGGGCTTACGCTATGCATCCCATGGCTTGAACGCTTCTAAGTTCTCGTGTTTGCACTAAGCGCTTACGTGTTTAACACATTTAATGGTAGCAACAACTTTATTAAACATGGTTGGTGGCTCATACGTGTTAATTGAGTATTCAATGTATAATATATTATGTTAATGTGCCCCGAATTTGGCATTTCGAACAAAATCCACAATCCAGAAACTTCTTGTAATGTTGCAAGCTACTGCTCCGGCCCATGGCCCCTACCCACAGCCCTGTGTTTTCTTTGTTTTATCAATTTAATCCTATCGTCTACGGCTCCCAGCCTCACACCCTGTGTTTTCTTTGTTGTATCAAGTCAATGCTCGAATTCCATACTTCCATGGCTCCGACCATCAATATATAATATTATAGGAATACAAACAAGCTTTTTCTTATACCCCTACTCCAGTGTGGTCGAGTTGCTTCCAAGTTCCGCCTACCCTATCTCCTCCAGTCATCTAGGAGATTTTGCAGAGCGAAGTTGCCAATGCCAGCCTGCCATAAACATATATAAAGAAATTTGTTTTCTTTGAGGAGATCAACTTCATGGCTGACTGGATTGCTGACATCCTATGAATTTACAGGTATGTACGTCATTTTATCCATTCATGATCCCATCAATTATTTAAAAAATTTATTATTTGATTAAAATTGTGTAACTTCAAAGTTCAAACACAATATTATTAATTGACTGAAATTTTGTTACTTCAAATGGTCCTTGAAGGCTTCAAATTTGAAGCCTAGATCCGAGAGTGGGTTTGTCACAAATCTCCGTCAGAGGCTGTTTAGAACAACATTTATCAATTCCCCACTGTAGCAACAACAACAATTGCTTCTTTCTTCATATGTTATGTGTATACGCATATGATTCCATGTGCTCCTTAACTTTCCCTATTTTCCATTGTTGCCCGATCGAAGCTGTTGAGAATTTAACTGCCCTTTAACTTTCCTGAAATGGAGGGGATAAGGAAGACCATTGTTTTCACTCTGAAACTGAGTGCTTCCCCGTGTAGCTGCCGCTGGCCACGGTTGCATCCCTACAAAAAACAGGTGTGTGCACTGTGCCCTCTAGCTTTACCAAAAAGCCTGGGGATTTGGGGAAGTTCCCACTCTTCCAACCTCCATGCATCTAGTTAATGAGTGAGATCAAGAATCCAGACTTTGTATCTAAAACTATATTACATGAGCTATTTTCCCCAATTGCTCATTCGTCGAATCGACACCTTCCTCTAGTACACGGTTTAAGATTCTTGGTATTTATTAATACGAAGACCATCGATGCTACTACACTTACAATCCCAACTAGCTATCGAGTTTTAATATGATTGACAATATGCAACAACATCTAGTGAAGGACAATGCTGAAAGATGGAAATTTTCTTAGAATGCCTAGTGTCCACTCCTGCGTTTGACTGTACGAACTGGGACAAAAATGTTTTTGTAATCTTGATTTTTAGAACGATAGTGCTACTTTACCTTTTGATTTTGTTTCCCTTATCAGCTAGTCTGGAATAGAACACGAACTTCAACCATATAACAAGAACTTCAACCATCTATGCATCTCCTCTCTACTTGGTCTACATACGTTTTACTTATGCTTCGCAACCCATCCTCTACTCCATCATACCACAGAGTTAGTATGTATAACGAGATTTAAGGGGAGGGCTATAGAGAAGAAGCATTCAGAGTCCTTAATCAACTATTGAGAACAAAAGTTTCCTAGAGTTGGATAGTTCTCTTTGCTCAAACCATAACATAGCATGTAACATGTAAGGAGTGCTTAAACTTATTCTGTCCCAAGTACGTATGGAATTCATAGTGTTGAATGAAAAATTAAAACATATATTGTTGTCATTGGAATTCTATTCTCTTGTAGGGTACACAATTAGAGTGACAAAGAAACTTGATATTAGTTTTCAATCCAATCCAACTTCTTTGTTGAAATGTTCTCTCTAATAGACTTGTGTGAAGGAGGATTATAAATGGCATAGGCAACGCAGTTGTTTGATAGAGGTGCATGAAAGTGAATTATGGTCCTCAATTCAACAAAGTAAAAAAAAGTTACCATTCAGATCCTTCCCTTCACCTTTTTTATTGCCTTTCTGCATACATCTCTATTGTTCACTAATTTAGCAACAAATACAGACCAGACTCAACGTCCAATGTTTTTGGCTTCTGAAACAATTTCTTCCTTTTTTTGCTCACATTATCATTTTTTCCATTGTTAAGTAGGCTAGATTTTATGTAGGGTATAATCTATATTATTTTGAAGAACGCTAGTGATTTACAAACATTGAACTTTTCCAAGAATAAGCATCATGTTGCTTTTAGAAGAGTTGAAGAACCCAATTCTTCATCGAGCTAGTACTGTTCGAAACGGCCTAGGAACCCATTTTAAGAGGTATTAAATATTCTTATATTGGTTAAAAGTTGGATTGGAATTGGGCTAGCAAGTTATCTATAGCTGCACTGATACATAAAAAAGTATCTATAAAATTAGTTATGGGAATTCACACTAAACATCTGGAAAGTGGATTTTCTATGTGTCCCCTAAGTTATGTTTCACTAAAAAACTCCTCATGTTCAAGCAGATCATGAAAGAGTAAAATAGTATTAATTTTGGCTGTAAGGATGAAAGTTGGATTGGAATGGGGTTAGCAAGTTCACTATATTATTATACTGGTTAAAATTTTAAGACGCAAGATCAATTTGGGAAACTTCTAAGATGGAAAAGGTGGCATAGTGGCCTAGAGACCGAGCCTCTAGATCGGGGCGAAATATGGTTTTGTTATATGACATATATAACGTTCAGTGCTTCCATATCCACTGCAAAATAAAGCCTCTAGACTTTACTACGTAAGTAAACAATGACATTTTGATGTACTAGTACATTTTCAAATGAAACGAATGACTTATTTTTACATGGCAGCATTGAAGGGTTCAATATCTCATAGCCCTTCAAAGTGAAATGAGACCCCACCCTTCAAATGTGATCCCTAGTCTCGAGCCCATGATCCTTTGTCCTTTCCTTTTTTTCACTAATCTTAAGTTCCAGGAAACTTACAGTACCTCATCTTTTAGCTCCTACAGGATAACACCATGAGTCCTTCAACAATTTTAACCCACCTAGAGGGATAATGACCTTGAAATATGTCACTACTAATAGGTCCTCTAAGTTATTAAAGTCAGTTAATTTCAAAAATATTAAAGTTCATAAATTTTATAAAGTAAGTTGATATTCTCAATTAATGTGTAATTTAGAGTCAATTAATTTCCAAAATATTAAATTTAATTAATTTTTAAAGTAAGTTGACATTTTCAATTAATGTATTTAAAGGATGAAATAAATTAACATTTTTATATTATTTTTAAAAATGATTATAAATCAAAATTTGGTTTTAGTATCAAGCACCATCGTTATTTGACTTTTTTTAATCATTATTGTTTATTAGAGATTGGATTGATTTCATATTTTTCATTCTTTCTTAAAAGAGTTGGTCAATATGATCATTTCTACATAAATGTAGCTAAAATTGAATTAACTAATTCATTTAAGCATGATTAAACATACTATTTAGTTTTCCACTTTTCTATATTATAACAACAACAAAAATAACAATAATTTATTTTTAAGGACACAACCAATCCATACACTAGTTTGGTGTATAAGATTCCCTTGTTTGTGGGACAGCAGACCTCCCTATGGAGGTGTACATTCCTTACCTCCTTTGGATTTGAACCTATGACCTCATAAAATGAAATACATGTTCTTAATAGTTAGATCATGTTAGAGAAAATAACCCTCTATCTAGTTTCTTAGACCTTGACCTGATGACTCGAATGGGCTAGACCCCATCCAAATTGGGGGCACATTCCTTGATTTTGAGGGGAACATTCCCTGATTTGAGGAACAATTCCCTGATATTAGGAGTGACTGAGCCTGGAACTAGTTGAGAACTAGATGCACTCCACTAAAATAGGTTCTAAATGACCCTAACTAGACCTAACAAATGTTAAGTTCCCTAGTTGAGTGATTTTAGGGATTTGCATGCACATATAGTCAATTGTTTGCACATCACTAAATGAGAACTAGTGATTGGAAAGTCTTTGGTCAGTTAAACCCAATCTAGAGGAGTATGCATGGCTAACTAAGTGTATCTGGTTCTAGTTAAACCTAACTAATATCCAACCACTGCATGAGAAATTTGAATATCCTCCTGAACTAATTTTAATTTCCTTGCTATATATTGTGTTCACCTCCACTCATTACAGTAAATGAAATACATCATTCTTTTATTCTTATTTGCTTCTAGTTTTTGTGAAATGATCTATGATATCTAATTTGTTACATGATTAGTTGGTTGGTGATTTATTTTTTACAATATATCTCTCTTGTTTATGCACCTAGATCTATATGCTCAAATATTACATGGTATCTAAGTTATAGGGGTACTAAACTAGTCAATGTTCTAGTGATTTTTTGTCAGGGATAAAGTTTTTGTAGATTAAAAAGGGAATTTTGTAGCCAATATTTTGCAATCGTCAAAAGATATCACTTGTAGCCATTAGAGTTCTCATTTGCAGCCATGGATCTTGTATCTCCCCAACTCATTTGCTACATAGTTGGTATGATAGATCTAGTCTTGTTGAAGGTTGTAACTAGGATTTTGCATCTAAAGAGCTCATTTGTAGCCATCAAATAAGTCATTTAATCTAGTTGATAGCTCATTTACAACCATGGATCTCCTAAATCCCCATCTCAATTGCTACATAGTTTGTATGCTATATCTACTCTTGTTGAAGGAGGGCCTAGAAGCTTCATGGCACATTTCCTATGAAGAAATATTAACCTACATTGAGAGGATGAAAGAGGCCCCAAAAGATTCACAACATATGGACTATGAGGACATATGCAGATCTTTGATCCATGTCATGTTCCTTCCTCAGTGGCCACTTGGTCAAGTCTTGGACCCTCCAATCCCTAAGGGTCTAGGAAGAAGCATTAAGTTGGAGAATAATTAATTAATTGGGATAAATTTTGGTACAAGGCCTACAGTGATTAAAATTTAATAATTTTATATTTGAGGTATTTTGTAATTATTTCATTACAATTATTAATTAAATTTTGGAAAGCGGTGATGTTCACATGGCTAAGAGGCCGCATCAGGACAAGGTGGACCTCACCTACTCAATTGAAAAAGATAGAAACGACAAGGAGTCAGCTAAAAGCAAGGTGGAAACAGAAAAAGATGGAAACTAAAAAAACAATAAAAAACAGGCAAAAGCACAAAGTAGGAAAGTGAGAAAGAAGGAAACTATAGAAAAGCATCCAATTTGGAAAGAAGGGAACATCCATAAAAGCTAAGGAAGTCGCAGTTGCTAAAAGAAAAAGAAAACACGAAGAAAGCAAGTTGCATAATGCAAGAAAAGTTGCTAATTATCCTAAGGAAGGCATCCTCACCTCTCAAACATGCCAGTTTCTTTCCCAGGAAGTTATCCAAGCCTATAAAATAATGCTAGTGCGCACCACTCACATCTTTTGGTTAATTTGCTTAGTGTCTGAGAGCATTTGCTTCTCATGGTTGAGAGATGTGCCTCAACCAAGCTTGAGAGATGAGACCCAATTGAGTGTATGTTCCATTTTGTCTATGATAAGATCCAGAGCTATTGAATCTTGATCTACAAGCTAGTATCATCCCACCATCGAAGAGTTTAAGTCATCCATAGATATCATCAATGATAGTGCAATTAGGGAGAGTTCTTGAGAAAGATACATCCAGAGGAGGAGATTCAATCCAATGAATGCACCCGTAAGCATCACCTGATATTGGTGCGCCTTCCATGAGAATCCACCTACTCTTTATGCATCATACTTTCATATCCAGTGTAGAAATTCTCTTTTATTCTCTTCATAGCAGACTTATACTCTCAGTTTTTTGAGATTTCCTTGTATAGGAGACTTCCTGAAGATCTAAAGACTAAAATAATCATGATTTAATCTCAAAGTATTTAATTTAGATTTTATGCTATTATTAGGCTCATGTCTGAGTCATAATGTACTTTAGAAGTGAAATTTGAAAGCCTTAGAGTCTGTTTGAATTAATTTATTTCAAGACTAGCTCTTTAGGCTCCTTTTCTAGACTAGTTTTACAGTTTTTGCAATTAAAAGTTTCCCGTGAATCAATTTTCTATTCTAATGGTCATTAGTGATTCTTAATACCCTGCTGAAGACTCTCCAACCATTTTATAGAGAATTCATAGCCCTCTCAACTTGCTTGGGAGAGCCTGGAAAACAACGAGTTGAGCAGACTAATCTAGTGCCCTTCCTTCTTTTGCCTCCAAACTCATCCAAAACCTCCCAAACTCTCATAAACTCTTGTCCATCATCAAATTAGGGGATTAATGTCTGATATCCAACATTTGGTTACTTTCAGGTGTAAGCAAATGAGTCTAGTATGCATATGCTGGAGTGCCAAGGAAGCCTTAGAGTAGACCTCATCGACAACAATTGTTGAAATGTAAATGGCCCTAGTACCTTGTGCATAGGACTATGAATCTAGCCCTAAATATGATATTTTTGTTGTTGCACACTCTCCAACACATTTTGCAGATCCATCAGAGTTCATATCTCCAGTTATGGGTGGGTTAAATAGTGACTAATACTAGTTCTTTCTTAATTAGTTTTGATAACTAGTTTTAGTCTACATTCTTTTATGTTTTAAATTTTGAATTTGAGATTAAATCCTCTGTAATTGTATCAAAGATATTACAATCCACCACTTAGTTGAAGAAGACCCTTTTATAGGCCCAAAAGCAGAGGAAATCTACAAATTTCTTCTATCCATTGAATAATTGGTCCCAAATCAAGCTCAAACTAAGGAAGTCATTGGATAACCTATCCCAAATAAAGTTCTTGTTGAAGAAGAGCTCTACAATGTCTTGTAATTCTTTGGATCTACCACCTTTGCTCCTATAGTTCACCAAGTTTCACACAAAATATTCAAGGGATTTACTCCATTAGAACAAGGATTGGTCAAGAACCACCATTCAAGCACTTAAAAGTGTTTGGATCTCATGAATTGTCTCACATGCACTTCAAATGAAGGAGGAATTGACAAAGGTTTGCATGGATCTTTGCAAAGCCCTTCATCGAGAAGCAATTCACCCAGCTGAGAGCTACTTTAGGAGTGAAGGCATCTTTTGAGCAAGATTCTTAAAGCTTTCTCCTCACATTCTCTTTTATCAGGGGGTTTATTTTCCCATGTAGTTTTTTCCCTCTTTCCCTGTTTTCAAAGAATTTTTATATGTGCATGGGTACCTAATATGGCTGCAAATTGTCAGTACCCATTTTTATTTTTTATTTTTTTACCTAGTTATGCTTATGGGGGGGGTTTAGAGCAAATAACCCTATACCTAGCCACCTAGACATTGACCTGATGACTCTAGTGGACCAAACACATTCAGTTGACCACCTGAGTCAACCCTAAGTTGGATTCCTAGAATTGGGGGCACATTCCTTGATTTGGGGACGAACTCCTTGATTTGAGGAACTAGTGTATAGCCATTGAGCATGCCTCTCACTTTCGAGTTGTTTGTACATACTCACCTGAATCTCGGTGAGGTACTGATGAGGTGGATCTAATATGTCATCCCTAGTTTTGTGTCCCTGATTTTAGGAGTGACTAAGCCTGGAACTAGTTGAGAACTAGATGCACTCCACTAATGTAGGTTCTAATTGTCCCTGAGTATCCCTAACAAACCCTAAGCACCCCAACTGAGTGATTTTAGGGATTTGAATGCACATACAATCAGTTGCTTGAACATCACTCAGTCAGAACTAGTGACTGGGGACTCTTGGGTAAGTTAAACTCAGCCCAGATGAGTGTGCATGGCTAACTAAGGGCATTTGGCTCTAGTTAATCTTGACTAGTCTCCAAGCACTAAATGAGAAGTTCGAATAGCCTCCTCACCTAATTTGAATTTACTTACTATATATTGTGTTCATTTCTATTCATTATAGAAAATGAAATACATCATTATTTTCTTCTTATCTACTTCTAGTTTAAGTATAATGATTTATAATATCTTATTTATTATATAATTAGTTGATTGTTAATTTAATTTTTACAATATCTCTATTCTTTATTTACCCAAATTTATATGCTCAAATCTTACATACCCACTCAAACTGTAAAAAAAAAACTATTTTTTTATTTACAAGGTTCTTTCCAACCATGCATGTTTTTAGCTAAGGGAATGAGCATTAAACAAAATATAACCTTGAAATATTTAAGCAAAATGGGATAAAAAACGTCATATCATTCCATTATTTCAATGGTTGGTTCTCCGTAATATGATCTAGATTAGTATTTTTGGAGTTATGAGATTTGAGATATCATATCAAATGTCCTTTAAGACATATTCAACAATGAGATTTAATTGAATTATCTAAAATACATAAATTTATTATAATATTAATTTATTTTTATTATTATATTTTATTATTAATTGCAATTTCTTTAAATTAGAGAAAATAAACGTAAAATTAAAGATACATATATATTTTGTCTATCCCGAATTATAATTATAAAAACACCACGATTTTCTTTCATAATTATTGAAATTAATCACAATCATGATTACTATTATGAATTCATTATTTAAAATGAAACAAAACAATTTTAAAATGGAGTTAGGTAAATAATTCACAGAGTTAATTCATAATTCCAAAAAATAGTTTTGCAAAATGTTATCGAATAATTAGGAATTGGTTTATATGATAGTTTCTACATAGATGGAAACGATCAAATTAACTTATTCTTCCAAGGAATAATAAAAACGGTTCTGTAGAAAAGGTCATATTAACCCAACGTACAGTTCTAAAAATAAACATAAAATTAGAGATATATATATTTTCTCAACCTTGAGTTATAAGAATGGATAGAAATAACTTTCAGTTTTTCTATTAGTTTATAGGCCAAAGCCTTTATTTAGGTGTAGTCTAAATATTTTATGTTTTCAATCTTTTTCGAGTATATTTTCTGTCTTATTTTGTTCGGAGTACGGTTGGAAATATTTAAAAAATCTTAAAATTACATATATTAGTTATGGAAATTGCATAATTTGGGTGCCAGGGGGTATTCAAAGGCGTTGAATTTATTTATGAACTCAAAAACACAATTTAAAGACTTCCAAATATAGATTTTACCAAAAACAAATTTACTGGACTCCGACAAGAATCCATCGTAAAGTCCAAAATGTAGAATAGATAGACTACTCCCTTTATTTATACATAGGATAGGAGACTCTTGGACTTTGAATTCCAAGATATCCGTTGGAGTCTCCAAGACTCCTCGTCTTCTATAACTAACACTAAAAACTATTGGCATAATTTACAAATATCCCAGAGGATTCCAACCTTCCCCCCCTTAATCCGAAGGGGTGTTTGTAAGTCTAAGCATCGTTCTAAAGATTTCAAACTTTTCTCATCCAAGTGCTTTAGTGAAGATGCCTACAATTTGCTCATTTGTGGAACAATGACGTAAATGAACTATCTTGGCCTCTACATGATGTCAAATCAAATGACACTTTGTGTTGATGTGTTTGGTTCGATCATGGAATCTGGGATTCTTGGCCAATTTGATTGCATAAGTGTTGTCAATCAAAAGTGGAGTTGAGTTCTCTTGTTTCTCCTGCAAATCTTCAAGTATTTTGCTGAGCCACATAATCTTTATGGTTTCTTCTGCAACAGCTACATATTAAGCCTTTGTTGTCGAATTTGTTGGAATTAACTGTTTGCGTGATCTCTAGGAGACAACTGCCGATCCAAGACTCATCGTGTATCCAGAAGTAGACACTCCTGTTTCTTTGTCACCATTGAAGTCTAAATCAAAGTACCCAATGAGTTTGAAGTCATCCACCTTAGAGTACTTGAGTCCAAAGGCTTGAGTCCCTTTCAAGTATCTTAGAACTCTTTTTGCAGCAAACCAATGTCCTTCACAAGGTTTGTGCATGAACCATGAAAGAGTGCTAAAACCATAATAAATATTTGGTCTAGTGGTGGTAACGTAGATAAGGATTCCTACAAGCTATTGATACTTGGTTGCATCTTTAAATTCTTTTCCTTCACTTGATGCAAGCTTTAGCTTCTGTTCCATTGGAGTTGAGAGCGGGTTGCAGTCTGTGATGCCAAATATGTTCAACAATTCTCCAATATACTTCTTCTGATAGATGAATATTTACTTAGGATGTTGAGTCACTTCAATTCCTAAGTAGTAGTGAAGATGTCCTAGATCATTCATTTCAAATCCTTTCTTTAAATCTTTCTTTATGGATGCTATATAACTTTCATTGTTCCCTATCATCAAAACATCATCTACATATACTACAAAAAACACAACAGATATTCCAACTTTCTTTACAAACAATGTTGTTGAGATATTGTAACTTCAAAGAATATTATATTTGTACTTTATTATTCTGGAGACGTTTCATTCCTCCGTGAAGATCTTATTGTATATCCGGAGATGTTTATTCCTCCGTTGGAATGTGGTAACTTGGGTTATTAGACTTCCCTAGTGGGGGTCGGCCCTGTATGTGTTATGTGGATCAAAAGGTTGTTAGACCACCCTAGTGGGGTCGGCCCAGTTAGTTGTAATGGCGTATTTAACCCAATGGTTAAATACGAGCCTACATGATTTGTGTAAAAGACAAGTCGGAGTAGTGTATAAATAGAGGAGGTGTATTCCTCATTTAACACACACTCACTCACTTGAGAGTGGCGCACTTGTGGAGGAGAGGTCTGCTATGGAGAAGGAGGAGCTTATGCTCAGGGTTACATCTTTTGTATTTGCTGGTCATCTATATTGAGGAAGCTTTGTTGGGTTTTCTACCCCATGAGGTTTTCCCAGGATAAATCTGTGTCTCTTGTGTTTATGCTATGCTTGTTGTTTCTTCAGTGATCCTGTATATGCTATTATTGTGAAATGGAATGTAATGTTTCTATTTTCTATCTTATCATATTAAATCTTAACATGGTATCAGAGCTAACCTGAAGGAAGGCAATGTATGGCACTTACGACACTTGCTTCACTTGAGACAATTTGAAGGTTTGGGTTTTACATAGCAAAAACCAGTCATTGTGGAACTTTCGCTATAAATCCATTTATACGAAGGTTCAGGATCTGAAACGTTTACAGGTCGTAGATAACATCCCCAGGTACCTTGTGTCCAAAGGAAACCCTCATATTCGTTGTACTTTGTGAGTTATGATCAATACAAGTTAGCGTTTCTGCCTTTTCCAGATCTCAGTCAAAATCAGGTGACCTAGGAAAAAAGGTCATAACTTGGGCTAGGAAGCTCCAAATGAAATTTCGTAAAATGTGATAGGTATTACACAGATGGTACAACCTCAGAAAACTTTTTCAGACGTCGAATATGAACCAGTGACACGTGGCACACCGTATAAGTTCGCTCTTCTGTTTTATCCCATAAACAGGTCACGTTGCGACACTTGGCATAACTCTCTCTCAGAAAATCCAATTGAGGTCATACCTATCGGGATGGAAAGATGACAGCTCAGGATACCACAAAAAAAAATTTCAAACCCTGTGGAGCGAAAAGTTTGGAGTTACAGCAGAAACAATCAGGTACATATTTCTGTCAAAACAGAATTATTTTTGGAGCACCTTCATTCATGGCTTTCGGAATTTAGGGTTTCGGAGAAAGTTGGAATTTTTGGAATCGGAATCCACAGATGAATGCTACTCAGGAAAATTGAAATTTAGAGTCCAAGATTGAATTTTTTGGTTGGGTAGAAGACCGGGCTTGATCAAACCCCAGTTCAGGATTTTGATTGGAAAGATGGAAAATTAGGGCTTCAACAAAAGTTGAAATTTTTGAAGTCTGTAACCATGGCTAGAAGCTCCTCGGAAAAATAAGAGTTTAGAGCCTTGGATCAAACCTTTTGATTGGGAAGAAGGGTGGGCTTCATCAAACCCTAGTTCGGGATCCTATCCAGAAGATCCAGAAGTTTCGAAGGCAATTTTGAGGGGTCAAATTTTGGAGATTTCAAAATTGAAGTATGCTAGTTTGATCAGCTCAGCAAGACACATCCTTCCATCCATTCAAAAGTGTGAAAGTCAAAGATTGAATTTTTAGGGTTTTTCTAGCAAACCCTAATCAAGCTCCAGATCAACTTTCAGGGGGAGTTGAGGCTAAGGCCTTACATAAGAAGACTACAAGAAGTCTCGACAGATATGACTTAAGGAGGTTCAGGTATGTCTTGAAATCTGATTCCTGATTAAGTTCATAATGTGTGTCTTCATATTATTTATTAGTACAATCTTGATTAATGTTAGAATTGTCTTATCACCCTAGTAACAGTATGAATGCATGTGAATGATCGAAGACAGGGCTATATGATTGTACTAATGCATTATGGTGTTGTATGAGGTTGATGTTGTCTGCTAACAAGATACAGGTACATCACGAAAGACAAATCAAGGTCCATGACCATGACAACATGAAGACAAAGACTCATCCATAATCTTTGTTCTACTTATGAGGTATGTATGACTTTGCTATATTATGCTTAACCTATGAGATATGTAGTTTCTAGCACAGGATCTCTAAATCAATGAAGAGAACAAAGAAGATATTGTTTAGGTATGACTAAACCGGTATACTAATCCAGGTATGTTTTCCTATGTCAAGATAGAATCTTACCTTGTGCTAGGATCCCTTATATAAGTATACTTGGTATGATTGGTTATGCTTATTCATAAAGTTAGTAATCAATGGATTATGCATATTATGTCTTTTATCTTGATTGATGATATGCATGAGTGAAAGAAGACTTTCCTGAAATCTTGAATACTAATGTTTATTATCTATGATCATGACTATACATATTCAAAGATTATTTAGAATTATAATTTTTGATAATATTTATAATATACTAATGAATGTATGTTTGTATATGAGATCATGAGAATGACACTAGTGCACACTTGAGCATGCACAGTGGTACAGAATGAATAGAAGTTCAAAAGACATGTAGAAGATCAAGCGGGAGGCAACCACACAAACATAAAAGATAAGTATTTGAGTTGTTATTTAAAATAGTAAATGATATTGCTTGTATGCATATTTGTATTCCTAGAATATATCATGCTGAGTGTAAACATTCATAGAGCATTGAACAATATACTACTAATATGCATATGATTGGTAAGTTGGAAAAACATTCCATTGTTGCTTGTCTAGAATGAAACCTCTTTGCTGACATGCTGAGAGCTGTGCACACTCTCGATAGTATGTTCTGGTAAAGATGGAAGGCATCTAGATAGCCACTGTATGCATACAGGATATGGAAAAGTGTTGTGCCAAAGTATTGGTCAAGATAGTTGCATAACTATGTAAATGATATATGTATGCATAATAGGTTATCATGTCAACATGATTTCATGATTATGAAGTATTACTAATCATATACTTAATTTTGTTTTGTAGGAAAGATCATGAAGAATGATGAACACCGAACAAATGATGGATGTTCAACAAGAATATTTACAAATCAAACAAAATATAGAAGGCTCATGGCTAGAAGATTCTCTTAGAAAGAGGAAGAGAATCATGACAAGATGTTTGCTCCAAGTGGATAGATAAGACTATTCTCTTAATGGTATAATTAAAGAAGAAGTGTGAATCAGGTTCTGCATGGATACCCAGGATCGATAATCAATTGATGAGCTTAATGATCACCATGGGTGATGTGGATCTCAACATTTGCTACAAGGTTGAATATGGATTCTATACACAGATGACATGGATGCAAGAAGGAACTCACCACAAAGTTCGAATGATGTTGAGGCTCATATCAGTAGACCCATCTGATGAGAGATGGCACAGATAGATGGCTGTAGAAATGAAATGAAAGATCTCAGATTGATGCATTACTTTCTAGGTCTAGAAGTATGGAAAGGCTCACAAGGAATCTTTCTCAACCAGGGAAAGTATGCCGAGAAATATTAAAAGGACTTGATGTGTTTGAATGGCCACTCTCATGGATTCCAACTTGAAGCTGTTAGCGGATAACTCTGTACAGACAAATTATTGGGTCACTGATGTATCTAATAAATACTAGGTTAGATATATGCTTTGCTGTGAATACCTTGAGTCAGTATCTAGTGGAAACTAGATGTGTTCACCGATTAGTTGCAAAGCATGTGATCAGGTACCTAAAGGATACGATAGACTTTGATCTATGCTATATTAGAGATCATGACTTCAGATGGCTACATAGATGTTGATTGGGCAGAAAGTGTATCAGACAGGAAGAACACATCTAAAGGATGTTATTGTCTAGGATCATCCATGATCTCGTGGTATAGCAGGAAGTAGTCTAGTGTGGCTCTCAACATAGCTAAAGAAGACTACATAGCTGCTTGCTCTGCTAATTGTGAAGCAGTATGGCTTCTAGATTGTTTGACTTAGAGATAGACCCAACTGTGATCCTATGTGACAAACAAAGTTGTATCAAGATGGCAGAAAATCCAGTGTTCCATGATATGGTGCAGAAAGGAACTATAAAGTTCAAATTTGTAACAAGTTACCGATGTACCAACCAAACATCTACCTCAAGAAAAGTTTGAGTATTTTTCGAGACAAGCTTGGTAGGACCCTCCTTGAGAGGGGGAGTGATGTGGTCTCTTATGATGAGATTGCCTACATCGACAGTGAGGTCGATTATGTGGATACCTATATTGGTGATGCCGATAGAGAGGTTAGTGGATGGTCCTTAGACAGGGTCTAAGGTGACGAGGGGATTTCATCATCCTTGAACACATGTTCTAAAAGGATCCGTAGACGTATGGTCTCCGAGAATGAAGTCCGTAGTGGACAGGAGAGGATTGTATCATCCCTGGACTTTAGTTCTAAAGTGATCCGTAGACAGATGTCTCCGAGAATGTGGTCCCTAGTGGACGAGAGGATTGTATCATCCCTGGACTTCAGTTCTAAAGTGATCCGTAGACAAATGTCTCCGAGAATGTGGTCCCTAGTGGACGAGAGGATTGTATCATCCCTGGACTTCAATTCTAAAGTGATTCATAGATAGATGTCTCCGAGAATGTGGTCCCTAGTGGACGAGAGGATTGTATCATCCCTGGACTTCAGTTCTAAAGTGATCCATAGATAGATGTCTATGAGAATGTAGTCCCTACTGGACGAGGGGATTGTATCATCCATGGACACATGTCCTAAAAGAGATCCGTAGATAGATGTCTCCGAGAATGTGGTCCCTAGTGGACAAGAGGATTGTATCATCCATGGACACATGTCCTAAAAGAGATCCGTAGATAGATGTCTTTGAGAATGCGGTTCCTAGCGAATGATGAGGATTGTATCATCCCTGGACTTTAGTCCTAAAGTGATCTGTAGAAAGATGTCTTCGAGAATATGGCCCTTAGTGGACATATATAGGACTACATCGTCCCTAAGCATTTGGTTCAAAATGTACATGATAGGATTGCATCATCCTTGGACTTATGTCCTAAAGTGATAAGGACTAATCATCCTGTTAATAGATTGGGATTACATCGTCCCTAGACATGGTGAGGTGTCTTAAAGTGATAAGGACTAATCATCCTGTTAATCGATTGGGATTGCATCGTCCCTAGACATGGTGAGGTGTCTTAAAGTGATAAGGACTAATCATCCTGTTAATCGATTGGGATTGCATCGTCCCTAGACATGGTGAGGTGTCTTAAAGTGATAAGGACTAATCATCCTGTTAATCGATTGGGATTGCATCGTCCCTAGACATGGTGAGGTGTCTTAAAGTGATAAGGACTAATCATCCTGTTAATGGATTGGGATTGCATCGTCCCTAGACATGGTGAGGTGTCTAAAGTGATAAGGACTAATCATCCTGTTAATGGATTGGGATTGCATCGTCCCTAGACATGGTGAGGTGTCTTAAAGTGATAAGGACTAATCATCCTATAAATAGATTGGGATTGCATCGTCTCTAGACATGGTGAGATGTCTTAAAGTGAGAGGGATTGATCATCCCGTAAGTGGATTAGGATTGTATCATCCTTGGACCTATGTCCTAAAGTGAGAGGGATTGATCATCCCGTAATTGGATCATGTGTATTGCAGGATATGCTGTTGTTGTGCTAATGATCATGTGATGACGATGCTAATGATCGTATGATGACGATGCTGATGATCATGTGATGATGATGCTAATGATCGTGTGATGACGATGCTGCTGATCGTGATGGTCTAGATCAGGGAAATTTTTAGGGGCGAAATTTCGCCAATTGGCTATTTTTTGGACTTTTTTTCAAAAAATAAATTCGTTATTTGGTCATTTTTAGTCTCTAATATCGCCTACATTTACATAAAATGTGTTTTTTTATCATAATATTCACCAAAAATTATAGATTTTAGTAGTAAACTATATTTTCCATATTTAAGATTCGCCTACCTTTTTATATATATGGTTTCTTTAATTTAAAATAATCGCCTAGAATACTACACTTAAGTATAATGTTATATTCCTTAAAAAATACCCTGGTCTAGATGACGATGCTGCTGATCGTGATGGTCTAGATGACAATGCTGCTGATCGTGATGGTCTAGATGACGATGCTGCTGATCGGGATGATCTAGATGACGATGGTGCTGATCATGATGGTCTAGATGACGATGCTACTGATCGTGATGGTCTAGATGACGATGCTGCTGATCGCGATGGTCTAGATGACGATGCTGCTGATCGTGATGGTCTAGATGACGATGCTGTTGATTGTGATGGTCTAGATGACGATGCTGCTAATCGTGATGGTCTAGATGACGATGCTGCTGATCGTGATGGTCAAGATGACGATGCTACTGATCGTGATGATCGTGTGATGACGATGCTGATGATCGTGAGGATCCAGATGCTGATGTTGTTGTAATTGTTCGAGTGTTGCAGAAGATAAAGACTCAGTACTAAAGATGTTGATGTTCCAATATTGAAGATGTTCCAGTAACTGCTTGAGTTACTGATGATGTTGAGAAAGCTTCCAATGATTTATAGATGTATCATGTATGATGTTGATGACTCCTTGCTCGTGCAGATGCTGTTATAATATCCTTCTCGTTAAGGGGGAGTGTTGAGGTATTGTAACTTCAAAGAATATTATATTTGTACTTTATTATTCCGGAGATGTTTCATTCCTCTGTGAAGATCTTATTGTATATCCGGAGATGTTTATTCCTCTATCGGAATGTGGTAACTTGGGTTATTAGACTTCCCTAGTGGGGGTCGGCCCTGTATGTGTTATGTGGGTCAAAGGGTTGTTAGACCACCCTAGTGGGGTCGGCCCAGTTAGTTGTAATGGGGTATTTAACCCAATGGTTAAATATGATCGTACATGATTTGTGTAAAAGACAAGTCGGAGTAGTGTATAAATAGAGGAGGTGTATTCCTCATTTAACACACACTCACTCACTTGAGAGTGGCGCACTTGTGGAGGAGAGGTCTGCTATGGAGAAGGAGGAGCTTATGCTCAGGGTTACATCTTTTGTATTTGCTGGTCATCTATATTGAGGAAGCTTTGCTGGGTTTTCTACCCCATGAGGGTTTCCCAGGATAAATCTGTGTCTCTTGTGTTTATGCTGTGCTTGTTGTTTCTTCAGTGATCCTATATATGCTATTATTGTGAAATGGAATGTAATGATGCTATTTTCTGTCTTAGCATATTAAATCTTAACAAATGTTGCGTCATCAAGATTATAATGTTTGAAATTCAACTTTAGAAGATGCTCGGTTAGTTTTTCATACCATGCTTGAGGTGTTTGTTTCAGGCCATACAAGGACTTGAAAAGTTTGCATACCTTGTGTTCGTGTCTCTTCACAACAAAACCTTTTGGTAGAGACATGAAGACATTTTCTTTCAAGTCTCCATTAAAGAATGCTATCTTTACATCCATTTGATGAACTTTCCATCCATTTTTTGCATACAAGGACAGTATAGTACAAATGGTGCTCCATTTTGTTGTGGGAGAGAATGTTTCTTTATAGTCAATTCCTTCTTTTTGTGCATATCCTTTTTCCATGAGCCTTGATTTGTGCTTTTCAAGTGAACCATCTGATTTGCATTTGTTCTTGTATACCCACTTTCTTCAAATTGGTTTAGTTTCGATTGGAGGGTCAACCAACTTCCAAGTTCCATTCTACATGAGTGCATCATAATCATTATGCATGGCTTCTTTCCACTCATCACAAGTAGAAACCTCTTCAAAGGAAGTTGGTTCAAAGTTAGCAGAAAAATTCAATTCACAACCAATTGAGACATCCATGTCATCACTTGAATTATCTGCATTACCTCCATTTTCTTGTCTGGATGAGCTCCGAATTCCCGTCTTTCCAACTTCATATGAATGGACACTTTTAAGTTTCTTTGTGGCCCATTTAAAAATATTCCTTGATGGCCCAGGTTGATCAGCTGGTGGTGCATCATTCTCTTAAAGGTTCAATCTTCCATTCTTCTCAATCACATCATCCATTTGACTCTGATGTTCAGTTGAAGTGGCATGAACTTCTTCTTCATGAGGGGGTGTTGGTGCTGCTTAAAAAGGAAATTCCATAGATTGATCCAAGATAGGGATCCCCCCTTGAAGATGTGGAATTTCATTATCAAATTCATAATATGTCTTTATATGGGGAAACCTATCGACCATACGATCAAGCTATCTTTCAATAGATTGGCTATTTTTATTAGTTTCAAGAAAAATGACATCTCTGGAAACAAAAAATTTCTTGTTTACCTCATCATAAAGATGATATGCCTTGGAATTTTATGAGTATCCCAAGAAAATGCATCTTCAACTTCTAGCACCAAGCTTGTTTCTTTGCTCCTTTGGTGTAATATCCCGATTTTGACCCCATTCCATTAAAATGTAAATGATATAATATTGTTATAAAATTGTGGTGAGGATCTCAAGGCCAAGGAACCTCCATCGATTTAGTGTTAAAAATTGATGCATATGGTTTGCGTGCTATCCAGGCACAATGGAAATTGTAAATATCATGTAAATATGCATTTTAATAAAATACCCACAACTAGCTATGCAATGCAATGCAACAAGAGTATGGGGGCATGATTTTTACAAGGAATTGGGAGGGAAATATTCAAACCCTTGGAGCCAATCAATCCAAGCCAAGTGTCAATGAGAGAACCCATGAACCATCAACTACCCATGTTGACTTTTGTACCCAATAATTTATTTCTTTCAAGAGTTGGCTGAAGAAGTTAATGCATTGGAAACGGGGAGGTATGGCTGTCCAAATTCGGGTATGGAAAACCACCATTTTGGAAAAAACGTGTTTGGCTTCCTTGGCAAGAAAAGAGCCATTAATTTGCTCACCAAGCCATTATCCGTCAACCAGTTTGGATCTCTCACAAGTTTGAAGCTACCTGAGCGTTTTTCTCCATGAATATTCTATGTTTTCCTTCATTCTCAGCTGGGAGAAGGGCAATTTTGCGATATAGAACAATGGGGAAGATGTCACGTCCCCTCCCATCGATCCAACGTAAGGAAGGGAAAATGACTGCAGATGCAAATCAAAATAACATGCATAGCGAAATTAAACTGTGCACACACATTTCTCATGCATACATTCAGTAAAATCAGAACAATCAATACATTGCAAAAAAGAATACACAGAGATATAATTCTTATATTCATTGTGAAATTGTCTGAAGCAACTACCTATGTCACTACAATGTTCCACTCAAACATAGGCCAACTGTGCTCATTAATCTCTTAGCATAGTTTCCACCCCCGAGATGGGCATGATTTCTACAAGGAAAAGGGGACTCTCAAGCTCAGTACATCCCAAGCAAACATCACATCTAAGCCAAGCCAGTCCATAACTGGTTTTATCAGGCCAATGTGAATCCTTCTATTTTTGGATGCTTGCACTCAAGCTCAAGCCAAAACAATGGATACCCAACCCATACACAACAAGCTCAATTATTGGGCATGGATACCCACTTTTAACAATGGGATTTACAAACAGGATGTCCATGGGTTTTCCCCAATCGTGGCACAACCAAACGACTTATGGGCAGGGAAAAATCAACCACAGGGGAACAACTTGAATTTCCCACAGATATAGGGTCATTTAGATGGCAAAAATGACCTCCCAAGATTCCCAAATCATATTTCTTTCTTTTCCACATCTCAGCAACACAAAAATGAATTCCCAACTATGGAAAAATGAAGGAAAACACCCCATCTAGCTAAGACCACATGAGGGAGCAAACAAAATGGTGAATAATGGTATGGGGACCAAATTTGTGGCTCCTTTCTTTCCCAGGAATCCAAACACGTTTTTCCCCAAAAACTGATGGCTTTCCCATTATTAGTTTTTCAACATTTAATTCAATCTGATCTAGGATATTAACTAAGAGAGCAACATGTACATCATATCAAACACAAGAGACAAGAGACACAAAGCATTTCATAGGGGAAAACCAAGAAGGTGAGAAACCCCGCAACTTCTTCAAAGATAGAATGAGCACCAATACAAAGATCACAAAGATGAATCCCTCAAAGATAGATGTCTACAGCAACAACTACTCCTCCTCCACTTGTGTGCACTCCTCCTCTCTCACTAATGTGAAGTGAGTGAGTGAGTGAATGAATAGAATGAGAGAGACACACTCTCTATATATACAATGACTTGACTTGCCTTATACTCTAACTGGGCCAACCTCCCTTAGGAGAGTCTAATAACCCATTACCACTTGTTACTGGGTTGACCCCACTAGGGTGGTTTAATAACCCTTTAACCCACATCACTCATACAGGGCCGACCCCACCAAGGTGGTCTAATAACCCATCAAATACAAATGACGACACTTACAATGTAACTTGCGACACTTGCAAATACAAATGGTGACACTTCCAATCAGAGGAATAATACATCTCCGTTGGGGATACAATAAAGTAAAAATGTAATACATACAATACACAAGTGAATATCTTCCAAAGTTACAATATACATCAACACTCCCTCTTGAATAGGAAGGTATTCTCTTGACACAAGTCATCAATACATATAGGCACAAGTATTCAATTCTAGAGCTGGATCATCGTCACTGGATCACAGAGCATCATCATCACTACTGCTGTACTCGTCATCTCGAACACTGGTGCTATCTCTCAATTCTTCTCGTCATAGGAAGTTCTACAGAGACAACCCTTTTTCATGCTGGTTGTCAGCCTAGCCTCCTGTAGGTCTTCATCATATCTGCGAGCTGGCCATCTTGTGGAATCCTCAGGACTGATTACGTGCATCAACAAAACCTTGAAAGAGAATCCCAGGACTTTTACAAGTACACAGCTCAACCTATCAGATCTCCTAGGATCTTTTACATGTGACCACCACAAAACCTCGAAAGAGCATCCCAGGACTTTTACAAGCACACAGCTCAACCTATCGAATCTCCCAGGATCTTTTACATGTGGTCAGGCAAAACCTTAAAAGAGTGTCTTGCAACCTGTAAGATCTCTAAAGAGCATCCCAGGACTTTTACGAGCACGCAACTCGACCTATCAGATCTCCAGGACTGATTACATGCCTTCTGTAGCAAAACCTCGAAAGAGCATCCCAGGACTTTTACGAGCACATAGCTCAACCTATCGAATCTCCCAGGATCTTTTTTATGCTACCTATAGCAAAACCTTGAAAGAGAATACCGGGACTTTTACAAGCACACAGCTCAACCTATTGGATCTCCCAAGATCTTTTCTATGCTACCTGTAGCAAAACCTCGAAAGAGCATCCTAGGACTTTTACAATCACACAGTTCAACCTATCGGATCTCCCTGGATCTTTTCTATGCTACTTGCACAACCTGTCCACAGCCATGGAGTATCGACCTGATACTCATGATCCCACTGATCATCTTCTTCGCATGGAGCATCATCCTGATGCTCATGATCATATTGATCATCATCATACCGTACATCCTCTTGATGTATCACATCTGGAGCATCGACCTAATGCTCACCACACATGATCATCCTGATCATCATAGCATCATCCTGATACATATCATCACATGATCATCATCACAACATCAACTTGATGCATATCATCATCACATGATCATCCTCTTCATATCATCTCATCGTCCGTGGAGCACAACCCAAATGCACATCATACAACACTTACACCAATGACATGGGAGAACACATCTACCACCATTTGGGGAAGGCTCCAGCCATTACTTTTTCACCATGGGAGAACACATCTACCACCATGTGAAAAATGGCTTCAACCCTTACATATGCACCATGGGAGAACACATCTACCACCATGTGAGAATGGCTCAGCAATTACATCACGACCATGGGAGAACACATCTATAACCATGTCGAAAAATATCAGCAATTACATCAAGAACATGGGAGAACACATCAACCACCATGTTATAAAAAACCCATGTGCATCTGCGTCTTCCGGACTCATCACTTCCCCTTGGTAGGAACTTCGATCTGAAGTACACCAAGCCTCTTTCTGAAGTACTTGAAATTCACTCTAGCTAGTGGTTTGGTCAACACATTTGCAATCTGCTCATCCGTCGCAACATATTGGAGCTTTATTGCTCCTCTCTGCACCATATCCCTGATATAGTGATATTTTATCTCGATATGCTTCGACTTGTCATGGAACACTGATTTCTCTGACAACTACACACAACTCTGGTTGTCACAAAGGTTACAAGAAGCATCCAACAGGAGATCAAATAAATCAGACAGTAAATTCCTAAGCCATACTGCCTCACAACTAGCCAAACAAACTGTGACGTACTCTGCTTCGACTATACTCAGTGCTATGCAAGGCTGCTTCCTGCTAAACCAAGAGATCACACCTAATCCCATACTGAAGCAACACCCTGAAGTGCTCTTCCTATCTGTAGCACTGCCTGCCCAATCTGAATCAACATAACCCTCCAAGTTAAAATTTTGATTCATATCATACTTGAGCCCATAATCAATCGTACCCTTCAGGTACCTCAGAATATGCTTTACAGCAATTAGGTGAACATGTCTAGGAATCGTCAGGAACTGGCTCAATGTGTTCACTGCAAAGCAAATATTTGGTCTCGTGTTCGTCAGGTACATCAAGGATCCAATCATCTGACGATACATCATGGAATCAACCAACTCTGATGAAGCATCACTCAATAGCTTCGATGCCATAGGTGTGGCCATGGCCTTGCAGTCCATCATCCTGAACCGCTCCAGGATCTCTACTGCATACTTCCCTTGTCCAAGGAAGATTCCATCTGCACTCTGCCACACCTCCATACCTAGAAAGTAATGCATCATACCCAAGTCCTTCATCTCAAACTCGGCAGAAAGATTCCTCTTTGTGTCGGCAATCAACCTATCCTCACCTGTCACAAACAAGTCATCCACATACAATAGGAGTATCACTGGATTGCCTTCCTCAATCTTGTAGTAAAGGTTGGAATCCGCTTTACTCTTGGTAAAGCCCATACTGGACAGTAAGCTGTCTATCCCATCGCACCATGTCCTTGGTGCTTGCTAAATCCATACAAAGATTTCTTGACATCCATCTGGTGTATCTTCCACTTCATCACTGCAGCCAGGGCAAGTACTGTTCTGATGGAAGTGTATATGGCTACAAGTGCAAAAGTTTCTTCATAGTCTATCCCTTCTTTCTGGGAGAAGCCACGAGCCACAAGCCTTGCCTTGTATTTCTCTATGCTACCATCTGTAGCATGCTTGATCTTGTAGATCCACTTGGAAGTCACAACAGACTTCCCTTCTAGTCTAGAAACCACATCCCAAACATCATTCTTCATGATCAACTGGTACTCCTCGATCATGGCATCCTTCCATTACTGCATCCCGGATCCTGGGAACTTCAGATTATTCAATAGGTAGTTTTCTGAATTTCTTGAGGCTTCGTCGCTTGTTCTTCAAAACAAGTCTCTCTTGTAGGTGATGGTACACGGTCTTTCCTACAAGACAAATTCAATTGCATGATTAGAAACATCTCATATATTTCAGAACAAATTCTTACACATAAAGACATATGTCATACAGTCATGCAATTATCTTAACCAATGCTTCAATATAACATTTATCCATATCCCGTAACTTTCTAGATGCCTTCCATCTCTACCAGAACATTGTTAAGAGTGTGCACAACTCCCACATGTTAGCAAAGAGGTTTCATTCTAGATAAGTAGCAATGGAATGTTGTACAGTACCATAGGCCACTTACCCATTACTTTCACATTAGTATTATCTTGTTCATTAATGCAAATTTTCTAACATGCATGATATCCATCCTAAATCTAGGAACATAAGTATATACATGACTGAACAACATCACTTAAGTAATAATAACAATTCAAATACTTATCTTTGTTTGGTTGTTGGGTGGACTCCCTCTCAATCTTTGCTTCCTTATAGGAATTACTAAAGTGTGCTCCCTCTTGATCTTTTCTTCCTTACAGGAACTACTGGAGTGTGCTCCCTCTTGATATTTTCTTCCTTGTTTATCTATCTTTGAACTTATATCCATCCTGTACCGCTATGCATGCTTAAGTGTGCGCTAGTGTCATCATTGTGTCATCCTCAAGATATCATACATAATCATACATTCATTAGTATAATCTCAATACTATCAAGATATTATAATCTTAAACATGTATGGTCATGATCATTTTATACACAAGCGTTAGTATTCAAGGTTTCAGGGAGGACTTCTTTTACTCATGCATATTCTTATTTGACCATAGGACTCTTCTAGTTTTTCATATCATTAATCAAACTAAGAAGCATAACATGCATAATCCCATGATTACTCAAGCTTATGACTTCATGAATAATCATTATCAATCATTCAAAAAGTATACTTATATGAGATCCTAACACAAGGTAGGATTCTAACTTGATATAAGAAAAAAAATACCTGGTTATCATGTTTGCGAGTTATGTCTAACATACCAAAACAATGTCTTCTTTGTTTTCTTCAATGATTTAGAGGCCTTGTGCTAGTAACCTGCATATCTCATAAGTTAAGCAATGTAGAACCAAATTATACATACCTTGTAAGTAGAGATTCTATGTGATCAATGGCTATGGATGAGTCTTTGTCTTCATGTCACCATGGTCATGTGTTCTCGATCTAGAACTTGATTTGTCTTTCTTGATGTACCTTTCATGTTAGCGGACAACATCATCCTCATACAACACCATAGTGCATTAGTATAATCATAAGTGTCATAAACCTAATCAATGAATGTCTTCTATCATTCACATGCATTCATACCTTTTACTAAGGTGATAAAGCAAGTCTAAAATTAATCAATATTGTACTAACCTCAATAATATGAAGACAAACATATCATAAACTTAATCATGAATAGATTTCAAAACATACATGTATCTCCTCAATTCATACCTGTCGGGATTGCTTGTAAGGCCTTAGCCTCATCTCCCTCTGAAACTGGAACTTCTTCACTTATGTAGGTGTCCAATTCATTATATTCTAGGATTAACCCAATCCACTTTGATTTGCTGAAACTGGATCTGGAGATGGCTAGGGTTTGATAGAGAAACCTTAAAAATCCAAACTTGGAATTTCAAACTTATGATTGGATGAAAATATGCACCTTGCTGAGATGATCAAGCTGGTATACTTTAATTTTGAAATCTCCAAAATTTGACCCCACAAAATTGACTTTGAAAGTTTTGGATCTGTAGCTTCTGTCAAATTCTGGTTTTCTTGTCAAAATCCTGAACTAGGGTTTGATAGAGCTCGGGGTTCTACCCAAACAAAAAATTCGATCTTGGGCTCTAAATTTTGATTTTGATGAGGAGCATACAGCCGTGGTCTCAGATTCCAAAGATTCCAACTTTTGCAAAAACCCTAATTTCCCGCAGCAGTGACAAACCAAAAATGAAAGTGCTCATAATCCAATTCTATTTGGACATAAATATATGCCATATTGTTTCTGTTGTATCTCTGAAATTTTGGATCCTCATGGTTTGAAACTTCAGCCTGTGGTAGAATGACCTGTCATCTTTCCAACCCCACATATCTGAGCTTTAGTGGATTCTCTAAGGGAGAGATATTCCAAGTGTCGCAACGTGACCTATTTATGAGATAAAACAGTATAGCGAACTTGTACGGAGTACCACGTGTCACTGTTTCAACTTTGGCCTCTAAAAACAAGATTTGGGAAACTATAGTCCATTCCCTAATAGTCACTTTTTACGAAATTCCATTTGGAGCTTCCTAGCCTGAGATATGACCTTTTTTCCTAGGTCACCTGTTTAGGACTGCATTATGGAAGAGGCGGAAACCCTAACTTGTATGGATCATATCTCACAAAGTAAAATGAATCTGAGGCTATCCTTCGGACAAAAGGTACATGGAAATTTCATCTTCGACTTGTAAAAGTTTCAGATCCCGAACCTTCTCGAAAACTGAGTTATAACGAAAGTCCCTTGATGACTAGTTTTTACTATACCAAGCCCTAGCTTCCAATTTGTCGTAAGTGCAACAAGTGTCATAAATGCCATACAATGCCTTCCTTCAGGCTAGCTCTGATACCATGTTAGTTTTTCAGCATTTAATTCAATCTGATCAAGGATCTTAACTGAGAGAACAACATGTATATCATATCAAACACAAGGGACAAGAGACACAAAGCATTTCACCAGGGAAAACCAAGAAGGTGAAAAACCCTGCAACTTCCTCAGAGATAGAATGAGCACCAATACAAAGATCACAAAGATGCATCCCCCAAAGATAGATGTATGCAGCAGCAGCTACTCCTCCTCCACTTCTGCGCACTCCTCCTCTCTCACTAATGCGAAGTGAGTGAGTGAGTGAATGAATAGAATGAGAGAGACACACTCTCTATTTATATAATGACTTGACTTTCCTTTTACTCTAACTGAGCCGACCTCCCTTAGGAGAGTCTAATAACCCATTACCACTTGTTACTGGGACGACCCCACTAGGGTGGTTTAATAACCCTTTAACCCACATGAATCATACAGGGTCGACCCCACCAAGGTGGTCTAATAACCCATCAAATACAAATGACGACACTTACAATGTAACTTGCGACACTTGCAAATACAAATGGTGACACTTCCAATCGGAGGAATAATACATCTTCGTTGGGGATACAATAAAGTACAAATGTAATGCATACAATATACAAGTGAATATCTTCCGAAGTTACAATATACATCAACACCCATACCTGAATTTGGACAGCCATACCTCTCCATTCCCCAAGGCATTAACTACCTAAACCAACTCTTGGAAGAAATAAATGATTGGGTACAAAATTTAACATGGGTAGTTGAGGGTTTATGGGATCTCTCATTGACACTTGGATTAACTTGATTGGCTCCAAGGGTTTGACTATTTACCTCCCAATTTGTTGTAAAAATCATGCCCCCATCTCATGTTGCATTGCATTGCATAACTAGTTGTGGGTATTTTATTAAAATGCATATTTACATGATATACGCAATTCCATTGTGCCTGGCTAGCACGCAAACCATATGCATTACTAAATCAATGGCGGGGCCTTGGCCTTGTGCTCCTCACCGCGATATTATAACAATATTACATCATTTACATTTTAATATAATGGGGTCAAAATCGAGATATTACAGAAGAAGAGGAATCCGTTTTGGGGTCCCCGGGGTTTCATTAAGGCCGTTTTTCACCATTGGAATGCTCATAACCCATGGGAAAAATCGTTTTTTCTCCCTGTGGTCAATTTTCCCTCTCACAATTTGTTTTTAGTGTGCCCACAATTTGGGGAAAACCCTTCGACATATTGTTTGTAAATCTCATTGTTAAAAATGTGTATCCATGCTCAATATTTGAGATTTCTATGGGTGGGAGGTAATGTTTTGGTTTGAGATGGGTATCGATTTCTTTGGCTTGAGCTTGAGTGCAAGCATCCAAAAATAGAAGGGTTCACATTTGGATTGATAAACCCAGCTATGGGATAGCTTGGATTAGATCTGATGTGTATTTTTCTTTGCATGAGCTCCAGTGTTCTCATGCCTTGTAGGAATCATGGCCAGCTCGAGGGTGGAAACTATGTTGAGAGATTCATAAGCATAGTTGGCCTATGGCTGGGTGGAACGTTGCAGTTGCGTAGCTAGTTACTTGGGGAAACTTCACAATAAAGATAAGTATTCTTTATTTTTTTTGCTTCTGCAATGTTTTAATTATTTCATGAATTTTATTGATATGCTGAATGCATGATATATATGTGTGTGGATAATGTTTCATTCTGTTGTGTTTATTTGAGTACGCATCTTGACACATATTAATTCTATTTGTATGAATTTGAGGAATGGGAATGAGTTTTTTAAAATCCCCGGAATGAAGGTCATGTTCCCTTCCTTGCATTGGATCCACGAGAGGGGACGTGACATTTGGTATTAAGGCATAGCAAGCGAAAAAAAAAACCTGAGATGCCTAACTGGAGGAAGGTGGCCAAACCACATTTCATGTGGATTTTTATCCTCAAGAGCATGAGATGGAATTCTATTTCTCAAATATGTTGCACACATCGCTACATCACCCCAAAACATTAGATTCACATTCTTGAAAAACATCATTGAACGTGTTGTATTCATTAAGGTTTTATTCATCCTTTCTGCTACACTGTTTTGCTAGGGATTGTAGGGAAATTGAAGTTTGATGTGTAATCCCATGTTTGCAAAGATAGTCTTCAAACATCTTAGAAGTATATTCTTTAACATTATCAGATCATAATGTACTAGTATGTGCTTGTGCTTGATTTTCTATCCATGTATGAAAGTTATTGAAAGTATGGAATGCTTCATATTTTGTATTCAACAAGTATACCCAACACATTCTACTATAGTCATCAACCAAGGTCCTGATGTACTTATTACCATTTGTAGAAGGAATTGGAATGGGGCCAAATAAGTCAGAGTGAACCAGCTCTAACTTTCTACATGCTCTGAATTTAGATTCTTGAAATGGTTGCTTACTATGTTTTCCTAGAATGCATGCATCCCATTGTTCTTTTACTTAGGAATGGTGGGAAAACCAAATACACCATTCTTTCTTAACAAACGAAGACTGTTATAATTCAGATGACCAAATCTAGCATGCCATACTAAACTAGATGACATATTACCTTCTTCATGCTAAGATAGATAGACAAAGTTTTGAACTCTTGCAAAAGAGGCCTTCAATTTCAACAACTGTCCATCTTCATAACCGGTCATGATGACCTTGTTGTTAGAGGTTTTTCTTATCTCTACAATCTCATCAAACATGTGTATGGAATGGACTTTTTGTCAAATCTGCACTAAGGACAACAAGCTTCTCTACAAATTTGGAAGATAGAGAACATTCTTTAATATGAAATCAGGGAATTCGAGCAACTTAAGCCTGATTGAGCCAAATCCCCGTGGTTTGAGGCTAGATTTGTATGCAAAGTACATTATTCCATCTACAATGCCATTCAGTTCTTCAAAGAAATATTTTCTAAGATTCATATGAGATGTTGCACCGGTATCAAGTAGGCAACAATCTTTGTAAGATGAAAGAGAGGTTATTTCATTAATTCCAATATTACAATGTGCAACAATACAACGGGCAGAATCATGGGCTTTACCAGCCCCTTGGTTTTTATTCTTGTATTCTTTATTTTGATTATGTATTCCTTTGATGGATTCCTAAGAAGCCCAACTATGATATGCTTCATGTCCAGTCTTCCCGCAATGCTTGCACTTCAGATGTGATCTTCTACTTGAGTTGTTTCTTCCTCCTCTACCTTTGAAATTTCTTCTTCCTCTACCTCTTTTGCTGCTTTCTCCCTTGGAAGGGTATTTTGGCTTGTTCTTTTCTTTCTAAGCAAAGCAAAGAGATTCTCTAGTATTCTCATTTGTCATCTTTCCAAATGCTTTCTCTTTGTCTACAATATTCTTTACCAGGGTATCAAAGGTAAGGTATTTGAACTTGTCACTTGCTTGCAAAGATTCAAGATAGTTGGAGGGAGTAGGATAAAGAGACTTTACAAATGTTGCAAGTGGAAGGTCCGATTTCATACCAAAGGATTGAATCTTGTGCATGTTTTCTGTAATCTCAGATGCAACCAACATATGATCATTATCCTTTACTTCCAGAATAAATAGCTTTAACATTAGCTGAATTACTTCCATTTTAGAGTGTGAGTCATACAAATATTTTAAAGTCTTTAAGGTTCCAAAACATGATTTTGCAAGCAATATATGCTGGCTCACCTCTTCACTGAGAGTATCAGAGATCATGTCTAAGGTTTTCTTGTCTTTGCTCTGCCAGATAGCAAGTTCTTTCTCTTATGTTGGGGGCTTTGGATCTGAACTGATGACAATGCCTTCGTCGGTGTGAATAGTTTTTCATTCATAGATGTCATCCCACAAATCATTATAGATGAATGTAGACTTGATCTTCCTCGACCATTCTTGATAAGTATCTTTTCTGGTGAGGGTAGCACCGACTATGGATGCTAGTGAATGCATCTTCTGTAGCTTGGACTTGAACCTGCAACTATTAAGAAGAATATATGGCAGAAAATATATGAGGTTGCAGAATTAAGTTTTTGCTCCCTTTACAAAATTCTCCTTATCAAAAACTAATTCTCTAGCTTTCTATTCTGCAACACTTCCTAGAGTGTTATTACATATATTATTGTAGCAATATACAAGCTCAAATATTTATTAAGGAAGAAATTACAATGATTCTCACACTCTCAAATCTCACTGAGATACAATGATTCTCACCCTCTCAAACATACAATGATTCTCACCCTCACAAAAATACAATGATATAGTATTATATCTTCAAACAAGGGCACAATCTTGTGTCTTCAAAAACTTGGAAAACCTTTGTCTAACAATACAAAATAGGTCAAATGTCTTCAAAATATAAAATTCTTTGCATATTCTTCACCACATTTCAATGAAGGCCCCATTAAAAATTATTGTAGGCTTAATATAATATATAAATGAAGCCCAAAACAACATGATTTCTTCCTTGTACGAATTAGGGTTTCAAAAGAATGTATTAAGAACCATTTACCTCCACGCAAGTCGCAATAGTTGTAATGATCTCATGATATGGTTTTCCAAGGTCACCATAGCTTCAGAAGTCTCTGAACAGCCCAAAATTAGGGTTTGAAACCACAATATTAAACTAATACCTCCACGAAATCTCCATGAAAGTAGTTTGCAAGAGGCAGTCTTTGCAGCTCACATGCAGAGGTATTTGTAAGGGCGTAAGAGGCAGTCTCAATCCCACGCAGCAGGTTGTATGTGTGATATCTTGAGGTCACAGAATAGTTCACGAGAGAGCCCACACAAATCTCATTCACTGTACAGGTTGTAGCTCTCCACAAGAAAATGCAGCTGCTCTTACTTTGTTTGAACTCTCCACCTGGCACAGTATACACAAAAAAATGTGAACTTAATCTTCAAAACTTGGACGCTGCCTTCAATTGGAATCCACGTAGCATACACAAAAAACCATGGAGAAGTCTTGAACAGAGCTATTATTCGTAGTCCACATAAATGGTATCAAACTTCACACAAAACGTGCAACTAGGAGCAGGAGACAACTCTTCACATTAAATTTTGGATGCATCAACCACAAAAACGTAGACTGTTTCCACATAGCGTGCAACTTTCATATAGTGACGGACTCATTCTCACGTTGTAAGAGTCGCAGTGGACAAAAGTTTCAACTCCAATGGAGATGTCGCTATATGAGAGGAGTGTATGAAATCAAAGTTAGGGTTAAGGGCTTCAATAGTAGCATGATGAGGAGTTCAACGTTCAAACAATATGTTATCACTTCAGGAGTATTTCTAGGTTGCAGTCGAAAGAGCCTGGTAACTTGACCAAAATATGAATAATATAAAAGGGGGTGGATCAAGTTGGACGATTCAAACACTCTTTTCCGATCAAAACATATCTAATGCACTCAGATAGACAAGGCTCTCAACCACTAGCGTTCAATGGTTTTCAAAATAAGTGATTGCATGGAGAAATAACTATCATATCAGCAGAATCATACACAAAACCTATATATGAATGGCAGATTATAATAGTCACAGGACACTTGTAGAGTTAAGCTTGTGAATACAAAGATAAGATGACAGTCATCAAATGTAAGCAAACATAACAGCGTGAACGTAACATTCGAACACAAGTGCAGAAAAGAAAGAAGATGGAAAACTGAACGGTTAATAGTGAAAGAAATTAGTTTTACTGCTATAACATTAAATGTCTGAGTTTACAAATGTGTCAAAATCTCCCAAAATCGAACCTGTATTCTACTTCAGTCCTCGGCTTTATAGCCATTACATAGTTTTTTAGATCCCAAACATATGGATCAAATATACTAAAAATAACAACTAACAACAGCAAATGATAGATGTAGCAACGCATCATGATCAAAGTAACTACTCTTTGTAAGTGACACCACGTTTGGCAATTTGAGACGAGCATCTAGGAGTTGGGGTAGGTGTGAAAATGCCATTCTACAGAAACCTCTAGGCGTGTTTTCCAAAAATAGGCAAGAATATTTTGTTGTCGAATCTTCCAGCGCTCCCAGTCTGCGAACAGAGGTGGTCGTGGTACACTTGAGTGCATGTCATCCTTCTGGAAAACATCTTCAAGGCGCTAGGAACCATACCAAAAAGGTTTGCTTCCTGCTGATATATTCGTGCGTTTATTTTAGTTTTCGGCAGCTAACAAAACTGAGCTTTGAAGGTGACAAGCAACCGAAAGCCTAACGTTCGGTGATTAATGAATCATAATAACGCTTCGCCTAAACCACCGAAACGCTTTAGGGTGCTGAAAATCTTATCTCCCTTTCGGTATTTGGGAGGATGTTGCTTGCACACCATAAGCTACCAGAATGGGATTCAGCAGCTAATGAACAGTTTCGGTGTTTTCCCAAGCTGTCGAAAACCATGTAAGATTCAACTGCAAAAAGAAATGTCAAAACTGTGTTTACATCCTCATGTTACCTGGATGTTTCTTCCTCCTGGGCCGAGGTCGGAGGATTTGCCAAGTCAATCACGGCAGTAGCTAAGGTCTCCAGGTTTGAATGTGCCATGGGATGGGGACTTTGGGCTCCTTCCTTGCCTTCTAAAACCTCGACCTTTCTCCTCAATCGAATGTTTTCTCTGACAAGCCTGATGTTTTTGCCCCTCATCTTGCCATGTTTCTTGGTCAATCCATGAAAGGATTTGTAAAGCTCGTTGTACCTCTCTGTCAGCCTTTCGTTTTTCTCTTTAATAACCTTCTAGAGGAACTCGCATTCATAAGCTTGCTGAAGGATCCAGTTGATTCTCTGTGAAGTTGAAATCTTCGCCTTTTGGGTTGTCCTATCTGCCACTTGCTGACTCTTCTCCTCCACGGGTGTAGGGGAGGGTGAATTTCCACAGTCCAAGCCTTGCTTCTCCATAAAGGCAGATGGGGACAACTTTACACAGTCACTCTCTTGCTCCATCAGGGCTGGGGCTTCTTCCTGGGGCACCTGTTCTATCTTCACCTCATCAAATTCTTCTTCCGCTCTCTGCAACTCCCCCTCCTCTTCATAATCAGTGTAAGGGAGGTTCAAAGGATTTGCACTTCTCGAAGGAATTTCTTCTGAAACCATCCCCTCATCCTCAACCCTGTCATCAAATGTTAGCTTCCTTTTGGTTTTCTTCACCAGTGGAGCTGAGGAAAGGGGTTTAACTGAATTTGGGGGAAGAGCCCTCCTTCTCCGTTTTCCACTCCTGGGGTTTGAGGATTTCTTCCCACCTTCAGGCTGTAATTCGGTTTTGAGCCCACTCTAGAAAATAAAGAAAGTCCATTTCATGTCCTTTCTCTGCAATAACTTAGAGACCAACAATTTGATCGGACCATGGTGGAATAGCCTCCCTGCAATTTTGGAGGGCCGAGCCTTTACTTGGTGAGCCATTTTGGTGAGGCTCTTGTGGAGGTAGAAAGGGAGATTTAGAGGGTTCTTGCTCATGAAATGATCCAGCAATCTAAAGTGGTAGATTAACACCCTGTTATACCTGCCCTCACAGGTTATATAGGCTAGTATGGATTTCAATAATAGCTGCCAATTGTCCTCCAGGTATGACATAGGGATGTCCTTCTTCCAAACCTGACTCATGTACTCCAGTTTCATATACGATTTAAACTCAAAATCCTTCTTAATCGTAGTCTTGAACCAGCTCTCCCCGGTTGTGGGAAATTCTATTACCTGGGCAATGAGGGCCTCGTTCACATGGAACTCTTCCTCGCCGATTAATGCCTTTTCTCAGTCATATGTGAGGGAGAAAGCTTCAGCCACCTGTTGGTGAGAGCCCTGAAGTTTTTTACAGAAGTTATAGCAACCAACATTTTTGAAAAACTGACCTACCTCGGGGTGTGCCTTCAGGTAGCAGGTGTCACTTAATTCCTTTCTCAAAACTGCTCCTCCCCCTTTTGGCATCGATGACTTGCTTGGTGGCACTTGTTGCTCAAACCCGGATTGAGAGAGTGACAAGGAACAGGGAAACATGGGCTCAATCGACACGGTGGGGGTGAAAATGGGAAGGTGGTGTGGCCTTTCGGGAGCTAACTTTGAGGGTATGCAAAGGTGGGTAATCATGAGGGTGAAATGATGGTGGCTGAGATATGATTGCGGCAGTGGAACGGAAATTGAGAAAAGCGGTTATGTGGATGGGAAAGAGGTCCGTCTGGTCAAAAGTATGGCGGGTGGCGTCCGGACTGCTCTTGGGGTGCGTCAGAATTTTGCTGAAATGACCCTTTCGGCGGCTTAAACTATGATAGGTTCCCTGCACCATGACCCCGAACCCTCGATTTGACATGTCCATAAATTGACGTGACTTCCCTTTCGGCAGTCGATAATTTGTCTTCAAACCTGCTATGCCGTCGGAAAACGATTTTCGCTAATGCCTTCTCTTATTGGTGGCTGAAGCTAACCCAACCCAGTTGACGGCAAGTTGCGGGAAGTATGCCTGGCTTTCGGTGGTTAATGAACACCGCCGTGTTCGCCCAAACCCCCGAAACGACTTCATGAATGCGGGCGTAACTTTTTCCTTTCGGCAGCTAAGGAAGATTTCGACTTTGCCCCTCGAGCTGCAGAAAATGTTTGATCTGTCGGTGGCTAATGAACATCGTCATGTTCGCCCAAGCCACCGAAAACCGTCTCTCCACTTTACGCTGTAACTTTTCCGCTTTCGGTGGTTGGAGTGTTCTGTCTTTTTACGCCATAAACAGCCGAAAACCCAGCTTTCGGTAGCTAATGAGCCAAAACCAGGCCCGCCTAAGCTACCGAAACCTGAAACTTTGTCTTCGGAAGGAGGCCAATGCAAAAATATCACTTCAAACTTCGTTATCTTCTCAGACGTACTAGACTAGAACTCAGACATGTGTAGACCAAAAACAGAAAAATAAAAGACTTCCTATCACCTAGATGACTTGACTAGTCTACGTTTATTTGAGGAGATAACACAATACCACATAAGCAAATTAGGGTTTAGGCATTATCTCCGGGCATATGCACCATCATGAATATGGTAGATCGATGCATTGGAGCAGGGAGAGAGTAGGTTGGCAAAACACAGAATGCCAGGATTGAAAGAGGACGCAGAGGGCAGGCATGAGAGCAAGAGGAGGAGCGCAGGCTAAAAAATGAGCAGTCTGACAGACATACTATGGCAGGCAGGAGTTATGGCAGCAACCTGGCTACTCTAATACCAATTGTGTTTTTCCATTAATTCATAGGCCAAAGCCTTTATTTATATATAAGATAGGAGACTCTTGGATTTCGAATTTCGAATTCCAAAAGATCTATTGGAGTCTCCAAGACTCCTCATCTTTTATAACTAACACTAAAAACTATTTACATAATTTACAAATATCTCATAGGATTCCAACAAAAACACCACGATTTATAATTATGGAAATTAATTTCTATAATAATAATAATTATTATATAATGAAATAAAACAAATTTAAAATGGAATTAGGTAAATACTCGACAAAGTTAATTCACATATCCAAAAATTAGTTTTGTAATAAGTTATCAAAGAATTGGTTAATACGATAGTTTAAACGATGGAATTAATAAAAAAATAATAACAACGGTTATGTAGGAAAGGTCATATTAAACCATTCTTCTATGAAAAATAAAATTATATTATAAAAATTATAAATATGAAAAAATTATTATAATAATAGAAATATTTAATAAGTAATATTATGATAAAGTATTTAAATCAAATAATAGAAAAGAAGGTTCAAAATTCTATATTTTTTTATATTTTTTTTTAGAAGAAGAGAGTACTTTGTCCTGTAAATAAGAGATTTTTATACATTAAATTGATATTTAACTTAATTGTGATTTCAAAAAATGATTAATATTCATATTATTACAAAATTACCTCAGTTACTTCCAACAATACACCTTTTGAGCCAAGGGCTTAGGCATTAAACACAAATATAACTATAAAATATTAAAAAGCATGAGATAATAGGACACCATATCACCCCGTTATTCGTGGGTTTTATCCATAATATAATTTAAATATTTTTTTTATTGAGATAGGGGATTTGAGTGTTTAATAATTAACTATGATTCATTTTATTTAGGTTTTGTTAGGTTATATATTGCGATAAACAAAAATTCATGGGGGAGATCTTGTGAGTCGAGTAACAAAATAATACAAAGTAAACAAAAAAAAATAATACAAAGTAAAAAGTAATAAATATTATGTCGCCCATAAATAAAGAAGAGCCACGAGGTGACAATGTCCCTGCAGTTGCTAAGAGTGATTTAGCTATAAGACATAAGTTATAGAACTATGATACTCTTACCACAAAATTGTGCTAAGAGCGATTTAGCTATAAGACATAAGTTATAGAACTATGATACTCTTACCACAAAATTGTAAGAGGAAAAGAAATTATTTTGCCACAAAACTACCTAACCATAGAAACTCAAGTTTTCTATAATGAATAAGATGATGAAACTTAAAATTTTATCATAAATTGATATATTATGCAAATTTTGCTTCTTTAAATCAATTTGTTAAATCATAATTTTATCAAAACGTACAATTTGCACTTAACCTATTCCAAACACACTTTATTTTTGGATATTTATACCATGCTATATTGGATTGAATTGAAATCAAATTAATTTTATATTGTGCTAGCGTTTTAAATTTTTAATGTAGTTGATGTGATAATTATAATGATAATTTAATTTTTAAATTATGATCTAATCATAACTAAAGTGTGAATGGTGTATGGAATTTTTGTGATTTAAAAAATCACCATCAAACTCTACATAAATTTATAAAAATAAAATTAATAATTAAAATATTTCTTAACATTGAATTATTCACCTATAATATAATTTTGCATAGCGAAATATGTACACACCCTTAAATGAGTAAAAGCATAGAAATTTGAAAGATGTCACTTGGATTATTGCATTTTCTGTGATTGTTCGCTTAGACTTTGTGAAGTTCCTTTCAATGAGGAGATGTGGTTTGAGGGGTACTTTCATGTCAATGAGGATCAAGTTATGGTTGAAACGGGATGTTTCCACTGGACAATGTTGTTAACAATGTGTTATTACTAGGTGTTTCACATGAAAAAAAAACATGGGTCAAAATCTTAAACCCCAAAATAGTAAAAAGTGGCATTGTTAGACTAGCATGTAAGTTGATGTTGCTCTATAACGTCTAAGTATGAACATAAACCATCACCATCATTCGTGGTCATTGAAGCATGTATGCCTACTAAGCCAAATTAACTATCGGCTAATCAGGGAGCATCAAATGTTATCATTTCCACTAGAATGCCTATATAGTTGTCAATAATTAATTAGAATATTGGAACAAAAGCAAATGCGAGATGGACGATAAACAAAAAATGATAGCCACTACTGTGACATGATGCAAGAGCTCTTAATTTAAAGAGATGCTTATGCACAATGTGCAACCCTAAACATTTAAGAAAATATATTTTTGAAAGTGTTGTGGTTTTAATATTCTAATGTGAAATAGTGACAATTTTGCATTTATCTATTCTAGAATTAGAAATTATGAAATCAAGATAGGGTTTGGATTCAAAGTTTGAGATGGGTAAAATCACACACAATAATTTGACATGGTGAGAAGGGATTAAATTTGAAGGGTAAAGTCCCATTTCACTTTGAAGGCCTATGAGATATTGGATCCTTAAATCTTTCAAAGTTGACATGTAAAAATATCAAAATTTCATTATTTGTTAAAACAATTTAATAGTGACAATATTTGCAATGTTCAACTCTATAGATTTTAATAAGCAATGTCTATATTAGGTTGTTTGTTTCCGAAAAAATATGACATCTATTCTAAAAACAATCTACAAGAGTCATGAGGTGGCAACGTGCCCTCCATTGCTAACATATATTGTTAACTAGCTTATTTTGATTCTTGTGTGATGCTCTATAGAATCAAAGTAACTTAGTTAGCTATACCTCTTTAGCAAATGAAGGGACATTGCAACCTGATGACTCTTGTTATAGTTTTCAGATCAAAGCATTTCAAGTTTAAGTACATAATGCTAACCTGATTTTATATTATAATCTTTAAATCTATTTTATAATTTTTAGATTTGTAAAAGTATTTACAAACTACCCGAATGTAGGTGCTCCTCCTGCCAACACTGTGTACAATGCCAACAGCGAGCAGCTGCCACCTTGCACTACTGCACGTGGCAACATCGGGCCGACCCTTCACATGCATGGACCGGTGGACGAGATGATCGCAGCCGCACATCTGTCCACCAAAACCGAGGATCACTCCACCACCCTGAGCGCCGACGCTTATTTAAGATCACAGGACGAAGAGAATGGTGACGATCCGCTCCCGCATGTTTAGGATGACGTCCTCCCTTGGTGACTGCGTCCTGCATTCGATTCTGCCACCTTTCTCGAGGTCAACAGACTGTAACATTTATGGCCTTGGCTCCTTAAAACACCCTACCGACATGCATTCTATTTCCACCATCGAGTTCAGGCTTCTCTCTGAAAATTATTGCGCAGAGCTTGAAATATTAGTGGTGGCTTACTCTGCGATTCTCAAAGCCATGACAATTCACAATAGGGGGGTCTCGCGTCAGGGCAGCGGCAGGAAAAGCTCTAGCTGTAGGCCCAAGGTCGCCATGGACTGGTCGGTCATGGATGGTTATGCTCCATGAATCTCTACAAGAACTCAAAGCCTTATCGACGGGTGGGAGGTTTGTAAGGTGGCAGCTCTCCTTGTCTTTGGCAGCAATGGAGGCTCCATTAATCATTACTGGTTGCTCAAGAACATGATGAGCAACCTCAAAGAGGAAATGGAAGCTAGTTGGCAAGCCAACTACAGTATTGTTAGGAATATCAATGCCAGTCTAAAAGAGGCAGCGGACCACTCTAACACGCTGGACGCAAATATGACCTGGGACATCTTCACCTTGGGCAACAATTCTAAACCTTCCAAGTAGGATAACAAGGAAACTGACGCTTCTAAAGCCCCTGCCACCGGGTCTGCAAAGAAACTCTCCAAGATCAAGAAGAACAAAGGCTCTACCTCTACAACCCCTGCCCGTGACGCTGTTCGTGACGCTGCTCGTGATGCTATTTATGATGCTGTTGTTCGTGATGCTGCATGTGATGTTGTGTGTGGCATCGCCTCAGATGACATGCGTTCTCCCAAGTCACCCTCTCCAACTATGCCCCCTCCGGGCATCTTTGAGGATTTCTATGCACCCTTCCCCATCCTTGAGGAAGAACCAGAGAACTCGCCTGCAAAACGCTAATGGGACGGCCGTAGCCCTTGGTCATCTCTATGACTATCAGCTTCTCTATTTTTATTTTTTGTATGGTCTAGTTTATAGTTCCATCAGATACTATCAGTATTTATTTTTGCAGCAAGTTCCAATTTTTTTATGGGCAGACCATACTCACAGGGTCTTTATTTTGTATTATGTCAGTCATTTCAGTCTTTTTGAGCAATTGGTATGGTGGCTTCATTATTTGAGGCCTCCCCAATCTACAAAACACTATACTGCTCACAATGTATATTTTGATTATGTTAATTAAATTTCTGCTTGCAACTTACAAAAAAAAAGCATTTACAAACTAATAATTCTAGTTTTTTATAATTTTTGGATTTGTTGAAGTACTTACAAAACAATAATTATGATTTTCAAGATTATAGTATAAATATTTCAAATTGCTTTTATTAATTAAGAGTTTATAAAACAATCAATAACAAATCAACACTTAATAACAATAAAACTTATTTATTTTAATAATATTGATTTTTACCATTTTTCTTTTTTCTTTTGTCATTATCCTTAATTTGACATAATTGAGTGAAATGGTAATTCTATTATTTCTTTGTGTTTAAAAAAAATAGAATATAATGAAAAATAATAAAATCTTAAAAAAAAAACACTAACAAAGATGAGCTTTTATCATTTCTTGTGTTTTAGAAAATAAGATTTAAACAAGTAAAACCCTCTCTAATGTTAGAGTAAAAAGACTTTATAATAGGGAAACAAAAAGTGAAGGGAAACATTAACATAATTAATATGAGATTTTTTGAAAGTGATCTAAATTAAGTAAAAGTAAGTGAATATAGAAGAGAGGGTGGAATAATAATGATCACCTTTTCTCTCAAAGAACACTTATAATCACAGATTGTGAATTGAAAACATTATAAGATTCTTTGTAAATTGAAACCAAATCTTTTCATTAAATTAATTTACACCCTAAAACTTATTGTCAATACCATAAGAATGATTGCCTTAAGAATTAAAACATTAAGTAAATATATGTGATAGTAATTTTGTAAATAAAATTTTAAAAATATTAAATTTTATAGGTTAAATTCTTTGGTCATTCAATTTTTTTTATATAAATTTAAAAAATTTTAAGACTAAAATGTAAAAGGCTATTATTTATAGAAAAAAATAAATAAAAATTATAAAAAACATGTTAAATTCGTTATATATATAATAAAAATCTAAATAACAAAAATCAAATTAGAATTTAATATTTTATATAAATAATAATAATTAGAACCAAGTCGTTATTTCATTCCAACTAACTTTAACCTATGCAAATAATCAAATTACAATTTAGTGTTTAAAATAAATAATAATTAAAACTAAGTCTTTTTAATCCCAACCTAACTTTAGCCAACACATACGTACGGACGGTTGCATAGTATAGATATTGAGTTACGGTCAGAGGGGTGGTGACGTAACTGCGCCGCCACTCCTAGGGGCACAAAAACCTAAACATACGTCATTGTACTACAACCAATCAACTGTTAGATAAATGTAATTTAAAAAATTAAAAAAAAAAAAATATTGCATACAAAGTATAACATAAGGGAAAAAAATATATAAAAAGAACAATACAATGTAAAAAGTAAATATGAAACTTAAACTAGAAACTTTAGAGCTTAAGATTAGGTGGTAAATATTATGTCGGCCATAAACAAAAAATAATAATACAAAGTAAAAATTAAATATGAGACTTAAACTAGAGACTTTACTTTTTATTTTTAATACAAAGTAAAAAGTAAATATGAGACTTTAGAGTGTTTGTCTAAAACAAGAATACAAAGTAAAAAAAAAGAATAATACAAAGTAAAAAGTAATAAATATTATCTCTGCCATAAGCAAAAAAGAATAATACAAAGTAAAAAGTAAATATGAGAGGTTTGCACTCAAGGAGCTATTCAAGGAGAGGTTTGCACCTCAGAAGATTTGATCCCTCTCGGCCCTTGATAGAGCCTAGGATTTGGATCTAGGCTGGTTTACAAGGTTACAAATATGCACCTTTTAAGTCAAGAGCTTGGGTATTAAACATAAATATGAATTTATATGGATAAGAAATTTCACTGTCACTATAAATCCAAGAGTATACTCAATAGCCTGCAATCCATATATGACTTATTAAAGGCCGAGACGTCTAGCGGCCACATAACTAATTTAAATCTTAGAATAAAGTTGGGATGCATGTCCCTCTAACCTTATCATAATGGGAGATTTTATTTACAAGGTTACAAATATGCACCTTTTAAGTCAAGAGATTGGGTATTAAACATAAATATGAATTTATAAGGATAGGAAATTTCACTATCACTATAAATCCAAGAGTATACTCAATAGCCTACCCATATATACTAATAACTTGTGACTTACTAAAGGCAAAGACGTTCGGAGGCTACATAACTAATTTAGATCCTAGAATAAAAGTGGGATGCCTATCCCTCTAACCTTATCATAATGGGTCAATGTCTCATTTAAGATTTGATTCCTAGTGGAGAGAGTGAAAACCACTCTATCCCATCCATAATCACCAAATCACCAAATCCTCAGGGGATTTGAGTCTAACATAGCAAATGACTACTAAAACATATTCAATAAATAACTTTAATTCTTTATAACATTGACATGTAAGACATATCCAAAGAGAATGTGTAGTTGATTAGAATGTTTATAAAAAATCAAAACACCCATACATATATAAAAAATTTAAGGGACATATGCAACTAATTCTAGTAAATGCTTGCAACTAAATTATTAAATTATATATTTACAATTTTAATTATTTCAACCTAGTGGTTAAGATGCAATAAATATAATTAAATTTTTCTAAATATAGTTTAATGTGTTGTCCTACAAATAAGGTAGTTTTATAGACCAATTTAATGTCTTTGATATCAACCTTAAAATTAGATTATATAATATTATTATATTAAATAAATCTTAACCAAAATTATCTCAAGCATAAAGAAATTTAAAAATATTCACATATAAATATAAAAGAAATTCAAAAGATTACAAATGTGGAAGTAAGTTAATTTCATTCATTTTGGAAGGAAGCTTCTACCATAGTAAGAAGCATGGAGCATAGTAGCCATTCTTATCTCGATTGTTGGGAGCAAGGTCAATCTTGACCTTGTTCCATGTATGTTGGATGAAGGAAATCAACAATCGAGATAAGCTCAGGCAAGCATACCTAGTTGAGCGAGTGCAACTAGTGCACTAACACGCTTCATTAAGCTAAGTGTTGGAAAGGTTGGTCGCGTCCATCGTGAAGTGCTTCGAAGCAAGGACCTTATGTGTGTTGCTGGTATTAATAGTGTTCCTCCCGCTCCTTCGAAAGTAGTACATAATATATCTATATGTCTGCCCCACCTGAGCCACTTGTCATAAGATTTTAAAGCTAAGCCACTTGTTCTTGAATACTTCTCGAAGGGGATGCACTTTATGTTTAGGACTTGCAATGTTTCTAATTGAAATCAGCGCCATTTGGTTCAAGAATAACAATTGTCAATTGTTCAAATGACGTGCAGTCAGATCATATTGTTGAATCACGAACCAAGATGGCGTGTTTGTAAGTAATTTAATTAAGTGTATAAAGAATGGTTTGGAGAACATGTATACAGTTTGGGCGTTGGTTCTAAAATTCAAACAAATCTGATGCCACCTTCCTTTATTGAACTGCCTAATACATGAACCATGACCATTCATGGTATTAACCACTAAGTAGTTTGTATACTATTAAATATTTAACAATAGTTGTTTTGTCTTTAAACCTCTGAAGGAGGTTAAATTTTTTTTTTTTGGCTTTGGGAGCAGAGCAGGTAAGGATAATTAACCCAAAACTTGAATCAAATTTACCCTCACTATGAAAGATTGCAGATTGGTTTAAACTTTTAGCCCACCAAAGGAGGCTAAAGGATCATATTTTTTTATCCATTTTTAGTTTAAAAGTGAGTACGAAATTGGATTCCTATACCGGTTGTTGATCTTCGTATCATGTCACTTTGAGGACAAATGTGACATACCCACCCTTGGACCCAATGCAAGGAAGGGAACCTGATGCCATTCTATGGGGATTTTCATAAACTCAACCATATTCATTAGATTCACAGCCATAAAAGAGATGTGTGCAGATGGAAATCAAACAAACATGCACAGCGGAAATGAACTCATCCACACACATATTACATGACTGTTATTCAATTTAACATAGTCAACAAATTAACACATTTCCATAAGTAAATACACAATAAAATACTCATCTTGATGCAATGATGTCCTAAACAACTAGCTATGTCACTGCAATGTTCCTCCCAGCCATAGGTCTCTGCCCAGCCTGTATTCTTTCAACACTCAGAGACCACCCCTGAGCTGGGCATGATATCTACAAGGAAAAGGGAACCCTCAAGCTCAGCTCAGCCCAAAGCAATGGATAACCAACTCAACCCCAGCATACTTTTGCACACCAAACTCAGATTTGGGCTCTGGAACACACTTTCAGCAGTGGAACTTAGGAACTAGATGGACAGGGGTTTTCCCAAAACGTAGGCACACCAAAAATGGATTGTGGGAAGAGGAATCCAACCCTAGGGAAGAAAACCGATTTCCCCCACAGATGTATGAGCATATAGTGGGCCAAAACGGCCTCTAAAACCCCCAAAATCATTTTACTCTTTTCTCCACTGTTAGACACACAAAAATGCCCTTCCCAGTTAGGAAAATGAAGGTAAACACAGTAAAACCAGTGAGGAAAATGCCCAGGTAGCTCCAAACTCGTGAGAGGGAAAAGTGGGTTGATGGGTAATGGCTTGGGGATCAATTCATGGCTCTTTTCTTGCCCAAGAAGTCAAACACTAATTTCCATGCAGGGTGGCTTGCCCATACTCGAATTTGGATAGCCATACCTCCCATTCCCCAAGGCATTAACTACCTCAACCAACTCTTGGGAGAAATCAATGATTGGGTACAAAAGTCAGCATGGGTAGTTGAGGGTTTGATGGGTTCTCTCATTGACACTTGGCTTGACTTGATTGGCTCAAGGGTTTGAATATTTCCCTCCCAATTTCCTTGTAACATCATGCCCCCATCTCTTGTTGCATTGCATAGCTAGTTGTGGGATTTTATATTAAAATGCATATTTACAATTCCCATGGTTCACTAGCACATGGGTAGCATAATTTCAAATACTTGCCTCTTCTAGATCGAGCGTTCATTAGCGGGGCCTTGGCCTTGAGCTTCACGCTAGGAATCATACATAATATGCATACATTATTTACAATATAGCCCAAAATATTATAAGGGTCAAAATGGGGGACGTGACATTCCCCTCCCCTTGGAATAACACCGTCCTTGGTGTTCCCATACCTAGGAATACATACACGCTATATACATGTCCAAAATTCACAAAATGTGGCAGGTCTGTCCTGCATTTCACCCTTTACTTGGGTTTTCGGGACCAAGTCCTTTGGTCTTCACAAACGGCTTCTGCTAGCTGGGACCTTCTAGCTCTGCATGAGGGCATTGTTCCAAAACAATCCCTTCCCTTTCTTTACCTTCCCGTTGATCTACAAGTCTGGAAACTTTATGACGGCTACCCTCTTGATGTTCCATTGTTGGGCAGTCGCAGAGGCAATGATTTCCTCCACATCCCCAGCATTTCATTAGTGGCTTTACCTTTTCTTGCTCAGTTTCCCTTGAGTCTTCGCACCTTGAACGTTTCATAATCGGTCGATTGGATGAATGATTCTTCATGGATCCACTTTCCTTTCCCTTACTGATTGCTCCCAGAATACTTTTTACCTCTTTTTGCAGATGAATAGAGTCCTGCAAAACCTTGTGGTTCATCTCATTCTGTTGCCTTTGTAGCTTGAGCATCTCTCCAAGATTTTCTTGGGTCCTAGCAATTGTTTGAAGAAGACTTTCAGCCAACTCTAATAGCCCTCGGTCTACCGCCATGGTCAATGGAAACAACTGACTACACTTTGCTTACTAGCAACACTTTCCTGTGCCGGCTGCAACCAATTGTTTCACCTTCTTACCTGTGAAATTCATCATGGAAATCCTTTGTTAGGAAAAGCATAACATAAACATGAAAATTAGTCAATTATTTTCCCAATTGACATGGAAGGTCCACGCTATATTCATGGGACTTCCACACTTTTCATGCTTTCCCAACATACACATGAACTCATTCATGTTCATCCTTTCACAGGAAGTTTACTATTTCAGCATTCACGATTCATTTCAAGCAATTTAAACACAATCTATTTTCAGCCATGACATGTACTCAACAATCTTTTGTTTTATATATGCATCAATCAAAAGGAAAGAGAAGAGTAGGGGTTTCTACCTCTTAGTCTTGTTCTATTATGGAGCTACACCATCATTGTGGTTTCATGCTCCTTAGTCTCTTTCACTTCAATGTGAATGCTTTAACTTTCCTTTCTTGGCTATGACACTTAGTGTCTAAGGTCTGTCTAAGGATTTTCAACTAGGAACCCTCCTCCATAGTTGCCTATAGAACCTTTGGCTGCTATGACCCACTCATCTCCACTAGCACCATCTTTCATTACTACTCACACTGAGCTCTTTAGGATGGTCACATGCCGATCTGCATCCCTATGATGCCTTCATAGTCCTTGCTTCCAATAATACCTACACTCAAACATTGAATCAATCCACATGTTTAGTTTATTTCCATAGGGCTTATCTCTAAACAAGAGTTTAGGAAATCATAACCAAATCATATACACACGTATATTCATAAGCAAGAAGCTGCAAGGTAACCGAATACTTATCTGTATTGGATGTATTCACTTTATTCCACAAGATCCTTCTTTGCTTTGCAAGCCTTGGATTTCCCGTGGACACAATTATGAATGTTGGGCCAGCACGTAGGCTACTCCACAATCATTCCAATAGGCAATGCCAGGCCAGTATGTCGACTGGGTTCATCAATCATTTCCTTTAGAAATATGCTAGGTCAGTGCTCCGACTAGTTTTATCAATTGTTTAAGGGGTGTTGGGTCAGCATACATGCTGCTTTACCATATCAAGTAGTTAATGCCCAACTAGTCACTCTCTGGACTTATCAAGAACTTTATAGCGTTCAACCAGCTACTCCCTGGATTTCTCAATAATTTATATCACCCACTCATTTACTCTTTGGATTTACCAACAATTTATATCGCCCACTCATTTACTCTCTGGATTTACTAGCAATTTATAGTATTTCGGGTCTTGCCTTCCTGCAATGACCAAGGTTTCCAACAAAGAAACAATAGTGTATCAGCTTAGCTGTTAGAAGACTTATACCTGAAATATTCATTATTCCAAACAAGACATAAATGAAAACGAATACTTATCTATATTGTGCGTTTCCCCTCTGGTCCACAAGGTCCTGCTTCACTTTGCAAGCCTTGTAATCGCCTATGGACTTTGATGTAGTTAATGCTTAACCAGTACACCTCCCCATCGGCTAGATTTACCAAGCATTTGGTGGTGCCCAACCAGTCCCATACCTGGTTGGCCCTCTCCAGTGCCGAGCCAGCACATTCGTCTGGGTTATCGACCAATGGAAGGAAACTGTGCCACCGACCATTATAGGTCAAGGCTCTACTATGGAGCCATAGGCATCTCAGGGTTTTCAGTCAGTCTTGGCGCCCGCCCTCCTACTGCTGACCCAATAGGCATCTCAGGGTTTTCAGTCAGTCTTGGCGCCCGCCCCCCCTACTGCTAACCCAATAGGCATCTCAAGGTTTTCAGTCAGTCTTGGCACCCGCCCTCCTACTGCTGAGCCAATAGATATTTTATGCCTTCACCAATGTCACCACACCTTCTTGCACCATAACCCTTCACACACACATCAACTCTTCATTCATACAAGGACGCCACTCCTTCTATTGTGCAAATCAGTGGTTCCTTTTAGGAACTTTATAGGTGACTTTCTGGACTGCAGGTTAACATGGCCCCACTCACATAAGGATGATACCCCTTTTCACTACACAGCTCCCTGGGTTTGTCCATCCCTTCCAGTATTATTTAGTGTGAGCATATAAAGGTTACCAATTCCTATACAGTCCTTCTGCGTACGCTTCTTCACTTTGCCTCTTATTGTGCAGTACCAATTGTCATCTGTGTAGGCTAACAACACAAGAAGGATAAGAAAGCTTATCAGTATTGCTTCTCAAAATTGTATCCGCATTCCATAACATTCATTATCAAGTATTGAAACACCAGGAATGCATCCATTCCCTTAGGGTGTAGTCAATATTGACAACCCTATCATGACCCGCCACCAGAAAGGTGTGCACCCCCTTTCTAATGTGAGCCATGTAGGCTCTAATCATACTCAAGCAGTTTGAAATGACATATAAATAAAATAGAGCATGTTTTGCATATTAACCCTAATAATTTAGATATGCATGTTCTTATCTAGGGTCACAGAATACTCATTCATTTTTGTAGATGTGTCTTTTCCTTCATTTGCAAAGAATGGGGGCTCCCTTCTCTGAGTCAACAGTTCTTCGATTTGCCACCCCAATCTTTCCATGTTCCATAACCCACACATGCCTTCTTGGCGTAGCTTTACCATCTCACTCTCATGGTTTTCAATCATACAGCTCATCTGAGATGTCATCCTTAATAGATGTAATGGTGTTTCACCTGAAACCCATTTCCAAAGCATGGGGTCCTTCCCATGGAGTTTGGATTCTGCAAGTCATCACACATGGTCTTCCTGGCACATTTATCAAATAGCCAAACAGTCAGCAGCATTTAACAATAATCATTCAATGGCATTAATAATTAAATTCAAGTATGAATTTGCAATTCTGTTCTCTACAGAAATTGATTTGCTTAGCCACAAGTTTGTTCTCATATCGTTTGGCTCTTGCTCATGGTAGATTCCAATCTTCATCATGGACTTACCCACATTTGCCATGCCCAAAACAATCTACTTGAAATCTGAAACTTCAATCAGCCAAACACGTTGTGAGTATCTATGCATATAATCCTTTCATTGCTACAACAGTCACTGAAGTGATCTCAATAATTCAAACACCTTCAACTGTTAGCATGTATATATCTATATATGCATCATTATCATAAATAAAATTGCGAGACACAGTCACATCATTTATGCATTTTAAATGAAGCTTTAGATACTCATCACTTCATAGCTGTATCATTTTATGCAATTCTGTCCTTTCAACATAGCAGTCTTGGTAGCCCATCAACATGTCTACCTTCTATATTCAATCATTTTCCTGCATTCACAGCAACTCATTAAATAGCTCACCATTTCGTCTATTATCTAAGTGCAATAAAACATACACCACAACCATGCATTCACATAATATTTTAATGTGCACCCACTCAATGCATAACCACGAGATTGTACAAAATATTTTTAAGGCACATCCCCTCAATGCAACCTTCCATTAATTCACGAATATTATGCCTTCAAACATATTATGGCCTAACCATGTCTTCCCCACATAACATGCACTACCATGATAGGACCATAAGTCCTCACTTGATCTGGTTGTTTAACTCACAACCAACATACACAAATGGCATGATATAATCCCATATGAATGCATTCTAGTATTTAAAACAGTCATATGGTAGAGGGTTCCTCGCCCTTACTACCCCATACCTCACCAATACTTAGTAGGTTAACATTCACATTCAGGCACTCAGTACCACATGCCAACCAATCAACATAATTTAAACATAGTTGAAGGGGTCTTACCAAATATTCATTCCACATTCATGCAGTTAAGTGCAAATCACCATTACCTGCATGGCTGTCATTAACATCGCTTAATGTTACCTGATCAGTTGGCCTCTTACCAATGCTACACAGTCCTTTTTCCAACCTCATGATCATTGATTTGTTGCACCATCCTTTCTTCATAAGGTTGTTGGTCATATGCAACAATCATCATCCACATCTTTAGCCATGCTTCGGTTTTCTTTGGTCCTACAACCAATGCGAACACAACTAATTATTAGCAACCACCATAATAATCTTAAGTGGTTCATTGCATATGTAAAACCTCACTATTCTACCAATATGAAATATCATATATATACACACGTATTTTTACTTGCACTGTGCAATGTTTATCAATATGCCATCTAGTGCATATTCATTTCAGCTATCTAATCTCTTACATTTTCAATCATGATTCTATGGTCTGATTCATACAACCATTATCAACAACATTATTGGTGATCAACCATAAGCAATACCATTAATGGGCTATTGCATGTGTAACTTTCACTACCTTTACCCATATGCAACATCATGCTTTATGCATAAGCGATTCACATGCACTATGCAATGATTCCTTAATCATGCCCATTAATTCAAATGCATTACTCTCTTGCATTTCCATCATCCCTATGCCATAATTTTCAACTTATGAAACTTAGGAAATATAAATACAATAGCAAGAGAGGAGTTAAGAAATTCCCCCTTTCCAATTCCTCATAGTAGCATGGAATTTCCTCTTCCGCATCATAGCTGATCCAGTTTCATGGGCTCTCTACCATGCACACAAGGTATCATTAGTTGTCATTTCTCACCAAGTAGCAATTTAATACAGATGTAAAACATTCTTAGTTGCTACCTTTCAAGCATGCAATTCCTATGCTATAAAAAAAATAGTTTAAGGTGAGGAATTTCCCTCTTATCAACGTTGCCTTACTGCTCCTATTGCTTTTCTGCAATGCATATTAAAGCCAATTACTTTCAATAAGGCTTCCACAAACCTTCCATGCAATTTCTGCTTCTCATCCCAAGAATGCATTTCACACTTCAACAACTGTCTCTGGGGGATGACGGGGGTTAAGGGGGCTTGTTTTTTTTTTTTTTTTTTTGGTAAATTCTTCAATTTCGCGCAATCTGGTGCATGAGTTCAAAGCCATTTTTCAACTTTCGGCACCTAAAAAATTTCCCTAGAAAAAGGCTGAAATTCCTTGTTTCGGAGCAACTCACTGAGTTTTCCGACCTGTTGCGGAGCAACTCGCCGAGTTTCGCCAGTCGGCGGACTCATCTGTCTTTTCCACCGTTTCGGACCAACTCACCGATTTCTTCCATTGCTGCGGATCAACTCGCCGAGTTCTTCCGCCATTGTGGACCAACTCGCCGAGTTCTTCCACCGAAAGATGTTAAGATTTAATATGCTAAGACATAAAATAGCAGCATTACATTCCATTTCACAATAATAGCATATACAAGATCACTGAAGAAACAACAAGCACAACATAAACACAAGAGACACAGATTTATCCTGGGAAACCCTCATGGGGTAGAAAACCCAACAAAGCTTCCTCAATATAGATGACCAGCAATATACAAAGATGCAAACCAAAGACATGATCTCCTCGTCCACCATAACAGACCTCTCCTCCACAAGTGCGCTACTCTCAAGTGACTGAGTGTGTGTAAAATGAGGAATACACCTCTTCTATTTATACACTACTTCGACTTGTCTTTTACACAAATCATGTAGGCTCGTATTTAACCAATGGGTTAAATACTCCACTACAACTGACTGGGCCGACCCCTCTAGAGTGGTCTAATAACCCTTTGACCCATATAACACATACAGGGCCGACCCCCACTAGGGAAGTCTAATAACCCAAGTTACCACATTCCGACGGAGGAATAAACATCTCCGGATATACAATAAGATCTTCACGGAGGAATGAATCATCTCCGGAATAATAAAGTACAAATATAATATTCTTTGAAGTTACAATATCTCAACGCTCCCCCTTAACGAGAAGGATATTATAACAACATTTGCACGAGCAAGGAGTCATCAACGTCATACATGATACATCTATAAATCATTGGAAGCTTTCTCAACATCATCAGTAACTCAAGCAGTTACTGGAACATCTTCAATACTAGAACATCAACATCTTTAGTACTGAGTCTTTATCTTTTGTAGCACTCGAACAGCTACAACAACATCAACATCTGGATCCTCATGATCACCAGCATCGTCATCATACGATCATCACGATCAGCAGCATCGTCATCACATGATCATCAGCATTGTCATCATCTAGACCATCATGATCAACAGCATCGTCATCACACGATCATCAGCATCGTCATCTAGACCATCACGATCAGCAGCATCTGGATCATCTCGATCTACAACATCTGGATCATCTCGATCTATAGCATCTGGATCATCACGATCTACAGCATCTGGATCATCTTGATCTACAGCATATGGATCATCTCGATCTATCGCATCTGGATCATCTCGATCTACCGCATCTGAATCATCTCGATCTACAGCATCTGGATCATCTCGATCTACAACATCTGGATCATCACGATCAGCAGCATCTGGATCATCTCAATCTACAGCATCTGGATCATCTCGATCTACACCATTTGGATCATCACGATCTACAGCATCTGGATCATCATCTCGATCTACATGATCAGCAACATCATCATCTATACAAGTATCCTCATCAATACCAGTATAAACATCATCAATACAAGTATCCTCATCAATACAAGTATACACAATATCATCAATACAAGTATCCTCATCAATACAAGTATGCACAATAGCAGCATACCCTGCAACACATATGATCCAATTACAGGATGATCAATCCCTCTCACTTTAGGACATAGGTCCAAGGATGATACAATCCTAATCTATTTACAGGATGATTAGTCCTTATCACTTTAAGACACCTCACCATGTCTAGGGACGATGCAATCCCAATCGATTAACAGGATGATTAGTCCTTATCACTTTAAGACACCTCACCATGTCTAGGGACGATGCAATCCCAATCGATTAACAGGATGATTAGTCCTTATCACTTTAAGACACCTCACCATGTCTAGGGACAATGCAATCCCAATCGATTAACAGGATGATTAGTCCTTATCACTTTAAGACACCTCACCATGTCTAGGGACGATGCAATCCCAATCGATTAACAGGATGATTAGTCCTTATCACTTTAAGACACCTCACCATGTCTAGGGACGATGCAATCCCAATCGATTAACAAGATGATTAGTCCTTATCACTTTAAGACACCTCACCATGTCTAGGGACGATGCAATCCCAATCGATTAACAGGATGATTAGTCCTTATCACTTTAGGACATAAGTCCAAGGATGATGCAATCCTATCATGTACATTTTGAACCAAATGCTCAGGGACGATGCAGTCCTATATACGTCCACTAAGGACCATATTCTCAAACACATTTGTCTACGGATCACTTTAGGACTGAAGTCCAGGGATGATACAATCCTCATCGTTCGCTAGGAACCGCATTCTCGAAGACATCTGTCTACGGATCACTTTAGGACTGAAGTCCAAGGATGATACAATCCTCCATCGTTCTCTAGGAACTGCATTCTCGAAGACATCTGTCTATGGATCACTTTAGGACTGAAGTCCAAGGATGATACAATCCTCTCATCCACTAGGGACCACATTCTCGGAGACATCTATCTACAGATCAATTTAGAACATGTGTTCAAGGATGATGCAATCCCTCTTCTTTCTCGGAGACATATGTCTACGGATCCTTTTAGAACATGTGTTCAAGGATGATGCAATCCCCTCGTCCACTATGGACCACATTCTCAGAGACATCTATCTACGGATCAATTTAGAACATGTGTTCAAGGATGATGCAATCCCTCTTCTTTCTCGGAGACATATGTCTACGGATCCTTTTAGAACATGTGTTCAAGGATGATGCAATCCCCTCGTCAACTTAGACCCTATCTAAGGACCATCCACCAACCTCTTTGTTAGCATCACCAATATAGGTAACCACATCATCGACCTCACTGTCGATGCAGGCAATCTCGTCATAAGTGACCACATCACTCCCCCTCTTGAGGAGGGTCCTACCAAGCTTGTCTCGGAAAATACTCAAACTTTTCTTGAGGTAGAGGTTTGGTTAGTGCATCAGTAACTTGTTACAAATTCAAACTTTATAGTTCCTTTCTGCGCCATATCATGGAACACTGGATTCTCTGCCATCTTGATACAACTCTGTTTGTCACATAGGATCACAGTTGGGTCTATCTCTAAGTCAAACAATCCATAAGCCATACTGCTTCACACTTAGCAGAGAAACCAGCCATATATTCCGCTTGTGCTGAGAGCCACACTAGACTGCTTCCAGCTAAACCACGAGATCATGGCTGATCCCAGACAATAACATCCTCTCGATGTGTTCTTCTTGTTTGATACACTTTCTTCCCAATCAACATCTGTGTAGCCATCTGAAGTCATGATCTCCAAGATAGCATAGATCAAAGTCTATCATATCCTTTAGGTACCTGATCACATGCTTTGCAACTAACATGTGAACACATCTAGTTTCCACTAGATATTGACTCAAGGTGTTCACAGCAAAGCATATATCTGACCTAGTATTTGTTAGATACATCAATGACCCAATAATTTGTTTGTACAGAGTTATATCCACTAACTCTGATGAGTCATTTGCTAACAGCTTCAAGTTGGAATCCATGAGAGTGGCCATTCCAACACATCAAGTCCTTTTAATATTTCTCGGCATATTTTCCCTGGTTGAGAAAGATTCTTTCTGAGCCTTGCCATACTTCCAAACCTAGGAAGTAATGCATCAATCTGAGATCTTTCATTTTCATTTCTGCAGCCATCTTCTTCTTTCTTTTCATGATCTGTTTCTCATTCCTTGTTAGAAAGAGATCATCCTCATACAATAATGGTATGATAGGTTCATCATCCACAACCTTAAGGTAAAGGTTAGGATCAACTTTACTTCTAGTAAAGCCCAATCTTTGTCAAGAAGTTGTCAATTCTCCATCATTCACACTCTGCATTGAGTGATCTTCTGCATATCTATCTGTGCCATCTATCGTCAGATGGGTCTACTGATATGAACCTCAATATCATTCGAACTCTGTGGTGAGTTCCTTCTTGCATCCATGTCATTTGTGTATAGAATCCATATTCAACCTTGTAGCAAAGGTTGAGATCCACATCACCCATGGTGATCATTAAGCTCATCAATTTACTATCGATCCTGGGTACCCATACAGAACCTGATTCACACTTCTTCTTTAATTACATCATTAAGAGAATGGTCTTATCTATTCACTTGGAGCAAACATCTCGTCATGATTCTCTTCCTCTTTCTAAGAGAATCTTCTAGCCATGAGCCTTCTATATTTTGTTTGATTTGTAAATCTTCTTGTTGAACATCCATCATTTGTTCAGTGTTCATCATTCTTCATGATCTTTCCTACAAATCAAAATTAAGTACATGATTAGTAATACTTCATAATCATGAAATCATGTTGACATGATAACCTATTATGCATACAGATATCATTTACATAGTTATGCAACTATCTTGACCAATACTTTGGCACAACACTTTTCCATATCCTATATGCATACAATGGCTATCTAGATACCTTCCATCTCTACCAGAACATACTATCGAGAGTGTGCACAGCTCTTAGTATGTCAACAAAGAGGTTTCATTCTAGACAAGCTACAATGGAATGTTTGTCCAACTTACCAATCATATGCATATTAGTAGTATACTGTTCAATGCTCTATGAATGTTTACACTCAGTGTGATATATTCTAGGAATACATATATGCATACAATCTATTACAAGCAATATCACGTACTATTTCAAATAACAACTCAAATACTTATCTTTTATGTTTGTGTGGTTGCCTCTCGCTTGGTCTTCTAAATGTCTTTTGAACTTCTATTCATTCTGTACCACTGTGTATGCTCAAGTGTGCAGTAGTGTTATCCTCATGATCTCATACATAAACATACATTCATTAGTATATTATAAACATTATCAAAACATCTAAATAGTCTTGAATATGTATAGTCACGATCATAGATAATAAACATTAGTATTCAAGATTTCAGGGAAGACTTCTTTTACTCATGCATATCATCAATCAAGATAAAAGACATAATATGCATAATCCCTTGATTACTATCTTTATGAATAAGCATATCTAATCATGCCAAGTATACTTATATAAGGGATCCTAACACAAGGTAAGATTCATAGGAATCATACTTAGATTAGTATATCTGTTTAACGTACCTGATCAATATCTTCTTTGTTCTCTTCAATGATTTAGAGATCTTGTGATGGAACCTACATATCTCATAGGTTAAGCATAATAAAGCAAAGTCATACATACCTCGTAAGTAGAACTTCTATATGATCAAATATTATGGAGGATTCTTTGTCTTCATGTTGTCATGATCATGGAACTTGATTTGTCTTTCGTGATGTACCTGTATCTTGTTAGCAGACAACATCAACCTCATACAACACCACAGTGCATTAGAACAATCAATGAATGTCTTCTATCATTCACATGCATTCATACTGTTAATAGGGTGATAAGACAATTCTAACATTAATCAAGATTGTACTAATAAATAATATGAAGGCAAACATATTATGAACTTAATCAAGAATCATATTTCAAGACATACCTAAACCTCCTTAAGACATACCTGTCGAGACTTCTTGTAGTCTTCTTATGTAAGGCCTTAGCCTCAAATCCCCCTGAAACTTGATCTGGAGCTTGATTAGGGTTTGCTATAAAAATCCTAAAAATTCAATTTTTGACTTTCACACTTCTGAATGGATGGAAGGATGTGTCTTGCTGAGTTGATCAAACTAGCATACTTCAATTTTGAAATCTCCAAAATTTGACCCCTCAAAATTGCCTTCAAAACTTCTGGATCTTCTGGACAAGATCCCGAACTAGGGTTTGATGAAGCCCACCCTTCTTCCCAATCAAAAAGTTTGATCCAAGGCTCTAAACTCTTATTTTTCTGAGGAGCTTCCAGCCATGGTTACGGACTTCAAAAATTCCAACTTTTGCTGAAGCCCTGATTTTCTGTCTTTCTGATCAAAATCCCGAACTGGGGTTTGATCAAGCTCGGTCTTCTACCCAACCAAAAAATTCGATATTGGACTCTAAATTTCAATTTTCCTGAGTAGCATTCAGCCGTGGATTCCAATTCCAAAAATTCTAACTTTCTTCGAAACCCTAAATTCCAGAAGCCATGAATGAAGGTGCTCCAAAAATAATTCTGTTTTGACAGAAATATGTACCTGATTATTTCTGCTGTAACTCCGAACTTTTCGCTCCACAGGGTCTGAAAATTTTTTCTATGGTAGCCTGACTTGTCATCTTTCCATCCCGATAGGTATGACCTCAATTGGATTTTCTAAGAGAGAGTTATGCCAAGTGTTGCAATGTGACCTGTTTATGGGATAAAACAAGGGAGCGAACTTGTATGGCGTACCACGTGTCACTGGTTCATCTTCAGCCTCTGAAAAAGTTTCCTGAGATAGTAAGTATGTGTACTACCTGTCACTTTTTACGAAATTTCATTTGGATATTCCTAGCCCAAGGTATGACCTTTTTTCCTAGGTCACTTGATTTTGATTGAGATCTGGAAGAGGCAGAAACCCTAACTTGTACTGATCATAACTCACAAAGTACAACGAATATGAGGGTGCCCTTTGGACACAAGGTACCTGGGGATGTTATCTACAACCTATAAACCTTTCAGATCCTGAACCTTTTCATAAATGTATTTATAGCGAAAGTTCCATGATGACTGGTTTTTGCTATGTAAAACCCAAACCTTCAAATTGTCGTAAGTGAAGCAAGTGTCGTAAGTGCCATACATTGCCTTCCTTCAGGTTAGCTCTGATACCATGTTAAGATTTAATATGATAAGACAGAAAATAGCAGCATTACATTCCATTTCACAATAATAGCATATACAGGATCACTGAAGAAACAACAAGCACAGCATAAACATAAGAGACACAGATTTTTCTTGGGAAACCCTCATGGGGTAGAAAACCCAGCAAAGCTTCCTCAATATAGATGACCAGCAATATACAAAGATACAAACCAAAAACATGATCTCCTCCTCCACCATAGTAGACCTCTCCTCCACAAGTGCGCTACTCTCAAGTGAGTGAGTGTGTGTAAAATGAGGAATACACCTCCTCTATTTATACACTACTTCGACTTGTCTTTTACACAAATCATGTAGGCTTGTATTTAACCAATGGGTTAAATACTCCACTACAACTGACTGGGCCAACCCCTCTAGAGTGGTCTAATAACCCTTTGACCCATATAACACATACAGGGCCGACCCCCACTAGGGAAGTCTAATAACCCAAGTTACCACATTCCGACGGAGGAATAAACATCTCCGGATATAAAATAAGATCTTCACGGAGGAATGAATCATCTTTGGAATAATAAAGTACAAATATAATATTCTTTGAAGTTACAATATCTCAACAAAAGACACTTAGAAAAATTTTCGGGCCAACTCACCGAGTTCTTCCGCTGCTGCGGATCAACTTGCCGAGTTCTTCCGCCATTGCGGACAAACTTGCTGAGTTTTTCCGATCGAAACTCAGCTTTTCCTTCCATCACTGTGGCGAAAACTTGCCAATTCCTTCCGAAGCTGCGGAGGAAACTCACTAATTCCTTCCGACACTGCAGCGGAAACTCACCAACTTTTTCCGTCGTTGCGGCGCAAACTCGCCAGCTTCCTCCGACATTTGTGGCGTAAACTTGCCAACTTGTTTCTGCCGTTGCAGATGAACTTGCTGAGTTTCACCGCCGTTGTGGATGAACTTGCCGAGTTTTTCCGCTGTTGCGGATGAAATTGCTGAGTTTCACTGCCGTTGCGGATGAAAACTTGTAAGTTCTTTCTAATACAGACTTATAAAAATTTTCAAAAACACTTAGAAAAGTTTTCGAAAATTTGAAAGTTTGAAATTTTTCTTAATGGTCTATAATGAGCAGAAAGCATACTTACCCCTACAAGCTGTGATAGGTAGCCCATGAAGGCCCAAATGTTGCAACCTTCGTTCTGATACCATCTGTCACATACCCACCCTTGGACCCAATGCAAGGAAGGGAACCTGATGCCATTCTATGGGGCTTTTCATAAACTCAGCCATATTCATTAAATTCACAGCCATAAAAGAGATGTGTGCAGATGGAAATCAAACAAACATGCACAGTGGAAATGAACTCATCCACACACATATTACATGACTGTTATTCAATTTAACACAATCAACAAATTAACACATTTGCATAAGTAAATACACAATAAAATACTCATCTTGATGCAATGTTGTCCCAAACAACTAGTTATGTCGTTACAACGTTCCTCCCAGCCATAGGTCTCTGCCCAGCCTGTATTCTTTTAGCACTTAGAGACCACCCCCGAAATGGGCATGATATCTACAAGGAAAAGAGAACCCTCAAGCTCAGCTTAGCTCAAAGCAATGGATAACCAACTCAACCCGAGCATTCTCTTGCACACCAAACTCAGATTTGGGTTCTGGAACACACTTTCAGCAGTGAAACTTAGGAACTAGATGGACAGGGGTTTTCCCAAAATGTAGGCACACCAAAAATGGATTGTGGGAAGAGGAATCCAACCCCAGGGAAGAAAACCGATTTCCCCCACAGATGTATGAGCATACAGTGGGCCGAAATGGCCTCTAAAAACCCCAAAATCATTTTACTCTTTTCTCCACTGTTAGACACACAAACACACCCTTCCCAGCTAGGAAAATGAAGGTAAACATAGTAAAACCAGTGAGGAAAACACCCAGGTAGCTCCAAACTCGTGAGAGGGCAAAGTGGGTTGATGGGTAATGGCTTGGGGAGCAATTCATGGCTCTTTTCTTGCCCAAGAAGCCAAACACGAATTTCCATGCAGGGTGGCTTGCCCATACTCGAATTTGGACAACCATACCTCCCATTCCCCAAGGCATTAACTACCTCAACCAACTCTTGGGAGAAATCAATGATTGGGTACAAAAGTCAGCATGGGTAGTTGAGGGTTTGATGGGTTCTCTCATTGACACTTGGCATGACTTGATTGGTTCAAGGGTTTGAATATTTCCCTCCCAATTTCCTTGTAACATCATGCCCCCATCTCTTGTTGCATTGCATAGCTAGTTGTGGGATTTTATATTAAAATGCATATTTACAATTCCCATGGTTCACTAGCACATGGGTAGCATAATTTCAAATACTTGCCTCTTCTAGATTGAGCGTTCACTAGCGGGGCCTTGGCCTTGAGCTTCACGCTAGGAATCATACATAATATGCATACATTATTTGTATTATAGCCCAAAATATTATAAGGGTCAAAATGGGGGACGTGACAACAAATGGAAGAATCTTTACTCACGAGTTGAGGCCCAAGTGCTATCTTGTTAGTCTTCCAATGCTTCCGCTTTCCAGTGTGTTTCTTTAGATGGTAAATGTGAATGCAGCTTTATCAATAGAACAATTGGTTGTTAATGAAGCAGAATGCCTGTAAATAGTCTCTAGGATTTCATGGATTTGTGTAGTAGATATGCCAAAGTCTACAGACATGAAAATGTATGCAGATTCGAGATGAGTACTCAAGAAATACACTATGCTCAGGATGTTGAAATATTGTAACTTCGAAGAATATTCTATTGTATTTTATTATTGTAATTTATTCCAAGATGTTTTATTCCTTTGTCGGGATGTTATTATTGTATTTGGTTATCATAGAGTCATGAGGTAAAACCTCCTTTGTAAGTTGGGTCGATAGAATCCTCCAGAAAGTAATATTATATTGTTTTGATTCTTCCTAGGTAAGTCATCCCAGTTAAGTTTGTTGGGGCCAACCTAGTTAGTGAAAACGTCAAGTGGAAGATAAAGTATAAATAGGAGTGACGTGCTCCTCATTTGGACACACACACTCACTTGTGTAATTCAAATAGGAGAGAGAGAGAGAGAGAGAGAGAGATCTGCAAGGAGAAGGAGCACTTGTTTGGAGTTTTGTCTTTGTACTTTTAATCATCTATATTGGGGAAGTTTTGATGGGTTTTCTTCCACTAGAGGGTTTTCGAGGATAAATCTGTGTCTATCTTGTGATTGTGTTTATTTGAGTGATCCTATATATGCTATTGTTGTGACATTGAATTGAATACTAATGTTATATATCTTATCATATTGAATCTTAACATGGTATCAGAGCGAACCTGAATAGGACAGCTTTCACAAGGTGAAACTCTCTCTCTTCTCCCTCTGACAAGAAATTAGGGTTTCTGTCAAAGTTGGAATTTTGGAAATCTGATTGCATAGAAAGGTGGGCCTCTCCAAAAGCGAAATTTTGAGCCCTAGATCAAAATTTTTGAGTGGGTAGATCTCCGGGAAAGTCAAACCCTAGTTTGACTTTGGGCCAGAAAAACCAGAAAACCAGAAAACCAGAAAATTGTAGAAACTGTAGATAAGAATTTCACAAATCAATTTTGAGAGGTGAAAATTTGGAATCTCCAGAAACCAAGTGTACCAGTCAATTCGCCTCAGTCAAGCGCATCTCCTGGTAAGGTCAGTTTTGCATTTTGAGAAATTTCATTTTTTGGTGACCTCTTGGATAAGATGGCCCCAAGCACTAAGCTTGAGGACAAGCTAGAAGGCATAGAGAATTTTCGAGCATGGAAATATAGGATTGGCCTTATTCTTGAAGAGAATGATCTTTCCAAATATATCGAGAAAGAAGTTGCAGAACCTTAAGAGGATGAAGCTAAGGATAAGCACAATAAGGACCTTATTAGGGAAAAAAGGATCATTGCTGATTCTATCAAAGACCACTTGATTCCTCAAGTGTCATCCAAGAAGACCCCGAAGGAGATGTATGATTCCCTAATCAGAATGTATGAAGGAAGGAACATCAATGGGAATATGAATTTGAGAGCTCAATTAAAGAGTACCAAGATGTGCCAAGGAAAATCCATCCAAGACTACTTCACAAGGGTCTCCCAATTGAAGGAGAAACTAGAAGCCATTGGAGACTCCCTTGATGAAGATGAGCTAGATATGACTTCTCTCAATGGTCTCACTAGACCTTGGGATTCATTCATCCAGACTATGTATGCCAGAAAGGAAAGCATGAAATTCGACATTGTATGGGAAGATTGCATCCAAGAGGAGGCTAGAGTAGCCAATAGAGAAGCTCTACTTAAAGAATATGATCAAGCCCTAGCCACCCATACCAAGAGAGGAATAAGTCAATCTAAATTCAAGAAGGAAATCCACAAGGAGTCTCAACCTCCCAAGAAGTTCCAAAGGACAAGAGGAAACAATCCAAGAAGAAAATACTCCAACTTTCAATGCTTCAATTGTGACAAGCTAGGACACATTGCCAGAAATTGTTCATTGAAGAAAGAAGAATACAAGAAGAGGAACAACAAAAAATACATCATGCACACCTTGAAGATGAAGAAGAAGAAGAAGAGGAAGAAGGACCTCAAAGAAAACAAGAAAAAGAAGAATATGCAGAAGAGTATGTATTATTCTCTGCACTCTCTGGGTCTGTGACACCTGCAAAAGATACATTGCTTATTGATAGTGGTGCTTCAAAGCACATGACATGACAAAAGAAAACTCTATCAAAACTTGAAGAGAAGAACTCTCCTCAGAAAGTATCATTAGGAGATGACTATCAATATCCTATCAAAGGAATTGGTGAAGCAAGCTACAAGCTTGATTCTGGAACCCCCATGAAGATGAAGGAAGTCTTATATGTACTAGGTTTGAAGAAGAATTTACTTTCTATCTCAACATTAGATAAGAAAGGATATAGGGTTGCATTCATAGATGGACAAGTAATTATGTGGCTCAAAGGAAAATCAATTGAAGATGCAGTTGTCATTGGTGAAGAAGGAGGCTTATATAAACTCAAGGGACATTCATAAACAAACCTTGTTCATGAGACCACTAGTCCAAGTGAATTATGGCATAGGAGGCTTGCCCACATCAACTACAAAGCACTACCCCATGTGAGAAAAGTAGTGATGAGATTACTAGATTTGAAGATCGATCATGAAGGCATTTGCAAAGGATGTGAAAAAGTAAAGAATATCAAGAATCTATTTCCAAACAATGAAGACAATGATACATGATCAAGATCTTCCAATGCATCTATGGGATGAAGCAACAAGGACGACAATTTATTTACAGAATATATTATCCCATAGTGCCCTTGGATTCAAGACTCCAGAAGATATGTTCACATGAAAGAAGCCTGAAGTGAGCCACCTCAAGATATTTGGTTGCCCAGTATATGTTCACATACCAAAATAAAAGAGAACCAAGTTGGACCCTTCCGGAAATAAGGGAATATTTGTTGGATACTGTGAAGTCTCCAAAGCCTTTAGAATATACATTCCAGGATTCCATCACATGGATATTAGTAGAGATGTAACATTTGACGAAGAAGCATATCTCAAGAGATCCAAAATGTGCCAACATGAAGAATATGTACCTCCCAGAAATGTAGAAGCTGCACCCTCCCCCGAAGATGAAACACCAAAAGACCATGATATGCTAGAACCTCAAGAACCTCCCACTATGAATATGTCACGAAAGAGAAATCCTGCTTGGGAAAGATAAATTATACAATATGCAAGAAGTATGGAGATCCAAAAGGCTCCACAAGAGTAAGCAACAAGCCAAAGCCATTTTCCAGTATGTGGCTTTGATGTGTGATCTTGTAGATCAAGAACCTACCAGTTATGAAGAAGCTATACAAAAGAAAGAATGGGTAGAAGCAATTACGGAAGAATACCAATCAATAACGAAGAATGATGTTTGGGATATAGTTCCCAAACCAGAAGGAAAGAGTGTGGTATATTCCAAGTGGATCTACAAGATAAAGCATGCAGCTGATGGAAGTATTGATAAATAAAAGCCAAGGTTTGTGGCTAGAGGATTCTCTCAGAAAGAGGGAATTGATTGTGAAGAGACATTTGCACAAGTAGGAAGGTACATTTCCATTAGAACCATCATGGCACTTGCATCCATGATGAATTGGAGTTTACACCAGATTGATGTGAAGACAACTTTCCTGAATGGTGTGATTAAGGAAGAAGTGTACATAAAAACAGCCACAGGGATTTGAAGTTGAAGACAGACAAACTCATGCATGCAAGTTGAAGAAGGATCTGTATGGATTGAAGCAAGCCCCTAGAGCTTGGTACGGAAGGATAGATAGATTTTTGACGAGCTTGGGATTTACCAAAAGTAAAGCTGACCCTAAACTTTAATTTAAGGTTATGGATGATGAACCTGTCATATTATTATTGTATGTGGATGATTTATTTCTGACAGGAAATGAGAAACAGAATCTAGAGTGCAAGAAGAAGCTCGCTGAATAATTTGAGATGAAAGACTCTGTATTGATGCACTATTTTCTAGGTCTGGAAGTATGGAAGAAACCAGAAGGAATCTTTCTCAACCAGGGAAACTATGATATGGAAATCCTAAAAAGATTTGATATGTTGGAATTTAAAGCCATGGCCACACCCATGGATACCAACCTAAAGTTGTTAGCTGATTAATTGTCAGAGTTAGTGGATGTGACTCACTACAGATAGATTATTGGGTTGTTGATGTATCTGACGAATACCAAGCCAGATATATGCTTTGCTATGAACACCCTAAGTCAATATCTAGTTGATCCCAGACGTGTTCACCTGGTAGCTGCAAAGCATGTGATGAGATACCTAAAATGTATGATAGACCTTGGTCTATACTATGTTGGAGATCATGACTATAGATTGTATGGTTATACAGATGCAGATTGGGATGGAAGTGTCTCAGACAAGAAGAGCACCTCAGGTGGATGTTATTTTTTGGGATCCGCCCTGATCTCATGGTTTAGTAGGAAGCAGTCCAGTGTTTCTCTCAGCAGAGCTGAAGCAAAGTATATAGTAGCTTGTTCTTCTAGTTGTGAAGCCATATGGATTTGAAAATTGATGTCAGGTCTATTTGACCTGGATTTGGATACCATGGTGATTCTATGTGATGACCATAGTTGTATAAAGATGACGGAGAACCCAGTGTTCCATGACAAGTCAAAGCACATAGAAATTTGGTATTTTTACATACGGGATATGGTATAGAAGGGATCCATAAAGCTCCAGTATGTGAGCACTGATGAGAAAATTGTTGATGTGTTAACTAAGCCTCTATCTCGAGTGAAGTTTGAGTACTTCCATGACAAGCTTGGTGTGGTTCGAAAGGACCTTCCTCGAAAGGGGGAGCAATGATGATGATGTTGCAGTGGGTTGTATCATCCCTGGACATTAGTCCTAAAGTGATCCGCATACGTTTGTCTCCGCGATGTGGTTGGGATTGTATCATTGTCTCCGCGATGTGGTTGGGATTGTATCATCCATGGACATTAGTCCTAAAGTGATCCAGAGACTTTTGTCTCCGTGATGTGGTTGGGATTGTATCATCCGTGGAAATTATTCCTAAAGTGATCTGCAGACTTTTGTCTCCGTGATGTGGTTGGGATTGTATCATCCCTAGACATTAGTCTTAAAATGATCCGTAGAATTTTGTCTCCATGATGTGGTTGGGATTGTATCATCCCTGGACATTAGTCCTAAAGTGATCCGCAGACTTTTGTCTCAGTGATGTGGTTGGGATTGTATCATCCCTAGAAATTAGTCCTAAAGTGATCCACAAACTTTTTTTCTCCGTGATGTGGTTGGGACTGTATCATCCCTGGACATTAGTCCTAAAGTGATCCGTAGAATTTTGTCTTCATGATGTGGTTAAGATTGCATCATCCTTGGACTTATGTACTAAAGTGAGAGGGATTGATCATCCCGTAATTGGATCATCTGTGTTGCAGGTTATGTTGCTGCATATGGTGTTGTTACTAATTGAAAGATCAAGAGTTGTTGTTGATCGAAAGATCAAGAGTTGTTGTAGATGATCGAGAGATCAAGTGTTGCTGTAGACAATCGAGTGATCGAGCGCTGTAAAAGATGAAGATCAAAGATGAAGACTTAGTGCTGTAGAAGATGATGCTCCAATACTAAAGATGTTGAAGATGTTCCAGTTGCTAATGTTGTTGAAGAAAACTTCTGATGATTTATAGATGTATCACCTTGATGCTGTTGATGATGCTTTCTCTCCTTGCTCCTATAGTTGATGTTGTTGTTTCAATAGAATACCCTTCTCGTTAAGGGGGAGTGTTGAAATATTGTAACTTCGAAGAATATTCTATTGTATTTTATTATTGTAATTTATCCAAAGATGTTTTATTGCTCCGCCGGTATGTTATTATTGTATTTGGTCATCATAAAGTCATGAGGTAAAACCTCCTTTGTAAGTCGGGTCGATAGAAACCTCCAGAAAGTAATATTATATTGTTTTGAGTCTTCCTAGGTAAGTTGGCCCAGTTAAGTTTGTTGGGGACGACCTAGTTAGTGAAAAACTCAAGTGGAAGATAAAGTATAAATATGATTGATGTGCTCCTCATTTGGACACACACACTCACTTGTGTAATTCGCATAGGAGAGAGAGAGAGAGAGAGAGAGAGAGGAGAGAGAGAGAGAGAGAGAGAGATCTGCAAGGAGAAGGAGCACTTGTTTTGGGTTTTATATTTGTACTTTTGATCATCTATATTGAGGAAGTTTTGTTGGGTTTTCTTCCCCTAAAGGGTTTCCTAGGATAAATCTGTGTCTATCTTGTGATTGTGTTTCTTTCAGTGATCCTATACATATGCTATTGTTGTGAAATTGAATTGAATACTGATGTTATCTATCTTAGCATATTGAATCCTAACACATGCGCCATACAAAAGAGTCCAGGGTGGCTTCCTAAATCCAAGGGAATAGAGGACCTTGAAGCTCTCCAGCTTATGTCTTGCGAGCCATAGTTCACGATTGCTTAAATATTTGAAGTTTGACAGCAACATTAAGCAATTTTAAGGTTTTCTTGAATGTTGAAGAACAACAACCATGGTTAGGGTTCCTTGGTGTTAAATCCGTAAGGATATTTTCTTTAAAATTATATTTCTACTTCACTCATTTAGATTCTAGAAAATAGAAATCTTGAATGCTTACTGAAATAGAACCCGCTATTGTGGATACTTGGATTTAATGGAGTACAATTTTAAGCTATGAGCTTGAAACTTAAGTGGACTAGAACATTAAAACCATATGACAATTGGTTAGGGTGTCAAGGACTCATACAATATTCAGGAACTAAGAAATGATTTCCAAAGTTTCATCACAAAGGTACCATTTTCAAGAATAAAGCAGGTATATAGCTTTGTATTCTCTGTTTAAATGAATAAAAGTACAGATGGTTTCTCTCTTGAAAATTTCAATGTTAAGCAGAATGTCTTTGTTTTGTTTGACCGGAGAGACAAAACAACACATTCTACAAAAATTCCAACCAGCGTGATAGAATGAATCCAAGCCTCAAAATTCAGAGCAGTCTGTCCACTTACTCGCTAGTGGGAATCCACTCAACCTTTTACCACCAGGATTACCAACTATAGATATGCAAGGATGGCCTACGACTAACCTGTTCCAATTTCTAGGGAATCCACATATGAAGTCAAGCAATGCATAGTTCTCATTGAGCAGGCGCACGCAGAACATTAGGCTCGACTAGCAGCATAGCATGTTTATGTTTTGCTTGATGAATTATAGAATATTTGGCCTAAATTAAGACATCAAAACACTGACAGAAGAATTATCTTCCCTAGAAGAGGGTCTCCAACTCTTCTATGAGTCCTGGAAGAACATACATAGGTTACATCAAGAAACAAAGAGTTGCAACAAACTTACAACTTATTTGTATTGATCAATACGGTTGAAAGTATTTTCTTGGATGAGAAGAGATGCATTGTTCACCTGATTGGCTAGGTAAGCTTTGATATGACCAATGGCCATATTTTTCTTCTTCTTGTCTGTAGAATTTTTATGAGAAAATCATTTTTGGAGGAAGATGGCTAACTTGTGATTTTCCTTGTGACAAAACCCTCCTAGGGAAGCTATTTCTTCGACTGGATCAAGTGAATCTATTGCACATGCTCTTGGTGTTGTTATCTTAGATATCGATGGATCACCAGTTGGTGCTCTTGGTATTGAATCAACTAAGTCAACTGGAACAAGATGCCTACTACAATGTACTTATGTTTGCATCTTTTTCTCCAAATGGTCCACTGGAACTAGGATATGGTTTCGAATGCCTAATGTAATGAACTTCTTTCTCACGGAAAGGAGATCTCGCCATCTTCACTATAGAATGGAATAACGGAGTTATATCTCTAGTAGGATCGTAGTAGATGATGATGAACACATGGTGAACATGCAACAATGCACATGCAACTAGCTACAACGAAGCAACAAATCTAGAATGAGACTATCGCTAACATTTTATGTTTATAAACGAATGCTATCTTGGAGATAACATTAATGTAAATGAAAATGATAGTTACATAAACGATATCTCAATGCTCCTTGAAGTGCAAGTTGAAACATGAAAAAAGGAAAATGGCCTCGATATGAGGCCAAATAAGGCCTCAAAGTTTTCTATTGGTCAAATAAGCATTTCACAAAGAAAACATAGGATAAATGGTAGCAAACTCTCTCAGTTCTCTTGCAGTCTATTTGAAATGGAGGCAAGCTGATTACAAGAGTCTCTGCTAACCTGAAGGAAGGGACTAATAAGATAGTAATCGTGCACCAAGTCATAGTTTCAACTTAATGTTATTCTATTTTTTATTGTACTGTTTTTTTCAAGCTACCATGATTTATATTACTTTAAATAGAATTTACAAAACAATTAATTTAGGTATTTCTCAATCGAATCCAAACCACAGATAAAACAATAAATTGTCATTTGAGATCCAAAAGGTGTTGCTAATTTTGATTTGGTAATAAAAGAAAAACTATTGCATCTTATCCTATCTATAATAAGTGATTAGTGGGATTCAAAAAGGAAAATTATGCAAAGTAAGGGAACTATTCTTCTAATTCATCATCTAAAATATGAAATAAAGTCATCTCTTGCCCAAGAGAAGAATTGAGAGTTGAAGTAGTGGGCGAAGTAGGAGCTATGGAAATAAAGACAAGTCATGTAGTTTCCTTGATGATAATGTTTAGCTTGCCTTGAATTTTATTGTTTTCTTCATATAGCTCACACATTTGCATTAGCATTTCATTCCTTTCTTCTTGGTTATCAAGGAGGACCTTTCCTAATAGACACTTAACCTATCACTAAAGAGTGAATGTCTTGTCAAGTATCTTAAGTGCAATCATATCCAGTGTCTTTAACCCAGGGACTCATATCCATAGCAATGTCCTAAACCTTGAAACTCTTGGTCAATTTCATCCATGCCTCTACCTTAGGGATTTTCTCACGAATTGGAACAAGAATTTGATTGAGGTAAGTGGCCTTGGCTTCCCTAGCCTCTACCCAAACCTTTGTATGAGTACTAGTGCTACTTCCACTCTTCCAAAACATTCAATTGAAGTGTTCAAATTTCTATTTTTAATCCATAAATAGATTCAACACCCTCAAATATTCCCATAACACTTACATTATGCATTTTTCATAACTAATATATATGATTCTATTTTTAAATAAATTTAAAACCAACTACACGCATCATTTACCCCCATCCCATAACCATTACCATGCTATCGCACCGAGAGAATAGAATGCCCACAAGTCCAACCATCTACATTCGATCAATGATGAAGATTACGATTGTTAGGTCAAGATCCGAAGTATCCGGACCATGTTCACACTCGAACTAAAGTTGCACACCCTACCATCATCATTTTGCCCTCGTCATGTTGCCAAGGCATGCCCGCCACTGTATGGCCCGTATCACCCCCATCCCCTCCCTATCAACCCTTTGGGGTATTTTTTATACTAATTATATTTTATTGTTAATGATTATTTCTTATTTCTTTAACTTATAATGATAAAAAATAAATATAAAATTAGGAAATTTAAAGGGTGTGGTCTATATATTTTAATTTTCCAACTTTTTTCGTCTAATTTTGTTCGTATTAAAGTTGGAAATCTTAAAAAAAGCTTAAGATCACATATAGTAGCTATGGAAATTGCATAATTTGAATGGTATTGAGATATTTGATGGTGCTGAATCTATTTATAGATTCAAAAATACAATTTAAACCCCCAAAAATTTGGATTTTACAAATAAAAATTATGGGATTCTCACCAAAACCCAAAACCTACTATAAAGTCGAAAACCTAGAATAAATAGACTACTCCATTTTAAACTCACTCGATCTTTTCTTTTCTACAAAGGCTCTCCTATTTCTACTCGCACCATCTCTGCAAGGTGTCTCCTTGTTCTCCTTGCACCATTTTTCAGTACAAGGCGTCTCCTTGCTCTGATTGCACCATTTTTTTTTTCAGAATATATTGTAGTGCGAAGGAATTGAACTCCACCCCGCACTTTACAGGGCGTCTCCTTGTTCTGGTTGCAACATTTTTGAGCTCGCTTGTCTGTTCTAATATCTTTGCGTAGCTTCTTTTCAAGAATGTCCTCAAACGGTGACAATGTTCGCAATATCATGGAAGATATTATTGACCTTCAGTGTGAACTCAACAACGATCAAAAAGAGTTGACAACCATGTCCAAGAAACTTCAGACTATCAAAGAGGGTCAATGTCAGGTCTCTCATTCTAAAAAGATGGGGAGACTCAAAATCGAGGAGCTCTCCAGTGCGATCGAAAGCTCTAAAGAAGATTTCTCAGTGATAGCAGAGCAGATCTCGATATTGATCAGGCGACTAAACGTGTTGGACGCTGAAAAAGAAACAGGTAACAATTTTTTTGAACCATTTGATATTGGTTTTTATTTTGTTAGGTTTTATTGATTTAATTGTATTTTTGATTGTAGAAATGGATTCAATTCCCTTTAAAATCTCTTTACACTTTGATGGTAGTGCAGATGTTAGTAATTCTAATAACAGTTCAGCAGAAACAATTACTAAAAAAACGATCCAAAACATAGAACGTTTAGCTCATACCATTATTCGATACTTCGCCAAGACAACCCGGCAAGTTAAGGTGAAGGTGAAGAGGAGTCGGTTAATGGAGCAGCGAACTCAGAGGAGGAAAACAGCCTTAGTTACAGAGGATTAACTTGCAAACCGTCTCATCATGAAGCAACCTGTAAGTCTCAGTCATAACCTATCTGTGAGTCTCAGTGTCTTTTTTTAAGTTTAGGAGAATTTTCTTTAAATGAATGAAACAACATATATTACCAAGCATTTGCTTTACTGGTTGATACAGAGCATAGCAATGTTGACAGCAGAAACTCTTCTATAGTAAATCAAAGCTTATTACAATAGTAAATACTATTTCAAATGGTATTGAACCATGAGTTAGACCATTTTATAGAAAATACTTTATATCAAAATTACTTTATCATATTTCCCCACATCCTTCATAGTATATTAAATTTCTGCTTATGTAGTTTTGATTTCTGTATGGCGGTGGTTTTAGAAGGGCCATTTTTATCTCAATTGCTGATTTTCTCTATCCAGCGGGCATGGAGCAAGGTCAAAGGTAGGTTGACCTTGCTCCATGCAGATTGCTGATTCTCAAGTATGATAAGCATATGCAGATGGCTGCATACTGAAATCAAAACTGCTAATATCACTTCCAAGACCCTGAACTTATCTTGATTGCTGATTTCTTCCATGGAGCAAGGTCAACCCTTTGACCTTGCTCCATACCGGCATAGAAGAAATCAGCATGGAGCAAGGTCAAAGGGTTGACCTTGCTCCATGGAAGAAATCAACAATCGAGATAAGTTCAGGGTCTTGGAAGTGATATTGGCCGTTTTGATTTCAGTATGCAGCCATCTGCATATGCTTATCATACTTGGAATATGCTTATCAGATTTGGTTTCGGTATGTAGTTCAGTTTGCTGGTTTTGTTGGCTGCTTCTGCTTGAACACTTATCCCACATGTTGATTGTTGCAGGTACATATCTCACATGTTGATTGTTTTTATATCACAAGGAAGACTTTTCAGTGCTTGCCTCAACTCGTATTTGAAGACAGTTTCATGGGAAATTAGGCTATTTAGAAACAGTGCTTGCCTCAACTCGTATTTGAAGACAGTTTCATGGGAAATTATGTTATTTAGGAACATTTGAAAATTTTATTAGTTCTATTTAGCCCACGGTTGGTGCCCTTTATTAGACTGTTAGATAGATTTAGAGAATTTCCCTCGACGAATTTGAACTATCTGCATATTTGTTTTTCTTTGAATATTGAAAAACCAATATCATGAAGGTTTATGGTTGATGGATGAAGCAATTATGAATGCATTTTTTTAAAATAGTTTGAAAAATATTTATTATATTTGTAGGGGTTTATATCTTAGAATTTGGGGTGGATTGTCATTTATGATTTTCTTAGATTGAAGGAGGATGGGACAAGTGTATTGTACATATTGATTTTATGAGTGTTGTCCAAAATTCAAAATAAACAATTATAAAAAAATAGATATAAAAAATAACCAGTAGTTGATGCATGGATAACTCATAGCTTATGCATGGATAACAGGTAGTGACAGACAAGTGGCAGACAACTCATTTAATTAAAGAAGGGGAGATATAGACAACAAGTGATTACAACTAAACATGGAGAACAAGTAACAGCTAACTTGTTCATGACACTTAACTTGTGACCTATTGATGTTCACAACCACAAGTTAAGTGACCATACTAATTAAAAGCCAATATGATGAAGTTCTATTTTTCTGTATATATTTTTTGATGGAGCAAATTATGAAGGCTTCTTTCTAAAACAGTTTGAGAAATCTGTGTTTATTGTTGTGATACATTCTTTGTGATGCTATATAAGTATTTTTCGATTAGTGTTAAAAAGAGCAATTTCTATTCTCAATCTTAGAATTTCTTGTTCATTGTCTTTAGGTTTCGTTTCATTGTTGGTGTACTCGAGTTGAAGCTAACCCAAATTTCGTTTTTGTTGGTGTAATCTAGTAAAAGAAACCGTTTTTAGAAAATCAATGTTTATGGTTGTCACATTCTGTGTGATGTTCTAAGAATTTTGGAGTTAAAAGAGATTTTTTTTTAAAGTTAGAGAATTAAATAATTTTTCTTTTTTAAAAAGATCAATTTTTATTTTGTTATGTTTATTGTATTAAGAGTAGTGATAATCTCTGTCATTGCTTAATAGATCTCGGTTTAAGATGAATTTATGTTAATTTTTAAAATTTCTTGTTCAATCTATTGATTTCCTTTCTATATTGGTATAATTGAGTTTTACATTAACCTATTAATTTAGAGATGATTTATTGCTTTCTGTTTTTATGAAGTTTTGTTAATTTATACATGGTTTATTGCTTTCTGTTTTTATAAAGTTTTAGAAGTTTGCAAAACGATTGAGAAATGATTTACTGGAAAAAAAAAAACATTTCAAATGCAACTGCTGAAGATATAAAATACCGTTATATTAATCGAAGGTGGGAAGGGATCCATTAATATCACAAATATCACACCCAGAACTGATGTGGTGTTTAAGTGGGGATGACTTGAGAATTGTCGGTTGGTGCACTCATTTTATCAAGGGAAAGCGACATAACTATGTTATTCTTTTAGTTGGCATGGTGCAGTTGATGGAATTCAATTTTTATAGTACTAACATCTGTATCAAAAGATGCACTTGTTGATAGACAGTTTGCCCGAATTATGTAGCTGCATTGAGTCTCCCTCACTCATTCTAGGGAGATGACTGGAGCATCTCCCATCTCTTCATTATGCCCACTACTTTTTTTTGTTTGTCCAATCCTATTTGGATTCCATGCAATAACACATTTTTATATTTGATAATATTAATAAATGATAGGAGTTGGGTAGCATAATCATGGAATTCTCACAAGTTATTATGCATTATCTTTTGTGTTGTATTCAGCTCATCTTTTATTTCAACACTAGGATTTGAACTATCATATAATTTAGTCAAGTCTACCCCTTATAATGGTTCACTTATTCCTCCATAGTGCTTATGCTTATGATATTCTTGTAGCACGCCTTATCTCCTCAACCATCTTGATAATATTAAATTCAATCGCTTGAGTGCAAGCAACCTTCACAAAGGTTGTGGCAACTAGATCAACCTCTTTTTGGTGATCATTGCAACTTTAAAAATACTACTAATTTTAGATTTTTCTATGTTTGTCTTATTACGTACCTCCTTTGTATTGGTGAAAAATCCAAGAATGAAAATTCTTTTGATTTAGATGGGTTGAATCTTTCAAAACCCAATTCACATACTGGAAAGTGAAATATGTTCTTCTTCCTTCATGTCCCCTTCACCTTCATCATCAAAAAATACTTCAATGAATTGTGCTTTCCCCTTAGCACATTTATGCCATGGTACCCATGGTTGGCAACATGTGTAACATAGTTTCTTTCTTCTGAGTTCTTCCTTGCTTGGTCCCTCTTTCTTGTCCTTTACAAATGCATGGGGGGATACTTTGAACTTGGAAGGAAAGTTGGGCTTGGGGGGATACTTTGCATGGATTCTTGTGAAATTTGAACTTGGAAGGAAAGTTGGGCTTGGGGGGATACTTTGTCTTGGGTAGCACATCTTGCAGATCTCTTTCCAAGTTCATGGCATCTTTCAATGAAGTAGGTTTGTGGTATTTAAATAAACCTTTCAAAGGTTCATCCAAACCTTCAGTAAAGATCAATACCAATTGAACCATAGATATATCAGCCACCTTAACTGATAGTTTATGAAATTCTAACATGTACTCATTAGGGGTTCCAATTTGCTTCAACTGTGCTAGTTCCTTGAAAGGCATTTCAAGGTCTTTTTGCTCAAATATTTCCAATAACCTGTTAACAAATTCTTCATATGTTGTAACCTGATCATGTCCCAAATTTTTAATTCCATGGAACCACCAATCATTGGATTCTCCCTCAAGATGCAAAATACCCATTTTTAGAGCATCCTCTTCAACCATTGGATTCAATTGAAAATATACATTTAAATTTTGTATCCAAGTATTTGCAGAACTTTGAGATGAGCCATAAAAGGTAGGAAGGGGCATTTTACATATGGCATAATTCAATTCTTTGTTTTGGAAAGGAGTTCTATTGCCTCCCCTCATCTTGAGCTTGTTTGAGATAGTAAAGAGTTGATCAAATGGTAAGGTCCTCCTACAATCTTCACTCAACTGCTGCCATTCTGCTAGAACTTCTTGCATTCCATATTGGGTGTGAAGGTCCTCTTTAGTCCAAAGAAACTTGGGTGTGGTGGCTCTTATTGAGCCCTGAAATTCATTGGGTCGATTATGAGGCCCTGTCCTTGAGAAAATGCTTCCACCAAATGCCTTCTTTTCCTCACTAGGAGAACTACTCCTGCCTCATATTGCCAACTTGCTACCAATTTGAATAGCCATCAATTCGAACCCTTGCATTATATTCCTTCTCATGTCTTCAAAAAATGGTTTCGTGAATTTCCTCAACTTCTCTTTCTCCTCCATATCTGAGGTCCTTTCCCATCCTTAGCCATAGTCTCAATAGAGTGCACGTCTTGTCCTTCTTCTTCCTCTTCACCAAAGGTACTTTCAGTTTCAGGGTCTAAGGGTGGAGGCTGACTTCTTGACCTCATAAATGGTCACCCAAATTAGGTGCAAGGACCATGCTCTGATACCACTTGTAGTGTCCATTTTTAATAATTTGGAAAAACTGGAAAAATTGCAATTTTTCGTCAAATTCGAACCTTGGACTAATGAGGGCTCAAGTGCTTCCAAATGGCTCATAAGGATTTCAAATTGGGTCTGAAGGTATTTGAAGGGTATTAGGACATAAAAATGAAGCTGATAGGTGCTTGGACACTCTCAAAAGACATCTGCAACATTCATTTGAAATCAGGAGACAATGGGGAATTTTACTAGTAAATTCGAGGTTCAAACCCCCAAGGGTAGAGGTCACTAATGGCTTCCCAAATGTAGTATGACCCTCCCAAATTTTAGAACAAAGGCGTGCATTAGTTAAATGTTTCAATGGGAACCCAAATGAATCATTAATCAGTTCCTAAAGGATGTTGCAACTTCCATAAATCAGATATTTCTAAACATATCACCACATAGGGGGAAATGACATAAAAAGGCTATAACTTGCTATGAAATTTGTCAGAAATTTTCCAAGGACTTGCATAATGTTCATGAAACTTATTCAGTACATTAATGGTTCTCCAAACAACAATAAAACCACAGATATTGACTGAAAAAATTCAATATCAAACAACTTCAAGCTCTTACAACAAGATCTATGAGAAAATGGCACCATTCATACATATTTTGGCATTTTTACATAGTTTCACTTGGAGTTTCGATCCGAGGTTCATCTGAGCATCAAATATAGAGTGTAGACATCATATTACAAATGAATGGGGCCCCTTAGAATCCCCCAAAGAGATCATCATCTCACCATGTGCGCCTTTCCTCCAAGAGCAAGAATATGAAGAGAAAAGTGAGAGAGATGTGGGAACAAGTTGAAGAAGAAATGGTTACGAGCAGCCCTGTAGCTTCAACCTGTAACAAATGACTTCATTGCAGCTCCAAATGAAAGGTCTGAATGGACGCTCCAATTTCCAATTAGGGTGGGAATCTTGCACCTTGAAATTGGTACCCTAAGGCAAGAAGAATAAACATTCAACTTGCATGGAAAAGCTATTCTCTCCAATTTGAAAAATGAGAAATGATCAAAATCCCCTCTCCTTCTTTGTTATTGTATTTTATTAGCCTCCCAAGTCCTCCATGGCTTGAATTCCCTCCAAGATCTTCATGCCAACTCAAGTTGGGGAGAGATTCCAAAGTGTGCCACTTGTCCAACAATTCCTAGCCTCCCTCTTCCATCAATTCGAATGGGGGGAATCTTAGCAGCCATAACTCCCTTGTGCGCTCTCTTGAAGGCTAGTTTTAGCCTTGCCATGCTATATAGGTTAGATGTCAGCAATTAGGTCTGATCCTTGTCATAAATGTTATAGCATTTTCATCATTGTTGTCATAAAAGCTAGGGAATCTAGCCCAAGTGTCACAATACGTCTAAGATGCCTCTTCCTCTTCCATGGGAGTTACTCTTCCTCTCAAATTCGACCCCCATTGAGTCATGCCAAGTATAATTCCCTTCCAACTCCCCCAAGAACATTGGACTCCACCTTGGATTCGAATGGGTGAGAGTAGGATGCCATGTGGAATGGAGAATCTTGCTTTGTGTGGGTCTCACACTGCAAATGTGCCCTCATGACCAAGTGCCACCTTATTTTCCTATTATAAATATTTATTTAGCTCATTTTAATATATTTTTGTCAAGCTAATGTCCATTTGGGGTTTTATAGCTCCCATATTCGAAATCTAAATGTTTCCACCCCAACCTGGGGAACTAGTAGATTGGTGGAATTTTCCCTTCTAACGATTTATTTAGACGGGGACATTACAAAAACTTTCTTGGTTCTCTTCCAGACTATTTGAAACGGCGACAAGTCGATTACAAGGGTCCCTGCCAGCCTGAAGGCAGGGACTAATAAGATAGTAATCGTGCACCAAGTCGTAGTTTCAACTTAATGCTATTCTATTTTTTATTGTATTGTTTTTTTCAAGCTACCATGATTTATATTACTTTAAATAGAGTAAATACAAAACAATTAATGTAGGTATTTCTCAATGGATTCCAAACCACAGATAAAACAATAAATTGTCATTAAAGATAAAAAAAGGTGTTGCTAATTTTGATTTGGTATTAAAAAAGAAACTATTTCACCTTATCCTATCTATAATAAGTGATAATTGGGATTCAAAAAGGAAAATTATGCAAAGTAGGGGAACTATTCTTCTAATTCATCATCTAAAATATGAAATAAAGTCATCTCTTGCCCAAGAGAAGAATTGAGAGTTGAAGTAGTGGGAGAAGTAGGAGCTATGGAAATAAACACCAGTCATGCAGTTTCCTTGATGATAATGTTTAGCTTACCTTGAATTTTATTGTTTTCTTCATATAGCTCAGACATTTGCATTAGCATTTCATTCCTTTCTTCTTGGTTATCAAGGAGAACCTTTCCCAATAGACACTTAACCTATCACTAAAGAGTGAATGTCTTGTCATATTTCATATCTTAAGTGCAACCATATCCACTGTCTTTGACCTAGAGACTCATATCCATAACAATGTCCTAAACCTTGAAACTCTTGGTCAATTTTCATTCATGCCTCTGCCTTAGGGATTTTCTCACGAATTGGAACAAGAATTTGATTGAGGTAGGTGGCCTTGGCTTCCCTAGTCTCTACCCAAACCTTTGTATGAGTGCTATTGCTACTTTCACTCTTCCATCATCATCGCCTTCCTTTTCGTGCCATGGTGAAGATAGTACCTAAGACTAGGCAAAAAATGTAATCATCAATGTAGAGAGAAGAGACCAAGACATTCGAATATGAATCCATAAATAAATTTAACATCCTCAAATACTCCCATGACATCGAGGTTATGCAATTTCCATAACTAATATATATAATTCTATTTTTTTTTAATTTCAAACCATTTATATTAATAAATATTAAAAACCTAAAAATATTTAAACTACGCCCCCATCCCATAACCATTGCCATGCAATCATATCGCACCGAGAGAATGGAATGCCCCAAGCCCAACCATCTACATTCCATCAATGACGAAGATTACGATTGTTAGGCCAAGATACGAAGTATACGGACCATGTTCACACTTGAACTAAAGTTGGACACCCTACCAGCTTTCATTTTGCCTGCCAACCGTGAGGCATGCCGCCCCCCATCCCCTCCCTATCATCCCCATCCCCATCCCCATCCCCTCCCTATCACCCCATTGGGGTATGTTTTATACTAATTATATTTTATCGACAATGGTCAATTCTTTAACTTATAATGATAAAAAATAAATATAAAATTAGGGATACATATTTATCCAAATTTAAAGCATGTAGTGTAAATATTTTAATTTTTCAACTTTTTTTTTAGTATATTTTCTATTTAATTTTGTTCGTATTAAGGTTGGAAATCTTAAAAAAATCTTAAGATCACATATAGTAGCTATGGAAATTGCATAATTTGAGTGTTATTGGGATATTTGACGGTGCTAAATCTATTTATGGATTCAAAAATACAATTTAAACACCCAAAAATTAGGATTTTACAAAAAAAAATTACTGGACCAAAACCCACTATAAAGTAAAAAACCTAGAATAAATAGACTACTCCATAAAGTCTCTCCTATTTCTACTCACACCATCTCTGAAGAGCCTCTTCTGGCCTTTCCTTATTCTCCTTACACCATTTTTCAGTACAGGGCGTCTCCTTCTCCTTGTTTTAGTTGCACCATTTTTTTTTTCAGAATATATTGTAATGCCAGAGAATTGAACCCCACCCCACACTTTACCGGGCGTCTCCTTGTTCTCGCTGCAACATTTTTGAGCTCGCTTGTCTGTTCTAATATCTCTGCGTAGCTTCTTTTTAAGAATGTCCTCAGGCAGTGACAATTTTCTCAATATCATGGAAGATATTATTGACCTTCAGTGTGAACTCGACAACGATCAAAACGAATTGACAACCATGTCCAAGAAACTTGAGACTATCAAAGAGGGTAAATGTCAGGCCTCTCCTTCTAAAAAGATGGGGAGACTCAAAATCGAGGAGCTCTCCAGTGCGATCGAAAGCTCTAAAGAAGATTTCTCAGTGATAGCGGAGCAGATCTCGATATTGATTAAGGGTCTAAACGTGTTGGACGGTAAGGAAGAAACAGGTAATAACTTCTTTGAACCATTTGATATTGGTTTATAGTTATGAGTTTTTGTTAGAATTTATTGGTTTTTATTTTGTTAATTTTTATTGATTTAATTGTATTTTTGATTGTAGAAATGGATTCAACTCCATCCAAAACCTCTCTACATTGTGATGATGCAAATATTAGTAATTTCAATGATAATTCAGCAGAAACAATTACTAAAAAACGATCCAAAACATAGATCGTTTAGCTCACACCATTATTCGATACTTCGCCAAGACAACCCGGCAAGTCAAGGTGAAGGTGAAGAGGAGTCGGTTAATGGAGCAGCGAACTCAGAGGAGGAAAACAGCCTTAGTTACAGAGGATTAACTTGCAAACCGTCTCATCATGAAGCAACCTGTAAGTCTCAGTCATGACCTATCTGTGAGTCTCAGTGGCTTTTTTTAAGTTTAGGAGAATTTTCTTTAAATGAATGAAACAACATATATTACCAAGCATTTGCTTTACTGGTTGATACAGAGCATAGCAATGTTGACAGCAGAAACTCTTCTATAGTAAATCAAAGCTTATTACAATAGTAAATACTATTTCAAATGGTATTGAACCATGAGTTAGACCATCTTGATCCCTTAGGTTATCTATTTCCTCTACCTAGTAGTATTTACTTATAGAAAATACTTGATATCAAAATTACTTTATCATATTTCCCCACATCCTTCATAGTATATTAAATTTCTGCTTACTTAGTTTTGATTTCTGTATGGCGGTGGTCTTGGAAGGGCCATCTTTATGTTGATTGCTGATTCCCTCTATCCAATGGGCATGGAGCAAGGTCAAAGGTAGGTTGACTTTGCTCTATGCTGATTGCTGATTCCTCTATCCAAAGGACATGGAGCAAAGTCAAAGGTAGGTTGACCTTGCTCCATGCCGATTCCTCCATGCCGATTCTTCCATCTAACGGGCATGGAGCAAGGTCAAAGGGTTGACCTTTCTCCATACTAATTGGATAGAAAAAATCAACAATCGAAATAAGTTCAGGGTCTTGAAAGTAATATTGACAGTTTTGATTTCAGTATGCAGCCATCTGCATATGCTTATCATACTTGGAATATGCTTATCAGATTTGGTTTCGGTATGTCGTTCAGTTTGCTGGTTTTGTTGGCTGCTTCTGCTTGAACACTTATCCCACATGTTGATTGTTGCAGGTACATATCTCACATGTTGATTGTTTTTTATATCATACGGAAGACTTTTCAGTGCTTGCCTCAACTCGTATTTGAAGACAGTTTCATGGGAAATTAGGTTATTTAGAAACAGTGCTTGCCTCAACTCGTATTTGAAGACAGTTTCATGGGAAATTATGTTATTTAGAAACATTTAGAAATTTTATTAGTTATATTTAGCCCACGGTTGGTGCCACTGTTAGATAGATTTAGAGAATTGCCGCTGGACGAATTTGAACTATATGCATATTTGTTTTTCTTTGAATATTGAAAAAACCAATATCATGAAGGTTTATGGTTGTGACTATTTTTTTTTTTTTTATGGATGGAGTAATTTATGAATCTAAAATAGTTTGAAAATATTTATTATACTTGTAGGTGTTTATATTTTAGAATTTAAAATATGGCTTGGACTGTCATCTATGCTTTTTCTAGATTGAAGGAAGATGGGACAAGTGTACTGTATATATTGATTTTATGCATGGATAACAGGTAGTGGCAGGTAGTAGCAGACAACTCATTTAATTAAAGAAAGAGAGACATAGACAACAAGTGATTACAACTAAGCATGGAGAACAAGTAACAAATAACTTGTTCATGACACTTAACTTGTGATCTATAAATGTTCAAGACTACAAGTTAAGTGACTATACTAATTAAAATCCAATATGATGAAGTTCTATTTTTCTGTATATTTTTTTTGATGGAACAGATTATGAATGCATCTTTCTAAAACAGTTTGAGAAATCTGTGTTTATTGTTGTGATACATTCTTTGTGATGCTATATAAGTATTTTTCGGTTAGTGTTAAAAAGAACAATTTCTATTCTCAATCTTAGAATTTCTTGTTCATTGTCTTCAGGTTTCGTTTCATTGTTGGTGTACTCGAGTTGAAGCTAATTTAAAACCCAAATTTCGTTTTTGTTGGTGTAATCGAGTAATAGAAACCTTTTTTTAGAAAATCAATGTTTATGGTTGTGACACATTTTGTGTAATGTTATAAGAATTTTGGAGTTAAAAGAATTTTTTTTAAGTTAGAGAATTAAAAAAAAATTACTTTTTACAAAGATTAATTTCTATTTTGTTATGTTTATTGCATTCAGATTAATTTCTATTTTGTTATGTTTATTGCATTAAGAGTAGATTAAAAGTAATGATGATCTCTCTCACTGTTTAATAGATCTTTGTTTAAAATGAATTTATACCAATTCTTAAAATTTCTTATTCACTGTTTAATAGATCTTTGTTTAAAATGAATTTATACCAATTCTTAAAATTTCTTATTCAGTTTATCAGTTTCCTTTCTTTATTGCATTATAGTTTATTGCTTTTTGTTTTTATGAAGTTCTGTTATACATGCTTTATTGCTTTCTGTTTTTATGCAGTTTTAGAAGTTTGCAAAAAGATTGACAAAGAATTTACTGGAAAAAAACATTCCAAATGCAACTGCTGAAGATATAAAATACAGTTATATTAATCGAAAGTGGGAAGGGATCCATTAATATCACAAATATCACACCCAGAACTGATGTGGTGTTTAAGTGGGGATGACTTGAGAATTGTCGGTTAGTGCACTCATTTTATCAAGGGAAAGCGACATAGCTCTGTTATTCTTTTAGTTGGCATGGTGCAGTTGATGGAATTCAATTTCTATAGTAGTAACATCTCTATCAAAAGATGCACTTGTTGATGGACAGTTTGCCAGAGCTATTTAACTGCATTGAGTCTCCCTCACTCATTCTAGGGAGATGACTGGAGCATCTTCCATCTCTTCATTCTGCCTGCCAATTTTTTAGTTTGTCCAATCCCATTTGAATTCTATGCAATATCACATTTTTATATCCATACAATATCACATTTTTATATTTGATAATATTAATAAATGATAGGAGTTGGGTAGCATAATCATGGAATTCTCACAAATTGTTATACATTAACTTTTTGTGTTGTATTTAGCTAATCTTTTATTTCAACACTAAGATTTGAACTCTCATATAAGCTAGTCAAGTCTACCTTATAATGGGTTACTTATTCCTCCAGAGTGCTTATGCTTATGATATTTTTGTAGTCCCTTATCTCCTCAACCATCTTGATAATATTAAAGTCAATCGCTTGAGTGCAAGCAACCCTCACAAAGGTTGTGGCAACTAGATCAACCTCTTTTTGGTGATCATTGCAGCTCTAAAAATACTACCAATTTAAGATTCTTTTATGTTTGTCTTACTACATATCTTGTTCGTCTTACTACTTGCCTTTTTTTTATTGGTGAAAGAATCCAAGAGTGCAACTTCTTTTGATTTGGATGGGTTGAATATTTTAAAACCCAATTCACATACAGGAAAGTGACCTCCCATGATGGATAGCATCGGGCATTCAAATGATACTTAGGTGTTGGATGTTTTTATGTCTATCTATTTGACACCACTAATCTCTTAATCAATTTTATTCTCTTCATATGTTGGTTGTTTCTCACTTATTCTCTATGGTTCAACATCTTGGGCAAATCTTGGTCTTTATTTATTTTAGTCTCTACTTCTTTCCTCATCTTTTTCATTTGTTGTTAATAACTGTACTGTACTTCAATTTATGCTTTAGGTGTTTCCCTTTCATATTTAATTCGATCTTCTTATATTGCTTTATGTATCACTTCTTCTTGATTCTTTTGTTTTGTTGTTACTCTTTCCATTTTTCCATTTCCAAATCTCTCTTTTTTCATATGTTTTTTTTATTTTTCTTCACCACCTATTCCTTTGTTGTTGATTCTTATTTCTACTTCATCGAGTGATATAACTCATTAGTACATCTACTCTTCCTACCACATTTTGTTTTTATAGCACCATTTGTATCTATAGGATGAGTAGTGGCAAGCTACCACATTAAGGGTATCATGCCTATCAAAGCTTCCTTCTCCAAGGTGAAATGAAACTAATGATTCACCTTATTGTTTTTAATCAATTCCTTAAGACACTATGTAAAATTGTAATGGATGCCATATTCCCTTATTGTCTCATGGAAGAGTTGGTCCCACTCAATTCAAAAAAGTTTCGTATGCTACTTCTTGAAGGGAAAGTTTATCTAGGATAAACTCTAGTAGTAAATGGGTAATGTAATGGAGGCCATATTCCCTTATTGTCTCATGGAAGAGTTGGTCCCACTCAATTCAAAAAAGTTTCGTATGCTACTTCTTGAAGGGAAAGTTTATCGAGGATAAACTCTAGTATTAAATGGGTAAAATTGTAATGGAGGCCATATTCCCTTATTGTCTCATGGAAGAGTTGGTCCCACTCAATTCAAAAAAGTTTCGCATGCTACTTCTTGAAGGGAAAGTTTATCTAGGATAAACTATAGTATTAAATGGGAGACCTTAGTGGCTTTAAATAACCTTGTGGCGCATGATGCCATGTTAATAACACACAATTCATTGATTTCATTGATATCCTTATATCCTTCTATCCTATGCATTGATCGAGATCATAGAAAATCATGTTATGCATAGGGGGCATGAAATGTTCGCATATTTTGGCATAGTGGATCTTGAATTTGTGCTCCTATAGAATCCATAAGTACACATAAATGTAATTTCCACTGTTCCAACACTTCCATCCCATCTCTATGAAATTGTTTATGAATCATGCCATGTCTACTAAGTATAATGGCATGTAAAAGGTTGGAGGGGTTCTTGTGGCTAGGTACTTAGCTTTGGATGTTTCTTGACATAGTGAAATTTATAAAATGAAGGCCTAATTGAAGACTATTCAAACCTTCTTTACTTTGTAAAACAATGGGACCAAGATTTCCTTAAATTGTGTTGAACCTTCCTCTCCATATAGCCTACTTATTAAAGCTATTGTTATTCTAAAGGTTTTTATAATATGTGTCACTAAATATACAACCAATCTTCTAATATTGAAATATTTCTTATTGATCCACCAATCCTTCATAAGATTGTTAAAGTTAAGAGAAAACTCTAAGACCCATTCCTCATTGAGATCCACAAGATGCCTTGGGAATTTGTAACACACAGATCAAAGAATGAAGGGTAAAAGGACGAAATGTATTTTCTTTCTATGTCTCCTATGATTTTCTTTCAACATCATTGTGGCTAATAAACCAAGATATAACTTCAATGCAAGACATGAAAGTTGGCCTAGATGCCACATTATGAAGACCAAAAATTCTTATGATCTCTACACTCCAACATCTATGCTCACTTCTCCTAGGGGTAGTGATATCTCTATATATGTTTCTTTCTTGAGAATTTGTAGATTTCTCCCCATTAATAATGTCCCCACAAAATGGCTATGGGGCATTTTATTTTCTAGGTTCTATTGAAGTTGATCTCTCTGGACAAATATTTTGTATCACTTCATTTTATTTTCATGACTCTTTGGTTGGAAGCCATTTATTTAACCCATAACCCATCCATGTTAATGAGAGTGCACACTAGCATGGTTAGGAAAATCAATAGTACAATATAAATTTGTCCATGTTCGCTCCTTTTTCAAAATTCAAAGACTATTCCTTGAAGAGAGAATAATGGGCTTGAAAAGATATACAATTCCTTGGAATTGAAATAGCCATTTCATGAAATAGATCAATGTGTTATGTGGGGTAGGCTTGGAATCGTGGCATGAAGATGGTAGCCTAGGAAAATATGAGGTTCATGGTCCTATTAAGTGAGGTGCAAATATCCCCATTCTTGAGTCATTAAAGATGACAGTGGTAAAGAGAATTTATATTTGTGATGAAAACATAGGTATTGTTTCGATTCAAGACAAGAGAATAGGAAGAATCAATAATGAGAATGAAATTGTTTGGGGAAATGGCTTCGACAATTAAGAAAAAAAATGACTAGTACTAATTGTTCATGGTGATAGTGATAGTCATAGCAGAGGTAGGGTGATACATTCCTCTTTTATTTAAACATAAAAGAATACCACTTGGAATGAGATGAGGATAATCTAGGCTGAATGAATAAAAAGGAATTTTAAACTTAGGAATGATAGGCCTAGTGATTAAATTGAGACTTAAATGTTAGTATAAATTTCTTTCCTAGTTAAAAATATAGTTGATGACGAATGAGTGAACAAATTGATGAAATGGAATTCACTATCTCTCCTTTGCTACAATGATCAAGTGTCTAGGTTACTTCATGTGTTTATTAGTGTAAAATGGTAAGATTGGTGTGCCAAACTATTTTTTTTATCTCTTTTACCTTTCAGGGTCATGATATGAGTAATTAATCCCTTCATTTTCCCTTTTAAAATAATCTTAGGAAAATTTTAACTTTAATTTAAATCCCATGTAAGGTGATTTGTGTAACTTTTATTTCTTATCACACTTTGTCAAATTTTCAATATTGAACATTGTTGCGAGGGTCAAGATTTCTAAATTTTTTTTGTCTTTGATTGGTGTTTTAGAATGTTGAACATCTCTTAGCACCTATCTCTTGATGATAATCCCAACTAGAAACTCAAAACATTGAGCATAAATAATTTTCTCATGCAACTTCCATTCCATTATTCATATCTCTACTCTCCTTTCAAATTCTCCCCTTTTTATATTCTAAAAGGAGACTTAAGTTTCTTGTTTTCCTTTCCATATAAATAACTAATGAAACCTATTACTAAATTTCTAGAATCTTGCCTTTTTTTTGGAGATAAGTTTTCTACCATTTTGTGTATGAGGGATAATATATTCTTGACATGCAAAACCTAAACGTTATTTCCCTTTTGTAATATCATGGTTCCTTTTTAGTGGAATCCTTTCGAGTCAATCGTTTTTTGAAATTTCTAATTTATTTATTTACACAAAAAATCAAAATTGTTATTTACAACATTAATATTGTCTCATTGTCATTCATAACCAAGTTTGAAATTTAATTTACAATTTCAATGCTAATATTGAGATAATTACTTCAAGTCAAGATAAAATCCCAGGGTATTACATCATCTTTTTTTCCAATTGAGCATGAGTATGATCGCCCCAAGGAAGAAGGTTATCTAATACTTTGGATTTTGTGTTGGGTATGTGTTATATTCTTTGCATGTGTGTGTGTGGGGGGGGTGTGTTCGAGTGTGCCTGTCAGTGGTGCGCTTGACGATCCCTTTGGAACCTTCACGGAAATGGTCTGTCCGTGAGCGCAACGAGTGACAAACGTTTTGGGTTGTTTTCAACTATTTTTGGGAATTTTCTAAAAATATGTAATTTAATCTCAGTTAAGGGATTGGGGTCTATTTTCTAATCCAGCTGAACATATTAGGGTATTGGATGTTACAGAATATATATATTGTATTGTGAGTGATTCATAATGAGAATGAGAAAAGAAGAGGTGCGGCTCTAAGTTTTGTTGGTTTTCTTGGTTAAGGGTTTCCAGGGTAAATCTATGTGTATTATGTGTGTATGTTGTGGTGTAATCTCTGTTTTTCTTAAAAGAATCTGTATGATTTGCTTCTCTGCACAAGTTTAAAACTGAGGTGCGGATCTAAGTTTTGTTGGTTTTCTCGGTTAAGGGTTTCCAGGGTAAATCTATGTGTATTATGTGTGCATGTTGTGGTGTAATCTCTGTTTTTCTTAAAAGAATCTGTATGATTTGCTTCTCTGCACAAGTTTAAAACTTATATTTTCTTGCAAGTACTTTTCCAATCTAAAGTTCAGCATACTGCACCTAGTTCCACATCATAACCTCCTCCATCATTTATAATATATTTAATCCATCATCTTCCCTTCTGACCTGATACATTAGGGGGAATCTATTATAGAACAATTTGATACTACCAAGTCATTAATGATCAAATGTCCTTCATATCAACCACTTCTAGTGATTTCTTGTCTATAATCTATTAAATAAGACTTTTTCCTCATAAATGCACTTTTTATAAAGGAAAAGAGTATCTTAGATGCTTCTTCATAGTGAAAAAGGAGTGTCCTCCTTGGAAATCTTGGAAAAATATAAAATTCACAAAAATTATCCTAATCATGAGCTAGGTTCAAGTTATCTATACACCTAACCTCCTTGGAAACCCATTATAAATTTTCTCAATCACCTTCTAAAGGCTATACATTTAGACTAAGAGGTGAATAATAAAGGTCCATCATTTGTGTACCCTTATGGTGGAGAAATCACAAGGGTTAATTTATGATTTTTTCAGTCCTTCAAATATGTAAAAATTCATATTTCCACCATATCATGTTTTTGAGCCCTTAACAAGTCCCCAAGTCATGTGATTTCGGGCCCCACCTTCATTTTTTTGGACTAAGAATCAAACACCTAAATGCACTCTCCCTCAATGATTATCCATTAATTTCAACTTGATATGGCACATGATTGGCCAGTATGTTATGAAGTAGTTATATGAGCAATTCTTATATCGTTGATCACTTTGGAACATTTCTTGATTGGTTTTATCACTTTCATTTTGATGTATCTCATCATGTTTCATTCTTGTAAGTGACTAAAAATTCAAGGAATCATGATTAGTTCTTCCAGGATGACCTTAGTATGAATGATTCATTCCCCCATCTCTTTCATGGATGTCTTTTTTATAAATTTTTGGAAAGGTTTGGGATAGATGGAGAGTGGTTTACAGGAGTCACACTTGGAAAATATGCTTTTACAACCATTTAGTATCATGCTTTTCATATTTTTATGCAATAAAAAATGGGTTGGAAAGAGATGGTAGCTTGTCCTAAAGTGGGATCATTGATTTTCAATGACTCAAACATTTGATTAAGGGCATGTAGAAGCTATAAGGGAATACTCATATCACATTAGAGACATTTGGAAAGTGGTTAGGAATAGTCAAATGTCATTAGGGATCATGCTATAGTGCCATTAGAGTCACCAAGATGACATTAGGGTCATTTGGGTGGAATTATGGTCAATAAAGTGTCAATTATTAATATAACACTAGGCTTAACTTTACAAACTTGTACTCATCTCAATGTTTCATGATGACCCTTAGTCATATCCTTTTCTAATGAACCTAGGTTTCCCTTGAACAAAAGTAATCAAACACTTCGAATTTTCAAGATGATCTCCTTGAAAAAAAAATTCCTTGTAGTTTTTTCCTCGAGAAGTGTTCCCAAAAGGCTATTTTAATCACGTAAATTTTGGATCAATAAGGCCCAAAATTTTATAGAAATAATCCCTTAAGTGGTCAACATTTCAAAGCTTAATCCCTTAAGGGGCTGTCATTTTGGAGTTTAATCCCTTAAGGGGCTGATGTTTTAATAGTCGAGGTGTTAAGGGGCCAACATTTAGAGTTTAACACCTTAAGGGGTTGATTTCTTGGAGCTTAATCCCTTAAGAGGTCGACGTTTGGGTGGTTGAGGCCTTAAGGTGTTGACATTTCATAGGATTATAAGGCCTTAAGGGGTTAAAATTTTGGAGGTTAAGGACTTAAGGGGATGACATTTTGGATTTTAAGGCCTATAAGGAATAACATATTGGAGCATTATGTCTCTAACTAGTTGACATTTTAGGGGATTAAGCCTCTAACTAGACAAAATTATGAAAAGAGACCTCACCATTTTTCTAATAATTTGTTACTTTGACCTCCATTTTCTGCATTCTTTATACATTTGGAAAGGTATCTAGAGATATAAAACTTTTTAGTTATATGTTTTCACACATTACCAAGTAAAATATTAACAAATTGTGAATAAATAGATGGGTACATTGTTTATGGAAAAAAGAACCAAGATGAGTTGTGGAATGGCCCAAAAATTTATTAGAAAGAATAAATCCAAAGAAGGTTATGGCACTTAGGGAAGTAACATGTGAAACCTTATTAAATTCACTTCCTTGAGTAGAATTCAAATCACTAAAGTATGGTTTGAAATGTGTATATATTCTTAACTTACGTATCTTGCTATGATGTTACCCAGGTATTGGTGCTAAGAGGGATCATGTGACACTAAAAGGAGGGCTGTTAAATAGGAGAGGGAATATCAACAAAGGATATAGGATGAAAAATTGTAATATGCATGTCAAAAACATAGAAATTGCATGCCCCTATTCAATAGATCTTAGGAAAATGAAACTTTACTACTCATTGTTTCAAAAGAAGACAAGCACATACCTGATTATTTCAAACATGTACTGGATATTCAAAAGAGGAAAACATAATCAGTTCGATTAATATTGTGAAAGTAAAGTTTATGTCAAATTCAAATTAGATAAAAGAACAAACCAATGAGAGACTTGAAAAGTTCAGGAGGAAGGCCAAGAATCACCTAGTAGGACAAAGGCCATTGGAAATCCAAGAGTCATTTAGATTATTTATCAATTGTACCCTTGTCATGATTAAGATGGGGTATTTTTGGCTATGGAGAGGGGATTTTTCTCTAACATAGCTTTTTCTTGTAAACTTTATGTAAAACTCTTTTTTCAAATTTCTAATGAGGAGAATCCATTGTTGGCCTAACTATTTTGGAGGAAAATTTCAACTCTAATACCTCAATGCATGGCATTTTTTCTAATAAGTTGTTACATTCTGGAATTATTATAAGAATTTTTTTCTAAATTGAATACTATTATGCTATACAAGTAGAATTTATTTTTCAAATGTGTCTCTTGAATGCTTGCACTATAGATGTTAATATAGTATTGTAATTAGTTGCTCATTTTTCTGTCACATCTTGTGTGCAACTGGTTATTTATGTTTATGTTCATGTTCGTACAATAACTATTTATTGAATATCAAAACATTTTACATATTTGGTACTATGTTCACATTTCTAGTTCTATTAGTTAGCCCATACATCAATATGTATTATGCATCTTAGATTAGCTACATTTCAAAAAAATATAAACAATGTATTAGGATACAACTAGTAAAACCTCAAACCATAATGGTTGCTGGGCCATAATCGATATGGAATCCTTTTTCGAAATGATTTTTGTCTTACTGGGACCTTTTTCTAGGGTTACCCCTACTAATTGCATGAGGTGAATTCCACTGTCAACCATTTTTTGGCGCTAGAAGGAGTGTTGACGGAAAGTTTCCATGTATAGAGATGCATTTTCTTTCTGTAAAAATTGTTTATGAATATTCCCCGAATCCATGCATGGAGGAGTAACGTTATATTGAACCTTCAAGGGCCTCCACATGTCCTTCCAAGAAATGCAGTTGATCTCTTGCAAAAATTCGACAGTGATGGAAACACAACACCATTTGAACATATTATGAAATATGAATGTATGTTTTCTTAATATCATTCATGAGGATAGAATTTACATATTGTTTTGCTTCACTCTTAAGGGCAAATTTTCAAGTTGGTATGATGTCTTACGCATTGGAAAAATTCAAAACTAGTTTATTTTTAATAAAGTGTTTCAAACTTCTTATGATGACGATTATAGTGTGCATGGAATGCATTAGGGAAATTTTGAAACCAAAATAGAAGGAGAAGCCATCCAAGACATTAACATGAGATTTTTTCAAGCATATTATAACCACAACAAACCTCCATCCACAACCATATGTGAATGGTATGTGCAAGTTATCACTCATAGGATATCTATGTTTATTTTATGAAAAAGGGACAGGTGATTTTAATGAAGCTTGTGAGGAGGCTCAGATCCTTGCTAGTGATCTGAAAAATCATCCTTTAATTCCGTGTTACCCCTTTTATGGCACTGACGCAAAGAGTGATGGAATCAAAATAATTGAATCAAAACCTATTAAATCAAGAAACAAAAATGTATGAGATGATTATATGTTTGTGTGTTCACAAGAAATAATTGACGAAATAAAGGGTACAATGTAAGGAAAAGGGTTAGATATTTCATGTAAGTTACAAACTATTTCATAAGTTAAGAGACGACCCAACATGAACTGATCAAAGAAATCCAATCATAGTTATTATTTTCCAAATAACTCCACGGCTATTGAATGTATTATGTCTAGTCTTGGTTTTCTTGATTTCAATTCTATAGTTATAGAAGAAGATGATGAACCATATTTACATGAATTATCAAGATAAGAGGATATACCATTGACATTGAATAGTCTAAAATTTTAAATGTCTGAATTTCTATCAAAGTCTTATACTACTATATGTTCCAACCTTGAGAACAATAAACTTGACCCTAATAACTATTTTCTAAGATTAGTGGAAGGAGAAGAGGGGATAGATTTAATATCCACCCTTTCCCAAGAAAACAATGAATTCTCAAATTCCATAATCCATCACAACCTAATGTTATTTCATTTTGAAAATGATACATTGAGGAAAGAGCTGCAAGATCAATTCCTAGTCTCCCCACCTTGTCATACTCATGACAATGTCATAGATGATGAAATTGAGTATTTAGAATTGGAATTGAAAGAGGTTGAGGATAAATCTAATGGGATATTCCAAATATATAAGGTTGTACATGAAAAAATTTATTTTGAAAAGTTGCACAACAACAACAACAACATTTGAGAATTCATAAACACACACTCTTAAATAATTTAAGAAAGAGAAAGGATGCTAATATGCATTTGATAACAGATAATGACAATGATACACCATTTTCAAACACATACAATTGTAATAGAGAGGATTCCTCCTCTCAAATAGTAAATATCGATGAAAATTTTCAGTCTAAGACACAAGAGAAACAAACTAATTTAATCTTGACAACTACACATTCTATATCTTCGTCTGATGATCCCAATCCATCAAGAGAGCTAGGTATCCAATTGATGGCTAAGCATGAGCACAACATAAATCATCCTATAGATGTATCATTCATTCATTTTGAGTGCTATAATAACAAGATAGATAAGATTGGTCATCAAAAATTGAGTTACAATCTTGACACTCCATCATACAATATTCTCTTTTATTATTTTATGGAATTTTGGATGGAATACTCATGGGTTTCACATCCTTCAGAACACTCTGCATTCTTCACCAAGAACAAGATGCTTACTACCACAATGATTGCAAGAATGCGTCATTAACCCTACCAACTTTACATGCTTATGCTTCACCTGACATCTAAATAGGTATGGCCATTGTTGGAATGCGTAATGATATGTAATGATGTCTAGTGAGATGTCGTAAGATGTTATGATGTCCTAACTAGGAAATAAGGCATATTTCTCTTCATAAATCTCTATCTTATTTTAATGAAATGATCCCACATGCATCATGGAGTAAAATTCTGCTATAATTACCATTCTTTATATAAGAGCGGTGGAAAAACATTTATCCCACATGCGTTATGGGATGCAAATATCTCATACCTCTAGATATATAATAGAGGTGAAGGAGACTCCTTAAGCATATGAAAAATATATTGTAAAATATTGTAAATTTTTTATATAAGAATATGTGGGGCTGCTAAATATTGTAAGAGTTGGAGTTTTTTGAAGAATAAATAAGATCAAGCCTTCATGTGGATGTTTCCCCATTTGTGGTTTTACCACATAAAACTAGTGTACTCTTTTCTCTGCACTTTCATCCCTTGCACTTGTTATTGATTATATGATGTTTGTGTTGATATGATATTGGGCTAGTTGATTATGATTATTATGTTAGTAAACTTAATGTTGTATGTTTATGCATATCTATTAATACTCTAACATGGTATCGAATATGGTTATTAAGCTCTACCTCTTTCAATAAATTTTTGTTAAAAATTATTTTCAAGCATAAAAAATTTTGCAATACAAATTCAATATGTGAAAGCTTATACGCTAGACTTATAAACTTAACCTTAAAAACCTTGAAACATAGCTTTGGAAACACAGTCTAGGGAGATGTAGGATTGTACAATGTCTATACAATGATTTAGAGACAAGTGAAAGGGGACGAAAATAATCAAACATTTTCCATGTTGTACAACCACGCAATAAGGAGGAATGGAAATGCATGAAATGCAACCGTACGACACTAAGTAGAGGGGAAAAAGATAGATAAACCTTTAAATTATCCCAACAAGGAAACAACGGAGGAGAACCATCATAAATTCTTCTAGGGATGAAGAAAATCTACCCAATAGGGAAAAAGTCCTCCCAACAACGAGGAAAATATGGCCAATAGAAAAAAATGAAACAAAATAAGGTAAAATGAGGTCGTACAAATTTGTATGTGTCCATACAGTGTGTGGAGAGAAGAGGGAAGAATTCCAATATAAAGATTGAGTAAATTTAATCTCAAAAAACATAATTCATTGTGAAAGGCCTCACAGATCATAAGATATTAGATTGGGAAGAAAGTTTAGGCTTGGTAAAAAATAAATATTGCTAAATTATCTAAAATTGTCCAAAAACATTTAGGTTATAAAAAAATTAAGTTATCTAGGCTAGGCGAGGTAAATTAATTCAATATTGAGCAATCGAAAGCAAAATTTGATGAATGAATAGTCGATCTTGACTAAAAGTACTATTGCAGGGACAACGATGAGGTCAAATTTCCCAAAATATCGCATAAATGTCAGAAATGCACATATCTATTATCCAATATATCCCTAAGTGACTCTCCACATCTAATTGCAGATCCAAAAGAGAAAGAGGGCCAAATAAAAGTTAATGAACAAATTCAATGCTTGAAAATAATTTTTTGTATATTCATTGACATTGATACTCATTCAAGATATTCTTGCATATGGTTTAATTTGTGTGGAGTATTGTCCCATAGAACAACACGTAGCATATATCTTTACCAAATCCATGACAAAAGTTGTGCATATTTGGAAGTTATTGGGAACATAGGTAATTTTTTTTTAAGAAATAAAAAAGAGCCTTCTATTACTTCAATATACACATAGTACATATTGTCGTTGTTGGAGGTTTCAAAAGAGATCCATCCAAGCTAGGATATAAGCTACCAACATAATTAATCAAGGTCCAAAATGAGAATCCACAGTTTAGAATAGGGGCATACATAGAGTTATTCTTGGACTTACATATATAAAAAATATAGGAATTTATACTGATAATAACTCTATTTTTCCCATTTATAAATTGTTGAACTAAGACTAGAGATATAAAGAAATTGAAACATGATAGAAGATAGAAAAAAAATAGATTGGAATTATCAACCTTTGCATGAGTACAATCATGGTAGTATTGATCCACGGGGCTGATTCTTCAAATATCCTTTGTGAGTGGAGGAGGAGCCTCCACCACCTCGCTCTTCCCCCTTTTCCCACCCAGAGAGTCCATACAATCTATTTGATTTGTAAAGTGGGGACACATTAGAGAGGGTTGTAGAGAGGGGAGGGCCCATAAACATGAAATATTTGGAGAAGGAAGAGTAAAATGAGCCAAAACCGAGGAGAACCAACCATATACAACAAAAGGTAATCGAGCCATTCCTCAGTCATGTAGTTTATGTGATCCTTGTACACCATTATTCCTATAATAGCCAGGTACTATTTCTTAGAGCGACCATGGATAGCTTTCATGTCAGTGTACCTTTTCTTCATTCTAACTCTCCAAACCATACTTTCATACTATATTCCCTTGGAACCTTCTAGATCATCCATATTGACAGATGTCATTTTCATCATGGTGATTTCAATAAGTATACCTAGTCGTGCCCATAGTTGATTGCATTATGTCATCAACATGACAAACTCCCTTTTCCCTTTGTCCTGATTTTGACAGCTTACTTGGGGTGGGGAATGTAGGATGTTTTCATCAAGGGGGAATGTTAATGTAATTTCATATTCCTCCATTTGTGTGTTATCTCCCTTTTCATCATTAACAAGGGATGTTGGAGTGCGTAATGATATGTAATAATTTCTAATGAGATGTTGTAAGATGTTATGATGTCCTAACTAGAAAAGAAGGCATAATTCTATTCATAACTCTATATATTATGTAAAAGGAGTTATCTCATATGCATCATGGAGTGAAATTATGCTATTACCGTTTTTTATATAATAGGTGTGGAAAAACATCTGTCCCACGTGTTATGGGATGTAAATCCTCCATACTTATAACTATATAATGGAGGTCAAGGAGACCCATTAATCATATGAGAAAGCTATTGCAAAATATTGTAAGTTGTGATATAAGAATACATGGGGGTGCTCAAGATTGTAAGAGTTGGAGTTTCCAAGAGAATAAAGAACATCAAGTCTTTACATGGATGTTTCAACATTTGGGGTTTTACCTCATAAATCTAGTGTGCTCTTTTCTATTCCCTTTTCTCTCTTGCACTTGTTATTGATTATATGATGCTCATGTTGGTAGGGTATTAGGCTTGTTTATTCTGAGTATTATTTTAGTAAACTTATCCTTGTATGTTTATGCATATGTAACAATAGTCTAACAACGATGTTGCGATGGTTACACTAAATTATGATTTTACATGATGTTGAACATCTAGTGTGGGGTAGCATAGGAGTAGGACCAATAGATTTCATTATTGATATCATATTTATTTTAATAAAGTCATTTTTATGCTCATTAACATAGTTAACTATCCCTCGTAATTCATTCACTGGTACATCTATGTTTTCATTTGATTTAGATTTTCTTTCTGCATAAGTAGTTGTTATTGATTTCTTTTAGCTAGATAGGTGAATTGTACATTGCTTGAAGTTTGTTTTCCTCTTCTATCTTTGAACATATTTTAATAAATATAGCCTCCCTCATTGTCATTTTTATATGAATTCTTGATCAATTTTAGTCTAACATGAAACGTGTTATGTAAGGCTCTTGTTGGATATTGTCATCAGGTCTAGCTATTTGCATAGTTCCATAGACGATCCAAGTTTCCTTTGGATATCAATCTATGATTATACAACAAGAAGTATGTAAATTGTATCAATGTTTTCTCAAAATGATTACATTCTAGATTAATGTAAGAGCTTTTGACACAAAGTCCTCTTAGAAGAATTGGTAAAATTCACCAAGGAATGATCATAGTAGTTAAACATATTGAACTCACTCTTCACTGGAAAGTGACCTTTGTCACTTATAAGATTTAACAAACCAACATACTACTTTGTTGGTGATGCAAACATGAACAAATGGAGATTATATCAACCTACAGTTAGAATTGTTGTAAATTCTTTGAAGAATATTTCTTACATTATGTTGCAGTTGCAACCCCTTCCCCAAAATTTCTTAGATTTTCGGGCCCCTCAGATTTTCCCATCGTTATTTTGTTTTTATTTTTACCCTTAGGTTTGAAAAGTATTTTAGAAAGTTTTCATAGAAAATTTTTATACTTAGAAAATTTTTAATTTTTTTGTTGTTTCAGAGAAAAAATTGAAATTTTGTTGAAACAGTTGAAAGAATATTTAAAATTTATTCGAAATAGTCAGAGGAAAATCTAAAATTTCATCGAAACAGTCGGAGAAAAACTCATTTATGCTCTGAAACAGTCGGGATGGAATTCACTTTTGTGATGATCGGAGGAATTTTCATTTTCACATCGAAACAATCAGAAGAGCATTATGTTTTGCTCCGAAAGGGTAACAACCCAATCAAAGTTGTTTCGTGGTCAGTTTATGTTTTAACTCGTATAATATCAGAGCACTTTCATCGTTCATCCCGAAGCAATCAATGCCAAATCAATTTGTGCTTCGATACACATCGGATCTCGTTATATTTTTGCAATGGTATGGTTTTGTTTGCGGATCGTATATCGATTGGATCAAAACAGGCCGGCGTAAAACAACGTTTTAGACCGAAACACACCGACGTAAAACCACCTTTTGCTCCGATACACATCAGATCAAGTTTGGATTTGCCACTGATTTAAAGTGTAAATTAATGTGAGAACACTGTATGTCTTATACAAGGTCATGTGAAAAGTTTATTCCCACCACTAAACATTTAGTTAAAATTGCAATTAAAAAAGAGGAAAGTCGTTTTAGTTTGACATTACATTTCTGAACACCGTTTTCTCAAGAAACTTGGAGCAAGACTTTGCCACATCACACGCTAGCTGAGGAACATGATAAGACTCACAAGGTAGGTATCGCTGTATAAATTAATAGATTTGTTCACTTTTGATTGGGGGTCAAGGATTAGGTTGGAACAATTTTTGGTTTTTTGCCCTAGTTTTGCAAGTTTGAAGCCCACCATTTATTTCAAAAGGGAGTGGTAGCTTCATATTGCTTCTCCTGACATATGCTCTTGATTGAATAAAAAAATGAACCCTGAATAGTGACATTTACATTGAAGTGTAGGCACGTTTGTTTCTGAAATTAACCCTAATAGTTAAACAAACAAAATTTTAGAATTTTAGGGATTAATGGGCACATCTCCTGCAGTCTCAGTTTCAAAAATGGAGGGGAAACCCTAATTTTATTAAAATTCTTAGAAGACTACTGAACCTGTCATATCGCGAACAATCCCTAAGAGGGAACGAATCAATTTTTTATTATAATTGGAACTGATTGCTAAAATTATTCTTAGTGTTTCTTTTCACCATGGTTGTATAGTCATTTGTATTAATACAATTATATGCGTAAATGGTAGCATAACATTTGAACTTAGAGGTTAACTATATGAAATGTCGAATGATTCAGTTCTTTTTTTCTTATTTTTATCATACGAACTATCTGAAACCATAAATTCTTTGAGTTGTTGGTTGAAGAAATACTTGAAAACTTACTTAAAACATCGACGATTTCCAGAAGGCATTTATCGATTCATTTCACTTCCAGTTGACATGGTTAATGAGTGTTAAATTTGGTTATTTTGTAAGTTTTTTTTCATTATGGTTGCATATCAGAATGTCTTCTCAGACTACTTTTGCTTTAGAATTATTTTACATTTAAAATGTTTTCATTTATAGTTGGTAGTATAAACATTTGAACTTATAAGTTAAAACCAAGAAATTTGAGAAAGGAACAAATGTATACTCAATGAGTGATTTAAAACATTCTTATTATCATTTCCATTTACTCTGTTTGGAATCCCAAAATTGATAAGACATGCTTAAAAAACTATGGAAATTGAATGCCAAAACTCTAGGGTCATCACTCTTCCCTGTTCTCAACATGTTTAGGTTGTTTATGAAAAATATGAGCCACTAGTTTAAAAAACAATTTCATAATAAAGAATTGTTTGAAATATGCATTTACTACAGGAGTAGTTTGCATTGAAATTCATTTTGTAACAAGATTGATAGCTTGGATAGTTAGGCATTTATATAATATCATTTGGTAGATTTGAGTAAATATAAATTGTGCTATTCAGTGCCTTGTTAAAGACCTGATATTATTTTGCAAACATGAATGATGTCAAGTCTTGATACTGCTCTTGTGTTGTGGGACCCCAATATGTATATATGATCTTCTAAGCACAAAGTCAAAGTGGTGGAATCAAATTCAGACATTGAGATAGTTCCAGAAGACATCATGGAAACTAAATTTGAAGATATGAGGGATGTTAGTGGAATAGTCCCTAAATATAAGTGGGGATAAATTTACCATCTCATTGGAGATCAAAACATGGCAGATGCCTCGATCAAGGAAATGGTTATATATCAAAATATAAATAAATCTGGACTCCACAAGGAAGCTAATCAACCATAACTGTTCCCATGTTCCGAAGTAATAGGATGGATCTTGCCTCATATAGATGCTAAATTTAGGATCATTGCGGGGGCCAATGGAAATGGGTTTTCCTCATTTCAACTTGCTCACATAAGCAAGGATTATAAATTTCCAACTCCCAAATTCCTCCTAACAGATGATTGGATTAATAGTGTAAAGATAGACCACTGGGAGTATGCAAAGTGTTAGGATATTTAGACACTTAGGAGTTAGTTAAGATCAACTTGTGTAATATATCCGTTAGGGATAGTGTGTTTGTTTAGTATGCATTAGTATGCATTTGTAAATACTTAATCCGACGGTCACGATATGTTTCCGACATAGAGTGATCCGACGGCTCAACTTCTCTTAGATCAAACCTAACCTTGATCCGTGGCTTAACACCCGATTGGTCCATGATATCTATTTAAAGAGCATGGAGGGTCATTGTTTAGTTGATCGATTATGAGAAGCTCATTTATAACTTTCTTTCTTTGCATAATAAATTGTCCCGTAGAAGCTATTTGGCCGGGGCCGTGGAGTGTTTCCCTCAAGAGGGTTTAAACCATGTCAAAACATCGGTGTGTTGATCTATGATCTGTTTGTGTGAAGTGGTTGCTCTTGGTGTTCGGTCCTTTGGTAGTACCCTGTGTACCCGAACATGGTATCAGAGCTTTTATGAAGTGCCGCTTCCGGTTATGATCTAGATCTTGAACTGTTGTTGCTGAAACTCGAAAGGGTTTCTAGTTCTGGTATTTCTGTGCATTTCTGGGCTATGGAAGGTGTTCCATTGCATCCGGAGCGTCGTTTCCATTGGGAAATAGTTTTTGTTTGATCGAAAACGGTTCTCGGTTGCTCCAGAAACGCGTATTTCATCAGATCTGAAGGTATAATGTTACAGCGACGCATTTTTTTTTATTTCGTTTTTTGAAAAGAAAAAATCTCATATTTAATCTTTTTTTTTACTGTTAGATTTTTTTGGTTCGGATTGTTGCTTTCCCATCTGCGTATGCTCTTTGCCGTGCACCTTGAGCGATCTCGGCAAATCAGAAACAGAAAGGGAAAGGGTTTTTCTCGGCTGCGTATGCTCTTTGCCGTGCACCTTGCGCGATCTCGGCAAATCAGAAACAGAAAGAAAACGTAGACTTTCCGGGCAAGCTAACAAGATCTAACCCCACGAGTGTGGTAAAGTTTTTTTTGTTTTGTTTTGTGGTTTGTTTTGCAGGAAAAAGGGCAAGCGCGCAAACTGAGCAAGAAGAGTAAAAAAAAAAAAAAAAAGCCCCCTTCTTCATTCCCATATTTTACATACCTTTTAATCTAGCTCACTTGGTTCAAAGTTGCTTTATTCCTTAATAGGTCTTGAGTTCAAGTTTTAGGAAGTTACTTTTAAAAGAAAAGTGCATGCAATTTCTATTTTCAAGTTACTTTATTGTAAAAGTGCATCTCACTTAAATAATAAAAATAAAAATACAAGTGAGTCACTTAAGTTTTTTTTATTGTTGCACTATTTAAAAGTAATATCATTGTAAAAGTGAAATCACTTATTTTACAAAAGTGATTGACTTAAAGCAATTTTTTTGTAAAGTGATTGTCAAAAGGTTCACCTTGGGAAGAGGGGGGTTCTTTTTTTGCTGGACATTCTCTAGCTGCCACGTCACTATTGGGGACATCTTCAACAGTTTCTTTGTTCAAGCATAACTTAATCATATCGAGTCCGTTTTCAGTGCCGTTTTTTTTGATACCGCCTATTTTTTCGAGCTCTTCACATCTAGACTATTGGTTTCTACTTTTACAGTCATTAATTTATAAATATGGCCACCCTTTGTGATATTCTACTTAACAGTTCCAACTATTTCTCATGGAAATCTCGTATGGAGGATGTTCTACGAAGTAGGGGACTTTTCAGAATTACAACAGGGAAAGAAAAAGAACCCACTGATGATGATAAGAAAATAAAATGGGCAAATAGATGTGATGAAGCTCGTGGATTGATTGGGATGTCAATCTCTACTGATTTGCGATTCCACATATCTGGAATTGATGAACCTAATACTGCTTGGGACAAGTTGGAAACTGTATTTGGTAAACACAATGAAATTCGAGGCCACCAACTCGAAAATGAGTTGATTTCTTTAAATCCAAGTGATTTTTCATACATTCAAGATTATTTATCTAAGTACAAAACTCTTAAACTCTTATGTGCAGAATGTAAGATTGAGAGGGAAGACAAACAATGCATTTATCATATTCTTTCCAAACTTGGATATGCATATTCTATTTTTTATCTACATTTTACTCCATGAAAGCATCCTTGAATGCAGTTAGCTATCAAGAGCCTAGTCTTGAATCCTTTTGTGATTCCTTGATTAGAGAACAAGATAAACTCATTCATCTTGGAATAATCAACAATGCAGATACATCTGGGAAAACCTTATTGTCCAAACAGAAAGAAAAGTCCAAGCCTCCCAAGAAACAAAATTTTCGCAATAATAAGTCAAACAAGGGTCCAAAACCCTCTCAGTCAGCTCCTTCTTTAAAAAATGACAAAGGATCCAAGCCAAAAGGCAAGAAGACTGAGCGTCATTGCAACTATTGCGGGAAAGATAATCATGATGAATCTAAGTGTTTCAAGAAGATGGCAGCCTTGGAAGCAGCAATGAAGAAGCACCACATCAGCCTAGATTCGTCTTCAGAATCTACCTCTCATGGACATGCACTTTGTGCTTCTGGTTATTCTTATAATGCATCTTCTTCTTCTACTTCAAATGAATGGCTCATTGATTCTGGAGCATCTTATCATATGGCTAAGGATCAAGCCATCTTTTCTACTATGCATGAATGTAACACCAAACAAATATTTGTTGGTGATGATAGATCTCTAAGTGTTGTAGGAGCTGGAACAGTTCCAGTAGATAATGGTCATTTTAGTGATGTACTATGTGTTCCAAGAATTTCCTGCAATTTGTTATCAGTCTATCAGATCACTCATTCTGGTGAAGGTAAAACTGTGACCTTTACACCTCACCAAGTTGTAATCAAGGATTTTAAAGATCCTCAACAGGTCCTAGCTACCAGAATTGTTGATGATATTACCAGGTTGTACAAGTTTAACAACTTTGGGTCATCACCTTTCCCTTCAGTTTTTGTTGCTCATAGTGATAACTTGAGCAAACTTTGGCATGAGCGATTTGGTCACTTAAATTATCGCTCATTGCAACAACTATGTAAAGAAAATATGGTGACAGGTCTTCCGATGGTATCTTGCAGAGATGGTGTTTGCTCCGGTTGTGTACTCGGAAAACATCATCGGGACAGTTTTGACAAACGTGCCTCTTGGCATGCCTCGGTTCCCTTGGAGCTTGTGCATAGTGACTTGTGTGGTCCTCTTCCATCTACTTCCTTTTCTGGTTTCAAATATTTCTTAACTTTCATTGATGATTACACCAGACGCACTTGGGTTTATTTCCTAAAACTTAAGAGCGAAGTATTTAACATGTTCTTGGCCTACAAGGCCCTTGTTGAAAAACAATCTGGTCATCAAATTATTAAGTTAAGATCTGACAATGGAGGAGAATATGTTAACAAACAGTTCACTACTTTCTGCACTGAACAAGGCATCCAACAACAGCACACTGTTCCATATACACCACAACAAAATGGTGTAGCTGAGCGGAATAACCGCACTTTAAAAGAAATGGCTAATTGTATGATCCAATCTAAGGGACTAAGTCTTCAATTTTGGGCTGAAGCCATAAATTGTGCAAATTACATAGTTAATCGCACCCCCACAAAAGCATTACAAGGTATAACACCGGAAGAAGCATGGAGTAAAATTAAACCTGATGTAAGTCACTTTCGTGTGTTTGGTAGTGAAGCATGGGCTCACATTCCGGATGAAAAACGGAAAGCATTGCAGCCTAAAAGTGAAAAGTGCATATTTGTTGGATATTCTGAAGATGTAAAAGGTTATAGACTTCTTCAACCACATTCTCATGCTATAATCATTAGAAGAGATGTTAAATTTGATGAAAATATCTTGGCCTATGAGCCTAACTTGGCGAGTGTGCCATCTTTGGCCTGGGAGCCTGATTCGGCGTTTGTGCCTTTTTCTTCTTCTTCCAACTTCCTTGACAGGTTTCCAACTCCAGTTTCTGATGATGACAGTGAGGATGAAAATCCACCTCCGCCTGCTCATGTTCCTCTAGTTGCACCAGCACAAGTGCTTCCTCGATGGGTCCGTTCAACATGTGAAGCAGCTGGTGATCTTGCCGGTGATCCTAGAGATCAACGTCGAACACATTCTCAGTTTCAGAAAGCCTCTTCTCTTTTGGCTCAAGTTTCCGAGAATCATGATCCAAAAACTTTTGCAGAAGCTTCAGGGAATCCAGATTGGGATGCAGCCATGGATGAAGAATATCGTTCCTTAATGGCGAACGATACTTGGGATCTTGTACCTCTTCCAAAAGGAAGAAAACTTGTCAGATGTAAATGGGTCTATAGAACTAAGTATGCATCAGATGGAAGTGTTGAAAGACTTAAGGCAAGGTTAGTTGCCAAAGGTTTTTCCCAAGTTGAAGGGATTGACTACAATGAAACCTTTGCTCCCGTTGCCAAAATGAACTCCATCCGCCTTGTTATTTCCCTTGCATCCTTACACAATTGGGAAGTCCATCAAATGGATGTCAAGCCTGCCTTCTTACATGGTGATTTACAGGAGAAAATTTACATGGAACAACCTCCTGGCTATGTTCAGAATAACTCTAGCTTTGTCTGCCGCCTTAAGAAATCCTTATATGGCCTTAAGCAAGCTCCTAGAGCTTGGTATGCCAAAATGGATAACTTTCTCCTTGACACTGGTTTTTCTAGATGCCATTCTGACCCCAATGTCTATACCAAGAAAGTAGGAAACCATCTCATCATACTTGTTCTATATGTTGATGACCTTATTCTTACTGGTAGTGACCCTAAGCTTATAACCCATGTGAAATCGAGTCTTAAACAAACTTTTGAAATGTCAGACTTAGGACATTTGCATTATTTTCTTGGTCTCCAAGTTCTGCAAACCAAAGAAGGAATCTTTCTTTCTCAGTCTAAGTATGCTTGTGACCTTCTTCGTCGCTTTCACATGGAAGATTGTACACCAGCCCCTTCTCCCTTCCAGTCTGGAGTCAAACTTTCTGCCACTTGTACTTCACCTGAAGTAGATGCCACCTTGTATCATCAGCTTGTTGGTAGTCTTTTATACTTGACTCATTCCCGTCCTAACATTTCCTTTGCCGTTGGTCGAGTTTCCCGTTATATGCAGACACCTCATGAAAGTCACTGGAAAGCAGCTAAAAGAATACTTCGATATATTCGAGGTACAGTTCAGTTTGGGATTCATTACAGTACAGGGGGGAAACTTTTGTTGGTTGGTTTCACTGATTCAGATTGGGCCAGTGATCCTGATGATCAAAAGTCTACTGCAGGTTATGTTTTCAGTCTGGGATCTGGACCTATTATTTGGGCTTCTAAGAAACAACAAGCTCTTGCTCTTTCTTCAGCAGAGGCAGAATATCGAGTAGCAGTTAATGCCAGTCAGGAAGCTTTATGGCTTCGACAGATCCTTTCAGAGTTTGGATTCGAGCAACAGCAGCCTACTCCACTTTGGTGCGACAATCAAAGTGCCGTCAAGCTTGCCAAAGATCCAGTTCTACATCAACGCAGCAAACACATTGAGATACATATACACTTCATCAGAAATCTTGTTCATGATCATGTTCTTGAAGTGCTCTTTTGCCCTACAGATGATCAAGTTGCAGACATCTTCACCAAGACTCTTACAGAAGCGAAGTTTTCTAAACTTCGATCTATGTTAGGAGTTCAGGAACTTGTCATTAAGAGGGGATAGACTCTAATGCCTCCTTCCTTCTCCTAATAGTGTCACTTTTGTAAATCCTTCAATCCTATCCCAAGTTGTTCTTAAGGGGGGATGTTAGGATATTTAGACACTTAGGAGTTAGTTAAGATCAACTTGTGTAATATATCCGTTAGGGATAGTGTGTTTGTTTAGTATGCATTAGTATGCATTTGTAAATACTTAATCCGACGGTCACGATATGTTTCCGACATAGAGTGATCCGACGGCTCAACTTCTCTTAGATCAAACTTAACCTTGATCCGTGGCTTAACACCCGATTGGTCCATGATCTCTATTTAAAGAGCATGGAGGGTCATTGTTTAGTTGATCGATTATGAGAAGCTCATTTGTAACTTTCTTTCTTTGCATAATAAATTGTCCCGTAGAAGCTATTTGGCCGGGGGCCGTGGAGTGTTTCCCTCAAGAGGGTTTAAACCACGTCAAAACATCAGTGTGTTGATCTGTGATTTGTTTGTGTGAAGTGGTTGCTCTTGGTGTTCGTTCCTTTGGTAGTACCCTGTGTACCCGAACACAAAGAAAATGCTTCTCCCAGGTAAACCATTGAGGCAAAGAGCTAGTGGAGGAGCATGATACACAAAATATGAAAAATCCATTCAAAATTGTTGCAATGCTTTTATGCAGAATTTATGAGAAGGAAACTGCAAACATGTATAAGCTCAGCTAGGTTCCACTAATGTATCATGTCACCTCATATGGTACTATATTCAATTGGAAAGACATCATTTCAGAGAACATGGCTGAGGCTATATTAGCATCTCAGGGTGGGTTGAAGCAAAACAAAGTGAAATTATACATGTCTTCTTACTTGATTGATTGTATCCTTATCAAAAATCCATTTCATAAGTTGGGATGATATTGGTTCCAGACAAGACTCCCATCTATGTATCCTATCAAATCATGTGGGCACATAGACATGTAAATTTCTACAAGACAATTTGTGAAGAGTTCATAATACCTCTGTATCGACTAATTTTCGATAAAGAGCCAAATTATATGTCAGATGCAGCTTTGGAGGTAATCAGTGAAAATGGAGCCTACTACTTTACACCAGAAGGAACCTATATATGAATGTATGGAGGCACCAAAATCCCTTCGTTGATGCTAAATTATGTTACAGACTGTGTCATTCTAAAGGAAGCAGTGAGACAAGATTTTGTAAATGGATCTGAACATTTTTTAAATGTCAATAAGAATGCATCATTTGCTCCACTTCCATTCACCATGGGAGCATATAAATTTCCTAAGATCAAAGGGGATAAATTTTTTGTGAAGGAGTTAGAGGCTTACCACCGTTTGAGGAGAAAATATTCGTCAGAAATGATAGCCTACAGAATGTATCCTATTACCTTTGAGTATTCTGATCAATTTTTAAAATATGAAGAAGTGTACAAAAAGGCGAAAAACATGGCTGAATTGAATAAAATATTTGGTAGAAAAACAGAGGCAAGCTCAAGTCAACAAAAGAATCCTCAAAGGAAGCAGAACAAAATAAATCCAATGAAGAGGTGATAGAATAAAAAAAGGAAAATAAGATTTGGGAGGAGATTCTAGCAAAAGTAAATGTGAATAAATTGCAAGAAGAAGAATTAGCAAAGCTACAAGAAGAGCAACTTGATAAACAGGAGGAAGAAAGAAAACAAAGAGAGCATGAATAAGGTGAAGCGAAAATAAAACAAGAACAAGAAAAGGAAAGGAAAGAAGCAACTGAACAAAAAAAGAAGAGATTACAAGATGAAGCTAATAAAAAAGTGGAAGACCAGGAAATGATCAAGAAATATGTGGAAGAACAAAAACACTAAGAAGAAAGTTAGTATCGACAAGATATGAATGTCGAAAATCCCATTGTATCTAATCCAGAAATACCACTCATTGGAAGTCACCTTCCATTGGGTGAGCTTGGACTCATGCCATTCACACCTTCCCAACAAGACTCAGTAGCTAAACTTGAGATCATTGTCTTTGATCCAAAGAGGAAAAATATTCTGAGAAGAACTGAGAAGAGATTGAAGGTTTGTACTCAGCCGAATATTGTGACTGTTCAAGAAAGAACTTTAGTGGGGACACATTAGAGAGGGTTGTAGAGAGGGGAGGGCCCATAACCATGAAATATCTGGAAAAGGAAGAGTAAAATGAGACAAAATCGAGGAGAACCAACCATATACAACAAAAGGTAATCGATCCATTCCTCAGTCATGTACTTTATCTCATCCTTGTCCACCATTATTCCAATAATATCCAGGTACTGCATCTTAGAGCCATCATGGATATATTACATGTCGATGTACATTTTCCTCATTCTAACTCCCCAAACCATAATTTCAAACTATATTCCCTTGGAACCTTGTAGATCATCCAGATTGATGGATGTCATTTCCATCATGGTGATTCCACTAAGTGTCCCTAGTCGTGCCCATAGTTGATTGCATTATGTCATCAGCATGACAAACTCCCTTTTCCCTTTGTCTCGAGTTTGACACCTTACTTGGGGTGGGAAATGTAGGAATTTTTCATCAAGGGGGAATGTTAATGTAATCTCATATTCCTGCATTTGTGTGTTATCTCCCTTTTCATCATTAAGGGGGGATGTTGGAATGTGTAATGATATGTAATGATGTCTAATGAGATGTTGTAAGAAGTTATGATGTCCTAACTAGAAAATAAGGCATACTTCTATTCATAACTCTATATATTATGTAAAAGGACTTATCCCACATGAATCATGGGGTAAAATTATCCTATTAACATTTTTTATATAATAGGCGTGGAAAAACATCTATCCCACGTGTTATGGGATGTAAATCCTCCATACTTATAGTTTATAATGGGGGTGAAGGAGACCCATTAAGCATATGAGAAAGCTATTGCAAAATATTGTAAGTTGTGATATAAGAATATGTGGGGGTGCTCAAGATTGTAAGAGTTGGATTTTCCTGGAGAATAAAGAACATCAAGTCTTTACATGGATGTTTCCACATTTGGGGTTTTACCACATAAATCTAGTGTGCTCTTTTCTATTCCCTTTTCTCTCTTGCACTTTTTATTGATTATATGATGCTTGTGTTGGTAGGATATCAGGCTTGTTGATTCTGAGTATTATTTTAGTAAACTTGTTGTTGTATGTTTATGCATATGTAACAATATTCTAACAGGGATGTTGCGATGATTACACTAAATTTATGATTTTACATGATGTTGAACATCTAGTGTGGGGTAGCATAGGAGTAGGACCAATACATTTCATTATTGATTTCATATTTATTTTAATAAAGTCATTTTTATGATCATTAACATAGTTAACTATCCCTCGTAATTCATTCACTTGTACATCTATGTTTTCATCTGATTCAGATTTGCTTTCTACATAAGTAGTTGTTAATGATTTATTTTTGTTAGGTAGGTGAGTTGTACATTGCTTGAAGTTTGTTTTCCTTTCCTGTATTTGAACATATTTTAATAAATCTAGCCTCCCTCATTGGCATTTTAATATGAATTATTGATCAATTTTGGTCTAACATGAAACGTATTATGTAAGGATCTTGTTGGAGATTGTCATCAGCTCTATTTGTGTACATAGTTCCATAGATGATCCAAGTTTCCTTTGGATCTCAATATATGATTATACAACAAGAATTATGTAAATTGTATCAATGTTTCCTCAAAATGACTACATTGTAGATTAATGTAAGAGCTTTTGACACAAAGTCCTGAGAAGAATTGGTAAAATTCACCAAGGAATGATCATAGTAGTTAAACATATTGAACTCACTCTTTACTGGAAAGTGACCTTTGTCACTTATAAGATTTCATATACCAACATACTGCTTTTTTGGTGTTGAAATAATGAACAAATGGAGGTTATATCAAGCTACAATTAGAATTGTTGTAAATTCTTCGAAGAATATTTCTTAAATTCTGTTGTAGTTGTAGCCCCTTCCCCAAAATTTCTTAGATGTTAGGGTCCCTCCCTAGATTTTGAGTCCATAGTTAGATTTTGTTTTTATTTTTACCCCTTAGGTTTGAAAAGTATTTTAGAAACAATCGGAACAAAATTTAAAATTTCACCAAAATAGTCGGAGGAAAATATAGAATTTCACCGAAACAATCGGAGAAAAACTCATTTATGCTCCGAAACAATTGGGCCAGAATTCACTTTTGTGACGATTAGAGGAATTTTATTTTTCACATCAAAACAATCCGAAGAGAATTAGGTTTTTCTCCTAAAGGGTCACGACCCAATCAAATATGTTTTGTGGTCATTTTATGTTTTAACTCGAGCAATATCAGAGCACTTTCATCATTTAGCCCGAAGAAATCAATGCCAAATTAATTTGTGCTTCGATACACATCAAATCCTGTTATATTCTTGTATTGGTAGAGTTGTTTTTTTTTTCCTCCGGATCATATATCGCTTGGATCAAAATAGGCCGGTGTAAAACAACATTTTAGATTGAAACACACCAACGTAAAACCACTTTTTGATCCGATACATATCGGATCAAGTTTCGATTTTCCATCGATTTAAAGTGTAACTTATTGTGAGAACACCGTGTGGATTATACAAGGTCATGTGAAAATATTCTTTCCACCACTAAAAATTTAGTTAAAATTGCACTTAAAAAAGAGGAAATTTGTTTTGTTTGACATTACGTTTTTTAACACAGTTTTCTCAAGACACTTGGAACAAGACTTTTCCTAATCACACACCAGCTGAGGAACACGCTAAGCCTCACCAGGTAGGTATCGTTATCTAACTTAATATATTTTTTATCTTTTGATTGGTGGTCAGTTGTTAGGTTGGAACCATTTTTTTCCCCTAGTTTTGCAAGTTTTAAGCCCGCCATTTATTTCAAAAGGGAGTGGTAGCTTCAGATTGATTCTCCTGACTATATGCTCTTGATTGAAGGAAAATTTGAACCCTATGTTGAGACAGTTATGTCGACACGGGTTCAGTTCCCACCGTTGTCAACAAACACCGACCAAACACCCTTAAACATCGACCCAGAAAGGTTTTACCCTTTCCATCAACACCCACAGAGCGAGTGAAGTCTCACTCGAGATGGTTAAGGGGGTTGTAGGAACCAATTTTCCGCAGTTGGGAGAGGACATGCATCCACTATCACTCAGTATCTATAGAAACCAGAGATTTATCTTCACATCATACTAACAGTTCAAACATATATTCAACATCCGCATTAACAATTCAATGGTGTAATCGACATCTTCATCAACAATATGTAATCAAGATTCGCTTCGGCGTTATATAATCGACATTCACATCAACTAGCATTATAGATTAATCGATAGAGAAACACATCACATCATTGAGATAAAATTAATCATTCGACATAAATAGATAGACACAATAGAGACATAACCGAACATCCTCATCCATCAACTCATCTCAAGATATTCGGTACAACCTTCGCAGGAACAATTCCAAGAGACTTATTGTGAATCCATATACACAGAACAAAACTTGCTGGAAATAGTCAAATACATAGATGCGAGATATAATCATGTATATCAATTCCCTTAGGCTTACAATCATGGTTCTATTTATAGACAACTAACGTTATTACAAAATGGTCCAAATGACCCATTCTAACTAACTAAACCATAACTTGTGCTTTCGTTGGCTCCTTATTATTTGTGAATGGTCCTTTCTTCCGCAAATGCTACTTTTTGTTGCTATCGACTTCTGCACTTCATGCATTCTAACTCCATGCCAATAGAACCCCAATAAAAACTTGTGGCTCGCCCTCGAGCCACCTTAGTAAGGAATTTATGGTGCGTTCACCTGTGACCTGAAGTCGTCGTATGCGTCTTTGATCTGATCGACCACTTCCTTTGTCGATACTTTGATTTGTGCATAGTATTCTACCTGTTGTTCTGTAGGGTGTTCACAAATTCTCTGTTGTGCTTCCTCCAGTTGTTTCTTGACCTATGTCATTCCAACCATTTCTTTTACTGCTAGAAGTTCTGCCTTTGTTTGTAACTCGTCGAGGTGTGTAGTCCTCTTTTGCTTCCTTTCACACGCCTTAGTTATCCGATGTTGCATTTATTTCAGTTCTGCATTCTTTGTAATTTGTGTGAGTAGGGGCATTGCTTTAAGCGATCCCTTTGAGGATTACAACTGTGTCTCCGCCTTGATGAGTTGTGCATTTAGTTGGCTTAGCTGTTCATCTTGGACTAAACTTCCCCAAAACTTTGTGACACCCTCTACAATTGTTTTGGCTGTCTTTTCCAACATCGTGATCTCTGTCACAGCTTCCTCGATCACATTCTGTCTACCTTGAATCTGCTCTGGTGGTGTGCTGGGTACCACCCTTTCCCGTAGGGATTTATTTTCCTTCCGCAGGTCCACGATAACTAATCCTAGCTATATCGCCTTTGCGTCAACTAAATTATCTTTATCTACTTCTGGTGCTTCTTTGCATGTGATGGAAATGACATGCTCCAACCTTCACCTCTATTCAATGGCCTTTGCGGCATCTTTCAAGATTAATTCTTTTTCTTCTTGTAGGTGCTGAATTTATACCTCGATGTTCCGCACCTATCATTTGTACTGGATCATTTGATTATGTGCTGTCACTTCATGCTCCAAAATTTCTTCACTTGCCGTTGTCTAAATTTTTTGTATTGAGAGTATCAGAAAAATGTTGAAATCTACCATGATCTAGTCGTGCTTTCTTAACTTTGTGTTCAACTCTTCTGCTCCTGCTTTTATAGCCTGTGGAAGGATGTGCACTAACCTTGGTTTCATGCCGATGTCTACCTCGGTTCTGGTACTGAGGTACTTGGTAACACCTTATCTTGTTGAAGCATTATCTCGGTCAATTCTGTTAATACTTCCAATAGTTGTGATACATGGATGAAAAAGTCGGTCACATGCTGAGTGGCTTTCTCCCAGTTATCTTCCACTACTTTTGTTATTTTATGCATGAGTTTTTCCATCTGGTCTTCAGGGACGCCGATAGGTGCGCTCTTCTTTCTCTTTTCAAATCGAAACGTTTTCCTTCCCTCCTCAAGTTGTGCCTCGATGTTGGATTCTGTTCATGTCACGGTCGATGCTCCATCATGACTCGTGGTGCACGAGTGTTGGTCTTCTTCCATGTTGTCTCCTTCTCTTGTATCTTCATGTACACTGTCTAAGTGTTTATCTTCTTCTACTAGTTTTGGTTCGGTTGTGGCTTCCCTTTTTCCGAATCCGACAGTTCCTCCTCTGCTACTAGAATTTTCCATTCTTAAGGCCAGTCATCTATTATCGCATCCAACTCTTCATTCGTCAACTTATACTATGTCGTTAACCACTGTTTTCCTGGGTCTGCGCGTGCTTTTATTTTGATTACTTGCGGTTCGGCCGACAATCTTGTGACTTGTCAATGCTTTTGCATCGCTTCCTGTGTTATTCACAGGACCTCCTCCGCATCGTTCTTCAGCATTTATAGGTAGATATACAAAATTATTTTGTTAGTATTTATCCACTCCTTGTCGGTTAGCGCCCATATATTTTGGTACCGTGCTCCTCGACACACCCCGTCTACTGGTATGGTCATCCCATGGTAGTCTATTGGTTCCTTCTAGGAAACCATCGCAATTAGAATCAATAACCAGGAATACATGAATGCTTTTCCATGTTCCTACGCAATCATTTCTTCCTCTTCCAGCTTGTTCACTAGGAACAACGACCAATTCATCTGGACCCTTGCGGCACATTTTTTCGTGGAGGCAATCACCCCTGATGCACACTAGTTTCAATGATTCTTCTTAACCATATTGATAGATAATTGTTTTGCTACGATCCTTACTACCTAGTCATTTATGGTGTTTATTTTGTATCCCCAGGTTTCCTTTTCCACCCCATACTTTTCCTTCAGTTTTTCCACTAAGCACTTGTCATTATCTCCCTTGAAGTACTGCAAAGGGTCTTCCCCATTTTTGGGTAACCCTGTTATCCGCACTATCAAATCGACTGTTACTGGTACCTTTTCACCTAGCCATAAGTAACCGCCATGAAAAAAAGAGAGGAGATGCTTCACACATGCATTCACTTCGGCCCCCCTTCTGAAATGTGGCATTTGTGTCAAATTTAGCAGACCTAACTTCTTCAGTCCTAGCGCCCATTGTGCAGTCTCCTGTGTGACTGAACCATTTTTTCCATGCTTTACATGCCCATATGTCGCAGTCATGCATTCTGGGTGTAGTAGTAAGTCCCGGTCACTATACTGCAGTTTCCCTAGCTGCGGAATGATATTCCCTATTCTGTGGACCCCCTTTGGGACCGTGGGTTCTTTAATGGTATATTTGGCATTATTCCCAATCTAGACAGCTTGTGCTCCTGGTCGCCATGGGGGCACATACCCTGGAATATCTATTATGGTCGGTCTTGCTGGTCTTCCGCTCGTTATCCGTTCTTCCTCTATGGTGGTCGATGTGCTCGCCCCTCCTTCTACCTCTTTACTCCAACGGCTCGCCTTCGGTCTCCATTGTGATCCTGCCAAATGAATGGCACTCTTGTTTTGTCTTACTACCTTCTCAAATGAAATATCCATTTGTTCATAGATTATGTCAGCCTTTTCCCTTGGTTCCTCTAGCGTACTTGTACTGGAAATCACTTGCACCATTGGAATCTACTTACTCTTTATTCTTATCCTCTAAAATATCTACTATACCTCTTCGATTTCTCAATGAGATGAACAGTTAGCTGCACCTTACTTTTATAGCTTTCCGTCTTTTCTTCCATGGTAGTCGAAACAATTCTGGGAAATAATGACCAAATATTCCACTAACTCACTAAATCTCTGATTATTTACCCAATGTTGTGCATTATCTTATTAATTAAGGTTTAATTAAGGTTTAATCTGCTCGCATTATCTTAATTAGGACATTTATTGCTTGATTTGACCCGTTCATATTCCACCCGATGTCGACAAGTCTTTTCTATTCAAACCTATTCATGATCCTGTCCTTGTCGCTATATTATCACATCCTTGTCACTATCCAATCACCACACTTCTTAATTCACATTTTTTTCATACTTTGTCATACTATCCTGAGAGGACTTCAGCCGAGTCCTCTTCACTGACCCTCTTAGTGCACCTTGGGTGCTTCCACTGGAAACAAAATGCACCATCTGACTTATTTTGCAACTTTCTTGGAATCGCGCATTGGTATCAATGACTCTCACCCTTAATATTTCAACCTATCCATCCACTTTGGGTTTTTATCGTTTAACTCGCTCGTTCCTTATTCATTTTGGTCTCCTTGATCAATGATTGTTAAGTCATTCATCTAATCTTTCACTTATTTACCAAATTATGTTGTCGAGTGTGTCATCATCAACCTCTGTCGTCTTTCATCAATGCTTGGCTACTATAATTATGCTCTGAATTAACTCTCACGTTCAAAACGTTGATGAGTGACTAGCCTTGCCATGACTTTTAATCACCATTTTTTTTCGCGGCCTGCTTTTCAGTTGCTATGCGCCTGATTATGGTGATATGGTTTCAACCAGTTTCCATTCACTAAAATTGTCAATAATGTCCCATATAACCTTTGTGACTGCACCGCACCTCTGTCAGTAATATAATTTATGATATAGGGACCCAACCAATGCATCTGCAACTTACCTGGATGCTTCGCAAACTTACTCTCATATAATAGGACCATATATCCACGTTAGAATTGCTTTCCTATGACATGGCGATCATGCCAAGCCTTCTGTCAATCCTTTTCTACCTTCTGATGGAATCCTGTGATAAATAGGTCATCGTCGAGCTGTACCAACGATTCCAACCGTTATTCGATTGCTCCATCATCACTTATTCCTATGGCTATTGCGATGCACAGAATTGGGACAATATACTCCATTGGTATTACCACTTCCTGTCTGTAAACTAACTTGAATGAAGTCTATCACATTAATCGTTTGCAATTCGTTATGTAGGCCCACAGTATCGCTAGAATCTTCAAATCCCAGTCATTTCGATTTGTGTTACACACCTTTGTGAGTGCATGCTCCAATATTTTGTTGAATGCTTCAACTGCACCATTACCTTACGGGTGATATGGAGTACTCTTCATGTGTTGTATTTGAAACTCCTCTATCATCGCTCTGATTGTTTGATTGACAAAATGAGTACCCTAACGCTCATCAGTATCTTGGGTAACACAAACCTGTTGACCACATTATCGAATAGAAATCTTGCTGTAGTCACAGCCATGCAATCCTTTACTGGTGCGGCTTTCGCCCATCGTGTCAAATAAGCCGTTGCATTAATTACGTATCACGACCCTGTTTGTTTTCCTGGTGGGATTATAGGTCCTACAAAGTCGATCACCCATTTATTGAAATCCTGTAGTGTTAGTTGAGGTACTAGCGACATTTCATCCCTTCGCAATGGTTTCCCTGTTCTTTGGCATACGTCGCAACGTTTTTCATAATCTGCAACATCTCCATGCATTGTCGTCCACCATAGTCCAGATTGAAGTATCTTTCGATCAGTGTCACACCCTCCATAGTGTCCTCCTGCGATCCCATCATGAGCTTCTGCTAAGATCCTTCCATGTTCATGTGGAAGGACATATTGTCGAAGTATTTCGTTTGGGCCCATTTTATATAGTTTTCTTGCAACCAATTGGAAATACAAATCTCTGACAACTAACTGTTTCTTTTCGTTGGTAGTAAATTCCTCTGGTTCCTTTCCTGTCGTCAAGAATTGAGCAATTTGCTCATAATGGTCATCGACCATCCCAATCCTGAATAACTGTGCGTCAGGTAATCCCTCATCAATATTCCTTGGCTCTTCTCATGATTCTATTCGCGACAGATGATCTGGTCCCAAATTCAGTCGCTTAGGCTTCACCATTATCTCAAAGTTGAATTCTTGGAAGAGTAATAGCCATCGATAGATTCCATGCCCCAACACAGGCTTATTCACTAGGTATTTGAGTGCCGAATGATCAGTGAACATGTTGAAATGGCCTCCTAACAGATAATGTCGAAACTTTTGTAAGGCATAAACCATCGCCATACCTTTCCTTTATGTTGTCGTGTAGTTCTTCTCCGCAGTAGACAACTTCCTACTTGTGAATGCAATTGGATGGTCGATCGCTCCTTCTCCTGGTTGGGACAATATTACTCCCAGTGCGATTGATGATGCATTGACATGGACATAGAATTATTTTTTCCAATCGAGAAACACTAGTATTGGTGATGCGACCATCCTTGATTTCACCATATCGAGACTCTTCTAGCATTCTTCATTCCATTCGAACTTGGCATCCTTTTTCAACAGTTCTTCCATTGGTGTCGTGATAGCTACATATCCTCTGATAAACTTTTTGTAGTACCCAGTATGTCCCACATGGTTGTTCCACGTCGCAGTTCTGTTGCAATATACCAACTTCGCGGTACCTCATCCAATGTATGTATAAATGCGTGGACGCATTCCTATTTTGGTATCGTTCCCCATTTTCTTTGGCATTCATCCAGGTGCTCCCTTGGGTCTCTTCTTCCATTGTATTTCCTTCTGTAGTATTCTTCAATGTCGTCGAACCTGAATTCCATTAGTTTTTGACATAGTGGCGAGTTCTTTATCGTCGACTTGTGCGCTTCCCACCATTGCGCTGGTGTAGCCTTCAGTGATTCCTCCAATTCCATCATTCACTGTGGTTCCGCTACTTTTTCTTCAAAATCATTGATAAATACAGTCAAATTGGGAAGTCCTTCATATGTTGGCAGTTCACGTACTTCCATTGGTACCCATATCAATGACTGGGTGATTCATGCTCACCTCCTGAATGATACTTCATGTAGTCGATTCTTCCAATTCTCAAGCGCTTCATCCGAATCTGACGATGGCGAACTGACACTCTGCCATCCCAGCTCTCCATCGGTGGTGGGATTGATGTAGTCCTTTGATATGTTGTAGACATTGTCCCACCCTTCAGTGAATGCATCCCGTGTCGGCTTGACATACCTCTATCCTTTTGATGGATCGAGAGGTGCAACTACCCTCATTTCGCGATTTTCAAACAACATGGTTCTTTTCTTGAAGTTGATCATGACCTGATTTTCCATTGCCCAATCTATCCCTAACAACACCATATAGGGGCTTGTGATGTCAACGATATCTATAACATCAAAGTCTGTGTATGTTTTTAGTCCTTCTATTTCAACTGGGATATGGCATAATCGACTAATCGGGGTGACCTTGGATTGATTTGCTAGTCGAAGTTGTACAGGGGACCATGCCAACTGTGGTTTCACCATTGCCTCCCATGTTTGTTTCGTCAAGATATTTACGTTTGATCCAAAGTCTAGGATGATGGAGTCGACGTCAACTTCTATGATCTATGCATTCATCCTCATTTATCATCCTGTCTTCCTCTTGTGTACTCAATTGATCGTTTGATCCTGTCGTGCATCCTCTTGTCGATGTAACAAGATGGATATTTTTGCTAGTGCATCCTGATCTCTTGTTAGCGCCAAACATCTTTCTAGGAACTCCCTCAACATGTTGATCCTTCCTGATGGCCTCTGTGGGTTCGTCGTATCGAATGTCAATGACATATTGTAGACAGGTTCTCTTTGGCTGATCAGTGGTAGCTTAGTTCTTGTCATGGTGTCTAGAGCTTCTAAAAAGGTTTCCTTCTATGCTTCTACATCGAATCGAACCTGTTTTCTTGCTGTAGGTCGAATGATAGGATGTGGCCTGTCTTCTCCTGTCGAAGCTCCTCCTTGGGTCACTACTCCAACATTCATAGTTCAACTTACCTCTGTTGATATCTTCTGTACATTCAGTGGTGGATTCTGGTTCTTATTTTGATTTGGTGGAGGTGAGGGTGGATTTTTAGTTTTCCACTTCGCAATTAGTTGGGGACAGTCCTCTACATCGTGGTCTACTGTACTGCAATAAGTACACTTTGGAGGTGGGTTCGAGAAATCCCTTTGATAATGCCCACGATGACTGCAATTGTAGCATATGATTGGCCCTCGACCTCGTCCAAAAGCTCCTCCTCTACCAACACCTGCACCTCGACCTATGCGGAATCCCCCTCTAAAACCTCCTCGTGTTTGACCATATGGATGATACTGTGGTTGACCATACTGCGGTTGTGGCCAAGGCTAATTATAGTGAAGATTTTGCTTATTGTACTGCTATTTCTGCTGTACAGGCGGTTTCTCCTCTACCTTCATGAAAAATGTATCTGTCATCCATTCTTGGAGTAGGTCATACGCTCTATAATCATTTTCTTCATGGCCAACCGATAGACAGAAATTGTAGAACATATTGGATGGCTTTGAAACCATCTTCTGTAGGTACGCACATTCTTCTGGTCGATGTCCTCTCATTTGACATATGCGACACCATGGAATTCCTCCCCGACTGAGTGGATTCTGTGCCCCCGACTATAAATATTCGTAGACTTCTGGGCACTGATCCTTGTGATGTCCTTTTTTGCATCAACTACACCATATTTCTTCATGAATTTATTTTCTATTCTTAATGCCTTGTAGCTGGATTGTCAGATTTGCTAACTGCGCTTGTATCTGGTTCATACCTATGCGTGTTTCACCAACAGGTGAAGCCTCCAACTTCCTTACAATTTCCAGTGCTTCTTCCTGGGATGCTATTTTCTATTGCATTAGCGACCCATGAATGTGTGGTACCAATATTGCGATGAACCATTCTTTATGCTGCATGTTTCTCATTCCAAAACTCACTTTTGCCATTAGATTTTTATATCTTTGGTTGAATTCCCATACTGATTCATTTGGAAACTGCTTGATTTCTTGCGTCTCTGTGATGTATTGCGACTTAGATTTTGGTTTCCTAAATTAATCAATCAATCCTGCCTTGATATGTGGCAGTTTTTTTATATAGAATCCCTATAGGTACCTATATAAATTTCATAAACCAGTCTAGTGCATGGCCCCTGAAGGTCGTCGCTAGTTGTCCCTTTTTGATGTCATCGTCTTGGATTTGCTTCACTATATATACCTCTTTGCATAAAAATCAGTATTGTTTGGCATCCTCGGTCTCGTTTCCCTTAAATATCGGCATTTTTACGTCGTCACTGTCCATTATTGGTCTCCTATTGGTATTTGCAGACCCTCTACTCTTACCGCTATTCTAGCATGCAGGACAACCCTGCGAATAACTTGTATTTCTTGCTACAAATTTAAGAGTAGTGCGTGGAGTTGAGGGTACGTTGTAGCTTTGGGTCCTTCCCTTTTCGGCTTCAGGGGTAGCCTAGTTACTTTCATCATCACAATAAGGTCTCTTAGTCCCTTGTGGTCCCGTTTCATAGTTCTCCATTCCGGTCACCTCAGTAGACTCTCTCTCAATCTCATTCCTCCTCCTCGTTTCTCATGTCCATCTACCCCGCAACATTCTATCAGACCTGCATTCACGTGGTACCCACAACCTCCGCAAATTGATATCTACTTGTCAAAATTCATCTTCAGTATACCCTTTTCGCAGATAAGCATCTTAATGCACAACTTTAGCAACAATAGAAACCTCCCTCTGGGTCCTTTGAAAAAATTTCTTTTTGCATCATTGTATGACTTGATTTTTTCGACGGTGAACTCAGCGATGTATCCCTCTAGAATATTATCTACCCAGAAGTTGACAACCCTTGATGCCTTATTGTCGACCCGTTTTAACTACTGGATCAATTCTGGGGTCTAATGGTCAGATTTTCCTCAGAAAATATTCTTCTGCAAAGTCAGTTGTGCCAACCACTCGTACAAAAATATCGAAAATTCGCAGAAGAATACCTCATGGATATCAGAATTAATATACTTTTGCAACCAGTTTCTTATTGTCTTCCTAGGGTTCCGATTTTATCCTCTTGTGAACTCTCGTATCTTCTTATCTAACCAGTCTTGAATCTACGATTTCGTCGGATGCCACAACACGTCCTCTTATTTCTTCTTCATGGTCCCGGCAACATAACCATTTGTTGACACAGTTCTGTCAATAGGGGTTCACTTCGCACTGCTGACAACAAACACCGACCAAACAACCTTAAGAATCGTCCCAAAAAGGTTTTACCCTTTCCAGCAACACCCGCGGAAACAGTGAAGTCTCACCCGAGATGTTTAGGGGGATGCAAGAACCAAGTTTCTGCAGTTGGGAGAGGAAATGCATCCACTATCACTCAGTCGCTACATAAATTAGAGATTTATCTTCGCATCATACTAACAGTTCAAACATATATTCGACATCCGCATTAACAATTCAATGGTGTAATCGACATCCACATCAACAATATGTAATCAACATTCGCTTCGACTTTATATAGTCGACATTTGCATCAACTCACATTATAGATTAATAGACAGAGAAACACATTACATCATTGAGATAACATTCATCATTTGACACAAATAGAAACATAGAATAGAGACATAACCGAACATCCTCATGCATTAACTCATCTCAAGATCTACGGTACAACCTTCGTAGGAACAGTTCCAAGCGACTTATCGCGAATCCATATACACAGAACAAAACTTGCCAGAAACAGTCAAATACATAGATGCGAGATATCACCGTCTATATTTATTCCTTTAGGATTACAATCATGGTTCTATTTATAGACAACTAAGGTTATTACAAAACGGTACAAATGACCCATTCTAACTAACTAAACCATAACTTGCGCTTTCTTCGGCTCCTTGTTCTTTTCGAATGGTCTTTTCTTCCACGAATGCTCCTTTTTGTTGCTATCAGCTTCCGTACTTCATGCGTTCTAACCACGTGCCAACACCCTAACCAGTGAGATTTACATTGAAGTGTTGGCACATTTTTTTCGGAACTTAACCCAAATAGTTAAACAAACAAAATTTTAGAATTTTAGGGCTTAATGGGTGCATCTCTTGCAATATCGGTTTCGCAAATGGAAGGGAATCCCTACTTTTATTAAAATGCTTAGAAGACTATTGAACCTGTCATATCACGAACAATCCCTAGGAGGGCGCGGATTAATTTTTTATTATCATTGGAACTGATTGCTAAAATTATTCTTAGTGTTTATTTTCACCCTGGTTGTATAATAATTTGTATTAATACAATTATATGCATAAATGGTAGCATAACATTTGAACTTAGACGTTAACTATACAAAATTTTGAATGATTTAGTGCTTGTCTTCTTATCTTCTTATTTTTATCATATGAACTATCTGAAACCATAAATTATTTAAGTTGTTGGTTGAAGAAATAATTGAAAACTTACCTAAAACATCAACGATTTCCATAAGGCGTTTATCGATTCATTTCACTTTCAGTTGACATGGTTAATGAGTGTTAAATTTTCTTATTTTGAAAGTTTTCTTTCGTTATGGTTGCATATCAGAATGTCTTCTCGCTCTACTTTTTCTTCAGAAGTATTTTACATTTAAAACGTCTTCATGTACAGTTGGCAGTATAAACCTTTGAACTTAGAAGTTAAAACCAAGAAATTTGAAAAAGGAACAAATGTATAGTCAACGAGTGATTTGAACCTTTCTTATTATCATTTCCATTTACTCTGTTTGGAATCCCAAAACTGATAAGCCATGCTTCGAAAAATATGGAAATTGAATTCCAAAACTCTAGGGTCATCACTCTTCCCTTTTCTCAACATGTTTAGTTTTTTTATGACAAATATGAGCCACTAGTTTCAAAATTGTTTTCATAATAAAGAATTGTTTGAAATCTGCATTTACTAGAGGAGTAGTTTGCATTGAAAGTCATTTTTTAACGAGATTGATAGCTCGGATAGTTAGGCATGCATATAATATCATTTGGTATATTATACTAAATCTAAACTATGCTATTCAATGCCTTTCTAAAGACCTGATATTATTTTGCAAACATGAACAATGTCAAGTCTTGATACTAATCTTGTGTTGCAGGACCCTGATATGTATAAATGATCTTCTAAGTAGAAATTCAAACTGGCGGAATCAGATTCAGACATTGAGATAATTCCAGAAGACACCATGGAAACTAAGTTTGAAGATACGAGGGTTGTTAGTGGAATAGACCTTGAATATAAGTGGGGATAAACTTACCATCTCATTGAAGATTAAAACATGCCAGATGCCTTGATTGAGGAAATGGTTATATATTAAAATATAAAGAAATATGGACTCCGCAAGGAAGCTACTCAACCATAACTATTCCCATGTTCCCAAGTAATAGGATGGATATTTCCTCATGTAAATGATAAATTGAGGATCATTGTGGGGGCCAATGGAAATGGTTTTTCCTTATTTCAACTTGCTTACATAAGAAAGGCTTATAAATTTCGAACTCCCAAAGTCCTCCTAATAGATGATTGTATATTGAGTGTAAGTATGCAAATAAAATGCTTCTCCCAGGTAAACAGTTGAGGCAGAGATCCAGTGAAGAGCATGATACACAAAATCTGAAAAATCCATTCAGAATTGTTGCAATTCTTTTATGCAAAATCTATGGCAAGGAAACTACAAACATATATAAGCTCAATAGGGTTCCGATAATGTATCATGTCAACTCATATGGCACTATATTCAATTGGGTAGAGATCATTTCAGAGAACATAGCTAAGGCTATATTAGCAGCTCAGGAGGGGTTGAAGCAAAACAAAATGAAATTATACATGTCCTCTTACCTGATTAATTGTATCCTTATCAGAAATCCACTCCATAATCTTGGATTATATTGGGTTCCAGACGAGACTCCCATCTATGTATCCTATCAAATCATGTGGGCACATAGACATGTAAGTTTCTACAAGACAATTTGTGAAGAGTTCATAATACCTCTGTATCGACTAATTTTTGATAAATAGCCAAATTGTATGTTAGATGCAGCTTTGGAGGTAATCTGTGAATATGGAGACTACTAATTTACACTATAAGGAACCTATATCCAAATCTATGGAGGAACCAAAATACCTTATTTGATGCAAAAGTATGTTATAGACTATGTCGTTCTTAAGGAAGCAGTGAGACAAGCTTTTGTAAATGGAGACGAACATTTTTAAAATGAAAACAAGAATGCATCATTTCCTCCACTTCCATTCACCATGGGAGCATATAAATGTCCCAAGGTCAAAGGGGATGAATTTTTTTTGGAGGAGTTAGAGACTTACCACTTTGAGGAGAAAATATTCATCAGAAATGATAGCCTATAGAAGGTAGCCAAACATTGTACAACATGCCGTATTAACTTTGAGTATTCTGATCACTTTTTAAAATTTGAAGAAGTGTACAGGAGGGAGAAAAACATGATTGAATTGAATAAAAGATTTGGTAGAAAAATAGAGGCAAGCTCAAGTCAAACAAAAGAAGCCTCAAAGTAAGCAGGACAAAAGAAATACAATGAAGAGGTGCTAGAAGAAGAAAAGGAAAATAAGATTTGGGAGGAGACTCTAGCAAAATAAAATGTGAAGAAATTGTAAGAAGAAGCATTAGCAAAGAAGATACGAGAAGAGAAACTTGTTAAACAGGAGGAAGAAAGAAAACAAAGAGAGCATGAAGAAGAACGAAAAGAAAACAAGAACAAGAAAAGGAAAGGAAAGAAGCAGTTGAACAAGAATATAAGGTATTACAAGATGAAGCCAATAAAAAAGTGGAAGATGAGGAAAGGATTAATAAATATGTGGAAGAACAAAAACACTAAGAATAAAGTCAGGATCAACAAGATATGGATGTGGACAATCCTGCTGATTCTAATCCAAAAATACCTCTCACTGGAGGTCACCTTCCATTGGGTGAGCTTGGAATCATGCCATTCACACCTTACAAACAACAATTAGTAGCTAAAATTGAGACCATGGTCTTCAATCCAAAGAGGAGAATTATTCTGAGAAGAACTGAGAATAGATTGAAGGTTGGTTCTTAGCCGGATATTGTGGTTGTTCAAGAAAGTACTTTAGTGGAAGGTACTAACCTGAAAGATCCAAAGTTCACGACTTCTATAAATGTTGCTGCAGCACAAGCAAACACAGACAACATAGATAAATTAACCTTAGGATTTGGAACGAAGAAAAGCTAAGATGATCAAGTTGAAATATAACTTGGTACAATACTGAAGTGAGGGAACCAAAATAAAAAGAAAGAAGGATGCTCTAGAAGTAGAGAAGGAAAACATTTTTCTAGATTTTTCAGAGTCTTGAAGATGAGAAAGACTCCTTAAATGTGCAACTAGTAATAATGGAAGGAGAAAAGGAAGATTTCCAAGCTTGAATAAATGATCTAGAAGATAAAGAAACTCTATTGGGTCAACAAGCTGAATATCTTACAATTGAAAAGGGATCTTTGCAAAAAGAGTCCTTGATGGAGCAACTCAAAAATTCTCAAGCACATAAACTAGACATGATACCATTTTATGAGCATGCTTGTGAATTGTAGAAGAAACTATTTCACTCCCAAGAATTATTGACGGAGCAGATTTATGAGTTGCAAGAGGTGGTGAATAGATTGAAGCAGATATTTACAGAAGCTTCAAACATAAGACAGAAGTTGGTGGAAACCTATAATAAAGTAAAGAAGATGATCGTATGGAAATGAAAGATCAAAGAAGTTCCTGCACACTTTCCCAAAAGCACAGTTGCTGAATTAAAATTGGGTATAACTCTTCTAGATAGTTGTAGGAAATCACCTAAGAGGATACAGAATGAAGTGTAGAGATCAATCATGAAGTGTGAAGATAACTATCAGGCCATATACCATTTTTTACAGAAATTTCATCTTCCACCCCCTAAGGCCATTTATGAGTTGTCACTCAAAGAACAACATATTGCAGAATTGACAAATGGTCTAGATGAGGATTCTAGTTATATTAAAAGGTTGGGCATGCTCACTGCAAAAGACCTCCAGTAACATATTGGACAAGCAACTCTAAATGCTTTTTTTCGGGAGAAGGTCACAATGATGAATGAAATGGATTGATAGATACACTCAAAGAACTATCCACACATGAAATAGCTTTAAATTTATTAGAGCCCCAACAATTGAATGTAATATCTTATGAGAGTGATCTCTATGATAATTACATTCAAAGTCAAGATAATATTCCATCCAATTAATGTAATTTCTATTTTCTTATTTATTTTGGTTATTTTTTGGTGCAATCACAAAAGAAAAAATTGTGGAAACAAAGAGTTAGGATGGAATGGGAAGTGATCAGTCACATAAAGACAAATTTTTGTAAATATAAATAGGAGAATAGAATAGAAGAGGGATTTTGGATGGTGCAATAGGAAGCAAGTATCATTTTTTGTAAGAACTACTTTTCTGCGAACGAGAACGAACTATTTTGCTGGGAGAAGGCATACATGGAATTTTGCATGGAATGTTATGAATGAATGCGCATAATTATTTCTTCCTTTTTTCATCTATATGCAGTAAGATCTTTCCTTCTTTATTGGATTATTCTAATGGTATGTGACTATTTTACTAATGGTAATTATAAATGCAATTGTTCTATGTAAAATGAGTAATGAATGAAACAAATATTGTACCAAATTTATCTTTGTGTGATTTTTTTACTATGATTGTGGATGCCTTTATTTCAATAAGATAACTGTTGAAGTTGTATAAGCAATCTCAACCATTAATCATATTTTAAATTTTGCTCCTTGAAAGTATATATTAGACTAGTTAGTTAAAAATATATGTGCTTTAGTAGAATAGTTTTAGTTTATTGATAAGGTAGAAGTGGTAAGAAGAGAGGTAAGAACCTGCGTATCACTTGCGAGACATCTCCCTATCAGTCAAATTTATCCTAGTTAGAATTAGGGAATCTGCATTTGCATCGTTAAATTATAGATTTTAAACGGTGGACTAGGTCGTAATCGATAAACTAAACATGATACATTCTATGGTAGCCGGACTATAAACCAGACGTATTCCCCATAAAAAATAGTGAATAATCTAGATGTGACTTTTCATTAGGGAGAATCCCTACTACTGACACAAGGATTTTTTCGGGCATCAACACATTCCTTTGATATTGATGAGTCTCCCATGCACACAACTTTTTAGATTTACTACTTTGTACATATCACATCTAATTTTTGTTAATGGATGTTGTGTAATACTTGATGAGTTTTGTATTGCTTCTAACTTGATAAGTTTACATAGGATAGATGATTACCCTTGGAGGATGGATAGTTTCCATGTATTTCAAAATTTTATAGTCTTTTGGTTTGGATGCCCTAGTCTTAAAATGTTATTTTCCAAAAATAAGGTATTTTCATTTATTATTGAGTCTCTATCTCCCTGATTATAGTTGATGGTTTGATGAATGATATTTCCCTCTTATAATAACCCATACATATGTTACATTCCTGAAGGATTACATGTTCAATTGTTTGATCATGAGCCTAGTGAAATGAGGATCCATTAGCAATTCAAAATCTTGAAAAAAAATAATGACAAAGAACAATGGCCTCTCGCAAAAGATATATGATTTGTATTTTCCTACAAGATAGCCACATCTCAAATCAAATTTCATAACCTAGAGGAAAGGGGAGTCATATTCACAATCAATTATCATGGTGGGAAAAAGTTTGTTCTTAGTAAGTGTAAATCCGTGAAAAATATTGATCATCTTGATCAAGTATGTTCAACATTTGAGACTCTTTCTTAGCATTCTCGATTACCACTATCACTTTATTGACGTGCTCAAAATATTCGAGATATCTAAGAACACGACTCTCCTTCTCTGCTATGATCTTAGCAACATGAAATCGATAAGATGCAAAATTAGATTTGAAGCATTTTAACTAGTATGGTTTTATGTTGGGTGTTATATGCCTATTCTAGGAATATATTCATGCAAAGCTGACAAGAGGTTTGATTGATTTTTTTTCAAAATAATTTCTTTCCAATCATGTCATTGCATGAAGAATGTTTTAGTTCATCTTTGTTTCAATTTGATTATGCTATGCTAAATTTTAAGATAGTAACAATTGCCTAATTTAGAGGACAAAACTTGAAGAAGATATGCAACCTATTTCTTTAGAAAATATGGTTCTCATCCAAAACCTAGCATTGGGGAACTTTGTTATAAACCTATTTTGAATCATAACTAGAAAATTTATGTATATATTTTGTTTTGAGTCTTTTCATTTCTAATGGGATAATAAAAATATGCCTTACGTCTACAATGGTTTTTATTATGTAGATACACATTTTTAGTTGTCATAACATGCTTGACTTGAACAGGTTATGTTACACTTTGAAACACTTACCCAACATGAGAATTCTTGGGATTATATTAGACATGTTGGATGCCTCATTCCTATTGGGTTTAGAGAAGAAACCATTCCACATAAAGGCCATAACGCCTTCATTAAAATCCACTTTTCCAATCTAAAATTGTCAAATTCAAATGATTGGAATGTTAGAGAATAGTTGTTTCCTGATAAAAAAGTATTACATTGCATTGAGGAAAATTGTTCTCTTAATACCTTTTCACATTAGTAATCTTATACCTCAATGGATCTTTCTCTCAGCTCAAACTCCACAAGGGTAACAAGAATGTAGGAATAAAAAAAAGTTGAAACTTAAAGAAGTAGTAATGAGCATCATTGATATCCCAATCATCACAAAAGTAGATAATGTTCATTCCTTCACCATTCTAGAAGTAAGGTCCATAAATATTGGCCATTAGAAACTGAGCAATAAAAAGGCAAAATTAAATTCTTAGATAACCTAGTGACAAATTTAACTTGGGTGAACTTTGTTATGTGTATAATCTTTCATATGGATTAATGTTCCCAAGGGACTATACATGAACACTTGTTGTCTTATGACCCTTAATTTTTTTGAAACCATGTGCAACATTGATATTCTCACTTTATTTTTTTGAGTATTTTCATTATTTACTATTGTATATTTCACTAATAATTCATGAAAGGTTTTGACTTTCAATTATATTTTATTCTGAGTCAAGTTGATCTTTTGCTTGTAATTTCGTAGATTAGATCTGTGATCTTCTCTTTTATCTAAATTTTGTTGTAATATTTTGCATGAAAATTTGGCATCCCTTAAGGGAAAATATCATTTTTGTTTCATTTCTCCTTAAATCTTGGATTGTGACTAACTGTGCATTTTGGTGCCTTTCATTTCACTTTGGAAAAACCTGCTTTGACAACTTAATTTTCCCCATACAATACATAGTGATCACACATGGAGTGAAACCTATAGAATCTTGTGTGTTCTCTAAAATTTGTTAGAAGAGATAAACATATAGTTTGTGAGTACCAAGAACAAAGAAAATGCAACATTAGTGGTTGGGAGTAGGGACACTTTGGGTGGATGGACATGGTCATCCTCATATGCAAATTTAAAGATAGATTTGAATTGTTGTAGGGACCAACTTATAGTCACATTAAGAAATTTTATCATGATAAGGGATAAAATTCAAAAGTCCAAAGGTCAAAATATAAAGGGGCCTACAAATATATAGGTACAAAAGATCTCATCTCAATCTCAGTAGAAGGAAAATATCTAGTAAGTGTTTCAAAGCCATTGCTTCTTGGATTCTAGTTCAGTATTGGACAACCGAATAGGTGAAAAAATTGAGAAAGGGGGTTCATTTATAAAAGGGATACATAGATAACCCCATTAGGGATATAGATGCCCACTGGAAATGGGGCAATGTTTATGATTGTTAGTAGCACGACTTTCGTTACACCGAAACCCGCAGGTGATTGGTAAACTCACCACTGCCAGATTTCAAGGATCCACGAGAGGCAATTAGTCCCTTGTCACGATACACCGGGGAGCACTGAATACTTGCAATTTCGTGCAACAATATCCCCCTCAGCGCGAGCCGAGTGTGTATCAAACTCATGACCTCTAGCTTTGATACGAATTGTTAGTAGTATGGCTGCCATTACACCAAAACCCGCAGGTGATTGGTAAACTCACCACTGCCAGCTTTCAAGGATCCACGAGAGGCAATTAGTCCCGTGTCACGATACATCGGGGAGCACTGACTACTTGCAATTTCGTGCAACAATGATGTCATGGTGACTCCATCAAGGATATGGAAACTCACATGAAGTGCATTAATACCTAAGAGATAAAGTAGTACCTAGTGAAAATCCTTCAAATACCAAATCTGTAAATCCTTGGAAACTAGACTATAACTGATCTTTTTTATTTATGCTACACATAAATGAAATTCATTATAACAATTCTTTAGTACTATGAGTCAAATTTCTCAAAAATGGATCCACAAATATTATCACTAGCCACCTTGCAAGAGAGGTTCACATGGGTTGTTCACAAGGACCCATGACCTACTAAATGCCTTGGTGATTTAAAAAACAAGATGATGTATTTAAGATTCAAAATCTACTCACAAATGGAAAAACATATATTATGGATTTGCATAGTGTGTCACCATTTGTTGATCCATCAACAACTCCCAATACCTTGTAACTTGTGTCCCCACCTTAATTTTTTTGGGTTGAGAATCAAACATTCACTACAAGGAAAAGGCCCTTTAGCATAGGTTATAGCAGAATGCTCCACTCTAAAGAGTCCAAATATCCATTTATAGTGGAAGTCACTAGCGGAGGAGAGCGGTTGGAGGTTTTAGCACTTTTTTTTTTGCTGCACTTATTTTAATGAGAATGCACCTGTGCATTACATATACAGAAGCACTAGGCCACCATATACCATGTTGCACCACATCCAAAAAAATAATCAAACGCAAAAAAAAGAAAAAAATCTAAACCGGTGCATTACGTAAACATAAACACCCTGTATCATATTTTAGTAAAAAATAAAAAAAAATTATTTTATCAAAATATTCTTGATATTTTGTTTGTAAGCATATACGCGATGTGTTACTGAATACTAAACACCCCGATTCCTGTATTAGAAATAAACGCATTGTATAATCATTTATAAAAAAATTAAAAGATTAATAATTTATTAACAAAACACGTTAACTTTTATAATTAAAGACTTCATCTCGGTAAGTTTGTTAACATCAAGCACCTTGGTGCATCTAATCATAATGAATGCACCGATATATATTTGATTAAAAATAATAAAAATATTTTATTCAAAAAATCTTGCAACATTTTACTAAAAGGCTCATAACGATGCATTAGTATATAAACACCTGGGTGAGTGTCCAAGACTCTAATGCATCGCTTAATTTTTTATTAAAAATAAAAATCTATAATTTTATTTGTACACAATTTTTTAAAACCTCAAACATATGCGTTAAATGATACAAAATTCCTCGATGTGGGAACAACACCAAAACACATCGTAGATTATTTTATTAAAAAATATTATTTTATTATTATTTTAATTTAAAACATACTCGCACCGGTGTGCTTGACTGACGGGCACATCAAAACAAGGTTTAATAAAAAAATTTACAGTGCCATCAAACTCATTTTAACCCTCTTCAGTGTGATTGATCCCACCTTCATCGGTGCTGCACCTCACCCACGTAGACGGCCTCACATCCATGTTGCATGTGGACAAATTCCTCACTCCTATTGGTTGCTGACTCTAGTTTGAATTTTTCCAAATAGTGGGAAAAAAAATAAATTTCCATACATCGCCAGTGTGCCTTGCCGAGGGGTCATTGAACAGGTAAATTTATTCTTGCTTCATAATTTAAGTTTTTAGCAAATTATTTTTGAAAATTGACCTTCAAGTTGTCCTATTTAAAAAAAAATTGCATTGTACGTTTAAGCCTTTCAGCTCGCACTACTTGACATTGCACCCTGTAAATTTTACAGTGCCCATCATCAACGGAGAGAGTTGAATGGATTGAACACATCGCTACATTGTGAAAATATATTTTAAAACATTGAATTGCTTATCGGTTCATTTGACACTGAAGAGCATCGTCCCTATGGTGCACTTATGTGTATTGAACACATCGGCTAACAAAAACTTTTTAGATGAAAACATTAAATTATACGGTTCTATTAGTACACGTTAGTACACTGGTTTTCAGTGCTTTGACATGCAATAGCTGCACCAGTTTTGTACCCCTAAAAATCATAATTTAGTGATGCTTCATTGCACATCATTGCACCCGTGCATGGTGCTCTGACATGCCCAGGGAGCACCATGAATTGATTTCCATAAACGAATTAATTTAAAAAATAGCGGTGCATTTAGATCAATTAAGCGCACCATTTTCGGTGCACTAACATACCCAAGGAGCACCATTAATAGAGCATACGAAAAATATAATTTAATAGTGCTCCTAGTGCATGTGAGTGCATCAGTTCCGAGTGCGCTCACATGATTTAGGTGGACTATCAACGAAACTTTTGAAAATATCTCAGTGCATATAGTCATTGGTGCACCGTTGAAATAAATTTTAAATATATAGAATTATAATAGTGGTGCATGTTACACATTTCAACGCACCATAGAATAGTGTATTTTATATATAAATGCACTATTGGTGGTGTAGTTTGTGTATAAAATAACTGGAAGCGATGCACCTATGTTATTGAGGCACACCGCTTCTAAAAAATATTGTTTTGAGAAAAAAATGTATTATTGATGTTATTAAATAGGATTTTAATTGAATGAAATATTACATGTTTTTATATATCTACTTATGACACTGATTCATGTTATATGTGACCCAAAGACGTGAATGGCAACAAGATGCTCAGTAGGAGCATGCATAGTTGGATCAGCTCAACATGATCAGAGAATGGGAGGCCAGGGAGAGGGAGAGATATTTGTATCCTCGCTCCATTACTGTTCAGACTAGAAAGATCTTGAGGGATGTTGACATCCTAAAATTCTATCAAGAGGTTTTATCCCTTAAGGGAAAATATTCATTGTTGTGTCAGTTCATTTGATGCTGGGATCATCAGAGGTAGGAATTCCGTTTTGGTCCTGGTTGGTGGTTCCATCCCACTAAGGAGGACATCTATTTCATCACTATGTTATCAAGGAGAGGGGAGGATTTTAACCAGTTCCTTGATGTCCTAGTTGGTGCTACAATAGAGAGTCATCTAACTTACTCTCTGATATATATCAGTGATGAGGACGTCCATCCCTCTGATTTTTAGGTGAGCAGTGGGAAGCATAGGATCTCTACTTTTCGACAAGAGGATTTTAGGTGACTGTCTCTTTTGATTACGACAATAGTGCACTCCACTAATGATGGGAATCACATTAGTTGCACTCTATTGTATTATGTTGAATCTTTAGTGCAGAGACCTAGATGCAATAGGTGGTTTGCCACTTTTTTGCGATAGTTTTGTTATGCTTTGGATAGATGTTGTGCATTAATTGATGTGAGGTCCAACTTCCCTTTCTGTTCAGATCTCTTTTGTCTATTTTTTTAGAGGTTTCCAACCACTAGGCCCTCCTTTCAGTATCTCCCTTACAGGCTGATGACAAAGGTGCATATGCACATGTACAGATAGATGATTCCAAAGAGGGGGAACCTTGAATTCATGGTTAGGATCATGTCATATGTGGTTGAGATGCTAGGTAGTGAGGAGAACCATGCACTAGATATTATGCCATATCCATATGCGGGCTTAGATTGGAGAGGGTACCCCAATATCTTATTCACACGGGAGGAGCCACTAGATGAGAGAGGAAATATTACCGTTATGTTTAAATTATTCTAGTATTATTTTATTCTCTTTATAATTAATGCAAATGAAATATATTATAAATATTTAATTGTTTAATGAAATTGTCTAATAATTATTCATCTGTACTATAATTGTTTTGGACATTGACACATTCAATGGTCAGTTCGGGATGCCTCCTCCCACTCAGGAGTATCAGGATATGGAGGATCGCAATCAGGCTAGGCTATAATTTCTAGGTAGACATCTTGGAAACTTTCCATGTAGGCCCTAGGATAGGTATCACCGAGATGTGGTAGATAGGTTGGCCACATTATTGGTAGATGAGGGGGTTCAACCTATATGGGTGCACACCATTATTCGACAACCTTACCTTATGGAGACATGGAGGATTTTTCCCTATGAGATGAGGTTGTTGATTCACATATTGTCAATGCATACATTCAATTAGATACTAGGAGGGATGGCCATCAGCCTCTTCCTCCACTTCCTCCACCTCCACCCCCTCCTCCATCATATTCAACATCTACTACTCCACCTCCTCCTCCATCAACTTAATCGACATCTCATCCAAATGCTCCTCCACCTCCACCCCCTCCTCCATCATCTTTGACATCTACTAATCCACATTCTCATCCATCAACTTCGTCAACATCTCATCCACGTCCTCCTTCTCCACCTCCTCCTCAATAAACTCTTTCATCATCTCCTCTACTCCTACTTGAGTGAGCTATCACCAATCCTACTTCATCATCTCCTCTACTCCTACTTGATCGACCTGTCGATCCTACTGATCGGCCTGATTATCCACCATTTCCTTGTCCATGTTAATATTCAATATGCTAAGACATAAAATATCAGCATTGCATTTCATTTCACAACAATAGCATATACAAGATCACTGAAGAAACAACAAGCACAACATAAACACAAGAGACACAGATTTATCTTGGGAAACCCTCATGGGGTAGAAAACCCAGCAAAGCTTCCTCAATATAGATGATCAGCAAATACAAAGATGTAAACCAAAGACATGAGCTCCTCCTCCTCCATAGCAGACCTCTCTCACACAAGTGCGCCACACACACGTGAATGAATGAGTGAGATAAGTGAGGAACATCCTCCTCTACTTATATTTGTTCCCTGACTAACTTTTACACAAGCTAGGTCGGACCCAACTTAATTACTGGGTTAAACACCCCACTACAACTGACTGGGCCGACCCCTCTAGGGTGGTCTAATAACCCTTTGGCCCACATAACACATACAGGGCCGAGCCCCACTAGGGAAGTCTAATAACCCAAGTTACCACAATCCGATGGAGTAATAAACATCTCCGAATATACAATAAGATCTTCATGGAGGAATGAAACATCTCCGGAATAATAAAGTACAAATATAATATTCTTAGAAGTTACAATATCTCAAGACTCCCCCTTAATGAGAAGGATATTATAACAACATCTGCAGGAGCAAGGAGTCATCAACATCATACATGATACATCTATAAATCATTGGGAGCTTTCTCAACATCATCAGTAACTCAACCAGTTACTGGAATATATTCAAGATCTTCAATACTAAAACATCAACATCTTTAGTACCGAATCTTCTGCAGCACTTGAATAGCTACAGCAATATCATCATCTGGATCCTCACGATCAACAACATCGTCGTCACACGATCATTAGCATCATCATCATATGATCATCAGCATCGTCGTCATACGATCATCAGCATCATCGTCATACGATCATCAACATTGTCATCACACGATCATCAGCATCGTCATCACACGATCATCATCATCATTATCACACGATCATCAGCATCATCATCATCATCATCATCACATGATCATCAGCATCATCATCATCATCGTCATCATATGATCATCAACATCTGGATCATCATCTTGATCTACAGGATCTGGATCATCATCTCGATCTACAGCATCTGGATCATCATCGTAGCATACTCTGCAATACACATGATCCAATTACATGATGATCAATCCCGCTCTCTTTAGGACATAGGTCCATGGATGATACAATCCATATCAAGTTCCAGGATGATTAATCCTTATCTCTTTAAGACAAGTCTCATGTCTAGAGACGATGCAATCCTGATCAACTTCCAGGAGGATCATTCCTTATCACTTTAAGACAAGTCTCATGTCTAGTGATGATGCAATCCCGATCAACTTCCAGGAGGATCATTCCTTATCACTTTAAGACAAGTCTCATGTCTAGGGATGATGCAATCCCGATCAACTTCTAGGAGGATCATTCCTTATCACTTTAAGACAAGTCTCATGTCTAGGGACGATGCAATCCCGATCAACTTCTAGGAGGATCATTCCTTATCACTTTAAGACAAGTCTCATGTCTAGGGATGATGTAATCCCAATCAACTTCCAGGAGGATCATTCCTTATCACTTTAAGACAAGTCTCATGTCTAGGGATGATGCAATCCTGATCAACTTCCAGGAGGATCATTCCTTATCACTTTAAGATAAGTCTCATGTCTAGGGACTATGCAATCCCGATCAACTTCCAGGACGATCATTCCTTATCACTTTAAGACAAGTCTCATGTCTAGGGATGATGCAATCCCATCACGTACATTTTGAACCAAATGCTCATAGACGATGCAGTCCTCTCACGTACCTTTTGAACCAACTGTTCACGGACGATGCAGTCCTCTCACGTACCTTTTGAACCAATTGTTCACGGACGATGCAGTCCTCTCACGTACCTTTTTAACCGAGGTCCAGGGACAATGCAGTCCTATCACGTACCTTTTGAACCAACTATTCATGGACAATGCAGTCCTCTCACATACCTTTTGAACTGAGGTCTAGGGACGATGCAGTCCTATCACGTACCTTTTGAACCAACTATTCACGGACGATGTAGTCCTCTCACATACCTTTTGAACCAAGGTCCAGGGACGATGCAATCCTATCTTCAATTATCGGATACATCTGTCTACGGATCAATTCTGGGACCGAAGTTCGGGGAAGATGCAATCCCCACCTTTCCACTTAGGACTTCATTCTCGGAGACATCTATCTACAAATCAATTCTGGGACCGAATTCCGGGGAAGATACAATCCCCACCTGTCCACTTAGGACTTCATTCTCGAAGACATATGTCTGCAGATCAATTCTGGGACCAAAGTCTGGGGAAGATGCAATCCCCACCTGTCCACTTAGGACTTCATTCTCGAATACATATGTCTACGGATCCTTTTAGAACATGTGTTTAAGGATGGTGCAATCCCTTTTTCAACTTAGACCCTGTCTAAGGACCATCCACCAACCTCTTTGTCGGCATCACCAATATAGGTATCCTCATCAATACATGTATACATATCATCAATATAAGTAATACAGGTATCCTACATATCATCATCAATACAAGTAAGCATATCATCGATATAGGTATCCTCATCATCGACTTCACTGTCGATGTGGGCAATCTCATCATCAGTGTCTACATCACTCCCCCTTTCGAGGAGGGTCCTACCAAACTTGTCTCATAAATACTCAAACTTTACTTGAGGTAGAGGTTTGGTTGGTAACTTGTTCACTTGAGGTAGAGGTTTGGTTAGTACATCGGTAACTTGTTCACTTAACGTAGAGGTTTGGTTAGTTTATTGGTAACTTGTTCACTTGAGGTAGAGGTTTGGTTAGTACATCGGCAACTTGTTACAAATTCGAACTTTATAGTTCCTTTCTGCACCATATCTTGTATATCGAAATGTCAGATCTCTATGTGCTTTGACTTATCATGGAACACTGGATTCTCTGCCATCTTGATATCACTTTGTTTGTCACATAGGATCACACTTGGGTCTATCTCTAAGTCAAACAATCCTGAAGCCATACCGCTTCACAACTAGTAGAGCAAGTAGCCATATATTCCGCTTGTGTTGAGAGCCACACTAGACTGCTTCCTTCTTAAACCACGAGATCAGGGTTGATCCCAGACAATAACATCCTCTCGATGTGCTCTTCTTGTCTGATACACTTTCTGCCCAATCAACATCTGTGTAGCCATCTGAAGTCATGATCTCCAATATAACATAGATCAAAGTCTATCATATCCTTTAGGTACCTCATCACATGCTTTGCAACTATCAGGTGAACACATCTAGTTTCCACTAGATATTGAATCAAGGTGTTCACAACAAGGCATATATCTGGCCTGGTATTCATCAGATACATAAATGACCCAATAATATGTCTGTATAGAATCACATCAACTAACTATGAGGAGTTATCAGCTAACAAATTCAAGTCGAAACCCATGAGAGTGGCCATGGCTTCATATTCCAACATATCAATTCTTCTCAAGATTTCCACAGCATACTTTCCTGGGATGAGAAAGATTCCTTCTGATCCTTGCCATACTTCCAGACCTAGGAAGTAATGCATCAATCTGAGATCTTTCTTTTTTTCATTTATGTAGCCATCTTCTTCTTTCTTTTCATGATCTGTTTGTAAAAATAGATCATCCACATATAGTAATAGTATGACAGGTTCATCATTCGTAATGGATCAGCTTTACTTTTGGTAAATCCCAAGCTTATCAAGAAACTGTCAATTCTCCCTTTGTGACTGAACATCATTCACACTCTGCATTGAGTGATCTTCTACACATCTATTTGTGCCATCTCTCATCAGATGGGTCTACTGATATGAGCCTCAATATCATTCGATCTCTGTGGTGAGTTCCTTCTTGCATCCATGTCATCTATGTATAGAAACCATATTCAACCTTGTAGCAAAGGTTGAGATCCACATCACCCATGGTTATCATTAAGCTCATCAATTGACTATCGATCCTGGGTACCTGAACAGAGCTTTCTTCAATTGAATCCTTGATTCACACTTCTTCTTCAATTATATCATTAAGATAATGGTCTTATCTAGCCACTTGGAGCAAACATCTCATCATGATTCTCTTCCTCTTCTAAGAGAATCTTCTAGCCACAAGCCTTCTATATTATGTTTGATTTGTAAATCTTCTTGTTGAACATCCATCACTTGTTCGGTGTTCATCATTCTTCATGATCTTTCCTACAAATCAAAATTAAGTACATGATTAGTAATACTTCATAATCATCAAATCATGTTGACATGATAACCTATTATGCATACAGAAATGGTTTACATAGTTATGCTACTATCTTGACCAATACTTTGGCACAACACTTTTCCATATCTTGTATGCATACAGTGGCTATCTAGATGCCTTCCATCTCTACTAGAACATACTATCGAGAGTGTGCATAACTCTCAGCATGACAGCAAAGAGGTTTCATTCTAGACAAGCAACAATGGAATGTTTGTCCAACTTACCAATCATATGCATATTAGTAGTATACTGTTCAATGTTATATGAATGTTTACACTCAGCATGATATATTCTAAAAATACAAATATGCATACAACTATTACAAGCAATATCATTCTCTATTTCAAATAACAACTCAAATACTTATCTTTTATGTTTGTGTGGTTGCCTCTCGCTTGATCTTCTATATGACTTTTGAACTTCTATTCATTCTGTACCACTGTGCATGCTCAAGTGTGCACTAGTGTCATCCTCATGATCTCAGACACAAACATACATTCATTAGTATAATCTCAATATTATCAAAACATTATAATTAAATAATATTGAATATGTATAGTCATGATCATAGATAATAAACATTAGTATTCAAGGTTTCAGGGAAGTCTTCTTTTACTCATGCATATTCTTATTTGATCATAGGACTCTTCTGGTTAGTTAAATCATCAATCAAGATAAGAGACATAATATGCATAAACCCTTGAGTACTTACATTTCTAACTTTATGAATAAGCATAACCAATCATACCAAGTATACTTATATAAGGGATCCTAACACAAGGTAAGATTCTAACTTGATATAGGAAAACATTCCTCGATTAGTATACCTAAACAATATCTTCTTTGTTCTCTTCAATGATTTAGAGATCCTGTGCTAGAATCTACATATCTCATAGGTTAAGCATAATAGAACAAAGTCGTACATACCTCGTAAGTAGACCTTCTATGTGATCAAATATTATGGATGATTCTTTTTCTTCATGTCGTCATGGTCATGGAACTTGATTTGTCTTTCGTGATGTACCTGTATCTTGTTAGCAGACAACATCAACCTCACACAACACCACAGTGCATTAGTACAATCATATAGCCCTAATCAATGAATGTCTTCTATCATGCATTCATACTTTTACTAGGGTGATAAGATAATTCTATCATTAATCAAGATTGTACTAACCTAAATAATATGAAGACAAACATATTATGAACTTAATCAAGAATTAGATTTTAAGACATACCTGTATTTCCTCAAGTCATACCTGTCAGGAAATTTTTGTAGTCTTCTTATGTAAGGCCTTAGCCTCAACTCCCCGTGAAACTGGATCTGGGGTTCGATTAGGGTTTGTCAGATAAACCCTAAAAATTCAAACTTTTGACTTTCATACTTCTGAATGTATGGAAGAATGTGTCCTGCTGAGCTAATCAAACTAGCATACTTCAATTTTGAAATCTCCAAAATTTGACCCCTCCAAATTGACTTCAAAACTTTTGGATCTTTTGGACAAGATCCCGAAATAGGGTTTTATGGAGCCCACCCTTTTTCCTAATCAAAAGGTTCGATCCAAGGCTCTAAACTCTTATTTTTCCGAGGAGCTTCCAGCCATGGTCACAGACTTCAAAAATTCCAACTTTTGCTAAAGCCCTAATTTTCCATCTTTCCGATCAAAATCCCGAACTGGGGTTTGATCAAGCCCGGTCTTCTACCCAACCAAAAAATTCGATCTTGGTCTCTAAATTTTTATTTTCCTGAGTAGCATATATCCGTGGACTCGGATTCCAAAAATTTCAACTTTCTCTAAAACCCTAAATTCCGGAAGCCATGAATGAAGGTGCTCCAAAAATAATTTTGTTTTGACAGAAATATGTACCTAATTGTTTCTACTGTAACTCTGAACCTTTTGATCCATAGGGTCTGAACACTTTTTCTGTGGTATCCTGACCTTTCATCTTTCCATCCCAATAGGTCTGACCTCAATTGGATTTTCTGAAAGAGAGTTATGCCAAGTGTCGCAATGTGACCTATTTATGGGATAAAATAGGAGAGCGAACTTGTACGGCGTGCCACGTATCACTGGTTGAACTTCGGCCTCTAAAAATGTCTCCTGAGATAGTATAGCCTGTGTACTACATGTCAATTTTTACGAAATTTCATTTGGAGCTTCCTAGCCCAAGTTATGACCTTTTTTCCTAGGTCACCTGATTATGACTGAGATCTGGAAGAGGCAGAAACCCTAACTTGTATTGATCATAACTCACAAAGTACAATGAATATAAGGGTGTCCTTTGGAAACAAGGTACATGAGGATGTTATATACAACCTGTAAACTTTTCAGATCCTGAACCTTCTCCAAAATGGACGTATAGAGAAAGTTACACGATGATTGGTTTTTGATATATAAAACCCTAACCTTCAAATTGTCGCAAGTGAAGCAAGTGTCGTAAGTGCCATACATTGCCTTCCTTTAGGTTAGCTCTGATACCATGTTTATATTAAATATGCTAAGACATAAAATATCAATATTGCATTTCATTTCACAACAATAGCATATACAGGATCACTGAAGAAACAACAAGCACAGCATAAACACAAGAGACACAAATTTATCCTTGGAAACCCTCATGCGGTAGAAAACCCAACAAAGCTTCCTCAATATAGATGATAAGAAAATACAAAGATGTAAACTAAAGACATGAGCTCCTCCTCCTCCATAGCATACCTCTCTCACACAAGTGCGCCACACACAAGTGAATGAATGAGTGAGATAAGTGAGGAACATCCTCCTCTACTTATACTTATTCCCTGATTGACTTTTACACAAGCTAGGTCAGCCCCGACTTAATTACTGGGTTAAACACTCCACTACAACTGACTGGGCCGACCCCTATAGGTTGGTCTAATAACCCTTTGACCCACATAACACATATAGGGTCGACCCCCACTAGGGAAGTCTAATAACCCAAAGTTATCACAATCCGACGGAGGAATAAACATCTCTAGATATACAATAAGATCTTCACGGAGGAATGAAACATCTCTGGAATAATAAAGTACAAATGTAATATTCTTAGAAGTTACAATATCTCAACACTTCAGTCACCTATATTGTATATATGTTTCTCATAGGGGGTACGATTTAGCTTGATGGACCTATCTATGCTGCTCTACGAGCTAGTTTTCTTCCTAGAAGATGCATTAATGCTTTTGGCTCTATTGGAGGAGGTTTTGATGCCTATAGTTCTACTGGAAAATGTGATGATACTGCCTCTGGCTCTATTGGTGGAGGTTATGATGCCTCTAGATATGGTGGGAGAGATACTGATGATGGATTTGGTGGGGGTGGATCAGATATGTCATAACAGTTGTCGGACTAGAGATATTTATTTGGCATGTATCATTAGTTTGATGTTATATATGTTCATATATATATATATATATATTTGTCATGTTGATGTTGATGGTTATGTTGATGTTTATTTATATGTACTTGATGGTGTGTATGTTAGCTCATGTTAGATGATGTTTGTTAAATGTGTGTGATGGTTTTGCATGTTATAATATAATGTGGCTTTTGTTATGTTAGATGATGGCAATTTAATGTTTAAGATGTTACGCTTATGTTTATGTTTATATGCTTATGATGTTATATCGATGATTTTTATATTTTATGTTAGACGGTGAAAATGATCATGATGATGTTTATGTTTATGTTTATCATGGTATGATGATTTTTATGTTTATGTTTATCATGGTATGATTATGTTTATGTTTATGTTTTTTAGGTGGTATGATAATATATATTTAAAATTATAAATTAGGATATTTATTAATGTCATGTGATTGATTGATCATGTGTTTAAAATGGTGATTGTTAGATGGTGACAATGATAATGATGGTATGCTTATGTTTATATAATGAAAATGATGATGATGGTACATTTATGTCTATGCATATGGTTAATTTTATGATGGTATGATCATGGTGTTTATGTTTATGTTTGTTAGGTGTTGAAAATTATGATGATCGTATGTTGATGTAAAGAACTTTGTATTATTCAAAATCATGCGGGTCTTTAAATCAGTAACTATTAATTTAATCGACAAAAACATCACAATTTGCATTGCAAATTATGATGTAAAACAATTTTTTGTATGACTTAACAAGTTTTCAAAGAAATATACCTTTGTAAAGAAAGTTATTGGGTTTTTAATTTTGTCAAAATTTTAGCATCCTTTTGACTATTTTTCATATTAAATAATTTCAACCTAAAATTTGTAGATAATTTGAAGTATGGTTTCATATATAGGCTGACATATTGGTTAGAAAATGAATTTGAAAGTATGGTTGGTTGCCAGGTCATCATAAATGTGAAAATATGGATTGGAGTAATGGTCATTGAAAACGTTGAAAATTAATGTTTCATTAATTAACTTAATATAGGTTAAAAAAATTATTTTTACATAATATAATTGAATTAAAAATATCATTGAATTAAATATTTTTATAAATTTTGTATTGCTAATGGATGAAGTTGTGGTAACTCTATGATTTATGATTGTTTTAATATAATTTGTCATAGTATAATGTTTATAATTTTTTTATAGTTTGTACCCATAGTACTATGTTTATGTAATAATATTTTTTTTATTTGGTGTTCATATTGTTCTTATATAACTTCTATGGATATTATAATTTATTGTAATTTTATTAATAATGTAGTAAAATTCGTCATAATATTATATTTATAGAATAATAAATTTAGTTTGGAACAAATTTATGTTTAGCATTAAGACATAATATATAATGATGTTTAATAAGGAAATGAAGCCTTCATCATATAATGTTGTGTATAGTTTAATTATTCAATTGATAAACATAAATGAATTTTTTTTATAAGTCTAACCAAACATCATAACAAAAAGTCAAGTATTACCATGTATTATTATTATAAAATATGAATATGAACATCACAAAAAATGTCAATATGAACATCAATATGACCTATCAATGTATCATTCAATATTTTTATTTTTTTGACAATAATTCACTTTACAATGACAAATATCAAAGCTCTAATAGGAAGAAATACAAATACTTAATTAAAAGAACAACCTTTTCTCTCAATTGTAAACCTATAAGTTGCATTCTCCAAACTTATTATTATTAATCATGATCTTCATTATATAATATAAAATTAGTGCACATTGAAGGAACACATTTTATACCCTCTAAAAATGAGGTTTGGTTATGATTAATACATAATTAACATGATTTGTTTGTGGATATGATTGGAGAAGATGATAAAAGGGAGTTGGATCATCTTCCCAAGACCCATGCTAACCAACGTCAAATGATGGGATAACCCATCAAAAATGAAACTTGAAATAAATATAGATATGAATATGCATATTCCAAATATAGGATTTAAAAAAAATACCGTCTGTTATTTTTAATTTATTATATCATATAAATTTTAAAGGATATACATATTTTATTAATCTTGCCATAAGTTTTTTCTACGTTAACAATATATACATGTCTAAGTATCTAAAATATAAAATATACTTGTCTAAGTATAATATAATCATTAGATTGTCCATGTTATTGAAATGAGAGTAGATGAAATTACAACAAACAATAAATATGATTAACATCAATGATAATTCATACTCTAATTTGCCGATTCTGATCCAATTATAAGAATACAATAAATTAAATGATAAAACCCACACTGCAATTATGAACTAAATGGAAAGCTACAAATATTATCTCTAACTATGGAAAATGGCATACAATCATTCCATAAAATCACAAATTACTTGATAGACATGAAACATATTTCACACCATATTCATTGTTAACCAACTAAAATTGTTTAAACATTGTATCCAATAATCAAATTTCCATTTCGACCATCATAACATGAGAAATAAACAATATAATTTGACAATCAAAGATAACAATAACAAAATTATATCTCAATCTATAAATGATTAAATAAAACATGTACATATCACTCTCCATTTCCATCACCCTCATTATCTTCCTCGGTTGGCATGATAACAATGTTGTTCTCAAAAACATGTTTAGATCTAGGGTTGTGTCTTAATTTGAACCACCAATATTTATCTAACACATCCGGGTAAAATAAAACTTGGTTGCAGTGTTTTGGAAAAACATAAGGCACCTTACTTTCATCCCACATTTTTTTAGAGTTAATACATATCAACCCACTATCACAACATTCCTTTACATTATTCTTTTTGAATGTGTCCCACCACCTCCACCTAAAAATAACACATTGGAAAGATGAGAAGTCCACTTGAATGATCTCTTGTATATTTATAACATAACCCAACATCTCTTCTATTAGGTTTCGATCGTGGTGGATAGCACAACTAGATTCGTCGAACTCGACATTCAATCCACAATCTTGTGTAAGACGTCCATCATCAACATCCTCAATGCAAAAACCATGTCCATAATCCCACATAGATGGGAACAAATGCACCTGTAAGAAAATTTAACAAATGATAGTGTCATATGTCTAATAACCCAATCATTAATATATTAAACATAGATGTTATAATTCAATGTTGCATTATAAAATTAGAAATGTACATAAATATTTTATTACCAAGTTGATGCACCAGATCCCAATGTTTAGAGAATCCTCCACTCTAGGAGGGTAACGAACAGATGCACCATATTTCTCTCTGACTTGTTCTACAACCCAACTAATGGGACAAATCATTGGCATACTTTATTTTAAATGATCTAGAAAATGCATGCTTATATTGTGCAACCGCCTGAATTATTTTCTATCAATGTCCCGTTTCCTCCTCTTCTCTTCACATAATGTCACCCACGACTATGTTTCCTCCACGTTGTAAAGAATGAATTTATTGATTGCATCAATTTCTGAATTCGTTGTTGTATTCATGGAAACAAAACCACATTCAATATGTATGGGAACAAATATAGATTTTGAAGTTTTTTGGGAATAGTTTCTATGTGGAAATTTGAAGATCGAAAGATAAGTGACTTACTCTTTATCATGAACCCTTTTTTCGTTCGTTTCCAGTACCTCCCCTTCCCTTTTGTCCTCATCACATTCATCATACCAAATCAATGTGCTTGGTGTGTGGTCTATTTGCTTCATGTACTCACTGGCATAATAGAATGACTCATATACTATGTACCCCTCAGGTTGTGCCCTTTCTCAAACAAATACCTTCAATTTTTTCATGAACCACTCCAAGAAGAACATCCAATGACATGAGACCACCATGAATAATTCAACCTCATCAACTAGGTGAATTAGAAGATGAACCTGCAAGTCCATGAAACTCGATGATAGTTCCTTCTCAAACATACAAACAATCTCAACTATTGTAACGCCCCATATTTAACATTTAGTAATTAAACCCTAATGAGAATTAGATTAGCACTTTTATTTTTTGTTAACCATTGGACTATGTAAATCTATAGGAAATATCATACATCTAGAGAAAATCTCACAAACCTCACTCAAGAATTGCAGAGAAGAAGAAGAAGAAGAAATGAATCAATTATCACTCATGAACTCAAAAATGGAGAAATCTGCAGTATAATCATACATCAGTTGTAATCTGGCACTGTGAAAACTAAATACAATAATGAAACTCTCAAGTGAATTCGAATTAGCCAAATGTGATTCGAATTCTCCTCAGTGTGTGGCTTGGATAGCATTGGAGACATCATCCAATCAGTGGTAGTAGACACAAATAGTCAAAAGTTAGTCAAATGAGTCTAATTGAGTCTAACTGAGCAATGTGAGCACAAATCAAGGGATGGAGACTCCAAGGAGGGAACATGATGTTGTCAGTAGGTAAAATGGCACTCTGATACAAACAACTGGAAGCTGCATGCAGTTAAATTGAGCAATAAATGCAAGAACTGGTCAATCAATGCTACAACTGATTGTTAGTGATCCAAGTAGTGTAGTAGAGCGCATATGTCATCCAGGTGAGGAAAACAAGGTGCACTAGGTAGGTGGGAGGGCTACTGAGGGATAAAAATAGGCTCTAGGGGGCTGAAAATAGGCTCCAGGTGTTGGGGATACCACCATACTAATGATTGGATGCATGCAAATGAATGCATGATGACTGGATGTATGCATGCAAAATATAAAAAATGACGGTGAGAATATTCCAACATGGACATACATGAACTAAATAATACTGTTGTTATGTGAACATATGGAGCTTCTTATGTATGAATAGTAAATGGAAATTATCATTTTATTTTTGGGATGATTACATATGTCATTTGATTATTCATATTGGATGTGAAAGATGGTAACTTGATATTAGTTAAAACTACACATTGAATATAAAACAAATGTAACTTGATGCAAAAGAACATACTTGATTATTTCAATATTAGTTTGTGAAATATCTTATTACTTGAATAGTTGGATATAATTATACATGAGACATGTATGTTGTTAATTAGCTAACACACAAATGGATCAACTATGAGATAGTAGTGTATTATATGTTGTAGTTATGATTGAAGTTATGATTTGAAATACTGATATGACTTACGATATTGATTTTCATGTTATTTAATAGTGAATTCAAATATTTCTATGACTTGTGGGTGAGTGTGAGTTCTTACAGGAACTGCGACTTTCCCAAAGTGGTTTTTCAATTATGAGACCCCTTAGAATAGTGATGGCACAGTATGGTTGTACTATCATGGCGGGTGGAGGCATTTGCCACCATTTATCCCCTGAAACCCAAATTCGTGGGAGGGATGTGCTGAGCATGCTCCCCTAGATGTGTGATGATGACTAGTGGTTTCCTATTGGGGAAGCTTGGTCGATGCAATCGAAACTTTCGCTTATGGGTTCTATATAAGGTTAGGTTGGTATAGCCGATGCCATAGCATATTCCAACAGAGGATGAGATGGTGAGGTCAGGTGATGGAAGTAGTGGTGAATAGGTTATTTTGAGTACTTATCAAGATGGATGGGACCGACGATGGATTGGATGGTGTTATACGTTGTTATAAACCATTAAGATTGTATGCTTGTTTGTTTCATTAGGTTTATCTAATTCAGTTTTATGACTCTTGTACAGATGAGTATGAATGATGAATGATACATTAATTAAGTTGTTATGTTGTATGTTGTTTGCAAGTATATAATAATGATGCATCAAGGACAAATGTTGATTAATAGTACCCATGCTTAAGACCTGTGGGATGGACACCTACATGCTGATTCATGAGTACATTATTATGATTTGTTAGTTAATGAATACATTAGTATAATAACCTAGTTGATGATTGCTTAATTATAATCCATGTGTTGATATTTATATGATTGTTTCATTATTATATACATCTCTAATGTATTAAGGAGGTGTTACCTAGTAGGTATATGTGATCAATATATATATTAATACCAAGTTGACTGATTGAACATATTTAAGATTTAAATGCATTTCATGGGTTATTGAAATAATATATCTATACATATGTATGTATGTTGCAACATTAAAATCATTATGAGAATATTATTATATATATGTCTTATTGAGGTACTGAGGTACTATGTGTGTACACAAGTAATATTTAATAAGTATATTTATATATGTGTGCACAAGTAATATATTAATTGTCTTGCATATGGGAGAAGATAACCAATAAACGAGCGGATAAGTTTACGTGAATTCAAGGATAAGAATAACATATTGCATTTAATTTATAGCATGTGGAATGACACTTAAGATATTTTATTTATTTATTTTCTTTCAAACTTAATTTCACGGCTAGGATTGCCATAAATTGTTTTAATGATATCACGTGAAGTAAGACTTTGCAAGTAAGATATTATAATTGAACTTAAATCGAACTTGTTGTATATGAAGAAAATAATTAATTATTGTTTTATATTATTTTATTGAAAGAGTCAGTGGAGGAAGGTCAAGAAAAATAAATAGTGAAGGATGATAGGAGAAGAAGGGGATTTTGTTTGGGGGGATTGGGTTTTGATTATGTAATGCCCCATAATTGACATTTAGTAATTAAACCCTAATGAGAATTAGATGAGAACTTTTATTTGTTGTTAACCATTGGACATACATGAACTAAATAATATTGTTGTTATGTGAACATATGGAGCTTGTTATGTCTGAATAGTAAATGTAAATTATCATTTTATTTTTTGGATGATTACGTATGTCATTTGACTATGCATATTGGATGTGAAATATGGTACCTTGATATTAGTTAAAACTACACATTGAATACATAACAAATGTAACTTGATGCGAAAGAACATACTTGATTATTTCAATATTAGTTTGTGAAATACCTTATTACTTGAATAGTTGGATATAATTATACATCAGACACGTATGTTGTTATTTAGTTGACACAGAAATTGATCAACTATGAGATAGTAGTGTATTATATGATGTAGTTATGATTGAAGTTATGATTTTTCCACTAGATGATGTATTACACCCTACTGATCACACCTAAGTTGATTTCACTCTCAGACTCATCTTCATTTTCCCTAGGCGGGCATTTGACTGAACTTGGTGCAAAACTGCCTAAAACACTATTTTGGAAGACCTATAACTTCCTCCTCAGACATTCTCAAGACAAAATGAGACCATGGTCAGGTAGACTAATCAACAAGCTACATCCTGACCATATCGAGCGGGCATTTACTTTAACCCATGAATCATGGCGGGGATTTTCCTAAGGCCACTTAGGTAGTTTTACTCTCTCTGGTGCAAAACATCCTGAAACCCTATTTTGGCGGGCTGTTAACTTTGTAATAAAACACCTTATGTGCAAATTAAGACCATGTAAAGATAGCCTCTTTGACAAGCTAGAGCATGCTAGTTTCAGATAATTTTTATCATTCTCCCATGAGGTACGGCGGGCATTTTCCCAAGGCCACCTGGACCAATTTTCCAACACTTAGCCATTTCTAAGAATTTCTCCAAGGTTTATCCTGAAACCCTATTTTGGCATACTTATAACTTTCTCCTCAGAAATGATTAAGGAAAACTGAGACCATGACTAGATAGCCACTCTTGATAATTATTAGTGTGTTTTGAAAGTGCTAGATGGTATCTATAATGATGGAGACATTATAATGAAGGATTGAGTGCACGTCCCTAAATATATAAATAAATAGATAAACATAGCCACTCATGGTTTCAGGGTTTAAAGATCAGGAATATGGTTAGTGAACATGTGGCTTTTCTATCCTAGGATATGTATACCTGTATTCATCATTACCCGCATACTTCTTCAAGGGGAGGCATGATACGACTATAAGATTGCAATGGAGAAAAACTAAGAGGGACTAATGGGATTGGGTACCAATAATAGAGAAAAAATAAATGATGCATTATAAATACTCCAAAAATACTCTCCAAGAGAGACCACTGCATCTTCTCCAAAATCTGCTACTTCTTCCATAGGGGATGAAGATACTCCAGGAACTGTGGCCAAAGACACATGTTGGAAAACAACAGGGTTGGAATGGGCATAGTTATATGAGGAATGGAAATGGAAGCCATTGTAGCATTGGAAGCTGAAGGTGAATAAATGGAAGTGGTGGATGAAGTGATAGGTTTTGCAGGAGCAGTTAAAACCTGAATCTCAGCTTGCTCGAAAGGTGCAGATGAAACTTGAATTTCAGCTAGATCTTGGTGATTTTCAACAGGGGCAACAAGTTGATAAGCTGGTGTGGATGGAAGAGCGGTAAGATCAGATGATGAGACATAAGGTAAAATGGTAGGAATGGAAAGAGGTATGGGAGATGTCATAGTAACAACAATTAATAAATATATGAATTAGATCTAACATAACTTGCCTCAAAATAAAACAATACAATTAAAATTGAGTTATTTTAATTCAAAGGATTAAATCATAAGGCTGTCCTGTCATTGATATGCCAATTTACAAATTAGCATCAAACTACAGATGACTGTTTTGATAATTGTAGAGGTAAGTGATATAAATTAAATAAAGAAATTCATTCAAAACATAGCTTACACACAGATCAGGAGGTGATTTTCAACCACTGAAATCATTAGTGACAAGTCCTTCTTCATATCTGCAATAGACTTGATGAGAGCATTGAGAGAAGCCAAGCGCTTTGGATGGGGTGTGTCCTCAACAGGTGCTTTTCCTTTTTCATTGGTTTGGTAAGTTAGCATCAAAGGAGTGCTAACTTGAGCTATCTGAGTTTGCAGAACAATCAAATCTGTAATTTTAATAAGTGTTTCACCAATTAATAAAAATATGAATTGGATCTATACTTATCAACTTCAAATATAACCAGACAATAACAATTGACGAATTTTACCTAAGGAATGAAAGCATGTATGAGACTATCTTGTTATGATATGTTGATTGACAAATTAGCATCTATTCAATTATAACTGTTTATCATTTGCAGAAATAGATAAATGAGTTAAATAAATAAATTCATTCAACACATAACAACACTTGGATCATATGTTCAGAAAAATCTAACCCATAGATCGATGCCCTCATTAAAATTGCAAAATAAACAGAGTTCTTTTAGAAAATGAAGTGAGAAATCATAATTTATCAAAGAATTATGACAAATCAAACAAAAGAGATGGCAAAGAGAGACTGGTTGATTTTCATTAAGTTTACAAAAAATTACAATGCCTCAAAGAAATAGAGTATCTCCTATTCTCTTTCGGTGATCCCCCCCCTCTCCTATGAGATATAATCCCTTTAAATAAAAATTACATCAAATTATAAGGACTAATTTCCCATAAAACAGGGATTAAAAAATACTTCTAAACTAAGATCCGCCTAGGGTCATTCGCCACTTGGAACACACATCTAACAACTCTTCTATATCTAGATATTTGGCCAATTCGAGTGCTAGCTGAGTCTTAGAAGCAAAATACACAATCTCATTTTTCTTGATCTTGTGCCATGTGTGAAAATCCTCACAGCAGATCTAAGAGATGATGTATACCTCACAAGAGTAATTATGATTAAGGAGGAAAATAGAAGAAGAGTGAACAATACAGTATAATGAGCAATAGAATAATATGGTATAGTAGAACTCAGATAGAAGCAATAATACTTCACACACACTAATTAATTAATCACAATATGGACAAATAAATAGTACAATGGTAGAGAGGATTCGAATGCCTAAGGTGGCAATTCGAATTAGCCTCTCAGAGTGATCATAAGATCAATAAAGTGTCATCGGAGCACAACTAGGTGTCCTCATGATCATCGGAGCACAACTGGAAGTCTTCATCATCATCAGTGGAGTCATCAATGCTCAAGTAACTATCAACCATCAGTCAATCTGAGTCTGGTAGGTGTAACTAAGTGTAAATCAGTGTAACTAAGTGTAACTGAGTGTAACTGAGTGTAACTAAGTGTAACTGACTGTAACTGAGTGTAACTAAGTGTAACTGACTGTAACTGAGTGTAATTGAGTATAAGCTTAAGACAACTAGACTAGTAGGTGAAGAAGGGCGAGTTGTTCCCTAAAATCAAGGAAGAAGGGTGCATTAAGCAACTGGAGGGATAAAACTGAATAGTGAGAAGCTCCTAGGGGTTGGCTAACTAAGGGCCAGGTGCTGGACTGATGATTGGGATGCATGCAAAATGCATGCAAACCCTAGAATGCATGCAAACCCTAAAAGTGCATGCATGACTGAAAATGTAAATGATCAAAATACTGGTGGGACTAGGATGGAGTATAGGAATATCCTAGCACCCCCCCTTAATCCATCCTGGGCCTTGGTAACTAAGACCAAAGGTCACCCAATACAATGAATAATAACAATCAGTAAACCAAGGAAGTGGGAAAATTTCATGGGAAACATACCCGCTCCTCAAAAATAGACTCTAAGGCACACACAAAAATAAATGCTCCAAACTCAAGTAGGTGTGATGCTTGGTCATATGTCTGGAGGTATCTTCTTCTTGAGAAGAAGTGGATCATTCTAAAAAAACATGTGCTTGTACTTGCTCTTCAGATCGAATGTGATGAGAACAAATCCAATAGTACGAGGATGATCCTTGAACCTGTGATTCGAATCAGCTGAGGTAGGATCAAAATCATGAATATGTAGATAGTCTTTTGTCTTCTCCTTCGAACCATCATGGGTGAGATTATGCCAAAAAGATCCATCAAATAATAATTGCTTGAAATCCAAATCAGATTTAAGACTTGAAGAATAGTTTCTTGAGATCTCCTTTGAACCAGCAGGGGTGAGATCAAAACTATCATATGTATGAGAGATTATCCCAAGTAGTAATTGCTTAGAATCCAAATTAGATCCAAGACTTGAATCATGGTTTCTTGAGATCTCCTTTGAACCATGAGAGGTGAGATCAAAACCAGTAATTGCATGAGAATTTATCCCAAGCAAATGGCAATGGCCATAATCTTCAATAAACTTCTGAAAGCATGAATTAATGATCATATAGTAGTATAAAAGAGATGATTGCTTGAGAGGAGCAAATGCATTACCTCCAATAGCTGATTTTACCTCCAAAATAATCATGTGATCATGATGAAAACCAACAGACTCTGGTGCAAGAGAGGATTTAGGACCTTCTGCAATATCTAGAGTGTGAGCTAGCACAGAAAGAGAAGAAAGTTTGAGCATGAGTGGAGAATCTGCAAGTTCTTTGTCAACAACTTCAATATGAGATGATACTGGTTCATGATCTGAGAGACCATCAAGAGGAGCGAATGGATCGCTTTGCTTGCTTTTGAAGGGGTTTCGACCAAATCCTTCATTCTTTCTGCCAAATCTTTCATCCAGATGGGCCCATAGCTCTTTTGGAGTTTCAACATCATCAATGATTTGGTAAAGCATGTATTCAGGCAAAGCAGACATCATTCTTCCAAAGGCCATGTCACCTTTATTCAACCAATCAATATTCTCTTTAGAGGATTTGAACTCTGTTTCAAAATAACAATCAAAGAGATCATGGCTCTTCAAATATGCTATCATTTTTGGTTTCCATTCATCATAGTTGAATGGAGAAAGAAGAGGGAGTCCTTCTAAATATGAATACATTGAAGCTGTAGAGGACCTGCAAAAAAAATATAGAATAACTGCAACTGCTACTGCTACAAAAATGCAGAAACTGCTGCACTCGAAATCTAGATAATAACCTACAAAAAACTCTCAAGAATGGAGATAAACAATACCCTCAACATGCTTTGATACCATGTGAAAATCCTCATAGTATATCTAAGAGATGATGTATACCTCACAAGAGTAATTATGACTAAAGCAGGAAAATAGAAGAAGAGTGAACAATACAGTATAATGAGCAACAGAATAATATGGTACAGTAGAACTCAGATAGAAGCAATAATACTTCACACACACTAATTAATTAATCACAATATAGACACATAAATAGTACAATGGTATAGAGGATTTGAATGCCTAAGGTGGCAATTCGAATTAGCCTCTCAGAGTGATCATAAGATCAATAGAGTGTCATCAGAGCACAACTAGGTGTCCTCATGATCATCGGAGCACAACTGGAAGTCTTCATCATCATCAGTGGAGTCATCAATGCTCAAGTAACTGTCAACCATCAGTCAAACTGAGTCTGGTAGGTGTAACTGAGTGTGACTGAGTGTAACTAAGTGTAACTGAGTGTAACTAAGTGTAACTGACTGTAACTAAGTGTAACTGACTGTTACTGAGTATAAACTGGAGACAACTGGACTAGTAGGTGAAGAAGGGAGAGTTGTTCCCTAAAATCAAGGAAGAAGGGTGCATTAAGCAACTGGAGGGCTAAAACTAAATAGTGAGAATCTCTTGGGGGCTGGCTAACTGAGGGCTAGGTGCTGGAGTGATGACTGGGATGCATGCAAACTCTAGAATGCATGCAAACCCTAAAAGTGCATGCATGATTGAAAATGTAAATGATCAAAATACTGGTGGGACTAGGATGGAGTATAGGAATATCCTAATACCATGCACGTAGGAAATGATGGATCTTTATCCCTAGAGTGATGGGTTTCTCAATTAATTCTTCAACCTCTGAAATCTGAATGTATTCCAGCTATTGAATCTGCTCCTTAGACTGGGCATATCTGTTATCAACCTGATCGATTGTAAGCTTAGGTGGATCATCCTTTTCGATGAGGTCCATGGTTGGAAAATATAACATGACCATTATGTTATCGGTTGCATACCATCTCCTGCCACATACTGCTTGTGATTTCTGGATTGTTTCCTCAACTGATTCACAAGCATGTTCCCATGCACCTAATCCTTCTAAACTTGTTATTGTCCAAAACAAGAATATATTCAGGTTTTTCCTTAATGTACTTCTACTAATCAACCACATATTCAATAGCCTTTTTTGCTTCTCCTCTTATTTTCATTATGATGTTCAAGGACATCAGAATAACGCTTAAAAACATTGTATGTCTCCTGAATTTCATTTAGGGATTCAAATAACTCAACCAAAATCTTCCTATAGTCTTCATTTATCTCAAGAGCGAGTTCCTTGAATTCTTCCATGGAAAACCTAGAGAAAGAGGAAGTAGCTTCTTTGGCAACTGAATCCTTCAACTGCTGCTCAAGAAGTGTGATCTTATCAACATAGCCAATTTTAAACACTTGTAATTCCTGCAACTGCTGCTGGAGAGATGAGTTTTGAGCCTGCAGGTCTTTTACCTGACTATCATGTTCATTCCTCAACTGTTGAATTTGAGATTGATGTTGTTCCTCAATTTCATCTTGCTTCTCCTTGAGCTTCTACAATTCTTGTTTCCTATCCTCAATTTCTTTATTCAAAGAAGTAACTGAGTCATAGTTATCCCTTGCAAAGGATCCCATTTCTGCAGCAGTTTCCAGTGCTTCTTGTTTTACATCAGTGGATGTTTTATGCCATATGAACTGGTTGGGGATAGGGCCCTGCACAAAAGTCCCTTCCCTTCGTCTTTTAGTCTCTCTTTTCACCACTTCCTTCTCAGACCTGCTATAGAAATATTCTCCTAGAGAAACCACAACAACCTCCCTAAAGTCTTCCACTATGTCCACAATGGAAGTAGATACCTCAGAATTTGATGCTTTAGGTGGAGTTTGGGAGAAAGAAGAAGTTAGGATTGGGATGGTGATTTGGGTGGTGGAGATGGAAGGAGAAATGATGTTGGAAACCGATACCAACTACTTCTCATAGAAATCCCATATGGAGGATGTCCTACAAAGTAGGGGGATTTATTGGATTACCTTGGAAAAATAAATTGAACCCATTGATGATGATAGGAAAATAAAATGGGCCAGTAAATGTGATGAAGCCTGTGGATTAATCAAGCTGTCAATTTCTAATTATTTACGATTCCACCTTCAAGGAATTGATGAACTTGATACAACTTGGGAAAATTGGAAAGTGTGTTTGGTAAACACAATGGGATTCGATATCACCATCTTGAAAATGACTTGGTTTCTTTAAATACAAGCAACTTTTATTTTATTTAATGCTATCTATCTAAATTGAAAACCCGTAGAACATTACTTATAGAATGCAAAATAGCTATGCCAGAAAATCAATCTATTTATGATATTCCTTCCAAGCTTGGTCGTTCCTATTTTGTTTTTGTGTCTACCTTTTACTCTATGTAAGAATATCTTGGAATCATTATAAAGAAACCACTCTTGAATCCTTTTTTGATTCCTTGACTAGAGAGACAGATAAGCTCATGCATTATGTAGTAATCAACAATGCTAATACATCTAGCAAAGTATTAGTGGAACAATAAAAGAACAAAACCAAGAATCTCAAGATGCAACATCCTTGCAATAATAAGAAAAATTAGGATCCCAAACCCTCTCATCCAACTCATCCTTCTAATGGTGACAAGGGAACCAAATCGAAATATAAGAAGATGGAGCACCATTGCAATTTTTGTGGGAAATAAGGTAATGTGGAATCTAAATCTTTCAAGAAGATTGAATCCTTGGAAGGAGCAATTAAGAATCACAACATCAACCTTGATTCATGTTCTAACTCTTTAACTCATGGATGTGCACATTGTGCTTCTGGTTTTCCTTCAATGCATCTTCTTCCTCTTCTTCTAATCAGTGGATCATTGAGTCTGGAGCATCTTATCATATGGTTAAGGATAAAACCATTTTTTATTCTCTAAATGAATGTAACACCAAACAAATATTTGTTGGTGATGATAGATTTCTTAATGCTGCAGGATTTGGAATAGCTCAAGTAGACGTTATTCAGTTGAATGATGTATTATATGTTCCAAAAAATTTCCTGCAATTTTTTATTGCTATATCAAATCACTCATTCAGGTGAAGGTAAGACTATAGTGTTTACACCTCACTAAGTTTTAATCAAGGATGTCAAAGATCCTAAGCATGCCCTAGCTACTGGAATTTTTGATGATATTACTAGGTTGTATAGATTCAAAAAAATTGGGTCACCTCTTGCCCATGATGAATTGAGAAAAATTTGGCAAGGGTGATTTGTTAATTTAAACTATCGCTCATTGTATCCACTATGTAATAAAAAAATGGTGATCGGTCTTCCTCTCATCTCTTGCAAAGATGGTGTTTTTCCTGGGTGTGTTCTTGACAAACATCATTAGGATAATTTTGAAAAACCTGCTTCTTGGCACACCTAGGCCTCCTTGCATCTTGTTCACAATGATTTGTGTTTCCTGCTTCTTTCTTCTTCTTTCTCTGGCTTCAATTATTTATTAACTTTCATTGATGAATTCTTCATATGCACTTGGGTTTAATTCTTAAAACTTAAGAGTGAATTTTTTGAGAAGTCTTTCGCCTACAAGTCCCTTGTAGAAAAATAATTTGGACATCAAATAAACATGTTAAGAACATATAATGGAGGTGAATATGTAAACAAAAAATTTATTTCTTACTATATTACACATGGAATTCAAATGCAAGATAATGTTTCATATACACCCCACCACATAAAAATGGTATTGTTGAGATAAATAATTGCAAATTAAAAGAAATGGATAATTTTATGCTCCAAGCTAAGAAACTAAGTCTTCAATTTTGGGCTCAATCAATTAATTGTGAAAATTACATATTTAGTTGCACTCCCACCAAGGCTCTCAAAGATATAACACTAAAAGAAGCATGGAGTAACATTAAGCCAAATGTTAGCCACTTCCATGTGTTTGGTAGTGAAAAGCATTGCAGACTAAATGTAAAAATTACATATTTTGTGGATATTTTGAATATGTAAAAGGTTATAGATTTCTTCATCCACATTCCAATGATATAATAATTATAAGAGATGTTAAATTTGATGAAAATATCTCAGACTATGATCCTAATTTAAAGTATGTGCCATACGTGTCCGAAAATCCATCTTCATCACTTGTGCCATCTTATAATCCAAAATTCCTTGATAGTTCTCCTACTCCTTCTTCTTCCTTTGATGATGACACTGAGGATGAAAATACACATCCACTTGCTCATTTTCCTCTAGTTTCACCAGCAAAATCGCTTCCTCGATGGGTTTGTACAACATGCAAAGCAACTAGTGATCTTGCTCGTGATCACAAATATTAGCACTGAACACGTTAAAAACTCTAGTGAGCCTCTTCTCTTTTGTCTCAAGTTTTAGAGAATCATGATACATATACATTTGTATAATATTTAGTTAATCCAAATTGGGCACAACTATGCATGAAGAATATTGTTCCTTAATGGCGAACAATACTTAGGATCTTGTACCTATTCCAAAAGGAAGAAAACTTGTTAGATGAAAATGGTATATAGAACTAAATATGCGTCCAATGCAAGTGTTAAAATATTGAAGGAAATGTTAGTTGCTAAAGGATTTTCAAAATTTTAAGGAATTGACTAAATGAAACATTTTCCCATATCATCCCAATGAACTCCATCCACATTGTTATTTCCCTTTTCACTTCACATAAATGGGAGGTCCATCAAATGTATGTCAAGTCCACCTTATTGCATAGATATTTGTAGGAATAAATTTACATGAAACAACCTCCTATAAATGTTCAAAATTACTCTAGTTTTTTTTTACTCCTTAAGAAATGTCTATATGTCCTTAAACAAGCTCCTTGAGCCTAGTATGCCAAAATTAATAGCTTTCTCCTTCACACTAGTTTTTCTAGATTCCATTTTGACCCCAATGTCTATACCAAAAAAGTAGGAAACCATCTCATCATCCTCATTCTTTATGTTGATGAACTTATTCTTATTGGTAGTGATGATAACCTTTTAACCCATGTGAAACCCATCCTTAAGAATAAATTTGAAATTATAGGCTTGGGACATTTGCACTATTTTCTTGGCCTCCAAGTCCCGCAAACCAAAGAATTAATTTTTATTTCTCAATATAAGTATGATTGTGGCCTTCTTTGTCGCTTTCATGTGGAAGATTGTAAACCAGACCCATATCCCTTCCAAAGTAGATACCATCTTATATCATCATCTATTTGATAGTCTATTACACTTAGACTCATTCCCATCCTAGTATTTCCTTTGTTGTTGGTCTTGTTGCTTGGTGTATGCAAATGCCCCATGAAATCCATTGCAGAGAATTTAAAAGGATACTCTGATATATCCCAGGTGCATTTTTGTTTGGAGTTCATTACAATTCATATGGGAGACTCATTGTTTGGTTGGTTTCACTTATTTAGATTGGGATTACGACCCTGATGATCAGAAGTCTACTGTAGGTTATTTTTCAGTCTTAGTTTAGGACCTATCACTCGGTCTTGTAAGAAAGAGAAAGATCTTGATCTTTCTTTAGCAGAAGCAAATCATCGAGCCATAGTTAATGCAAGTCATGAAGCTTTGTGGCTTTGACACCTCCTTTCAAATTTTTTATTCAAGCAGTAGTATCCAACTACGCTTTGGTGTGAAAATCAAAGTGCCATCAAGCTCACCAAATATTGAGTTCAAGATTAGTGCAGAAAACACATTGATATACATATGCACTTCATTAGAAATCTTATTCACGATCTCATTCTCAAAGTTCTCTTTTTCCCTAGAAATGATCAAGTTGTAGACATATTCACAAAGTACCTTGTAGAAGCGAAGTTTTCTAAACTTTGATCTATGTTAGGAGTTTAGGAATTTTTCATTAAGCATGGGTAGGCTCTAATTCCTCCTTTATTCTCCTATAGTGTCACTTTTGTAACTCCTTCAATCCTATCCCAAGTTGTTCTTAATGGGGTATGTTAGGATATTAAGACACTTGGGAGTTAGTTAAGATCAACTTAGTATAACATATCTTTATGTAAAGTGTGTTTCTTTAGTATGCATTAGTATGCATTTATACATATGTAATCCGATGGGCATGATATGTTCTAGACATAGAGTGTGTAACACACCCAATATCCTTGACACGTTCTAGAGGAAATGGAGTGGAATTTTTATTTTTATTTCTTGTCGAACAAGTGAATCTTGTTCTACACTAAAACATATAAGTCTTAAATCATTCTATGCTATAACCAAGTATAACCATCTTATGCAAAGGTCCTTAGTCAATAATTTTGATATTTATACAACATCACTTCACCTACCATACTTGAATAACATCTAGACAATTTGTAACACACATTTACTGCAATATTGAAAAGCCTTTCCAAGCATAGAAGCATGCAAACCAAATTTTCCTGTATAGTATTTATAAAGTATATTTTAGGTGGAAAATTATTCTCAACCTCATATGCAAACTTGGGTAAGAAATAACCATACAAAGCTTCAAACTTAGTAAATCATAGAAGAGAACTTCTTCATGTTATATCTTCTTAACATGGTTTTCTTAACAAGAGTCAACTAAACATCAAAAGCATGCAAATGTACCATTAATATTACAATAGATAAAAGGTAGACAAAGATATATACTTCTCTACGAGTAAGATGACATGTCATGGTTTTTCTCTTACACTCATCTATCATTCTATCAACAACATCTTATATCAAATTGTGCAACTATAGTTTAAGAGAATTTAACTAAGCTATATCAACTATCCTCCTTTACAACCTTCACAAAACCATTCAATCATGATTGTTCAACATCTCCCTTTTCACACATTCTTTTACATATATCAACATTGATGTGCAACAACATCTTATATCAAATTGTGCAACTATAGTTTAAGAGAATTTAACTAAGCTATATCAACTATCCTCCTTTACAACCTTCACAAAACCATTCAATCATGATTGTTCAACATCTCCCTTTTCACACATTCTTTTACATATATCAACATTGATGTGAACTTAGTATAAGAGGATGTTTTATATCTCCATCGTAACAGTCCTTACTATTAACTAATTCTTTAAACTTGGGATAGTGTCTTACTCTTTATCCACATAAGACTTAATCATTAAATATAGAGATCATGCAAGTGCACCATGTTACTTTACAGAAGCTCATTCATTCTTCTCTTGTACCCATAACCATATTCTCTTATATCGGACATAATTTCTAATACACAGTCTCAAACATTAGATATAATTTATAATACTTAGTCTAAAATAGACATAATTTCTAATACATCATGAGTTGCAATATACCATATAGATAACGAAATAGGGAAATCCTAAAGCATAGGTATGATTTTACTCATCTATACGGTCAATGTCATTACATACAACTATGCGTAAGAGTCTTTTCCTTTGACTATCTACCAATCTACTTTGCATAGATACATGGAAAAGTAAACATAAGAAAAGACTCTTTATTTACATTACTAGAACACTATTAGAGATAGAATACTTGAGTAATCTTATTACTTCCGCTTTACTAGTATTAGGGTACAATATATATCAAAGATTATATTAGCTTTACTAAGCATACTTTTCTTACCAGTTTGATAGATCTGAAAGAGAGCTTCCTCCCTTTTCTCTTCTACCTGTCTTCATCACACTTGAACATTCATTAGTACTACTAATTCTAACTGATGCTCTAAAACCCTAGATGATTAACATTCATAATATTTACTAAGGGGACTGTTTTGGGAAATGCAACGCTCCACCCAACTGTAGGCTCTCCGACGGATTTTACTCAGTTTGTCCGGAGGCCACCCCTGAGCTGGGAATGGTGATCTACAAGTAGGATAGGGATTTTTAAGTCTCTATGCCTAGAACCAACCACACAAAGCCTTAGTGGATATTGCAGTGCTCCTGCAATTCATGAGGTAGTGATCCTACTTGAACACATCTCATGTTCTAGCCTATTTCCTGGCTGTGGTGTTGTTTTCTGCTGGCCCAATCATGTCCTCGAGACTTGACCTTCTATGTTCTATGGCACATACAAGTGTTTAAAGATTTAGGTTTCAAGGCCCCAAATACAACACAGAAATAATTAAATAACATCCAGATAAAGATTAATACAAGTATTATCACATCCACACCCTATCCCAAAATACCATAGGGATAATCATACCAAAATACACGACATGCAACATAGATATAAATACAATTAATGAAATGTATAGGGATCTCCCATCTCTACATAATGGATAATGTTCAGCATGCTCCCATCTCTACGCAATGGATAGCCTTCATCACGCGACTTACTTAAATATGAAATGAGTACATTCAAACAACATTCAGCATGATCCCATCTATGCATAATGGATAGCTTTTAGCATGAAACTTACTTAAATATGAAATGAGTACATTCAAACAACATTCAGCATGCTCCCATCTCTGTGCAATGGAAGTATTCAGTATAAATATTTAATATATCAACACAGGACTTGAGGGAGCCTTCCCAAACTCTGTGCAGCACACAAGAAGTAGTAATATATTTAATAATATATAAAACAATATATTATACACGGAGCAATCTCTTAATGTCTAATACACAATAATAACAAATAACCCATACTCATATTTACACAGGGTCAGGTGTATCAAGTTGAACGCAGATGATGAATGGGTTGGGATCGGGCTCTCTCACTCGTCCCTTCCCATAAGCTATCCCTTCCCATAAGCTTTGCGCAGTTACTAAAAAAAATTGAGAACAGAAAAAAAAATATGCACATAAGATATTACATAAGGAAAAGTAAGCCCCATACAGAGCCAACGACCCACCAATAAAATACAAACCCCACAGATGACATTCAATATAGAAAATTCTATCAAAAATAGCCTATATATACAACTTATGAGACTAAGAGTAGACTGGGATCAGCTTCCAATCTCTGTGCAAGTATACAAATGACATAATATTCCGAAAGGTGAAAACATTAACACATGAAACAAAATAATAGATACACATCGAAATTTTCCAAGTTGTCAAATGCATGGACATGGAATCCTTCCCCAAGTCAGGATACGCATTGGTTAAAACCGCACAACAATATATAAATCCACAGGGATCCATCCCCAAATGCCATAGAAATTAACCCAAGGTGCAGGATGCCCCAAAATTCTATGCAATATAAAGAAATCAATCTTCAGAAGTATGTTAAATCTAGCATATAGGTAGTATATGCAATGAAACAGAGAGTAAGAAGGGACCTGAGATCGCTTGGATCCTGGCAGCGTAACTCTCTCAAAAAGGAAACATTCTCTCGGTTCAAGCTTCTTCCAAAACTTCTCACAGAGGTTAGTCTCCCCTCGCCCTCGTACAGATTCCACCAAGAAATAATTTTAAGCAAAAGAAGGAACCGTTTCTTTCTTTCCGAATCTCCAAGAAAACATGGAACCAAAAGAAACCTCCTCCTCTTTTCCCAAAACCAAATCATTCCAAAACAAAAAACGCCTTCAATCGTTTTTACCCCCAAATACTCACCCTTCCAGCGTTGATTACCATGTGGATCCCTAACAAGAACCACACCCCACCGTATGGCAGAGTCATTAACTGTATTAATTAAAAACCTCCCCAATACATCTGCGTGAGGGTAATAAGAAGGGCGCCAATACTAGGTTAGAATAATCAAATACATTTTCTCAAATAAAAACATAAACATATGATTAAAAGATACACATTTCTATATAGTTATACTATCTCATATAAAACACACACACACATATATATATTAGGTAATACATATATATATAGATAGATATATATAACAATAGCTATGCAACTTTTTAATTAAAAACAAGCCAAAGAGGGTATTCCTCAAAATAGGTATATCTATATATATATAAATATATTACAAATTAATTTAACCTAAAAACCAAAACACAGCATTATTAAATCATGCTCAAAGGCTAATCAAATCCAAAGAATCTGATGGCCTCATCAACTTTAAAACTCCCCCCTTGTGGTTCATCGTTCCCTTTTTCCACTCTAGGTTGCATTGCCTGCTCTAGTCTAGGTTTTTAGATAGTGTCTTTATGTAAAATAGATAAAATTGAGTAGATAAAATTTTTACCAGATATGGGGACGTTACAAAGTGATCCAATATTTCATTCTCGCATCGATCTTAATGGTCATTGATCCATGGATTAACACCTGATTGGTCCATGGTATCTCTTTAAAGAGCATGAAGGGCCATTTTCTTGATTATCAATTATGAGAAAATCATTTTAACATTATTTTTCCTTTACATAATAATATTTCCTCAAGTATATATTTGGATGGGGTCATCGATTGTTTGCCTCTTCAAGTATTTTAACCACATACAAACCCAATGTGTTGATCTATGGTCTATTTGTGTGAGCAACTGGTTAAGGTGTTCGATCTTTTGGAAATATCTTGTGTTAGTAAAAAAAACTATGTTGGAGAAGAATATGTGATAGGAGTGTACTTAACATATTCATATATTTTCCACTTCATAATCATATTCTACAATCAAGGATCATTACTTAGATCGATAGGATACTTAGTACTAAATATTGTAAAATTAGAAAATTCTTTGCATTTTCTGCCACCAACACATTCTTTATTATAAACTAACTGATGATTTTCTCATCCACACAATATGTTAGATAAAAAATCATGATCACTAGAAGGATGGGGATCAGTTTACCAATGTTATATGACAAATTCTAGAAATGTCTCATAATAGAACTGCAATTGTACATGGTACTGAAAACAACATGTGTCCCAAAATGTGATGGGCCTAACATACTAGGATTAATATTTACAAATATGCTAAGGTAAATATCCAAATCAATATTACTTTTCTTAAAAATTTTGAATAGTTCAAATTGGGAGACCTATGTTATATGCTTGGTCATCATCATGTGCCACGACATCTGTTTCCTCAAATTTAATTGGCCTCCTTTTTTCATACTTTTTCTCATTCTTTTCATCTATATAATTTCTCTTGCAATCATAGTTTTGTTTGTCATTCTTTTAGGATCCCATATTTAAAGAATTAGAAAGTAGAAATCCAATTCCAAAATAACAAAGGCAAAAAGCCTAATTCCACAAGTGATGAGGAGAATTTCAATATACCAAAGACAAATATCCACAAATGATGAGGTGAATTGCAATATCCAAATGCCAAAATTCCACAACTACTGAGACATGTTCAAATATACCAAAATTTAAAAACAATTTAAATCACTTTATCTTCTCATTTTGGGGGGGAGATAATTCAATGAGTGGTATAAAAAATATTTTAAAGGAAATATGATGAGTGTTATAAATAATATCTTTACTAAGAGTATATATACAAGTTCCAACCAAAATATATATTTTAATTGGATTTAGTTGATATAAGTCATTTAATTAGATAGATTTCATCATCTTGGATTAGAAAATTCTCAGATAATAATTGAATAAAACCCTTGGGTGAGATTCATGTTAAATTCTCAACCAAGATTTTAAAAAATATTAGCTGAGCATTTTCTATAACCCTAAGTTATTTATTTGTGAAAAATATCCTAGTCGAGAATTACAAAAACTCTCGGTCAAAAGTGTTTTAATCAACCAAAACAATGAATTCTACTACAATTTTAAAAAATCTTCAACTTCTAAAAGGAAAAGCCACAACAACTTTTGAACATCATATGGAATACCTTCTATCCATAGATTCATCTTTGAATCTAGTTTACAAATGGTATAAGAATGGCATATTTTCATTAAGAGTTATTATTTATTAATATTTTTTCTAAACTTTATCACTTAAGAAATGTATTGTTCTCAAAATTACCTGAAATGAAAATTCAACATTGTCAAAATTGTAGCAAGAACAAATATAAAAAATCATATTCCAAATCCTCACATTGTTCTCTTTAAAAGGTATTTTTACTTTTAGTGGCAATGGTCACATAAAAAAATAAATAAATAAATTAGTGGCCACTTAAGTGTGGCTATATGGAATCACTTTTTGTTTTACTCTATTTCAATTAAAAAATCACCAAATACTTTCTATGTAGTACTCATGATCCTTATCTAAAATTTTAAAATATATGCACTTGATAAACATTAGATTTATCCCCGTATATGTCCATAAATAAATACAAATTAAATATGAATACGGAGGTAAGTCAATTATCTTCCAATCTTGTTTTTACTTTAAAATTAAAGAAACAAAAAAATTGTGACTTTTTTTTGATAAAAAGAAGGAAAACATGTTATCTATTTTCATGTTTTCACCATATTCTAGTTGATATGAATGAGTTCAAATATTAAAAAACATAATTATATCCTTAAACATTAAGGCATATCTACCAAACACGTTTAATTAGTTGGAATATCTTGAAATGTTAAATAGACCTAGACATCTCTAAAATATTAAAGTCCTTGAATCGATAAGTAGGGATTTCCAAATGAGTTTTTCTAGCAAAATGAAGGCACATATGACTCAAATAAGCCCATAGTTTGAGAGATGTGAGGGAAGAATGAAAAATGGCCCAAAGAAGGACATAGTTTGAGAGATGTGAGAGGAGAAGGAACACCAAATAAAGAAATAATTTGAGATATGTGAGGGGAGAGGAATGAAAACCAAAGGCTAGTCCCCCAAGGCCCATAGGTGGTTGAATAAAGCACAAAGGGAACAAAATAGGACAACATATATACTAGGATGATCCTACAACCAAAGAGACAAAATAATAAAACCAAGATGCTCATGGGGTTTATGATAAAGTCACCAATTCCAAAGAGCAGTTTCGAAGAGTAAACAAAATCTATGAGTCTGGTGCAAGGTGAGATAGACATCCAAGAATTGATGGTGGAAACCGAAATAGGAACACATGCAATAAGAATCTCATACTATTGTTACTCTACCTATTCCTTGTTTCTTAATTGTCAAGTATTTCCAAACGGCTACTTTCTCTCACTGATTGTTGGTCACTATGCTAATTCCCTGGTTGTTGGTCACTATGCCAATTCCGCATGTGAAATCATTTTCCTCTTTTCCTTAAGGGTCATAGGGACACCCACCCTCCCACACCTGCAACCCCTAATTTCCACATATATGTATAAATCGTAAAGTTAATCCCTTTTTCGAAGGAATAATAAAGAGAGTAATGTAGAGAAGATCATATTGACTAATCAATTTGGCCTAAGTCAAGTGGTTGTGGAATGGAGTGTTATCCTTTGCACGTAGGTTTTATTTTGCAATTAATGTGTGGAACTTATAATGAGTATATTCTTGTTAATATAAAAATAAAAATAAAAATTTCATAGAGATTCATTCTTATTAAAAAAAGAAAGCTAAACATTCTAATTTTTCCACATTATCTATTTACAAAGATAACTCCATTTGTATTTACAAGGTTGCTTCTAGATATGCACCTTTTGAGCCAAATGCATTATACACATGGTTTACTTAATCCCCACAAACAAGAGGTTGTATACACCAATTTGGTGTCTTTAGTAGTAACCTTAAAATTAGATAATATAAAACTATTAAATTAAAACAATCTTAACCACAAATTTATTAAATACAAATGGTTTCAAATATTGTAAGTAATTTAATTTAAATAATTTTGAAGGGAAACTTATACAAGTCAATTTGGGGTCTTTACTAGTAACCTTAAAATTAAATTATATAACATTATTAGATTAAAACAATCTTAACCACAAATTTATTAAATTCAAATGGTTTCAAATCTTGCAAGTAAGTTAATTTAATTAATTTGGAAGGAGAACTTTTTCTTGAATAGAATATTTTTTTTTAAAGAAGTTATAGTTTCAAAGAGATACATAAGAAATGTGATTATTTTAAGGCATTACATGATATTAAAAAAAATATGAATACACAATTTTACTTGGTTAAAAAATAGACTAACTTAAAAATTATGTTTACCCACTTATTAATCCATTATACTCCTAAAGTATGTAAATTTAATATAATGTTAGTTTATTTTTTATTCTAATTACATTTTATTATTAATTAAAATTTTTTTTAAAGTGTAATAATAAAAACTAGATGTAAAATCATAGACATGTATAATAATAACAAGGATAATAAACTATTTTTAAGGTCATATCCTAGCCACATACCAATTTTTGGTGTATTGTTGTGTCCTCGGTCGCCTTGGTGTCCTTTAGAGGCGATGGGAGACAAACAGATACATTTTTTTTTCTTCAAATTCCTCTGTTCTTACACACATCCGCAATGTCCATCGATCCTTAATCCGCCATTCCGTAATCTGCAATCCGCAGTGCGGGATTTGGAAATCAAAAGCCTCCAATCGTTGCTCGGAGAAAACTTCACCTCCGCAAATCCGCAATCCACATTGCAAGATTCGGAAACACGGACGCCCAATCCATGACTCCAGAAAAACACCCTTCTACATTTCGCAATCCGCAATCCGCATTGCGGAATTCGGAAATGTGAAAATCCAAATCTACGTTTCGGAAAATTTCCCCTTCTGGATTCCGCAATCCGCATTTCGCATGCGGAACTTAGAATTCGGGAACTCTATATCGCAGTCGGGGAAACATTTTGCCTTCTGGATTCCACAATTCATAATACACTTGTGGGTGCGGAAAGGTGTAAGTCTATCCACGTGAATCCAAGGTTGATCCTTGGCCTCCGCAATCTACAATCTGCATTGCAAATGCAGAACTGCGGAAACACACCTCCTGTAATAGCAAACTTCCCAGGGTTATAACTCCATCATCCCTGAACCAAATAGGGCAAGTCTGGTACCGTTGGAAAGCTCTTGGAGAGATCTATCCACTTATGCAATCTCCTACCACAGTTGAGGTGTTGCATGAAATTGCAAGTAGTCAACGCTTCCTAGTGTATCGTGACAAGGGACTAATCACCTCTCGTAGATCCTTGAAATCTGGAGATGGTAAGTTTACCAATCACCTGCGGGTTTTGGTGTAACGACAGCCATACTTCCAACAATTGGTATCCGAGCTAGAGGTCACGAGTTCGATACATACTTGGCTCGCGCTGAGGGGGATATTGTTGCACGAAATTGCAAGTAGTCAACACTCCTCGGTGTATCGTGACAAGGGACTAATCGCTTCTCATAGATCCTTGAAATTTGGCGGTGGTGAGTTTTTACCAATCACCTACGGGTTTTGGTGTAATGGTGCCTGTACTTCCAACATGAGGTCCCTAACATTGTCATATTTCCAACTGAACTAATACCTAAATTCCTTCAATATTCCTTCAACCATCTGCAAAGTACCTTGCATGCCTTCTGCCATGGCTTCATCTTTTTACCCTTGACCCAAAGAGGGTTCCTGAAGACACTATAGGGATTTATAACTCCTTCCCCATGTCCAGCTGAGGTCAAGCAGTCCATCCTAAGGTGAATGAAATGTATAAAAAAACACATATAATGAAACTAAGCTAGACAATGCATCTATAACCTGCAAGGTCAGTAGTGCATTAAAATTATTCAATAATGAAGGAAACAAACATCGACTCAGCCTCATACTTAGGCCTATACATAGTCTTCATACTAGTCCATTTCATGCAATCATCCATTCAAATAACTTGATCATAACAAGTAAACATAACACATAAAATAAAATCATTTAACACCAAGAGGAGCACTTATCTTTAAACTAAAGTTGTCAAGGCAACTGGCTAAGTGAGAGCAACGTTCCACCCAACCTTAGGTGTCTATCCAACCTATACTCTTTCAACTGAGAGACCACCCCCGAGCTGGGTTGTGTATCCACTAAGGAGGGATAAATAGGCTCTCTCACAGTCAAGGCTCCATACTCATGCTAAGCGAACATACAGTTGGGTTTATCAAGCATACACATGCTAAGCCAACCTACAGTTGGGTTTATCAAGCATGCAAGGAAACAAGGAGGATGACGCTAATCCAGTGAGATCAACCACAGAGCTACGAGAATCTCAAGACACTCAACATTCATGGCACCCACATTACCTACCACACCCAACACAAGGAAGGCCCCCTTCTCTGCTGCATAGTCCCTCAGGGCCCCTTCCCTCCAGTGGTATTCAGGGTGGGAATAGAAAGGTACAACTGCTGTTTCAATGAGATTTCAACCTTCATTGGGTTTATCAAGCAGATCCAACCCTAGGTTTGACCTTCTAATATGTTATTCAAGTTGGGCTCTTCTCAAGGTTGCGACCTAAGATTAATCGCACAACTCGGTCCTTTGCAAACATATACAAGTCTCTCAAGGCTTCACTAAGTTTCTCATGCTCTATATTTCATCTCAGGGTCCAGGTTCATGGGTTTTATCAACAGCAAATGCTTCCACGCAGGGTTCTTTGTGCTCTTAGCTCTGCAAATTTTGGCTATCATAGAATCACTATTTTTCTTGTTCTCCTTCCTGGCTTGGCTCTGCAAATAGCATGATGAATTGTGTTATGGGTCAGTCATGGATTTGGGATTAGGGTGAGCGAAGTCCCAGGTGGTAGAGTGTCTTACGGGACAATCAAAACATAGCCATACCCTGCCATATGGATCTATGGGGCTGCTCCATAATCCATCGACTTCATGAGCTGTTTTCTCAACCACCCTCTTACAACAGCAATAAATGTCATCAAGGGAGTCAAATGGGTTCACAAATCAACATGTGGCAGCATGGGTTCCAATCCTACAACCCCCTCACCTCTCCCTAGTGGATACACGTGGCCCCTTCTCTTTGATTTCCTCCTTAGCTAGTTTCTTGGCATTTTAATTGCAATAATAAATATTTACATCATTTACAACGTCTCATGGCTTATCAACACATGGATAATAAAATGTCAAATACTTTCCTCTGCAAATAAACCTAAGCATCCACTAGTGGGGCCTTGGCCTTGAGCTCCACACTAGGGAAAACATACATTGCATGTACACAATATTTACATTGAAGCCAATAAACCCTAAGGGTAAAAAATGGGGACATGACATGTATGAGATCCCCTTGTTTGTGGGACAATGGCCCCACATTCCTGCAACTATTTGACTCCTACAATCTATGGATGTGTATATACCATACCCCTCTCCTTATTTGAACCTATAAATTCATAGGAGGAAACACATTTTGTAACAATTAGGTCCACTCAAGATGTACTATATTTTCCACATTAAGTGATATGAACATTGTAGTATTCTAAACATTATTTTTTTGGACCATGTTTAGGGTGAAATTCGACTTAAAAGCATCTATTCTTTAGACTACTTTTATAAGGACATCTCACTTCTCTTCCATAATTATGGAAAATAATTGTGACAAATAATAGTATGGTATTGTGATTAATTTTAAATCTAGTAACTTAAAAACTAGACAAATTTAAAATGTTTAGGAATTTTGTAAGAAGTTATAATCTTACTTGATTAACTCTCCCATTTAATTAATTTAATTTTTTTTTAACTAAGATGATTAAAAATTAAAATGAATTAATAATTTTAATATTATTTTTCAAATATATAAATCAAAGTTTGGTTTTAATATCAATCATAATCGTAATCATTTGATTTTTTTTTCCAAGAAAAAAAGCGTAATTTATTTCAGCAGAGGTGAACAAAATTACATTATGTATATGCATTACAAGTATGCATGCGGATACCCACTTTAGGAAGTGTCGGTATTGTTAACTATAGTATCTTCTTTACATCAATCTGGTGTGTTCATAACACCATTTTTTCAACCAAAAAAGAAACATAGTAATATTTTCTGGTAGCTCCCCGAGCCTCCTGATACATCAAAAACTAAAAAAACCTGTGATATGAGTCCTCATAATGTCGACACAAAAAAGGATTGGTAGGATTTCTCAAAAATTCCTCAATTTCCTAATAAGATTGAAATGCCATTTCATCAACAAAAGGCCGATGATAGTAGTCATAGAGTGTCCCTTCACGATACTCCTTTATCTTCCACACCCCCATTGCCAGGATCCTGTCAACTTTAGAAGCCTCGTCCGCCTCCTTGTTATTATCCCTGTAAATATGTCTGCAAGAAAAATGTATGAATGAGTTCTATAGTTCTCGAATGTCCTGTAGTATGTTAGCAAGTCTAAGATCTCTACATTGTTGAATACCAAGTGACCAATTAGTAACATTCATTGAGTCTCCATAAACATTAATACTCTGACATCCAGTCTCAATGGCGAACAAAAGGAGGAGTTTGCAGCTCATGAGTTCTGCATAGTTATTCCCAACACCCCCCAGACCCCAGAAAAGGTGAAAGTAGTGGGATATAGTGAGATGTAAGATGGCCCCTCCTCCACAAACATTTTCTTGAGCAGAGCCATCATAGAATCCCTAAGGGATGGAACGATCAATGTCCAAATCCATAACTACTCTCTGTTTGGAAACTCTAATACGTTGTGGGAATGCATTTAGAAAACCACAGATGAGTGTGGTAGAGATAGAAGGTGTACATAGTTTGTCTAAGAAGAAAAGGTTGTTCCAAGCCAACCATATCCCCCAAGAAACCATCAAAGGTAGAGCTTTATAAGATTTGCCAATTGGATCATTGCACCACACATTCCATGCCTCTAGCAACATATCACCCACCCAGTTATACTGAGAATTTGTAATCAGGGAGCATTCTTCCCACTTGCATCATGTATGGACATTGTAAAAATAGGTGTAAACATGTCTCCTCAGCCGCTTTGCATAAAATACACCAACCTGGTCCCACCTGATTATTTTTCTGTAAAAAATCCCAGGTAGGAACCGAATTCTCGAGCACATTCCATATAAATAATATTTGTTTCATAGGACAATTTAGTTTCCAGAGTGGCTTCCACCACCAGACCACATTGCGAGGATTGAAAAAATAACTTAAACTGATATATCCATTCTTTGGAGAAAAAATGCCATTCGGGGCCCCCTCCCAAACCAAGCAATCTTCCCTTTCACGGATGAGAATTTGAGATTGAATAAGTGCCCTATAATAAATCCTTAATTCCTCCTATTCTTCCACCGATAAATCCAAAGTGTTGACATCTATCCATGATTGAGTCGATGGACAATCCAATGCTCGAATGGCAAGCTGAGATATATATATGATACCCATGTCTCGGAATGATGCAACCAATCCATCCGATAAAATATGTCTTCCTTCTCTCCCAAACCAGGGGTCTTCCCCCACCCGCAGTGAATGACCATCCCCAATGTTCCAGGCCAAAAGGTCACCAACAACAGAGAAAGAATCCACAACAGCTTTCCAAATGACTGACCCTCCTCTATGTGACTGTGCAGGGTTCCGAACCCAGTCCAAAAATGATGCAGGAGCAATGTATTTCTGTATGATTACCCGGGTCCATAGACTGTCGGTATTTAAGATTCTCCAGACTCCTTTGGCTACTAGATCTTTTGAAAAATGGTGAATGTTTTTTAGTCCCCACCCTCCCAATGCCTTGGGGATTGTGATTCTCTGCCATCGAACCCATGGGGATACAAAATCTCCTTTGCTGCTCCAAAGGAAGTGAAAGCAAATTTTTCGAGCCTTCTCCAACATTCCTTTGGGGATCCAAGAAAGGGACATCCAATATACAGGAATGGCCTCAAGTACAGATTTCACCAGGACCAACCTTCCTGCTCTCGAAAGCCATTTGTGGCTCCACACCTTCACACGTTTGTGGATCTTCTCAATAAGCCAATTCCAATCCTGTTTTGTATATGCATTCAGTTTTAATTGGAACCTGAGGTAGCTAAATCCAACATCAAGAACCATTAGGGAATAAGGAAATATCCTTCTTATGGCCACAATCTCAGTATCTCTTAACAAATGGACCGACAGGGTAGATTTCCTTTCATTTATCTCCATACCAGTGGCTGTTGAAAAGAGTTGAATAATACCTTGAAGGGTTTCTATATCACCATGCGAGCCTGAACAGAAGATGAGAATATCATCCACAAAAAGTAGATGAGAGATGAAAATATCTAGAGCCACCTGAATACCATGGAGTGTGCCCTCCCTACAAGATTTCTTTAGGGCCTTACTTAACCCTTCTGCTACCAAAAGAAAAAGCAAGGGTGACAAGGGACAACCTTGATGAAGACCTCTTTCCAAGTGAAAGAAAGGAGAGGCTACCCCATTTATGAGTACCGCAAATGAGACCGTAGAGATACAACTCATTATCCACCTGACAAAATCCACAGCAAAGCCCCGATGAGTAAGAAGCAGATGAATGTATAACCAACTCACCTTGTCATATACCTTTGACAAATCAATCTTAATAATGGCTCCTTTGATTTTCTTTGATTTCATACTATGAATGCCCTCCTTAGCCACACCAATAGCCTCATGAATTTGGTGACCCTCCAAAAACCAAAATTGTTCCATAGAGATATGTTTGGATAGAATGACTTTCAGCTGCCTTGCAATAATTTTGGACACCACCTTATACACACAGTTGCACAGGGAGATGGGTCTGAAGTCACCAAGAGAGGAAGAATTATCAGTCTTAGGGATAAGGGCAATAAAAGTAGAATTTAGTGCAGCATGAATTTGCCCAGAAATTCTTGTATCTTCCACCATCTGTAATAAGTTGTTCCTAATGAGTTCAAAAAGTGCCAAAAGAAATTCTATTGTCCAGCCATCCGGACCTGGACTTTTATCTTTCTGGAAGCTCTGAAGGACCCCCTTCAGTTCTTCTTATGTAACAATTGCCAGCAAGGACTGATTATCTTCCTCTTCAACAAACCGTGGAAAAAGTTATGCCATCCTAACAATTTCAGCAACAGTTACCTGTGTAGGGGCTTTAAAAAGAGTCTGGAAATGTTCTACCCCCACCCCAACCATTCCATCAAAGGAAGTCTTTGTTTCCCCCAACAAGTCCTCGAGGCTCCAGATAGTGTTGGAAGCCTTTCTTCCTTTCGCATATGCATGAAAATTTTTTGTATTCTCATCGCTTGCTGCAAGACATATCGCCCTGCTTTTCAATCTCCACGTTTCCTCTTTTTCTAGCAATAATGAGTTTCTCCTTCCTTCCAGTGAAACAAGGTGAGCCTTTTCCTCCACAGACCCCAGACCCCCAGTCCCAGAATCATAAATAGACCTCAGATCCAGTTCAATCAGTTTCAATTCCCTGTCATCGCTAACTCTCTTATCATGGGCCCAAGCCTTAATTGGCCCTTTAATCCTTTTGATATTAGCAGTGAACTGTTGGGAGGCCGAGAAAACTTCCCTAGGATTGAAAGGTACCCAGAGAGAACTTACCTGGTTAGTGAAGGACTCATCTTTTATCCAAATTTTATTGAACTTAAGAGGCCCAGCTAGTTTAATAGCTCCCATACGGAGTTCAAGAAAGATGGGGAAATGATCAAATGATCCCCCAGAACCCACCCACTACCTCATGAGGAAGTACCTGTCCACGAAGGAATCAGAAACCAAGAATCCCAGCCGCTTCTCAACCCGGTTTTCTCCAGTTCTGTTATTCCTCCATGTAGGCTTAAGGAGGGTAGGCTTAATATCAATCAAATTTTGGATAACCAACTTTTGTGTGAAATACTTAGCCAAAGGGTCAGAACGAGCTCTACTGCCCCAAACTTCTGACGTGCCAAGAGAGAAATTAAAACCACCCCCCAACACGAGGTTTCCCTCCTGTAAAAGCGGATTTGAGAGAAGAGTATCCCAGAAGGGGATACGATTCAAATAAGTACCATAAACATTTACCACAGTGAACAAATCACCAATATCAAGAGTCGATCAGGGAAAACCCAGAATGGAATCCATCCCCCAAAGATTATGAACCTTCACCGTTCGTACATTCCATCCAATAGCCAGACCACCAGAATGACCACGAGCATCCAAAGTAGCAAAAGACCAACCACTGAACCAACTCTCTAACATAGACTTTATCACCAAACCCTCACCCAAATTTTCTTGAAGTAGAATGATATCCGGGTGTTTAAGAGATACCACTCTACGCAAAGCTAATTGTTTATGGGGACCATCCAGACCCCAGCAGTTGAAAGACATAACCTTCATTAGCGTCCCCTCTTCTGGGCATGCACTGCTCTAAGCGCTAGATCAATAGTCACCTGTTTACCTTCTAGCAGGTCCATCTTGGCCTTTGACTGTGCCTTGGATAAATGAGATTTCCTTCCACGGCCTTTACCCGGTTTACACACCCCAACACCCAGCCCCCCAGAGGTAATCTTTGTGAGAGATTGAAGGAAATATCCGGACTTCGAGGAGTTGGTGGGGGATGATGAAGAGTGCACCTCTTCAGGGGAAGGATTTGGATTACGGGGTATATCAATAAGCATCACACCAGGAGTCGATGGATTTACCAAAGTACATGCAGGGTGAAGTTCAAAACAGGAGGTTTCCAACCGGGTCAATAGGGGAAGAGATATTCAAATTTTTGAGAGCCTCCAACCAGTCCTATTTGTCCAAAGAAAAATTATACAAAACAAAATGAAAGGAATGTGGGTTTATGGAAGGAGAAATACCCCCAGCGATAGTCATCTAGGCCATGAAAGGAGCTGGAGGTGTAATTTCAGTGGGGGCTACATCCAGGACAGTTCCTTCCTCAACCAACGCAGTCCGAAACGGTCCTTGCTCCAAGCCAGCTTCGTCCTCCGCAATAGTAAGGGGTTTTGTAGAAGTTTGACCTATAGGAGGAGGATCCTCCACAGTACGAATCGGTCCATGCTCCAAGCCAGCTTCAATCTCCACATTTTGGAGGGAATCTGTAGTTGTTTGGCTGACAGGAAGAGGGGCCTCCCTAGTTGTGGATTTGTTGAAGCCACCACCATTTCACTTCCATAAGGGTAGCTGACATTCTGCAACTGGATGTCCATAGGCATGGCACCGACGACATCTAAAAGGAACATTTTCATAATCAAGTTTCTGAACATATGAATAGGGCCCCCAGCTAAGTGTGACATCCAGTGCCAAACCTTCCCTGATATTTAGATTAACCAAAATACGTGCTACCTTCCGTTGACGGGTTTGGAGGAAACTATAATCTCCATCCAGATAAGTGCCAATAAGATTCCCAATACCTTCAAAATGCCTCGCCGACTAGTAGTGTAGAGGTAAGCCTGGTAGGCGAACCCAAATAGGGACCAAATCCAGTCATTCACGGCTAGCATCAAACATTGGATGCCAAGGTTTAATCATAACCGGGAAATGATCCCAACTCCAGTTTGAATTTAGAACCCATTTATCTTGTTCCTCATTCTGAAAATTGAAGGCGAACCAGTTTCGAGTCAATTTGATTACCTCAGGGATATAACCGAGCTGAGCAACCCAGTGCTCCGCCACCCACACCTCGATGGTATGCAGAAAGAATGACCTGCCTAGTGCCTTACCAACCAATGTGATACTGGTCATCTTGACAAGTTGGTGTGTCAAAACCCAAAAATTCCGAAAAAAATTAAAATTTTGAAAATATCATATAATGTTATTAAATGCCATCATTTAACTGTTTGTTTAGCTTATGTGATCGTAAATGTATCTGAATGATCTTTTGTTATAACTAAATTTTAATATGAGTTTATTTACAGTTACCGATTGTTTTTCTGTTTTGCAACCTCAAGGGGGAATTGCCATGACAGCCTGGGCTTACTTAGCTTTCGAGCTAATGCAATAGATTTCCTTTTTCTTACAGATATACAGGTAATGTTCGGGTCGCTGCAAACATCTTTAAAGCATTATAAATCATTTAGTTGTACCAAATTATTCAGTAAAAAGGTCTAAGCATGCTAGCCAGGTTATCAAGTGTTTGAAGGTAGCACTCTGCCTATGACCTCCTCAATATCTTACTGATAGAAAATTAGAATTTACTAGAGAATATGATAACTATTTTTCTTGAAATTTAAAAGAATTAGATAATCTAGAGAGTATTGGTCCATTACTAATATGCATGAATTTCTTAACTAGAACTGTAGAGTATAACAGAGTTATCATAATCAGATCAATTTTTACTCCACCACTGTTATTGCATCAAGTCATGTTTAGAGTGAGAATATTCGATGTGCAACTTCAATTATAATGATCTGAAGATATCAATATATATATATTCTTTGCTTGTCTCAAAACAATTACCAGGTATTCTGTAATTTACATGCCTCCTCTTAACTTTTTCAGGATTTGTTTAGCTTGAAAAACTAATTCTATTTCTATGATCGATAATTAGATTGAGAACTGTAAGCTATATTGATTAAACTCATTGCGTCTTAAGGATGACAAGAGTCTACTTGTCATAAGCGGAATCTGAGTCTATTAAAAGATTATTATCAAATTGTAACAACAATTGCATAATATAAATGGAACGCAAGGCAAGATTTTATTAAACGTTAAGCAAGTTTTAAAGGTATCCATCCAATGTTTTGTTTGTTAAAAGGATGACATGTGAACTTATGGCATTGCAATAACTATGGATAACCATGCAATAATTCCTATCTACCCATGCTATGGTTTTTATTTAGCAATAATGATGAGAATCTCATCGTGAACTTGAACATTATTGACACTTGCATTAATGTATTGGTTGTAGGGAAAAGTGTCATTGTTCTCATATGCTAAGTTCGAAATATTGTTTTACCATGGAGTAATTGGCAAGTTTAAACTATGGCTCATTACCATATTGGAATATCCCTGCTATGATTTTAGTTTGCCCATGCTATGATTTTAATCGAATAACAATTAATTGGTATCTCATCGTGGAACTTAGGAGCATCGACCCACTGCATGGGAAAATTGAAATGCAACGTGGTGAGTCTTGAGCCACGCGTTTGGTGATATAAAAAATTTGACCAAACCCTACTTAGCCATTTCTCCTTTGCCTTCGGGCTCGGTCGCTCTACGAACCCTCCTGGTTCAGTCCCTACTGTTCACAGTGTACTAGCAGCTTCTATGCTACTCCCTGCCTTCATGTTTGTTCAATGTATCGTCTGGAATACCTTTTGTTTTGCTATTAGCAGCTGTAAGTTGTGAAAGACCTAGGGTTTATCCCTTTGTTACCAATTAATCCTGTCACGATGTGGCCATAACTCTTGTCTTGGTTCTGTCACGGCTTCCATCGTGTAAGTTACTCTTTGCTTCAGCCAACCTATTCCTTTGGTAGCGAAGGTGGGGTTTTTACTCATTTGGTTCGTGGCTAGCAGGTTAAAATGACGGAGCTCCTTTCGAAATCACTGGTAAGCCGATTATTAATTCGATTCCCCAGTTCGTTGTTTTTAAGAGATAGTTTAAATAATATTATATATAGAGCTTTAACCACACCAGTCTTTTTGTTGCAGGAACTATCTACCCTTGAAGGTGTACAAGGCACATTCCTCGGCGGTTGACTTAACCTGGTAAGCCTAGTCTTTCACCATGGCGTCTCCTCCTTGCTGGTTGTTAGGATGATTAGGTTATGGTTGAGTGAGGCGACTATGGAATCCCTCAACTCGGTTCAGTCTTGCACTGTTTGTTGTAATGAGTTCTTTGATAAGGTTATTTTGTAATGTAAGAGTAGGTTATGGCCTCGGTCAACCTGGTAATTGTTTGTCCTATCTTTTGTACTTAGGGTCTTTCTGTAGAAGGTTAATGTATGAAAATGGAAACCAAGGCCGTGAGTCTGTCTGAGGTTACGGCCTCGTTGTCTTGTTTATTACTGTATTTCTCGAAATTAGCAGGGTTTGCATCCAGGGTTTTGATAATATAACATATTATAAAGTTTTACCTGTGCAATGGATTTGCTTAACATATGCGTTTTAAATTCCAAGCTATGTACAGTAGTAAGTGAATTGTTAAGTCTCTAAACCACTTATACAGTGGATTTCGTAGCTCGACTGTAGGTGAAACATTGTCTTAATTAATTAGCCTTAACTTTGCCTGTACAAACGGGTCGGTAGGGTTTTACCCGAACTGTTTTTACAATTGGATTTTAAGTTCGAAAGCTTAGGCTTTCAGTTCAAAATATGACTCTATTGAAAATGATGAGCTGACTAAATAATAGGACTTCAATCCAAAGTTTACAGTTGTGATTACAATTGATGTCTTCTTCTGTCATTTCGATTTTGATTCTGAAGCTCGACAATGAGCTAGAACCCTATTCTGTTTGTTTCCTTTATTGTAAAATTAATAGCTAGGTTACTTCTCTGCTGATAAATTCTTGTTGTAAAAACTGGGATGATAGGGTTCGATTCGAACACCACAGTCGTGCTTTTGTTTAGTTGCTTATTCGGTTGTTATGATTATGGCTGTCGATAATTGAGAGTCAAGTGGCAGATGTTAATATGATAACTAAGCTTGACAATGAGTTAAAATACTGTTCTATTAACCCTACTGTTTTGAATTAATAACTAGGTTATTTACAACTGTTAAAATCTTTAGGTTATGGAGATGCGAACCTGTAAACTGTGAATTTCTCTCGTTTGTTTATTTATTTTCGATGTAGCCAAGGTGTAGGCTAAGATTTGTGACAATACTGTTGAAATAACATAACTAGAATTTACTTCTACTTATGTGATGGTATTGAACTTGCTTAAGCTTTTAACATGAAGGTCTGATAAATTTTCAGTTAGGGTTTTGCACAATGATTTAAATATCATGAGATAACTGGTTAAAAATTCTATCTTAGGGTTAGTACCGTGACACGAATATTCTAACTATGGTTACTATTCTTCTGCAAGGTTATCAATAATGAAATCAATATTGTAATTTATGTGGTCGTGTTTATTTCTGTTCCTATGATTGTTTAAACGAGCTTATAATTCCAGAGAATAATTATTGTATACTAAAACCCTACTTATCTATTTAACTATTATAATTAAACTAGGTTTAAGAATTACAATAATAAACTATTGCTTACAATATTACTATTGCATAGCATGCATTAAAATACCTTATCAGTAAGAAATACTGATATTAAGGAATGCTGAAACACAATAGCTATACTAAATCTATCTACTGCTACTCTGATATACTATTTTATTGACTAATTACTCTTCAGACATATAGAAATAAACACATCATACATTTATTCAGACTTGACAAACATAAGGAGATAAATGACAGAACCTATTTTTGTGGACAACAACAGCAATGGGAGGCTGTTCCTCCCTACCAACTCCTGGAGAGTGCCTATACATCACTTCTCAGGGACCCCGAGCTTGCTTTGGTCTCCCTGGCTGGAACTAGGTGCAGCAAAGTAATTCTCTCAGCCAAAACAGCTATAATGAAACCAAGTTACTGCAGCATTCCTCTCAACAACTTCCTTACTGTATATTTCCATCTTCCTCAATGGGACTCCTGAATAACATTCACCTGAATGTATTCTCCCTCCAGAACAAAAATCGAACCCCCAGCTCAGTTCACTGAGTACTATTTAAAAGATTGCCTAGGTCTTTGTTGGGTTATCTGTCATTAATGAGCCACCTGCTCTGATTCCACTTTTTTGGGAATCATGACCCCAAATATAGGGAAGTTGCCACCTGCAACTTAGGAAGTGTTTGAGGATGCTGCCACTTGTCATTTTGCCTTTCCACCTAGTTCCATCCACCAGTTTGACCAATAACCTCTTTTTAACAGCTCTCCCATGCCGTTGTCTTCATAATTTATTTATTAATAATAAAATATTCTGAATTACATTCCATTTCTAGTGACTTTGCTGAGTCATCAATTCCTACTTAGCATTAAATTTAACATAATGTCTCAGGAATATAATAAAATGATTACATAATTTTTACAAAATTGGGGTATGTGACATGGTGCCACTAAATATCTTCACCTAGGGCATAATTGTATTTAGTCCGACTCAACTTCAACCATCATTTCCTTCCATGCTTCTCCAGATGGATTGTATCATCAGAAGAATGACCTCCCCACTCTTTAGAGCTGGTACCAGAGCCCACACATGGACTGGAAAACCCTCGTTGTTCGTGGATCCCCAGAAACCCTATACCTGTTCCTTCCTGTGGCCCCTCAACATTCAGACCAGGGAGGGTGTCCGATGAGAAATAACTTGGGTTAACTGGTTCATTATTTTTATCACTTGCAGAACAAGGGGCTCCATCCTTAGGCACCATGTAATCTATGGCCTGAATCACCTGTTCAAGAGACCAAAGGGGTGCCACCGTCTCCTTCAGAGGTGATGCCGATGAGATTCAAGTGGATGAATCGCTTAACGGTAAGAGACCTGGAGAAAGTGCCAAAAAGTTTGACGGAGAAAAACTTGATTCCAGACGAGCCTCTCCTGCTGAGAACCCGGACTACCCATAACCAGCATAGTTCACCACATCATGCCCCCAAACGCTAGGTGTCTATGTCTAGATCGACATCCCATCCAACGGATCATAGGAATAGTCCAGCTGTTCTTCGTAGGTTGCCATTGTAGGGTAACGAATACACAGTAAAAACTAACAGAGGAAAGCAGGAACAGGGAAAGTGGTAAGTAAAACCAGAGCAGGTAAAAACAAATACCTACGAATCACGTCTCATTACCCAATACTGTTAACGCTAATCAAGAAAAATGCAAGCCTCCACGTCGCACGTCAACTGTCCGGACATTAGTAGTTCCACAGTGCCTGACAGCAACGGCCTCTAGCGGCCATCAGAGAACTAGGGAACTGCCATCTTTAGCAAACCCTAAATCTCGCTCCTCCGAAGCTATCCCCAATGCCGACATGTTTTACAGGCATGCATTGCTCCCAATCTTTGGCAAGGACTAGTGTTCATAATCATTTGATTTATTATTATTATTATTATTTTTTGTTAGATATTTGATCATTTTTAGTTTTAAAGAATTAGTCAATATTATAATTTCTATACATATGTTTTAATAATCAAATTAACCAATTATTCGAATGATTAATAAAAACGGTTATGTAGAGAAGATTATATTGAGTGGTCAATAATCAAATTAACTAATTCTTCCAATGATTAATAAAAACAGTTATATGGAGAAGATTATATTGAGCGGTCAATTGGCCTACATAAGTGGTTATGAGATGTAGTGGTCCTAAGTTTTATTTTTATAAGTGACATGTTGAGCTCATAATGAATATTTTGTTGTAAATAAATAGATAAAAATAAAAATAAAAGAATTCCTAGAGATAAGGCATGAGTATCCCTTATCAAATGGACACTGAGTCATATTAAAAATAATTTAAATGCTCACTAAATCATATTAAAATAATTTAAAACACATCCACAACTAACTCCAATTAATGCTTGTAAATAAATTTAAACATATACATTTACATTGTGAGCTATTTGGATGTTTAGTAAAACTTTTTTACCATTGTTTTAATATATATATATATATATATATATATAACATTATTATAACCAATCAATATTAACCAAAGATCTATTATTATAATCAATTAAGAATTTTGCACAAAAATATAGTTTTAATAACTTGATAGAAATTTTGATAATACAAGTTTAATCTTACTCAGTTTGATCATTATATGAATTTCCAACTAGTAAATTTATGAACACACAACTTTTTATTGTTAGAAAAAATGGACTCATAAAATTAACTATAAAATTATCAATAAAATTATCAATAAAATTAAAAACACATATATTTTGTCCACATTGAGATATAACAATGGACCATTTTTCCACCATCTTTACCTAAAATACCACTAGAAATCATTTGGCCAAAGATTATTTCCTCAAATCCCGGCAATGATAGTGGAAAATTAGAAAGCCTCAAACATGTTGACTACTTCTATGAAAACAGCTTGTTACTTTTCCATAATTATGCAATTAAATGCAATAACTATCATGGTTGTATTGTGATTAATTTAAAATGATATAGGTTAAACCTTTATAAAAATTCATAGTTTAAAAATTGTACAATTTGAGTTGGAATAGATTTCGGGTATGATTTTGAAAAAATTGGTTGAAGTTTTCCAAAATCCAGGTTAAGCAGTTAAATTTTAAAATTTTGGGTGCCCCAAATGCCGGATTCTGATTAAAAATAACAAGGAAAAACAAAATCATCTAAATTTTTAAACTTTTCCATTTACAATAAATTTATTTTAAAGTTTAAACTCATTAGTAGATAAACTTCTTTTTTTATTCAAAGGAACTTAACTATGTAACTTTTTGGGTGTGTGATAACTGGCACTCAAATTGCCCCCTAAATACGGAAAAATTTTCGAAGAGCACATTTCCACCTCTTCTCATTATTTTTTGGAATTTCTACCATCTGGATCGTCTTAAAATGGGTCAAAATCCCTAAAACCACAATTCCATGACATAGTTCCACAAAAACCGGATCTAAGGAACAAATCACCGGAAAAGCAAAGCTATTTGAGTGCCATTTATCCCAAGCCAACTTTTTCACTTGAAAAGTCCATCCACATTTTAAGTTCTTCCATATTTCCCTTCTCTACAGCACTTTTCCTATTTCCAATTTGCAACATCTCTCTTTACGTTCCTTCATATTTTTCCTTCTCTACAGCACCTTTCCTATTTCCTATTTGCACCATCTCTCTGTAGAGGGCGTCTGCTTGTTCTACTTGCGCCATAATTTTCAATTCGCTCGTCTCTGCTAATATCCTATCTGAGATATTATCTGAGAATTTTAAAGAATGGGCTCACAGATTGACCGTTTTGCCAACATCATGGAGGAAGTTCTTGATCTTCGGCGTCAACTGGACAGCGCTGGAAACCACTTGAGAACGTTGGGCGTAGAACAACAGCAGACTAACGAAGAGGGTCAACCCTCTCTTTCTGAAGATATGCAGAAAATCAAAGTGGAGGAGCTCTCTAGAGCGCTGGAAAGCTATAGAAGAGACTTGTCAGTGATAAAGGCGCGCATCGCACTATTGATGAAGAGAGTAAACGAGATGAACGATGAAGAAGGAATAGGAATGGGAACAAGTTCTTCCATTCTTTGTCAATACCGCTCGGCAAGTGACGGTGAAGACGAGTCGGTCAACGGAGGAGCCCAGTCGGAGGAAAGCAGCATTACATCTATAGAAGATTAGCTCGGAACCCTTCTCGTCATGCAACCTGTAAGTCTGAGTCCTGATCTATTTTTAATCGGAAGTAGTCCTTTATTTTTGCACTTAGGAGAAATTTTATACAGCAATGAAACAACATATATTACAAAGATTTTTTCTTTTAGTGATTCGGAGGTAACAGAGTTAACAGTATACGGTACAACCAAAATTCTCCTATTCCTCGGAATTTGGCATCAATAATAATAATTTGTTTTTAAGGTCATCAGTGATTTAACTCTTTCTGGTTTTTAGATAATGGATAATAACAATGTCAAATTTAGGTCATCAGTTCAAAACCTGCAGGGGTAGGGTTGCTCATTGGCCCGCTATGACAAGGCTCAAAGGGTAGGCGACCCCTGAGATAGAGATTCATCCCGGTGGGCTTCCAGACGTCTAGGCCCCTGCTGAGTTACAAGTTACTGGTATATCTGACTTGCTGATTGTTGGATATACCCTTGGGAGGTTGCTGTTCCCATGGTTAAAAAAAAATAATGTCAAATTTGAATGTTTAATAATAATGAGTTGGGGTTCATTGGTGAGATTGAGTAATTTTTATTCTCTCTACTAGGATTCAAACCTCTAATGAAACATTGACCTATTGTAATAAGGCTGAAAGGTTAGGCTTCGAACATGAGGACCTTAACCCTAAAGCTAACCCAAGTAATCATTGACACAATTCTATATATAGTGTGGTCTGATTGACCAGGTTGTTGTTTTGTTGTTTAGGGAAGTTGGTTTGAAGTGCTTATGAAGTCAATAAAATCACATAAAAGCAAATCGAATCTAACTATGCAAGTTCCTTTTTCTTTCTGTTTTTTTTTTTGTAAACTAGTATTCAAGGATTTTGGAACCAGTGATCTATCACAAAGAGTGCCTTAACAATACACCCATTCACAATCTATCCTACACCCAGTGGAATTTTTCATTATTTTTTTCTACCGAACAAAAGTAAATATCATGATTCCACTGCCTTTCACCTCCCACTAGGATCTTATCTTAGTCGAAATGTTTTCCGAATAAAACAATATTTATTATTTCCTGTCTCCCATGTCTCCCATGTATTTCATATTGCAGTTATCTTCTGTTATGGGCACCTGGAAATTTCTGCTTCTGTAGTTTTGATTTCTGGTGGTATGGTGATCTGGGAAGTAGTAATTACTTGTGGCCAGTTTTGTATAGACTGTTTTGGTTTCAGCTGGTAGTCATCTTCATATGTTTATCATACTTACAAGATTTCAGTTGTGGACATATATTTAGTTCGGTTTGCTGGTATTCTTCGCTGCTTGTGGTGGAACACTTCTCCTCCTTGTCTCACATGTTGATTGTTGCATGCATATCTCACATGTTGATTGTTTTTTTTATGACAGGTGAGAGTTGTCACGTGCTTGCTTCCAACTCTTCTGTGATGACAATTGATTAACCAGTTTCAGCGGAAAGTATGTTTTTGAAACTTTTATTAATTATATTTAGCCCACGGTTGGTGCCCTCTATTAAACTGTTTGAGAGATTTTGTGAATTGCCACGGTTGGTGGCCTCTATTAAACTGTTAGAGAGATTTTGAGAATTGCCTCTGGAAAATTTGCATATTTGTATTTAGATATTTAAAATCAATATAATGTAGTTTTAGTGTTCTCTCAATATATATTTTTATAGTGGAAATTATGAATGCATCTTTTTTTCGAGATTAGTTTAAAACAGAAACAGTTTTTAGAAAATCCATGTTGTTGCTGCGACACATTCTTTGGACCATGCTATAAGAATTTGAGAGTGTAAAAGATAATTTTTGTCCCACTTATGTTTTATTCTATGAATTTATTGTTTTGAGTTTTTGGGTTTGGTTCCTTTGTTGGTTTGATTGAATTTAACTTAATCCGAATTACCAACCCATCATGTAATCTTGCGTGTTGATTTATGGATAGTTTATTATTATATGGGGGTTACCAGGTTTTAAATCTTTGACGATTGGGAAAGGATTTATTTCTTAAATGTTTGCAAAATGATTGGGAAAATATTTAGTGTTAATCTAAATTAATAGATAGTATAAATCTTGCGTCAAGATTATATGTTTTATAGTGATATTATTTAGAGTAGTAGTAAATGATATTATTGCATTACAATTTGTGTTATATGGTTTATTAGTTGAATTTTTTAAAATAAAATGCTTTGTAAAATATTGTAATGTGGTAGTTAGTTTAAATAGTTTATTATTAGGTTACATTTAGATAGAAGTAATGTCCGTGCTTTTTTCTCAAAGAAAACTTTTATCATTCATTTTGTTAGATGGGATAAAGTAAGGACTTAATGTTTCTCTTTGGATGTAGCTCATATATGGTGAACCACATATATTGGTGTATCTCTTGTATTATGTTTTTTTCAGTAAATTAATCTTGGGTTGAATCTTCATACTCTTATCATTTGTGTTTGATAAGCTATTGGAAAACAATTTGGAGTATTCATTATTAAGTCACATCTCAATAGAAGTTATCTTGATATTTTTTGTCTTAGAAAGAAACCCTCTTTTTATCCCTTTCATTTTGCTTGATCGGATAAAGTAATGCCTCGTTGTTTCTCTCACATTTCTCGGTGGATAATCTTGGGTTGAACCACCAAACTCTTATCCCTTGTATTTGATAAGCCAGTGGAAGAGGTTCCTCGTTTATTTTACATTTTACAAATGTTATATGAAGATGGTGATGGTTATTAAATTTCATTAAAATCAATTAGTCTATAAAAACTAAAAAAAGTAAGGAATTACTTGATGTTTTATTTTTGTATGCAAAGTTTTAAAAGAAAAGTTAGATATGTAATATCTTATTTGGCTAATTTACATGAATCCAATTTTATTTTTGAAATTCATAACAATAGAATTTGAAATTACAAACTTTGGTTTCCATCTTTTTATCTACTTTTATTTGCTATTCACCTTAGAAAAAGTCTTCTCCATCAATGTTATCCATTTTAATAACTGTGGTAGTTTTGTTTTGTCAATTCTAATTTCATATTAAATCTTCTTCAAATTAAAAAACTTTGGTCATTTCTATTTTTGAATTACTCTCCTTTCATATTGTTTGTTTTCCAACTCTATTACTTTTTTGATAAATTGAATAAACTTCTCTATAATTTTTTCTTGAAATACATGATAGTTTTATGTATTCTTTTCCATAAATGATTAACCCTTAACATGTATCAAGTTTAATTAACTAGTCTCCTTACATATTGTTTGCTTTCCAACTCTATTACTTCTTTGATAGATGGGATAAACCTTCTCTCTCATTTTTTTTTTAAATACATGATAGTTTTATGCATATTGTTTGCTTTCCAACTCTATTACGGGTGAAAACATGAAGTTGGGAAACAATTTTGGCTTGTTTTTGACAAAAAAAAGCAAAATTTTATGTTTTTCAACTTCGACCTCTTCAAACCCATATCTCCCTTAGGAATTTCAACTTGAGGTAAACACAAAGGTTTTACAGAATTGAATTAGCTTTCTACTCGTATTTTAAAAAAAAAAAATTATGGACATATCGTGGGACAAATTTGTTGTCAACATACGACATATACTTGAAAATTGTAGGTATGAATAATGAGTGACCTGTGTTGACGACGGTTTTTTTGATAGATGGTTATTCATTTTAGGGAAAACAATTGTAGGCTCATAATCTACACACACTACACTGGATCCTGGACTATATTTTGAGTTTTTTAAGACTTGGGAACTATTTTAAATTATTTATCGAAACAACATATGTTCAGAAAATGGTGCATTATCGACACATGTTTTTGTCTTCACATTTTCATTCAAATGTGACTCTTATCAAACAAACTAAAATCAACCCATTGAAGAGGACACTTCAAGAAACATCCTTGTATTTTTTTTAATTTTTTTGGCTTCGTCATTGTGATGATATTGAATTTTCATTGTGACTGATTTTTCAGTCACTTAATTATTTAATGATAAATTTTAGTAAAAAAATAGAAAAAAAATAGTAATCCTAAATGAAATCGGAAAAAAATTATATTACTAGAAAGTAGATTGAATGATGAATCTACTGGTATAAACTCCGACATGTAATTATCATGTTTTGTAGTGGTCCGACCTTGTTAAAGTGACACACTTCTAAATTCTGCAAACATGGTTTTGGAATTGTTGACCAAAAACTCTCGGCCCAGAAAATATCTCGGGCGAGAGATTTAAATTTTCTCGAGCGAGAAGTTTTCCCGCTCCAAAATTAACCCAGAGTTAACGAAAACTCTTGGCTGAAATATACTTTTAACCCTCGTCCTAGAGTTTATAACACTTCTTTCTCGAGAGTTATGTTACATAATGCCCTGAGAATCTTTTAGGGACCGACACATTAAATATTTTATTCCCGTGATATTCGGACGGTATGCCCATATTTCTCGGCCGAGAGGTGTATATATAATCTCTCAGCCGAGATACTTTTCCAAATTATTTCATCCGAGGATATTTCAGCCGAGCGTTTCTGTTTTCAAACAAGGGTTTTTTCAGGTCTATCCCTTCCAAGAGATACACAGTATGTTAGTACATGTGCAAATTGGTATAAGATAGGGGATTTACACACTTTTGATTATATATTTGAGTGTTTACATCAATTTTTACATAAGTGATTTTTTGATATTATGCATATAGGAACTTGATTATATACATATATATCCATGCATATGGACGCATATGTATATATTATTGGGCATGAAGAACATGATTGTATATCCATGAAATATAATTATATATGGGGCATAGAGAAACTTACATATATAATTATACTTAGAGAAAATTATTTATATGTTTAGGTTGATGGTGATATATCACTTAACCTTGGAATCTTAATCATATTTCTTAAACATGCATAATTTATATCATGTTGAATTGTTGGGAAAATTTACTCATCGTAACTTATACTTAGTAGGAGTAAAGGTAGGAACGAGACCTTGTATTAAAAAAAAAATTACATCTATGGAATTGAGGTCCTTACATTTGGGTCATAGTATAGCTTTTATGGCATATATTATGTGAAGGAGAACATAGAAGTCATTATGGGATAAAGTTATATATCTGATTGGTACATAGAATAGATTGTAAGGGGCCCTACTTTTGGTATCAAATATTCCGCTCCCATAAAAAGAGTATTGTAATGGGCCCTACTCTCAATTCTTATATATTTTCATGCATTGGATTTTAGGTTTTTAATTCTTTAAACATGGGAAACCAAAAGAAACGTAAAAAAAAATATGATCGCACCAGAGGTGATGAAGAGGCAAGGAAAGAGAGGTCCCGTGTTTCTATGAGAAATTTAAGAGAAAAAAGAGCAAGGGAAAGAAACGTGGAGGCACATGGCGATGACGAACAAATTGAAAGTGTGAATGCACATGGCAGTGATGAAGAAATGCAGAATGTGAATGCACATGGCGGTGATGAAGGAATGCAAATAGTCGAAGATCACATTGATGAAAGAAGTGAGGAACATGGAGGTGACGAGGAAATGACAAATGTGGAGAGGAAATGACAAATGTGGAGCAAACTATTGGTGAGTAAATAATTTTTTTATATGTTTATCATTTACTTTATAATACTTGAATATATATATATATATATATTTGATTTGAAAGTGAACACAATCTTATATAAATTTATATTTATTTTTATGCAGGGTCGACATCCAACATACAACATCCTACCACAGTTACCAATTTACAGAGATTAACTGGAAACTGCAACAATATCGTCATTGATGATAATTTTTTGGAGAATTTGGATTCGAGTAAAATTGAAGAAATGGAACCTCAAATACATGATCGTACAACTCGTTATAGAGCAGATAAGATAGTCAAAAAATATTTTGAAGGTATTTCTGTCATAGAACAAGCTCAATTGTTAAAGCGAAAATGTCTAAGAGATGCAATTACATTATTGGGCATTCAAAATGCCAAAGAGGATAAGTCAAATCAGATTGTATCACAAAATTTGACTGTGGTCCTTGCATCACTTGCAAGAAAATGATCTCATAATTTCATGGTTACTCGTAAAGCAATTCTAACAGGGGTTGTGGCAAAAAACACTACAACTAGTCGTTTGTTGTCTACGACTGCAAGAAAATTAAAAGCATCAAGAAAAAGTTTATGGAAGCATAAAAAAGTTTGGGTTCAGTTAGATGAGGATGATGAAGTTGCATGTTGGGGTGTTATCTGTCGGCAACCTTATCAAGATAGACTTTCGAATAATGTGAGGGACATGGTGAAAGAGTTTTGGGATCTAAACTCGTGTGTCTTACCAAATGAAAAGGATGTTGTGCGATGTCGTATATCGAAAGGAAACTATGAAACTCATGCCAAACACATAACAACGATCACTTAGGTGTAAATGTTCAAAAATTTTATGGAGAGTAATGTTGATGTGAAGATTGCCCTTAGAACATTTGTGAAGCTTAAACCATGGTATGTCAGGCCCATTGTTGTTCACGACACATGTTGTCGATACCATGTAGAATTCAAATTATATTATGAGACATTTCTAACTTTTGGCATGCAGTGTTGGCCAAATAACCCCCCTCCTTTGAGTGTTCATGAATTTGTATCTAAAATATTATGTGCGTGAGAGAATCATCAAGTATTCTATAAGAAACAATGCGTCGGAGGTAAAAAAGGTGAGGAATGTTCTGATTTGGCCCTTTTTAATGCTAACTACCCCATTGACGCAAACGATCTTCAATTGTCAAATCACATTGTGAAATGCAAGAGATATGTTTATGTTGATTATACTGCAGTTACAGATTCAACAACAACATCAAGAAAGCTTAATTTGGTTGAAAGTGATATCCCTTTGACAGATTTTATGAATTTGTTCAGGGATCAAATATATAAATATATCAAGCACTCTCACTCAACACGATGGCAGGACTTACAGTTCAAGCAATCACGAGATGTATTTCCAAAAGGGACAATATTATCCATTGTCGATTTCACAGAAAAGTACACTTTCACTCCGCAAAATGAGATACAAAGTGAGTATTATCATTCAGATCAGGTATCTATACTTGTGCATATTACGTATAGACATGCAGAGCTTGATGTGGATGGTTTTGATAGCAATGAAAATAATTTTGAAGTGATTAAGGAGTATCATTTCTACATCAGTGATGATCGTACACATGATACATGTTTTGTCCAGCATTGTTTTGGTATGCTTTTTCAAGAATTAAAAAGAAGAAGGGTCACTTTTAAAGAACATTGGGTGTGGTCAGATGGTTGTGCTGGTCAGTTTAAATCTGCATGATCATTCTTATGGTTGTCTCACCTTCACAGAAACAAGGATGTTCGCCACACATGGATATTTTCTAAAACAGGACATGGAAAAGGAGAACATGATGGTGCTGGGGCCTACGTGAAACATGCACTTAGGAGATATCAAATGAATCACTCTGCTTCTCGCCTTGCAAATTCAAATGATGTTGTTAATTGGTGCAAACAAAATTTGAGCCATGAATTCAATGAAAGGATGGGTAATGTGAGAAGGTTTTTCTTGAATATTGCAATGGGCGATGTTGACAGATCAATGTCGTATAATTGTACTGCATTGATATGTAAGAAAACAAGGGGCTTACACTCCATTAGGAGTAAGAAAATGGAAAATATACACGCAATCGAGAAACGAAAGTACTCTTGCTTCTGTCTTGCATGTATTGATGATGTAGAGTCTTTGGATGAGTGTCAAAACCAAACTAACAAATTTGTGAAACCATGGAGACACCAAGAATTGACACCATTGCCCCCCTTTGGAAATATCAATGATGTAGAGCACCATAATGAAGCGGTTGTGATTGACAAAGATTATGATCGTGTTTCTGATTTGGTTAGAGAAGGTGATGTATTTGCAGTCATTGCACCGGCAAATAATCCAGAAAATGTGCATTATTTTTTATTGAGATGCACTAGGTCGAAAAGCACGTTGATGCAAGAATTTAAAGACCCGTCAAATTATACGTATGCAGTGGGTTCAATGGTTTTAATGGGACATTTCTTTGCAGAAGTAAGGAAATGTAAAGACCATATTATTTTTCAAGACTACGAGTCAGATGTTATATGTGCTCAATACAGTCATTTGGTCATAGCAGCCCGATTGCAATTGAAGGCAGTGAAGAGTAGGAAAAATTCCAAGCATCGTCAATGGAAATTGTCGATAGAAGATCATAATGCCATTCTTGAAAATATGCCACTGGCACATTTCATATGATTCAAGAACACATCAAGGTTGACGAATGTTTTCTTTGATTCTAGGGTGGGTGGGTGGGTGGGGCCAAATGAGCTTCCACCTTCTCGTGGTTGGCCTCGTCAGTAGAGAATATATATAATTCTCAAACTAAGAGAAGCTCTTTTTAACAACATATCCAATGATAACTCAAGGCTTGTATTGAACGGGAAACTTCACCATTATATTTCAATGATCTCCAATCAACAGGAACATATGTCAATTTCAAGTTGAATTGTCCTTGATGCTAACTTTAATACCATCTACTCCAATATCTCTCATCCATACTTAAATAAAGAAATTTAATTACTTGTCGAAAATCACATCACACCACATCGTTGATGTGATGAGTACAAGAAAAACCCTCTACGTGCACTCATACATATAGAAATTAAATAAAAACTATATTTATGACACAACAAGTTAGAGGAGGTCAACATCAGGGTAGGATTAATTTTTAAGTAGATGTGGTTGGATCAACTTGATTTCACACAATCACCTTCCAGAAGGAATATGTTTATATCCAAAGGGATGATGCATTGTATTTAAAATTCAATCATATCATTGCAAACTTTCTCATAGTACACCTTATGTTCATTGTGTGGATGGTGTCTTATTTGTTTATATTCTTTGATTTCAATTCCAATTTATTTTAGTATTTTTCGTGCGAAGGTAAGTAATATTAAATCATTGTATTTTGCATAAACTAGATCCTCAATCAAGATACGTTCTAGGTACTCATCACTCTAGAGCTATTGATCATCTTTTGGGTTTCTAATTTCAAGCAACCCATGAAGGCCACTTATCATCTTACAAATAATAATAATTAAAAATATTTTTTCTTATTAACTTCAAGAATTAAACTTTAAATACATGAATGGTGATGTTAATTAATGTAATGTAAAAGTGTTTGAACTTGACGTTCTCTAATCTAATGGGATGGATATGTGTTTTTTCCTATTACAAAAGGTTAATATTATGATATTACACTCATACCTATGGATGATAAATTACATTGGAGCATTAGGAATTGCAGTCTAGATCGCAACAAAGGGGGCTAATCAGACGGTTGCTATAGGGTATTACTAGAACAAATTGGTCACCTATGTTATAGTAACCATCCCTCCATCGATTTGGATCGATAGAGATCCCCATCTGGTATAGATAGAGCTCAGAAACATGTCCAATAAGAAATTCAAAAAAAGGGAAAAAATAATAATACCCTAAAAAAAGTGGACACCAACTTTTCAAATACAACTAAGAGCACTTAAATCTCCAAAAGTTAGTAAATATCCTGGATAGCTTTGTTTATGATACAGTTGTAGATAGTACATGTACATTCTTGGATTATGAATGGTTAAAAAAATGAAGAGTTCACCATATAACTCGATAGTTAACAACAGTGTTAATACTTACTAATTAAAAGGGGAAGACAAGTTAATACTTTTTATCACACACCTATAATGTATACAAAACTAAATTTTTTTCACACAAGTAGCCTCTTATAGTGTATACACAACAGCTATAATGTATACACAATAAATTTTATATCACACAACTATATTTTTATCACATAAATCGATATTTTTTATCACACAACTATGTTTTTTTTATCACACAACAACTATAATGTATGTAGTGTCGACATACTAAGGGTTAATTCTTATTTAGGATATACACAACTAGCCTCTTATAGGGTAAAGTAAAAAAATTGTGATTTTTTTGAAAACTGACGGATATAAAGAAATTGACCTTTTTTTAAACAATGTATGTAGTTTCGACGTATTGATGGTAAATTCTTATTTAGAATGAGGATGAAGGTAATGTAATGTCACCACTAAAACAATTTGAATATGCCAGAGCAACCTTGTCGGATAATACTTGAAATGTACCATGTATGTGATATTCCGAAACAATATGTGATGCACCATTTGTATATCATCATGCAAAACTAATAAGGAACCTTTGGTTGTGAATAATTAACTCATTTATTTCATTAAATGTCAAAGACTCCCTAATGGTAGAAACCCAAACGACGTCGAGCTAGCTAGAAGACTATGTCAGGGTCTCAAATGTAAGATGAAAGTAGGAAGTTAGAAGAAAGAGAATTCTAAGTATTTCATTATCCATAGTCTTTCTAAGAATCCATGAAGGGTTTGTTGTTTCAAATAATTCCACGTCTTTCATTATGCTACCAAGACTGAGAATTGGTTACATAGTCATGAGGTGTAGGTAACTGCTTCAATATTTGAGGGCTTCAATCATTTCCAGAAATCATTAAAAAGTAGTCACATCGCTGCCCCAATTAAGTGTGCTTTCATGTTGGTATATACAATTCGTATTACACATTTTATTATCTTTAAAGGTTCCTTCCAAGATTCTATAGGACTACTCATTTATAGATATGAAAAGAGGGAATTTTTGTTGATTTCAAGTGCTAGAAAATGGATCGAAAAAAACCCATATGAAACCCTTAAACCTAACTAATTTGTTGTCACAAATGGCTGTACCAATTTATTTGGATTTCTGTTCAAAGGCTGCCATATACTCTTCACAATGTTAACCCTAATGCTACTGTCATATGTTTGAGGAGTCATAAAAGACTATTGACCAAACCATGTCAATGCTACTACAAGGAATGGGGGATATGATTATCTTTTAATCTAGATACTCATGCTCCAAACTTGTTCTTATATCATTGTAAGAGATGTCCCAAATGATCTTCAAGTCATCACTGATATGTTGGTAAATTTCTACTTAGGGTTGCATGATCATCCTCTCAATGGTACCTGCAAATGTTGAGTTTCGACACCTTTAGATACCTCAAGGTATATGATGTTGCAAAACTTCCACAAAACAATGTTTAAACAAGTGCAAACATCCACACTATCAACCAATGGGAAGTCTCCATGATGCTACAAAATCATATTGATCATTGATGAGTGCCCACAAGGAAATGAGGTCGTTTGATTCACTTATTTTCACATTGCAAAGGGGTGTATGTTTACATGATCCTCGATGCATAGAGACAACCCCTTCAAGAAAAGTCACATCTCATGGATATTTTGATAGGTTGTATACTATTGCTGGAACAGTCTTCAGTACTTGTTGCTCTAGGGTATGGGTTGTTGTATCACACATTATTATTTGAATACTGAAACTTCTGCTCATAGACCAATCATGTGCCACACATTGTGTCCACGACTATATTTTTGGTGATGAAAATGGAGTCTTCCATGAGGTGATTCAGATCTACCCCAATTATCACTAGTTTTTATCTTTCAAGGGAATTCTTTCTCCAAGCACGTGAAGGGTGTCAAATGTCATTATTTCTATTGTGCCAATGCTAGGATATTTGGTCATCTTTCAACCCTATATTCAGAAACATTTTTATTTTCTAAAGAAGGGTTGGCAAACATCTTATCCTAACAATAGTTTTATCTTACACAACTGGGTCTTAACCAAAGGTGATTCATTAGACAAGAGGAAAAATGCAATTTATTGCTTAGATGCTAGAGTTTTGGTGTATTGAGGAGGCTAAACAGTCAATACTAATTCAAGCTCCAATGCACATGCTAAAATTGAACAATGCTTTAAATACATAAGAAATTGATTATCTGTCAAATTTGATTGAGAAACAAAGACAAATTCATATACGTCTAAAGTTTCATGATAGTTATGTAAGGCATCAAATGAGCAAGTAGAGTGGATTTATATTAATTAGAAACAATAAAAAAATCCTTTCTCAATTAGAAACAATAATACAATAAAAAACAATAAGCATATACATACTGTTGGTTTGCAAAGAAGTATAATTTGTATTCCTCAGGAAATAGTCCATGCACATGTTCATATCAGCTTTAGACCATGATGCAATGGTCATTGAAAGGCCTCAACTTGTAATATTTTTGCACACTAAAGAGCATGTCTTGGAAATATTGAATATATCAAGAAACTATAGATTTCATACATATAAATTTAAACCATGAAAGATCAGTGAAAATAGTTTCAAGGAAGGGTGGGCAGTGGCCACTATAACAAAGTTCCTGGCAAAAATGCTTCCCACATTGCAACTTTTTCCCACAGGACATTTCACATAAATGTGGATCCCAATCACCTGAATGAGTATTTGAGCCACCTCGATTTGCAAGAGTGCAGCATCTTTCATTGCACCTGTGTCTACCACAATTTTTCTTTTTTCCACAAGACTTTTCACATGTGAATTCAGTATTTTCCTCTATGGATAACAACGTCTTCCAACAAGGGACTGTCTGAGATGATGATCCACATCGACATTTATGATTAACATAAACCAAGAAAGGAGCACATTTACCATGGTGACAAGTATTTATACACAAATATTTACTGCAGGGAAGAAGCTTCTCACATACCTCTGAGCAGGTTGGCACACTATCCATGCTAACTCTTCCTTTGACTTTGCAGCTTGGATTTACCACAGGGGCAAGATTTGACCTTCCTAGGTGATAGTTCACAATCTCCACATTCTCCAGGATGACATCTCTTCCAACACTTATGATTTTGACAGGAAAGCATCTTCATGCATAGGATGAAAGCTGCACAGACTGACAACCGGGGCATCTCCAGTTGGAACCCTGAATTTGTTTAGCAAACAAATCTTCACAGGATGGAGCTCCTACCCATTTCCTTCCACAGTGTAGGTGAAAAATAGCATAACAGCTGACACAAGACCATAAAACAGCTGCAAAACTTGAAATAGGACAGATGACCAGGATTCACTGTAGATGCTGCAAGAGGAAGGAATAAGATTCTCTGATATTCGAGTAACCATACAGTTTCAAACCATACATGAAAAAAACAAAAGTTGTATTCCAATACCTGCCATAACCAAATAATTTGATCGCCAGAAGCTCAGTCACAAAGGAAACTATGTTCAAGTAACCAAAAATGATCGTTCAAGTAACCAAAAATGATCGTCATGCCATTGGTCATTTCTTACTATCGCAAAAAATGGTGACAATTGATTTACAACTAGAGCATATCGATCTCAACCTTCGGACCGGAACACCAATGGCTCCTGGTTTTCTGTGGGCTACAAAGTCAAAATAAAAGTTAATATATATATATGTATACAAGTTTGGGAACAAACTATAATCCTATAGGATAATCCTGTACACACCCTATGCATCAAACTCTAAGTGAATACACTTTAGTGAAACAGATAGATACAATAAATAGTTGGAGGGAGATGTCTTTGAGGGAGATGTTCTTGCAAGCTATTAGCCAGCTCAAAATAGACATCCAAACTCTCCTATAAAATAACAGTTCATGCATGCTAACTTTGTTGACCAAGATGAGCAGCTGACTATAACAGTAAAAATTAACAATAACCTTATCAGTCGTTTCCAACAATATTTCTCCATAGGTCTTAGTGTTTTAGTAATAGATTTTATGATAACAATCAAAGGTACTTACGACATAGGAGACACAAAATACTATATTCATCCACAAGAAACACATTTAGTTGAAAACATAGAACAAGTATGCAAACAATGCAAGCTTGCACCTGACACCAGTATACAAGGACTTGTTCTATCAATGAACACATACCTTATTGGATCTATTGCAACAATTGTCATTGGATTCCAACAATACAATAGACAATTTGAACAGGTTGTCATAGATGGCTTCATGCAAGCTAATACTAGAATTGTGCGTGGTTTTCTGTTTTGGATGCCATGTTTTCTATTTTGGATTAGAAACATTTATTGATGTGCTCAATGATGAATTTGAAAAATCACATTTGCTATCATACCTAAAATCAACAACTCGGGCAAATACCTATCACACTTCTCCTCATTCTATTCAAACTCTGTACTCTCTTCATGTCATACTACATTTTATTTTATTTTTTTACTACGCAGAAACAGGACACGATATATAATTACTATTTGCTTTTAATTTCGAAAGCAAAAAGTGTCTATTCTTCGCCATTCCAAAAACTTTTCAACAAATGCAAACAACTACTTCCCACGAACTTAATGGAATGCACACTCTGCAAAGAACACACAATTTGAAAATATGAGAACAACATTGAATGTATTCTAGATACTGATGATGAAAGAATAGAATGTGTGCTCCAAATACCACAACTTCAGGTTTGTTCTCCAGCAATTGCACAAATCTTCTAGGTTTGTTCTCCAACAATTGCACAAATTTTCATAATGTCTGTGGTCTACAGGTAACTTTTCTCTTTATAGAATACCCAATCAAATTATGGTTTCTCTCTACATATGTTCTATGCATTTGCTGTAAACAATGTCTCTAGAAAATGCAATATTTTCCAGGTTCACCCCATTGAAATCCTCTGACGTCTCCCTCTCATAGGGAGCAAACAACTCCATACACAAATCCTGGAAGATTTCATATGCACATCATTGATACCATGTCAAATTTTAACACATGATAAAAAATATATGTACTCAATAGAATTAATCTTACAAATGTGGATCTAGAAATTAGAATACACCTATAAAACATCATAATTGGATATAACAAGATATGTATTGTAAATTCAAGGGTATAGGCACTACATTCTACAAGAAAGTCAAAATAGTGAACCAAAAAACAACTAAATCTGGACTGACAAAATTCTATAAAGTAAAACAATTGGTTGTTATTTGCACCGATAAAATCACTAACTCTTTGTTACTCTTAATGAATAATTACAATAATCCTGTTCATAAATATTTATTGGTAGTCTAGTGTGACTTGTAAACAATTTATGTATTGCTTGCAACTAGATACTAGTGCTCATACTGATGGTTGTAAAAAATAGACAAATATAGAATAAGGCCCAAGAAGGAGGGTGCCTCCACCAAATAAGGATAATGATTAAGTATCAAGTCAAAACCACAATGTGTGTCCTCCAAAAATCTCCCAACTGTAATGCTCCATCCTCAAAGCAAATGCAAGCATCTAACATAGGTTTGGACTCCTTGGATATAGGGTTTGACTCCTAAAATCCTCCAACAACCAACTAACTCCTTAAAGTGAGTAACTAACCATCCAAATTTGGTTATCCAAGAAAGGGTCCACCAAATATGAAAGGTCCTAATAACATTGGAGATTTCCTTTCATCCCTTTTATATTTATTATTATAGTTGACACATTAGGAAGAGACCTATCAAAAGCAAGAGAATTTGATTGGATTAAAGGATTGGAGGATTACAAAATTTAATTGGATTAAGGGATTAGGGATGTATTCATGCCCAAAATAGTTGTTGATGTTGATCTATTGCTTTTTTCAGGTATAGAGATGACTTTTTAGGCTGTTATGTGACTGATGTTCCATTAAAATACCCAAAAATGTGCCCAGAATTCGCATAGCATTTAATATGGTGGAGTTTTACTATTGTTTTACCTTAAAATTTGCTAAAGAACTAATAATTAGGGCTGAAAAATTGATATAACCTGCCTAGAGTTGAGATAGATGTTTCATGTTTCCATTGTTCATGCCTAGAATTCTCATGACTTAGCCTAGGATTGGAGTTTTACGGCTGCTAGGTCATGTTGCTATAAAGAAATCACCCTACTCATCATCGAGACATGGAAAATGTCGTTTTCACCACAGACTCTCCTATATTCATGCCCAAAACTTATGCATTAATGTTTTCCACTGTTCTATGGATGCTTATATCTACTTCTTTCATGGAAAACCTTGCCTAGATTTGAGGATTAGGGCATTTTGTTGCGGGCATTAAGCTCAAAACACAATATGAAGACTGTTAACTTGTGAAATTATTCCCTTAAATCTGATTGGGTGCTTAGAGGTTTCTCAAAATGGAGAAGTAAGGCTGTTGATTGTTGTTACCATGCCCATAATTTCTTACACTCAACCTAGGTCTGATATTTTGGTTTTTAACTATTTTTTGGGGGCAAAGAAGTGCAGGTACAATGATTCTAGATGCATGCACAACAATGCCTTTATTTCTAGTAATAACTCCTAACCCTAATGTGCCTTCCTTGCATGGATAAGCAAGCCAAAGCAGGTGCACCTGTATTGGATATAGATTAAGGCATGCAAGCATGCATCCTCATAGAGATCTTTTCCCTTAATTAAGTTGGGACAATAGGCTAAACTAACACTATTTTTACGCAAATGCATCCCCATGAAATGGAGGTATGCAAGTACTAATTATACAATGAAACTTTCCGACTACATAATGCATTTCTGTCATACCACTGGACAGATTCATATCCTACTATTCCTTGGATCAAACCTAGAATTAGAAGACATGATACAGGAATAAAGGAGCTAAACCTTTTAAGCTAAAGATAAGACCCATGATTAGAAGACATGATACAGGAATATCCATACCTGTGTCCCCTGTGGAAATTGTGAAACTAAAATTTCCTCAACATGCGTATTCGTGCCACTAGCCTCTACTTCTTCTCGGTCAATAAAATCAGTATCATCAAAGTTGTCATCATTCATGAATCTGGTATACTGCGTAAATTCCATATAATTTATAGACATTAGATTTGGAGAATAAAAAAATTAGATTTCATATAATAAATTGAAAAATATTATTGCATACTTACGTACCATGCCTCTGTTTTGAATTTTTCCAGCGATGACTCCCTTATATTTATCTCTACAGTACATTGCATACTGCTGAAGCTCTAATCGAGTCATGCTTTTCAAGCGATCATCAGAAAGATCATCAAATGGGCCTTCATCCATACTGGTTGAAGATGACAAATTATTTATGCCAATTTTGACCCCTACCATGCAGCCCCAACACGATCTTTTATCTCTTCCCTCACCCCTCTTGCTATTTGGGATGTCATTTCCAACTCCTCTGGCAAAGCAACGACTCTAGGATGTGGATGTACTAACCGAGGCATCAGACGCATATACTGAACATCTCATCGTGCATCAAGTCATTCATATGTACGACCTTTGCCAACACCATAGAATCTGGATCCTGTATCTGTATAGTCGGGGTCCATGTGAAACCGGAACTCTGCAATCAGCATCTTAACAAAATACTGAGGAATAGAGATGAGTTTTTAGGATGTTATGTGACTGATGTTCCATTAAAATACCCAAAAATGTGCCCAGAATTTGCATAGCATTTAATATGATGGAGTTTTACTATTGTTTTACCTTGAAATTTGCTAAAGAACTAATAATTAGGGCTGAAAAATTGATATAACCTGCCTAGAGTTGAGATAGATGTTTCATGTTTCCATTGTTCATGCCTAGAATTCTCATGACTTAGCCTAGGATTGGAGTTTTACGGCTGCTAGGTCATGTTGCTATAAAGAAATCACCCTACTCATCACCGAGACATGGAAAATGTCGTTTTCACCACAGACTCTCCTATATTCATGCCCAAAACTTATGCATTAATGTTTTCAACTGCTATATGGATGCTTATATCTGCTTCTTTCATGGAAAACCTTGCCTAGATTTGAGGATTAGGGCATTTTGTTGCAGGCATTAAGCTCAAAACACAATATGAAGACTGTTAACTTGTGAAATTATTCCCTTAAATCTGATTGGGTGCTTAGAGGTTTCTCAAAATGGAGAAGTAAGGCTGTTGATTGTTGTTACCATGCCCATAATTTCTTACACTCAACCCAGGTCTGATATTTTGGTTTTTAACTATTTTTTGGGGGCAAAGAAGTGCAGGTACAATGATTCTAGATGCATGCACAACAATGCCTTTATTTCTAGTAATAACTCCTAACCCTAATGTGCCTTCCTTGCATGGATAAGCAAGCCAAAGCAGGTGCACCTGTATTGGATATAGATTAAGGCATGCAAGCATGCATCCTCATAGAGATCTTTGCCCTTAATTAAGTTGGGACAATAGGCTAAACTAACACTATTTTTACGCAAATGCATCCCCATGAAATGGAGGTATGCAAGTACTAATTATACAATGAAACTTTCCGACTACATAGTGCATTTCTGTCATACCACTGGACAGATTCATATCCTACTATTCCTTGGATCAAACCTAGAATTAGAAGACATGATACAGGAATAAAGGAGCTAAACCTTTTAAGCTAAAGCTAAGACCCATGATTAGAAGACATGATATAGGAATATCCATACCTGTGTCCCCTGTGGAAATTGTGAAACTAAAATTTCCTCAACATGCGTATTCGTGCCACTAGCCTCTACTTCTTCTCGGTCAATAAAATCAGTATCATCAAAGTTGTCATCATTCATGAATCTGGTATACTGCGTAAATTCCATATAATTTATAGACATTAGATTTGGAGAATAAAAAAATTAGATTTCATATAATAAATTGAAAAATATTATTGCATACTTACGTACCATGCCTCTGTTTTGATTTTTTCCAGCGATGACTCCCTTATATTTATCTCTACAGTACATTGCATACTGTTGAAGCTCTAATCGAGTCATGATTTTCAAGCGATCATCAGAAAGATCATCAAATGGGCCTTCATCCATACTGGTTGAAGATGACAAATTATTTATGCCAATTTTGACCCCTACCATGCAGCCCCAACACGATCTTTTATCTCTTCCCTCACCCCTCTTGCTATTTGGGATGTCATTTCCAACTCCTATGGAAAAGCAATGACTCTAGGATGTGGATGTACTAACCGAGGCATCGGACGCATATACTGAACATCTCATCATGCATCAAGTCGTTCATATGTATGACCTTTGCCAACACCATAGAATCTGGATCCTGTATCTGTATAGTCGAGGTCCATGTGAAACCGGAACTCTGCAATCAGCATCTTAACAAAATACTGAGGAACCTCGTCATTATTAGGGAACTTCCCATATGCACACAGGAACCTGGAATAAATATGGGGTGCAATCAATGGATCATTGAATCTTGCGATCTTTAGACGTTTTTTGTCTTCAGGCCGCAAGTCAAGACATGAAAAGACCATTTCTTTTGTGACAAGTTTTTTTATTTCTTCAAACTTGTGGCGACCTATCACTGACAACCGCCTCCTACGCATCATGTCATGAAAAATATGGGTTGATGGTCCAACCCCAAGATATGTCTCGATCAAACTTTTCAGATTGTGCAAAACAATCTGGATACACTGTTGAGTACCAAAAGAGAGATTTGAAGTGTCAAGTTATGCCTACAATCTCGAGGAATGCTCCGTCATCTCTTCCATAGTCAGCATAGCAATGTTGTCTTCCCAAGGAGTCTCCTCAAGAAGATCTCCAGGATGAATTCAAAGAGGATCATATCTTTCATTGCGAGCATATTGATGCACTCGACGACCTCTCCTTCTCTGGGGAGGTGGATTAGGATCAGGAGCAGCAAATCCTGTAAGAAGTAAAATGCATGTGCAAGTATTAAGATATATATATAATTTGTCAATCAAATTATACACATTTAAATAAAATGTGTTCATTATAAATACCTGATGGAACCTCTGCATTAGCATCATTATTGTTAGATTGTCCAGAATCCCCTTAGGAAACCAAAAATTGGCAATCACATGTAAGTTTACACGAAAAATCATGTAATTTTTCACAAATAAAACAGTCATGTCAAACAAAAATTCTAGTCAGAATGTATGTAAAAAATATCTACCTGGCGATGGTGTATCTGAAGAATAAGACACTAAGGGTATCATCTGTGGTTGTCCCAATGGCCCCTGTAGACCCCCCCTCAGACAGATGTTCGTCATTGTGAGAGCCACCACCTGTGCACAACAAGATCTTAGAAAGATGTGTAAAACCATATTTATGGTTATATAGACTTGAGCCAGAATTTAATAACAATTGAATTTACCTGGCGATACCCTCATGGAGTTTCGCTGCATACTAGCCAAGATTGCTTGACCCTGAAGCTGTGAAACTGTGCTTGATAAGAATTTTCCACATATTAAAACGCATGTCAAACAAGAATTCTAGTCAGAATGTATGTAAACAATCTCTACCTGGTGATGGCGTATTTGAACAATAAGACACTAAGGGTATCATCTAAGTTTCTCCATCGGCACTCGTAGACCCCCCAGACAGACGTCTTTCATTGTGAGAGACACCACTTGTGCACAACAAGATCTTAGAAATATGTGTAAAAGAATATTTATGTTTATATATACTTGAGCATGAATTGAATAACAATTGATATTACCTAACGACGATCTCTAGGTTTGAAGCTGCATACTATCCATGATTGCTTCACCCTGAAGCTGTGAAGTTGTGCCTGATAAGAATTTTCCACATATTAAAAAACATGTCAAACAAGAATTCTAGTCAGAATGTATGTAACCAATCTCTACCCGACGATGGCGTATTTGAAGAATAAGACACTAATCGTGTCCTCTGAGTTTGTCCACCGACACCTGTAGACCCCTCAGACAGACTTCTGTCATTGTGAGAGACACCACCTGTGCACAACAAGATCTTAGAAAGATGTGTAAACGAATATTTATGTTTATATAGACTTGAGCATGAATTGAATAATAATTGATATTACCTGGTGATGACCTCACGGAGTGTTGTTGCATAGAAGCCAAGTTTGCTTCACCTCGAAGATGTGAAGCTGTGCATGATAAGAATTTTCCACAGATTAATAAACATGTCAAAACGTGTCAAAACATGTCAAACAAGATAAATATATTTCAGATTAACAATCGAATATACCTGACTACATCACATGTCTTCGTCTAGCACTGATGGCAGATGTCTCTAGACGATCCATGTGTCCTTGTTAAGACAAAATGAAAAATCAAACATTTTATAAATATCTCTCTTGAATTATAAAATGTAGCAAAATAAACTACAATGTAGTATATCTACTGTTTGCAACAAAATAGTTCACATATTAGAGGGTGTCATTGAGGTTTGGTATAATCTGAATTTGTAAACATTTATTCTCTAACACATAACACAATTCGAACAGCCAGTATCTTATCAAATAACATTCCATGCAGTACTTCTCAGTCTCATTTAAATTGTTAATCCTTTCCTTCTAATGCATAGCTAGGATGTTGGGATTCTATATCTACAAGGGTTAGGTGATTTGAAAAGGTTAGAAATTAGAGGAATCTACACATGATAGTGAAAAAGGGCGATATCTTATCAAAATAGTAAAAGAGGGTTCTCTCTATCTTTGATTAGTGGAGTTAAGTTGCTAGAATTAATTTAGGATGTCAAACATGCAAAATATTATAGAAGTGGATTGATGATTTAAGTGTTTAATGTCTAAGTGTGGAATCTTTCTTCAAAAGATGAATTATGCATGACAAAGTTGAGGTAAATCAGTATATGAGACTATGTCTCGCATTATTATGGTATACAACTATTATGGCAGGGAGACAACCTTAACTATTGTGAATGTTGACATGACCTAAACCATAGGCCTTACCTATAGCTAGGACAATAGATGTTCTTATTAAGAGTAGTGAAAATTGTGGGACAAGTAATGGTTGTCATAAGAGAACTTGGTTGAAATACTTCCTCATATTTTTCTACCATTAGGTAGGCCTACCATATAGGCAACAAGTAGCTAAGGTATTTTTTGTTGTTCTAGTAGGTTGGATTTACACTTAAAGTAAGTGGATAATTGCATGGCCCAGAAGTACACTTATTCATGATCAAATGATCCTCAAAACCAAGAGGGAATAACCTTAAGATGCCAATGTAAACAATTTGAATAATTTGGATTAGATTTGTGGAGTTGCATTTCCTTCAACTAAGTGGACAAAACATTGGGAACCTACAAGTACTATTGTATAATATGTTGCTATAGTTGGAAAATATGAATTTAAATCTCCTCAAACTTGTGAGGGAGACATCCTCATTGAATTTTCATATTTTCAAATTTGTGAGGGAGACATTCCCATTCTAGTTCATTTCTGAGTAGCCATGTGTATTGCTAAAAAAATATGTTGTTGCATGTTTTTTGTTTGAGAACGAATGTGCCTTTATTCCTATTGTGTTAATTGGATCATGCCAACTACATAGAGAGGAGTATATGCCCCCTTTCTCTATTGAATAAGAAATATGATAAGACAATCTATGATATCAATTGGCATAAAAAAGTAGCTAAAAAATAAAAAAAATGTATAAACTAAATCTCAAAGCCAACATCCTTCACTAGTTGGATAAATGCCACATATTTCTCATCCTTTTATAAAAACCCTCAAATAATTTGCTCCTAGACTGGGATTATCAACTCTCTCACATTCTAATGCCATGCTGAAGGAAAGGGGCTTGTGCTTTCTCTATTCCCTTTCCTTCACAATTTTATTGCATCATATGGTTGTGATCCAAGTAATTAGTGTATATGGGATACTCATTTGATAGAAGAGATATTGCTAGAATTTTGTTCACTATATGAACCCAACATTGGTTATTCTTGAACATGCCTTTGGGAATGAATGTCTTCTTCTTTCCCATATGCATAATGAACTATGGGTGGTGAATTTAACATATTCGAATGGGATGGTGATCGGGGCGGTGTTTCAAGTTTAGTGGTGTGTGGTTAAAATAAGTAAGCATGGTCGAGGTGTAAGGATACCCTTTAAAGAGTCTTTGATACTGATTAAGAAAAAAACGGGTTGGACTATGGAGACTAGTACTTTATTTGGTGCAAGTTTGATTAGGGAAAGGAGAGGGTGCATGCAATACTTAATAGGGTATGATACATATTTTCCTAATAGGATTCATCTTGTTGATGTCATGACGGAGACAACTGACATGGTTACTTTTCCAATGAAGAAATCAATTATGGTGGGTTATGTGATAGACTTAGATCATTTTCCCTTATAAACGATAATTGTTTATGAGTTTGATTCCCTTGATTTACATTATCTAGTCCATCATGTTTGGTACCTTGCTCCTAATATTTTAGGGGATAATGGATGGATTTGATGGTGGGAGGTGGACATTACAAGTACTATCAAATTAATACATGGTTCGAGTAGTATGATTTCTCACAAGTGCAGACAAGATATTCAAGAGAATAGATGGATGTTGGAAGACGTTTGCATCCTCCTTGAGGAGGACATACCTAACACTATGATTTGAGAGGATGCAATATGCTTCAAGTTTGTACTAGTGCATCAAGATGAGGATTATATTAAAAAAGGTTCCAATATTCATGCCAAGTTACTGTTGATTTATGAGGGACATAAGGGATCCAAATTCTTCTTTGAATGTCAAAAGAAGAAAGTGGTTGAGATTACATAGTCCTTGGACTTTGTGGAGAAGATGGTTCAATTAAGGATGATCCCTTTGAGAGATGAGGTATGTATGGTGGTCCCCTTTTAGAATATTTTTTGTCCATATCCATTGACAAAGGTTATGGTCTCTAATAAGAATGCTCATTATAGGGTGGTTCAATAAAAGGTCTCTATTTTTCACCACGATGAACTATTTTGTTATGCTTAGCTCTATAAAAAATTGTCAATCACTGAGGCTTGGTGGAATTCTTTGTGAGTTCTAGAATGATATGAATTATTTTTTCAGAGTATTGATCTTCAAACATGTTTCAAGAATTTATATTTTTTCATAAATGCTAATGATTAGGGATTTAAAAATATCAATCACATTGGTGTGCCATTGGTAGTTGAGAGATTATGGATGAGGAGCTGGTAAGGAATATCTCAAATTTTATTTTTTCAGAGTATTGATCTTCAAACATGTTTCAAGAATTTAGATTTTTTCATAAATCCTAATGATTATGATAAGAATGATTGGAAATGACTTATGTGAATGGTTCAAAATAGATTTTTTTATGGTGTAATATATGAGTTTTACTAGGGGAGGCTCTCCATGGTCAAATCAATACTTGAAACAATTCTAGTGCAGTGGCACACACCAACCTATATCCCCAAATGGAAGAAAATTTGTAATTTCTAAGGATTGGTAAAAGGGAGAGAGATGGAATTCCCTTAGTTAAATGGCAGGCTATAGCCAAACCAATGGACCTATGGGATTAGGGATTGAAAAATATCCATCACATTGGTATGCCATTGGTAGTTGAGAGATTATGGACATTGAACTCAAAAGAGGGATTATGGAAATGGGTCCTTAGCTAGAAGTACATTGAACCTTACACAATCAAACAATAGATCATAAATCTAAGAAAATGCATCAAAGTTCTTATGTTTCCCTTTCCATTGATATGTAACTGGTTGACTTAGAAAGTAGGTGATGGTGAAAAGATTAGAATAGGGGCTAACCCTTTCGTGGGTTCTGAATATATTTTTACATATGTTCTATGCATTTGTTGTAAATTGCTTGTTACCATGATGTTCTTCACTCATTCTTTCTATATTCTTTACTTTTAGACTAACAAAACAATGAAATTCCAAATCTTGCAGCCTTTAGACTTCAATTTTGACTATACATAAACAATACCTTTTTGTAGGTATATACAATTGTGTTTCTTTCACTTTCCTAGAAATTTAACATTTTTATTGAAACAAAAAAACTATATTAAACTACATGGTTACCTAATTTTACAACTTGCAATTAAAAGCAAATACCCTAGAAATTGTGTATTTCTTAGGCCTGTTGTCTGTTTAATTCTTCCTGTTGTCTACAACATTGTTCTGTAATTTCACAAATTGCCAAAAATCTTTTTGAGAAAATAGCAAGATGGAAACCTGAGAGCACACTTCAGTGAAACAGATAAGATGGAAATAAAGCTAAATAGAAACCTATCACATGTGCAGATCACGTCTCCTAGCTATAAACCAACACTCCAATCATCGTGGGTTCTGAATATGTTTTTAGGTTACAACATAATTCGATAGCCTCCCTTCAAGAGAAAGGAATATACAATCTAGGTGAAGTAGCTTACCCTGAACTTACAAGAATATGGCAGTAAGGGATGGATGAATGGTAGCCACTTAGGGCAAAAGATAACTAAATCAAAACCCTATTGAGGGCTACACTCCACTAAATCAAAACCCTAGTTTAAAATTGTATAATGTTGAGATGTTAAATGTTAAATTTTAGCTCTGTATAATGTTGAGATGTTAAATGTTAAATCAAAACCCAAACCACACCAACACACATTGGCAGAGGTGGACACTGGAAACTGATTGATTGATTCACTTGATAGAACGCATAGTTGGAGGTGAGACAGTCCACCAGACGGGAACGAAATAGACAAAAGATTTGGGGGTGGATGGGGTGCAAGCAACTGATTCTAAAAATTCTGAAATCAATCAAAAATTAAAACCCCGGGGAATCTCAAATGTGCAGAATTAATACTGTTATTTAAGATTCTAAAAATTTTGTAACCATTCCGGCAAATTTGTGTCTGAAATTGGTTACAAACTTGTGCAAATAAGGGGATCGAACTAGCGGTGGTGGTCCTCTGTGATAACAAAGAAACCTACGTTTTTATGTGAATGTTGGTGTCAAGGTAACGTAACTATAGCGTACCGGTGGCGGTCCTCTTCTAGTGGCCGTTCATGGAAGATGGTCTTCCCTTCCCTTCACTGTTTTAGCACAAAGTTGAAAAATGGAACAGCAGCACAGTGTGGGTTTTGAGCGACGGACGGCAACGGGTGTTGAAAAATGACAATGCGTGTGGCGGGGAAATGGGTTTGCGTTTATATAGTTAAACAATTCTCGGCCGAGACGTTAAAAGGAATCTAAACTCTCGACCGAGAAAACTTGTCCGAGAGTTCAATATAAAAAATATGGTTATACTCTCGAACGAGAAACTACAATTTCTCGAGTGAACAATTTCCTAACAATGGAACAACTCTCGCACGAGAGAAATCTAACCGTGGTTAATGTCTCACCCTAGAAGTATTGTAAATCTCATACGAGAAAATATGTTGACCTTTTTTCTCGAGCGAGAAACTAGAAATTATAACAAAAAAAAGTGGATTGTCATGGAATTGTTTCCCACCTTCGTGTTTTCACCCTTACTTCTTTGATAGATTGGATAAACCTTCTCTATCATTTTTTTTCTTGAAATACATGATAGTTTTATGTATTCCTCTTCATAAATTATTAACCCCTAACATGTGTAAACTTTAATTAATTAACTTTCAATTTTATTTAATTTTGTCATATCAATTCATCTTTTTAGTAAATTCCTGATCAAATTTGCATTATCATCCATCAAATTTTGACCATGAAGATGTGTTGCCTTAATTCTTGATCTCCAACTACCACCTATTCAGCTACAATTAGGTTAATCATGCCAAATTTTCCATCCTATCCAATAACCCTCTATTTTATTTTATCTTTTGTGGATCACGGTTTTCAACAACTCTATGCGCCGAGCCTCAGCCGCTTTTGAATCTTTGCTAAGCACCAACTTTTGTTTGTCTGAATGATGATCTCAACTCGTCGAGGAAGGATGACAGTCTCGCAATCTTGTGTCAAATTCTTTTGCTGGGTCCGATACAATTAGGTCAATGATACCATTCTTTTCAGTTTGAAACCAGTAGCAAGAATCTGGGTTATGTTTAGATTGGCTCAGGCCATCTTGTTATTTTGGAATTTTCGGGTGAATTTCGAACTCTGGACCTACGAGGAGATCTGGACATGGAAAATCTTCATGGGCTGAGTGAATTTGCTTGAGATGATTGGTTTTTATTTCTTTTAATGCAGGTTACAGAAACATTAAGTGACTTCACGGAAGTTAAGTTAATTGGGGTAATCAGAAGGTCCCAGACAAACATGTTTCAAGGTTGAAATTACTCTTAGTATAGATTTATTTTAAGGGATCTACCAAGCACTAAGAGGGATCAAATATTTAGAGGTGCAAACTTTTTTAGAGTGTAAATGTTATGTTGAGGGAACATTTTAATTTATCTAATTTATGTACTTTATATATAGAGAGAGAGAGAGTTGTAAATGTTTTAAATAGCCAACATATTATATTTTATAATATTTTATTATTTTTAAAAAAAGATATGTGTCAACTCTAGATGAACAGGAAAGGAGTTACATATCTCCCTCTACTGGACTGTAGAATGCACCTCTTCGACAATTAACTACAACTTAGATTAACTCTATATTTACTACAGTCATTCGAAGATGATTATTCTGTTATTTTGTCTACATAATTCTAGTTCAGAGTGACTTCATCGGCACGATTCAGCTTCCTTGACCTGAAGGGATAGCATGCTCTTTTTCTCACATATATGTACACACTTGGGTGTCCTACTTTTGATGTACAAACAAATTCAACGGCCTTGTTACCAACCAGTTGAGTCATCATTTGCATCTTACTCCATATCTACCTATACTCTCAAGGGATCAGATCCACATTAGGTATACATGTACATATTATTCTACTCACTCTCAATCATACTCCACTTGTTATGCTCTATGACCTGCTCACTCTTAGTTCAGACCCTATATTCTGAAAAATAGAACCAAGGTTGTAGTACCTCATCTGGCTGTTAGATATGTATTTGTACAAAAGGAATTGGGAGAAAGACCTGGAAATTGGGTGACTGTGTTACAAGAATATGACTTGAAATTTAATCCTGCCAATATCATAAAAGGTCAAGGATTGTGCAAATTGCTTACTAAAAATTCAAATGAAGAATATTATGGTTGGGGAATGAATCCGAAATGAATTTGTTTGAAGCATGTTCCATTTTTACCACTCCTGATTCATGGTATAGAGATTTAATACATTATCTTCAACATGGGTATATGACAGAACATTGGAATTCTAAGCAAATAAGGGCTCTTAGATTGAAATCAACTTCATATCAAATAATTGATGTAGTGCTTTTTAGAAGAAATTATGATGGAGTGTTTCTCAGATGTCTAAAAAAGGATGATGCAGAAAGGGTGATTAAAGAATTGCATGATGGTCCTGCGGGAGTTCATTATTATGGAGATGCAACTTCACATAAAATATTGAGAGAAGGATATTATTGGCCCATTATTTTCAAGGATGCCCACACTTACGCACGAAAATGCGATATATGTCAAAAACGTGTGGGTAAAATATCAAAACCAACGGCACCATTACAACCCGTTATCATTTCAGAGCCATTTGAACAATGGGGTTTGGACATCATCGGAGAAATCAACCCCAACTATCCATTACAACATCGTTATATTCTTACTACCACGTATTATTTTACGTGATTTACTAAATCCATTCCTTTATGCAAATTCAATGAAGACACGATTATCAAATTTCTGCAAGAGAACATCATAACTAGGTTTAGGGTTCCAATTTCATTAGTTTTTTATAATGCTTCTTATTTTTCTTCTTTAAACATGAGTGAGTTTGCTATTGAAAAGGGGATTAAATTCCATTAATCCTCTAATTACTATCCATAAGGGAATGGGGTAGTATAATCTACTAATAAGAACTTGATAAGAATATTAAAGAAAATGGTCATTGAGAATCAAATAAATTGGCATGTAGCTCTTCCCAACGCTTTATGGGCTGACAGGGTCACTCCAAAGAATTCTTTAGGGGTTTCTCCTTACACATTAGTTTATGGTAAGGAGGATATTCTTCCTCCAAATATACTACTCCATTCCTTGCATTTAGCTTAGGCATCCCGAGGGTCAAGTAGTGGAATTATGCAGTCACGAATTAATACTCTATTAAAACTTGAAGAAGAAAGGAAAAAGGTCAGGAATAAGTTTAACCTTCACCAAGATATTATAAAAAAATGGTTTGATAATCGAAAGTCTGGAAAGAATAATTTTTAGGTAGGAGATCTAGTTCTAAAGTGGGATCACCCTCATGAAGAAAAGGGAAAGCATACCAAGTTTCAACATTTATGGATTGGCCCTTACCAGGTTATTGAGAAGCTTGGTCTAGGAACATATAGGTTACAAGATTTACGAGGGGAGAGGTAAAATATTCCTATCAACAGCCTAGTACTCAAACGATATTTTTCTTAGGAGTAGGAAAATTTTTGTACATAAATAATTATTTGTTTTCTTTCGTCTTTTCTTTTCTTTTTTCTGCTATTTACATTTGTAGAATAGTTTATTTTAACCGTAGCATGAATTTGCATTTTAGTTTTTATTTGATTTTGTTTCAAATAAATCCTGTCTCAGCTTTCATAATGATAAGAATGTAACAAAGATCTGTTATAGAATTACTCTTGTGAAACAATTCGGGATTTTGGAAAGGTTAGAATTTGTTTCGAAACAAAAGGGATTTCTCTTTGTAAAACTTATGTAACTAATGATTTTAATTGTTACTCTATTTCAAAGGGAAATTTGTCTCTTGGTTCATTATGTATCAAAACATATTAAACCCTATGTAAATAGCTAGGATTTAAGAGTTCTGAATTACTATCTTGGGGCTCCACTCACTAACATTTAAATTACCTTCTTAGGTAGCCTACTGTAGCTAACCCATGGAAAGGAAGCAAGTCTTGCACATGTATGGAAATTAAAATGATCCTATACCGCAAGAAATTAAATCCAAAAGTTACATAAATAGATTCAAAATTTCTCTGGAAAATTCAATATCCATCAAAGAAATATTGGTATTGGAAAGTTAAGTACATGTCAAATTCGATCAATAATATACTCTTAATGATATTCCAGAAGTTTCTTCTCCGTCTATGAGTATGATAAGTCAAATAAAATATCCATTACTCACACAAAAGGACATTATGGATGGAAGAACCCATGAAAAATATTTGAAGACTAAGGAGGACCATCTATTGAAGGACTCAAACGTCAAAGTACATTAAAAGCATAAAAATAAATCCTAGTAGTATAGGAATGAGGAATGCACAAATACATATGCTTGATATTGTTACAATCCTGTGGTTTCATGTTTAGTGGCATCCAAAAGATGGGGAAAGTAAAGAAACCCCATATTATGGCCTCAAGAGAGTGATTGGGAAATCTAAACTAGGTTGCCCTTTTCCCTGAAGTAAATGACCATTATGATCGAAGAAAGTCTTATCCTTAACTTAAATATGACCTTTTAAATCATTAAAAAAAATGTTAAAGCATTACTATTACAATTAGAAATGAATAATAACTAGAAGCAATTTTTGTCCTAAGTAAGAGTTTTGTTCTTTATTCAGAGATCTGTGTTCACCAGCCAGTCGGTAATTGTTGCAACCCCAACTATTTTCCCCAAAAATTGCATGAAATTATGGGGCCCCTCCTTTAATTTTTTTTATTTATGAACGCATTATTGGTCTTTATATTCCTTTGGTTTTTAAACATTTTTGTTCTCAGAAAAATCTCAAACTTCGAATATTTTTGTGAATTTTTCTTGTTTTGGAGCAGAATTCGATTTCTCGCTGAAACAGTAGGAAAAAGATTGATTTTTTCGCCGAAAGAGTCGGAACACATTTTGATTTTTCATCGAAACAATTGGAGCAGAAACATTTTTTGCGATAAGAACAAATTTTTATTTTCCACCGAAACGGTCGGAATAGAACAAGATTTGCTGATGAAACTAGAAGAGAAGAAGTGGTTTGTAAAGATCAGGGGGGGGGAATTCATTTGACATCTAAAACGGTCGCTATAAAATTATATTTTTTGTCGATCATTATTCAAAAGGGTCGCTCCAAAATTTAGTTTTCTGTCGATGCGTAGTCATCGTCAAAACCACTCTACACTCGAAATGGGCCCGACACCAAAAATTGGCTCAAAACTCACTTTAAAACTATGTTTCGTTGCTACTCTTGGTTTAGTCCCGACACATTTCGGATCCTTATCTCATTTGGCTCCGAAACATTCACCCCAACAAGAGTTTTTTCCCCTGATTTTCTTTCGTCTCGGCGTAGAACTAACTTTGATGCCGACTCAATCGGCATATGTTTGGTTTTTCCACCGAGTAAATTTCGGTTCTAACATCGAATCAGTCGATGCAAAATAGCGTTTAACTCTGAAAGCATCGTTGAAGTTTTGTTTTGGCTCCGAGATGTATCGCTTCATATTTTGTTGGAGCTTCACAAAAATGTTATAGACTTAAAAAAAAGAGGTTGTTTTGAAAAGAGTTTTTGACCATGACTATTTGTTGACCAAGCCATAGATAATCAGGGTTAAAATTCACATATAAGGGAGTGAAACCCCGTTATGAGCGTATCACCAATTTATTGAACGGGGTCATGATACTATTGCCACTTGGATGAGGATTTCGCAAAATCGACCACCAAATCATTAGCACATCCATCACACAGCCAGGTAGGTTCTGTATCCAATAAATTTGTTACACTTGTTTGTTAAGGAATGGAGTTTAAAAAAAAATGGTAGAGAAGCGAGTTAAACATGATTCTGCGCCCTATTTATGTGCTTTCCAGCCTTGGAACATGTCACTATGAGAAGGGAGTGAACCCAACCCTGTATCGGTGTTTTATTGCACACAGTGTGAACCCTAGGTGCTTTGGTTTCAAATGTGTGTAATTTTTGGGAACCCCCCCCCCCCCCCCCCCCCCGATCCTTGGCCTATCCTTAACCTATGAACCATGTCTTTAAGCAACAAATTTGGTTCTTAGAGCTCTCACGTATTCAATTTTGACTCTTCCAAATGCGTTCTAATCCATAGCGTATTCCTTTTTATTCTTCTTGCTCACATTTTCTAACCCTAGATGCCTCAGTTTTAAATATGTGTTTATTTAGGGAAAACATGGGTAAAACTTAGCTGAGGAGTTTCCCTCAATGAGATTTTGAACAAATACTCCCTATTTTGAACCATGGTTGACCCAAAAAATCCTCGAAAAGGGATTGAAGCCCTAGTAAGCTCAATGGGCCTATCTAGTGAGAATGATTTAATTTTGGCGCTTGGCCTGAAACTATCACGGCTTGAACCCCAAGTTTAATATGGTCATTAGTTCAATGGGAATTGTAAACATGGCTCATATGTTTTCTTGCAAATGAATGCATATTGGATAGGTTATTAAATGTACAGTTTGTTGGATGAGTGTGTTTTATTAGAATGATGTCATACACTTATTGCTAGTATGCCTGCATCTAGTTGTTACTGATGAACTGCTAGAAAAGAATGACAATATTATATTTTTTAAATAGGATATTCTATTTGTACATTAACATTGTTTTGATCATAGGATTTAGAAATGTATAGGAGGGATTCTAAACACAAAGCTAAAGTTGCGGAATCTTACTCAGACATTGAAGTTGTACAAGAAATTGTGATGGAGACCTTATTTGAAGACACCAAAGCGATAACCGGAATAGTCCCTGAGTACAGATGGGGTGAATTATATCAACTTATCTAAGATCAGAATGTGCCTAATGCTTCCATTGAAGAGATGATGATTTATCAAAACATAAAGAAGTTAGGAATTCATAAGGCTACGACTTGCCCAGAATTGTTCCCTTGTTCTAAGGTGGTAGGCTATATATTATCTCATATAGATGTCAAATCTAGGATCGTGGCTGGAGAAAATGGAAAGGGGTTCACTTCATTTCAACTTGCTCACATAATCAAAGCCTACAAGTTACATGATCCAAAAATCCTTATGACAAATGATTAGGTAAGAAGTGTTAACATAGATCATTCAGATTATTCCAAGAAAATACTTATCCCGACCAAACAACTAAGGCAAAGAGCTAGCGGGGAGCATGATTTGCAGAATTTAAAGACCCCTTTTAGATTTATAGCTATAATGCTGAGAAGGATATTTGGGAGAGAAAATGAAAATGTATATAAGCTCAGTTGGGTGCCAATCATGTACCATGTTTCTTCTCACAGTATTGTTTTTAATTGGGAGGATATTATTTCAGAAAGTATGGTCGTAGCAGTATTAGCAGCCCAAGGGGGCATGACACAAAAATAATATTTTTTCATGTCATCCTACGTTATTGATTTCATTTTGATAAGAAATCCATTCTATAAATTGAGATGTTATTGGGTCCCAGATGAAGCTCCACTCTACGTTGCCTATCAGATTATGTGGGCTCACAAGCATGCTAGATTTTACAAGCTCTTATGCGAGGAGTTCATAATTCCTTTGTATAAGTTGATTTTTAATGAAGAACCCAATTGCATGTTAGATAATGCATTGGAAGTAATTAGCAAATATGGAGATTACTATTTCACCCCAGAAGGCACCTACAATTGGATGTGTGGGGGTACCAAAAGTCTTTCTCTGATGCCAAGATATGTAATGGACTACATATTACATAAGTAAGTTGTGAGGAAAGTATTCATATACGGTGTCGGACATTTTTAAATGAAAATAAGAAAGCTTCTTATCCTCTAATTCCTTGTACCATTGGGGCATACAAGTTTAATAAGGTAAAAGGAGCAAATAATTTTGTGAAAGACCTATTTCAGAGAAAAAACAATATTAGGAATGATAAGTTGCAGAAGGAAGCTAAAAATTGCACTTTGTGCAAGATAAATTTTGAGTATACAGATCACTTCCTAAAAGATGAGGAAGTATATAGAAGAGAAAATAACATGACGGACTTGAACAAAAGGTTTGGAAAGAAAGAAGGAACGAGTTCAAGTCAGACGAAAGAAACTGCAAAAGAAGCAGAGCAACAGAAAGGAAGGGAAGAGGATTTGGCAGCTGAAGAGGCAAGCAGGAAACAAGAGGAAGAGATAAAGAAAAGAGATGAATAGGCCTAGAGGAAATCCAAGGAATAAAAGCAAAGAAAATAAGAAGAAAAGGTAGAAGAGAAAGTTGTTGAGCAAAAAAAGAAAAGAGAAGAAGAAGATAGGATCAAGAAAGTTGTAAAAGACAACAAAATTCAAGAAAAAAATAAGAATTTACAAGATATGGAAATATATCCATCCACTGATTTAGAGGTACCACTTACAAGGGGTCATCTCCCATTTTATGAGCTTGGGCTCACACCATTCACCCCATCGAAAAAACATGATGTGGCAAATCTAGACACTATCGTTTTCGACCCCAAAAGAAAGACTATTCTAAGAAGAACAGAAAAGAGATTAAAGATGGGTACATAGCCTAATATTGTAACCATACAAGAGAATAACTTAGTATAAGGTACTAACAAATATCCGAAATTCACTAGTTCAGTGAATATCGGGACTGCACAAGCCAATGTAGATAATGTAGAAAAATTGATGAATGTCTTAGAACGTAATAAAACAAAAATACTGAAATTAAAAGATAATTTGGTACAAGCTCGGAGTGAAGGGATTTAAATGAAGAGAAAATGGAATGTTATAGAGTCTAAAAAGGAAAAGCTACTACTGGATTATCAAGGTCTTGAGGATGAAATAGATTCTTTGAATGCGCAACCAGTAATTATGGAGGGAGAATGAGTTGATTTCCATTCTCGAATCAATGAGTTGGAGAAAAAAGAAACTCAATTGAATCAACACGTAGAATCCCTGATGATCGAAAAGGGATCTCTACAATCTCATGTGAATGAATGGATGAGCGGAAATGAATCTTTGATAGAGAATATCATAATTGCTTAGAATCAGAAACAGGGCACAACACCTTTTTATGAACATGCTCATAAAGTACAAGAACATATTTGTCACTCACAAGAATTAGTGACAGAAGAAGTTTATAAATTAAGAGGAATGATAGACAGAATGAAATAAATCTTGGGAAACGTTGCCATTGTAAAACATAAGTTGATAGACACATTTAACAAGGTGAAAAGGTTAATTGGTTGTAAAGGAAAAAATCAGGAGATTCCAGATCACTTGCCTCAGAGGACGGCTGCTGAATTAAAATTAGATATAGCTCTTTTGGAAATTTTTCGGAAGGATGCCAGAAAGGTACAAAATGAAGTGCAAAAGACCATTACAAAATGTGAAGGAATTTATCAAAATGTCTTCCAAGTGCATGAAAATTTCCACATTCCAATTTCTAAATATATGTACGAATTACCATCCAAAGATCAAGGTTTAACAGAGTTGAGAAATGGCTTGAGTGGAGATTTGGAATACAACAAGGGACTGTACATGCTTACTATAGAAGACCTTCAACAACATGTGGGACAAGAAACTATGAACGCATATTTTCTGGGAGAAATCCACAAGACAACAGCAAAGGGGTAAATAAACATAGGGAAAGAATTGTCCACTCATGAAGTTGCTTTGAAGTTGTTGGAACCTCGACAATTTAATGTAATATCTTATGAAAGTGATCTTTGGGATAGTTATATTTCAAGTTTAGAAAATCCTCCAACAGAATAATGTAAATTGTATTTTATTATATATTTTTGGGTTGAGCAATCACAAAAGGACAAAACTCAGAAACCCAAGAGTTAAAGGGGAGGTGAAACGATTAGTCATGTAAGGACAATTTTTTGAAAAGATAAATAGTAGAGAAGGGAAAGGAGAGAGGGGTTTTTTCTGGTGTAATAGAAGCTAGTAACATTATGTATGAAAATTAAATTTCTGCTAATGAAAAGGAACTATTTTGCTAGGAAAAATCTTACATGGAGCTTGCATGGAATATCATGAATCAAGGCTCAGAATTATTTCTTCCTGCATTCATCTTTATGCTGTGAGATCTTTCTTACTTTGTTGGATTATTCTAATGGTATGAATGATTTTACAAGTTTTATTTACAAAATGAAAATGTCTGTGTAGTAAGGAGTAATAAATGGAATCCATAGTTATCAAAGCTATCTTTATGTATCATTTGTGATGTGATTGTAAGTGATTTATCTCAATAGCTACCTTTTGAATTTGTACAAACAATCTCAAATATTACTCTTCTTTTGTAAACCTCACTCCTTGCAAGGATAGATTAGTTAAAATAGGATAGAGTTAATTGATTGATAAGGTAGAAGTGGTAATACGAGAGGTAAGAACCTACACATCACTTGTGAGGATTCTACCTATCAATTTTAGGTTATGCATTATTAAGATTACTAGGGAACTTGCATAAGCATCCTTACATACAAAAGATAAACGGTGGGTCGGGCCACAACTGGTAAAGTTTAGTTGAAAAACATCTACGGTATCCGGACCGTTAATCGGACGAATTCCCTATTCCAAACATTGAATTAAAAATTTGGGATTGTTCAATGGGGTTAATCCCTACTGTCGATGCAAGGATTTTTCCAGGCATCAACAATTTCATTGATGAATTCTTCATATGCACTTGGGTTTACTTCTTAAAACTTAAGAGTGAATTTTTTTATAAGTCTTTCACCTACAAGGCCCTTGTAGAAAAATAATTTGGACATCAAATACACATGTTAAGAACATATAATGGAGGTGATAGTATGTAAACAAAAAAATTATTACTTACTATATTACACATGGAATTCAAATGCCATATAATGTTCCATATACACCCGACCACATAAAAATGGTATTATTGATATAAATAATTTGCAAATTAAAAGAAATGTCTAATTGTATGCTCCAAGCTAAGAGACTAATTCTTCATTTTTGGGATCAATCCATTAATTGTGAAAATTACATATTAGTTGCATTCCCACCAAGGATCTCAAATTTATAACACCGAAAGAAGCATGGAGTAACACTAAACCAAATGTTAGCCACTTCCATGTGTTTGGTAGAGAAAAGCATTGCAGCCTAAAAGTAAAAAGTGCATATTTGGTGGATATTCCGAATATGTAAAAGGTTATAGATTTATTCAACCACATTCCAATGATATAATAATTATAAGAGATTTTAAATTTCATGAAAATATCTCAGACCGTGGGCCTAATTTGAATTATGTGCCATATGTGTCCGAAAATCCATCTTCGTCACTTGTGCCATCTTCTAATCCCAGCTTCCTTGATAGTGCTTCTACTCCATCTTCTTCCATTGATGATGACATTGAGGATGAAAATCCACCTCCACCTGCTCATTTTCCTCCATTTTCACTAGCACAATTGCTTCCTCGATGGGTTTGTACAACATGCAAAGAAATTGTTGATCTTGCTCATGATCGCAAAGATTAGAACTGAACACATTCACAACTCTAGTGGGCCTCTTCTCTTTTGGCTCAAGTATTAGAGAATCATGATCCAAATACATTTGTAGAATATTTAGTTAATCCAAATTGGGACACAACTATGCATGAAGAATATTGTTCCTTAATGGTGAACAATAATTAGGATCTTGTACCTATTCGAAAAGGAAGAAAACTTGTTAGATGTAAACTGGTATATAGAACTGAATATGCGTCCAATGCAAGTGTTAAAACATTGAAGGAAATGTTAGTTGCTAAAGGATTTTCCCAATTTTAAGGAATTGACTAAATGAAACATTTTCCCATATCATCCCAATGGACTCCATCCACATTGTTCTTTCCCTTTTTGCTTCACAAAAATGGGAGGTCCATCAAATGGATGTCAAATCCACCTTCTTACATAGATATTTGTAGGAAGAAATTCAAATGAAACAACCTCTTGTAAATGGGCTAGTGCAAGGTAATGATACCCAATTATGACATGTTAGTTGCAATGACATGCTGGAAAAACATAAATATTATCATTAAAATGAATTATTAGAGGTACCTACAATTTTTTTTAGGAGGTGTAAAAAGATGAAACGTAGAAAAATGGACAACCTCCCGGAATATATAAGTTTTATTTATGGAAAAGTGGTATAACCACCCCAAAATGTCATTATTTTAAGATTGGTATGTTATTTTTTCTGTAAAACATAATGTACATGTTTTTTTTGGTCCACCTGTTTGTTATGTAAATTCTCAATTTATGAGGAAAAGAATATGTATAGGCGTAGGCAACAGACGAATCTTGTGCGGGGCTATTTTTCCAAAATTTTAAAATTTAATTTTATATTTTTTTAAATTACGAAATTCAGTGAAGCCTTAAAACGACATGGTCAAGTGTTGGTCCACCATATCATGGTCTAAAAATAATCAAAAAACTTTTCTTTTTTTAGCTTGTAGGTTTTCTTGTACTCGTGTGCGGGTTCTTTTCCGTTCTCGAAATAGGTAAGCCAATCAAAAGTTATAGGCCAAGTAAACGACCTATGTTTTTTACAAATTTGACATGAATGCAGTTAAAAATGGATTAAAAATAGAAAACAACAACAGATCTATTCCAAAAATAGATAGTTAGAATTTGCACATAGAGCTCGACAAGTGTGTGCAATTTCATCTGTAATGCACTAGTGGAGCATATGCGGAACTAGGTGTCAAAAGCATGAAGTTACAACATTTGATGTGTTTTTCCATAAATCAGACCGAGCCTCAAGGTTTGGCAATCCAAAGCTAATTCCAATCCTGCAAGGGCGTCAAAAACAATTTGAATCTAGACATGCATGCGTGCAAATGCACGCACACGTTTCCAAAAGCATGCAAGCGGGAAGGCGCGCACACGTTTATATGCGCGCATGCGTTGCTTCTTTCTCTATAAAATCTAATTTCCTATCCACCCAATCGCCCCCACTCTCTTCCACTCTATCCACCCTTATCGTTGTCATCATCTTCATTATCAACACCATCATCGTTGTCGTCGTCATCACCATCATCTTCATGTTCTTCATCATCATCATCATCATGTTCATCGTCATGATGATGATGATAATGATGATGATGATGAAATGGTGATGACGATAACGAAGATGATAATGATGATGATGATGATGATGATGATGGTGACGATGATGTGTTAAATTTTCAGAATTTACTTCAATATGATCTAGGATCTTAACTGAGAGAACAACATGTACAACATATCTACAGCATATCAATCATGGAGACAATAATGCAAGCACACAAGAGACACAAAGATTTACTTGGGGAAAACCATAAAGGTGAAAAACCCCAATAACTTCCTCATAGATAGATAGAGCAATGATACAACCAACCAAGAGAGATAGCCATAACCTAGCAGCAGATCCTCCTCCTCCATAAGTGCGCCACTCCTCCTTGAGTGCATGTGTGAGAAGTGAGTGAGCAAATAGAGTGCCTCCCGCACTCTATTTATACTTGACTTGACTTTCCTTTTTACCTAACTCATGTAGGCTCGAACTTTACCACATAACATAATGCTGAGTGGGCCGACCCCCAATAGGGTGGTCTAATAACCCTTTGACCCACATGGCCGACCCCCAATAGGGTGGTCTAATAACCCTTTGACCCACATGACTTATACAGGGCCGACCCCAAATAAGGTGGTCTAATAACCCATTAAGTATAAGTTACGACACTTACAATATAAATGACGACACTTCCTTATAGAGGAATAATACCATCTCTATAGGAATACAATATACATATATGTGAAATACATTCCGAAGTTACATATACATCAACACTCCCTCTTAACTAGGAAGGTATTTCTCAGCACAGTTCTTCTAGCACAAGTCATCTTCTCTGGATCATCGTCACTGGATAATCGTCATCGAGTCATCATCATCGTCACTGCTGCTGCTATCTCAATCAATCTCCAAATCTACTTGTCATAGGAAGTTCTACAGTGCCAGTCCTTTTTCATACTGGATGTAGGCCCACCACCTGCAGGTCTTCATCATCACTGGCCATACTGTGGAATCCTCAGGACTTATTACGTGCGTCACAAAACCTCGAAAGAGCATCCCAGGATGTTACGGGTACACAACTCCGACCTGTAGTATCTCCCAGGGCGCTTTTACATGTGACCCCACCACAAAACCTCGAAAGAGCATCTCAGGATGTTACGGGTACACAACTCCGACCTGAAATCTCCCAGGGCACAAATTACATGTGGTCCACCACAAAACCTAGCAAGAGCATCTCAGGATGTTACGGGTACACAACTCCGACCTAAAATCTCCCAGGGCACAAATTACATGTGGTCATGGCAAAACCTCGAAAGAGCATCTCAGGATGTTACGGGTACACAACTCCGACCTGAAATCTCCCAGGGCACAAATTACATGCCATAGGACAAAACCTCGAAAGAGCATCTGCCAGATATCCCAGGGCACAAATTACATGCCATAGGCAAAACCTCGAAAGACTATCTGTAGATCTCCCAAAGCACAAATTATATGTCCTCCCAAGCAAAACCTCGAAAGAGCATTTGCCAGATGTCCCAGGGTACCGAATTACATGCCATAGGAAAAACCTCGAAAGACCATCTGCAAATCTCCCAGGGCACAAATTACATGCTTATCTGCACAACCTGTTCCACGTCCACAGAGTATCAATCTGATACTCACCATACATCATCCTGATGTACTCATGATCGTCCTGATCATCATCACTGCAACATCCTGCTGCATGTCATCTGGAGCAACATCCTGAAGCTCATCATCCATGATCATCCTGATCATCATCACTGCAACGTCCTGCTGCATGTCATCTGGAGCAACATCCTGAAGCTCATCATCTATGGTCATCCTGATCATCACTGCAACATCCTGCTGCATGTCATCTGGAGCAACATCCTGAAGCTCGTCATCTATGATCATCCTGATCATCAATGCAACATCCTGCTGCATGTCATCTGGAGCAACATCCTGAAGCTCGTCATCTATGATCATCCTGATCATCAATGCATCTACCTGATGCATACATAGATACATGATCCACACAATGTATCCATCAATCATACATGATCTACCTGATCATATAAAGATACATGATCCACACAATGTACCCATCAACATACATGATCTACCTGATCATACAAGGATACATGATCCACACAATGTATCCATCAGCATCCATGATCTACCTGATCATACAAGGATACATGATCCACACAATGTATCCATCAGCATCCAACATGATGCGTTCATACAAAATACATACACATGATCCAACCGATCATATCCAGCATCCAACATGATGCGTACATACATATAAATGATCCAACTGATCATATCTAGCAGAAACCAGAACATCATCCTGATGCTCACCATCCAGCGCTTACATCCACAGCCATGTGAAGGATCCTCCTTCCAACATGCTTGGAATGGCTTCAGCAAATGTGTCCATCACTTCTTCCTCGAAGTATCCTCGATCTGAAGAACGCTAAGTCTCTCTCTGAAGTACTCGAACTTCACCCTGGCTAGTGGCTTCATCAGCACATCTGCAATCTGCTCGTCCGTCGCAACATACAGGAGCTTCACAGCTCCTCTCTGCACCATATCCCTGATATAGTGATATTTGATCTCTATGTGTTTCGACCTGTCATGAAACACTGGGTTCTCGGACAGCTTTACACAACTCTGGTTATCACAGAAGATACCAGTAGCCTCCAACGGGAGATCAAATAGCTCAGACAGTAGCTTCCGTAGCCATACTGCCTCACAACTAGCTGAACAGGCTGCAACATACTCTGCCTCAGCTATACTCAGTGCTACGCAGGACTGCTTCCTTCTAAACCAAGAGATCACACCTGATCCCATACTGAAGCAGCACCTAAATGTGCTCTTCCTGTCTGCAGCACTGCCAGCCCAATCTGAAGCAACATAACCCTGTAGGTTAAACTTTTGATTCACCTCATACCTGAGCCCATAATCCACTGTACCCTTCAGGTACCTCAGAATATGCTTTACAGCAACCAGGTGAACACTCCTTGGATCCGTCAGGAACTGGCTCAATGTGTTCACAGCAAAGCAAATTTCTGGTCTCGTGTTCGTCAGGTACATCAAGGACCCAATCATCTGGCGATACATAGAGACATCAATTGGCTCAGATGAAGCATCACATAGAAGCTTTAGATTCGATGCCATAGGTGTGGCCATGGCCTTGCAATCCATCATCCCGAACCTCTTTGGGATCTCTATTGCATACTTCCCTTGTCCAAGGAAGATTCTATCTGCACTCTGCCACACCTCCATGCCAAAAACAAATAGTGCATCATCCCCAAGTTCTTCATCTCGAACTCGGTAGTAAGCTTCCGCTGCGTGTCGGCAATCAATCTATCTTCACCATACCAAGTTCTGCACATATATGATTTCCTATCATGTGTCTCAGAACCAAGTGGCTGCTCTACGTACACTTCTTCTTCAACTACACCATTCAAGGAAGCTGTCTTGAATCCATCTGGTGTATCTTCTATTTCATCACTTTTATATTTCTCAATGCTGCCATCTGCAACATGCTTGATCTGATAGTTCCATTTGGAAGTCATAGCAAACTTCCCTTCATGTCTTGGGATTACATCCCAAACATCATTCTTCATGATCGACGGATCATGGCATTTCATTTCTTCATCCCAGATCCTGGGAACTTCAATATCTTCAATATCTTCAATAGATATCTTTGTTGCTGGAACAAATGTTGTAGTTCTTCTTTTGTAGGAGATGGCATACGATCTTTCCTACACAACAAGTTAAATTGCATGATTAGAAAACATCTCATAGTTTTCAGAACAAATTCTTACACATAAAGAAATATGCCATACAGTCATGCAATTATCTTAGCCAATGCTTCAATACAACATTTATCCATATTCCGTAACTTTCTAGATGCCTTCCAATCTCTACCAGAACATTGTTAAGAGTGTGCACAACTCCCAACATGTCAGCAAAGAGGTTTCATTCTAGATAAGTAGCAATGGAATGTTGTACAGTGCCATAGGCCACTTACCCATGCATATTAGGAGTATACTGTTCATCAATGCAATTATTCTAATATGCATAATACACAACCTAATTCTAGGAACATCAGTATATACATTATTGAACAGTATTATTTAAGAAATGACAATTCAAATACTTATCTTTGTTTGTTCGTTGGGTGGACTCCCTTTGAGTCTTTGCTTCCTTGTAGGAGCTGCTGTAGTCCTAATCTGAAGTAGCTTCTTCTACACCTTTCTGTTGTGGGATGTAGAGAGATGGTCAACTCCCTCTGAATATCTGCATCCTTGCATAAACCACTGGAGTGTACTCCCTCTTGATCTTTGCTTCCTGGATTACTTGTCCTTGAACTTACATTCATCCTTGGTTCCTATGCATGCTTATTAGTATCATGATTGTGTTATCCTTGTGATCTCATATAAAATCATACATTCATTAGTATACTATTAAAACACAATAATCTCAAGCATGTATAGTCATGATCATTTCAAACAGAAAATAATAAGCATTAGCATTCAAGGTTTATGTAGAATTCTTAAGGTTAGTCAAATCATAAGAAACATAACATGTCTAAACCTGTAATTACTCAAACCTATGACTCTTCAGGTTAGTTGAATCATCAATCAAGATAAGAGATATATTATGCATAAAACATGTGATTATTCAAACCTATACCTTCATGATTCTTCTGGTTAGTCATATCATCAATTAAGGTAAGAAACATAATATGCATACAACCATGATTATTCAAACCTATGACTTCATGAATAATCATTATCAACAACGGTATAAGATCCTAACACAAGGTAGGATTCTAACTTGATATAGGAAAAACATACCTGGATTAGCATGCTAGCTATTTATGTCTAACATACTCACATGATGTCTTCTTATTCTTCTTCAATGACTTGTGCTAGTAACCTGTATATCTCATAGGTTAACTATTACAAAACCAAGTTATACATACCTCGTAAATGGATCTTCTATGAGAT